>OV656873.1:111114242-112314242 GCA_927399465.1 Sarcophaga caerulescens | reverse complement strand
GTTGTAATTAAGCAAATAAGAAAAAGCAAAACACAGTGAAGCAAAAACAAACCCTGGTAATGACCAATTAAGTAGTAAGTCCACACATTGTAATGAAATAAAAATTTCATCGAAATCCTAGCATAGCCTAGAATTTTTTTCAACAACAGTTTTGAAACTGAAAACTTATTTTTTTCGAAGTCAAATATCCAGAGTAGAATAGACTACCTGCCAAAATACTTGGGTCTAGAAGTTTTTCTTAAAATTTTCCTTTACTGGAAATTTCTCAAACATTTTTATTACGGCGTATATTTGTTTTTATTGAAAAATAAAGAGAAAAATTAAAAATTCAAATCAATTTTCCTCTAAAAAAAAAAAAAAACAAAATAAATCGCTTGTTGATAAACCCTTGTCAATTTATGTCAATAAAGGCCAATTTTATGGTTTATAGGTAAAATTTATCGACTGCTTATTTAATGATAAAACTTTATAATTAATTACAATATAATGATTAATAATTTTTCCAGAAAAAATTATTTGTTTAAATTATTAAATAAATAATAAATTATAAAAGACAAAATAACTTATTTCGTCTAGCAAAAATGACGACAGACGACAGTTTCAAAATGCTGCAGAAAAAAAATATGAAGTTGAAGAAACGCTACTCAAATTTATATACATTACAACGTATTTTTATAAATTATGCTTTACGTCATAACGTCACGTAGTGTTCTAATTAAGACGTGACAAAATGTATATATTCGGGTTCTTTTTAAGCAAAACTATACAATATTTCCCTTAAATCGGTTGGCCCAAATCTGTTTTTACAATATTACAATTGCTTGGCCATCAATAATAATAATAATAATAAAAAAAAGAGAGACAATAATTAATTTATTAAACAGCCAAGTATGATATATTCAGTATGAATATCTGTTTTAATAATATATACCCCCCCCCCCCCTCCCCTCTCAATTTTATTGAAACTTTACTTTTATAGTTTGTAAGAAACACAGCTTTTAACACAGTTTTTAACCCGTTTTTTTGTATATTGATTTTGTCTTTTTTTATTCATTTAATGTTGATTATTGTGATTATTATTGTTGTTAATTTAACAATATTATGTTAATTAGGCCTGTAAATGTTGTTTAAATTGAATCATTCTAAAAAAAAAAAATAAAACACGAAAAGAAATAAACAGTTTAAGGGAGTTTAAAATAAGTGACCGAAAATTGTCGTTGGCTTTTAGTTTAAGAAAATACGATTACGTACTACACAATACAAAGGTGACCAGGTGTTAGATGATGATCCTTACGAATTCTAAATGCTTCGATCGTAAAAGGTTTTAAATTTTAAAATATCATCAGCAATCTGATCTTTAAATCGGAGAATACTTCTTCGAACCATTTCCACTTATATACACGACGTAGACAACCTATCGAACTACATCTAACAAATACCCATGATTTATTCCATGTTTGTGTTCGCCTCCAACGCAAATTGGCTAAATACTCTACAAAGTTATTCTCTCTTTAAAACATAACCAACATCAGCTTCTCTTAGGGTCATTAATTATGAAAACTGCAACGTCTTTCAGTAGAGATATTTGCTAGTTTGAAGGCTTTTGAGGTCATAACTGGCCTAATTTCTTCATATGCGGAATCTTACGTGGTTTTGAAAGCGATTGGGTCGGTCTGGTGTGAAATTGGTTCATAATTTTAAGGACTCCAAAAGACATGAATTCGTCTCTGTTGGGTTCTGGGACATAGCGGTATACCTGGAAACTAGATGGCTTATGTCTTTTCTTAGACTGGATTCATATTCCATGGGCGACTAGGCAGTTACTCATAATGTTCCCATCTTATACACTCTATTGACTTATCGGTCAGGAGCAGAATCGTTTAGAGGATACAGCAGTATGTTATATGTTTTAAGCCTTTTGCATTCTATCTACGATGGTAGAATTGAATTGCTGCTGGTGTTGAATACATCCAGCATAAGGCTGGGGACTGGGTTTCTTTAGAAAATTTCACAAGGTTAGGTCGTTTGCTAGGATTTGGGATGAATCCCAGCCGCACTATTTCAGGGTATGTTGTGATAAGATGGAGTCGGAGTCTGTAGGACATCTCTTCTGCAACTGCCTTGCCGTTCATATAAATTTGTATGGACAGAAGATAAAGCGTATTTCTAAACTAAAAAGTACAGACATTTGGGGGAATTTGAGAGTCTAGAGAAACTTTTTAGGCAATCAAATTGACTTCAGTGATGACATAAAATACTATGGACAGTTTTCTTTATAACCTAACTTTATTAATTTCGAACCGTGGCCTCAGTTATAGAGTATCGATGGATAGGGGCTAAAAAAATGGTAGAACATGGACGTGGAAAAATTGATTCCAATCAGTGTTTACACAAAAGTTTGCCCGAAAAAAACTTATGATATCAAAACGTAGTGCGAGGTAATGTCGCCGTAAGTGAATAAAAAGTACCCGCAACCCGTAAATCTTAAAGCCTATGAACACCACGAAAATGGTTGGTGAGTTAGGGAACTTTAATGCTGTCAATGAGAGGACTCTCAGCCTAAACCTGTGAAATTACAAAAAGCCAAAGTTCGTACTTAACTTGTATAATTGTGTCGGCCAGAAACAAAAGGGCTATTAAATCCTAACAGGGGAACCACGGTAAGGAGAACATACTTCAGACTCTTAATGAGACTCTTTACGAACTAATGCAACCACGGGGAATTGGACAAAACCGATGTCTTTGAACACAATGTCTGTAGATTTTATGAAAGTGGTTCCAAGATCTCAGATCACATTGATTGCAATTCCCCTCTACTCTAACTTCTTGTATTTGCAGTTTTGGAAGGTAATTCAAGCAATTTCTCTCTGATGGCAATATTTTAGTAAAGAAAACTTAGGTGTTTTTGAGAGGAGCACTGTATTTGAAGTAGTTAAGAAGCTTTATAGGGCATTTGCCTCTTTTTGAATATTTGTAATACTGGAGTGCTTGGTGACATTTTCAGTCATCAATGGAAGTTGTGGTACATAAAACCCTTAGAGGTCTCAGATTGAAGTTCTGATTAACTAATTAATGGCAGGCAAACTGGTTTCTTTGGTTCAAAAAAAAAGCTTACAATCTTTCATATAGTCAATATGGCCACCCTAATAACCCCATAAATCTTTATTTTCAAATCAAGACATTTACATGTGACTCAAATTTAAACATACAAACAGTAATTGACAAATTTTTCCGCATTAAATTTGTTGTTTTTCTTGTTTGTTTTATTTTTTTGGGGTGTGGGGACTACGGATACAAATTAGCGTTATAAAAACTGTATATAGAGCGCAACAAATGGGTATTGGAACGAACGTGAAAAAAAGGCAAGAATTTTGACTGTGAAAAGAAAACGGGGGAAAAAAACAAAATCGACGCCCATTATAAATGTTTGTTTTGAATTATCTTATTATCTAGTTTAGATAAATAAGATAATTGTAATAAAACAATTAATGTTTCGGTTTAAGAAGGCTAGTTATGTTTACGTACATACATAGAAGTACATGGGTATGTAATTTTATAATCAAATGGAAATTTATTTATTCATCAAAGGCGTCAAAAACTACTGACGTTTTAATTTAAAAGAAAATCAAATAAAATAAAATCAAGAAATATAATTCAAAAGTTTTGCTTTTTTTTTCTGTTATAATAAAGACTTTCTTAGTAACAATTCAAAGTACCTTTAGTCTTGTGGTGGTAGTTGAGCTTTAAAATTATCCAAAAATTTACGTTCTTCAGCGGTTATTAAATGCTTTTCACACAAATTCAATTGCTCTACACTAAAGAGGAAGTAAATAAAATTAATTAATGACATACAATGTGTGTGTGGTTTTTTTTTATCAACTCACATCAATTGTTTGGCTTGCAATTGACTTAAATTTAAGTCTTCGATGAAAATGTTTAAATGCCTTAATGCCTCTAAACGATTGTGGCCTGTCTTTATGCGTTGAACACTTAACGCCTTTACTAATATTTGTAATACCATTAAGACCACATGAACATTTAGCAATGCAGGTGACTCTACTCGTATTACGTTATCTATTAAATGTTTATGTCGTTTTAGAATCGCCTTAACAAAACAACAAAACAAAACAAAAGAAATTAAAATTAATAACAACAACTATTGGTTCTGAACTATGTTCATTACAAAATATTTACCATTATGGTATAGCTTTTCAGAGCTGGCGTCTGTTTGTAAAGATTGTAAATCATAACCGCAATTACGTTTTTATAAATTTGAAATCTATGATTGGCCAAAGTTACGATTAGTGCTTCTAATTCTTTATTGAAAGAGTGTTTAAACTGTAAGAAAGAAAAAAATAAAGAACTAATGACACTTAGTAACACGGAAAAGTAGATTTGTAGGTGGCATAGTTTCCTCACTTGCTCGACAACAAGTTTGAACATGAGTTTAGCAAGATACAGTCAAAGAAAAGCATCTACATACACCAGTACATATATGAAGGCTTTTTTTCCCGCTAATTTTTATTTTTTCCCCACTAATTTCTGTTATATATTTTACATATTTGTTTTGTTCTTCAAACATTCTTGATTGTAAATGCCTTAAACAACTCTATAACATCTTTTTCAATTTGATAAAAAAATCGTCGAAAAAAGTCTACATACAGCGGTGTATGTAGATTTTTTCTTTGACTGTATATGCCAATCTTCTTTAATCTTAATCTTTAATAGTTATGGTACTTAATCTATACGAGGCTGTAAGTAATTCTAAACTTAAACTCGAGTTCTTTCAAAGTCGACACAGAATACCTTGTATTATCTCCTCTCCATCAGACATAGTTCTGATCATGTAGTGATCTAAGTTAATTTCCTATTTCATTGTCTTTTTGTGAAGTTCAAAAGGAGATCTGTTTGCCTCTTCCAATCGTCAATGAGATTCGGAAGTTCTGTCAGTGTTACTATTACTAGAAATGTATACCTCTGGTGCCACAAGATGGTGGCAACTTGTAAAGATGATAAAAGGTGAATTGAATCTTAACCCGTCTTATCAACTTTCAAGGGACCTGATAGTTGAGATTGATGGAACTCACAGCAACAAGCTGCTCATGACTTCGCTTTAATTATCTTATGAGACTACACACCTGCTCTAAGAGAGGTGCAGCACTGATTGAAACAGCGACAAGATAAAGAATAACCATCTACTTGGGCAAGAGAGAAAAATCGGTGAAGTGAATTTAATGGACGGATCTGTAAAACCTCCAGTAGAACACAACGTCAGCCGATTAAGTTCTGGGTCAAACAGATATTAGATGTGTCATGACGAAAAAGAGAAGATTGTAGAATTTTATAGGCTGCTTGGGACCAGACTGGATCGTTCTAGGGCGGATGCAGAACCTCTGACAGTGAACTTTTTTCTGTGAAAGCAATAAAGTATAGAAACAGAAAGAGAGAAAACAATTGAACAATGAGGATAATACCTAATAGAGAGGATAGAAAGAGAAAAGAAAGACGTGAAAAAGTAGAATCATTTCACTAAGTATTCAATACCCTACCAATAGAGAAACCCCGATCTAGTGTTCTCATTCTGCGCCTTTAAATATCAGGATAGACGACACATACTGGATTCAATAGTTTCACTGCTCAGAAAATTGGGATTTCTATTTGAGGCCTTGCCCAATGCCCAGTCAGGAAACTTGTCAATGCTTTCATAGACTCCCTAGATCAATACCTATTCTGTTTTGGAACACTCCGACTTGGGTCAAAGTAACCTGGAAATTATGGAATTATATCTGCTGGATTTGGTCGATAAGTTCGAAAAAGTAAACGGGACTATACAGATCCCTCCACCAGGTCCATCCAATTTGCCGCACAGCCTCTTGGCAGTTCATCAGCGATTCACAACACCACATTTATCCAGTTTATACTGTACTTGTCCAGAAAAATTGTGAGGGCATCCTTAGGACAAACAGACATAATATCCAATCTGTACTTTTGAGGAAGCCTGGCTGCCACAAAAATGTCAGCTATATCGCTCAGTTTGATTTATTTTCCAGACCAGCTACGCTGTATTCATAATCGCAAACTCATCAACCTAGAAGATCCTGCACTTATCACAGATAACTAGGCACCATTTCCAAAGTAAATTCCGGCGACGTTGCCGTCTTTCATTTCTAAACTGCCCATGAAGACAGTATAAACGCCTAGAAACCTACTAACACCAGTGGAGCAGTTACTTTTAAAGAAAAATTCTCTACTTAGGCAAATAGAATACTTTTTCAACACAATGACCTGTGACAATTATACAAAATGTAAGGGAAATACCTTAAAACAAAGTTGAGAATTCTATTATTTGTACGGTAAAGTAAAGCTAGTTGTAACATATTTTCAAACAAATAATTCGTAAACCTTTTGATACATGTTAAGTAATAATTAAATAAAATTAGAGAAACTTACCATGCCATAATAAATGCATAATTTCCAAACACAATTCGTATTTATTTCGAGCCTCTGGTATTTATGCATTTCTGCAAATTGGCGAAGCATTAAACGTTGATACACCAGAGACTGTACAGGATGGATTTGATGTAATTCCCAGTCTTGTTGGCGTCTAAAGGTTTTATTTTTAAAATTTATAACAATTAAGACTTGTAACAGCTGATAATAGTCATCCGTGTCTAATTTCAAAGGCAAATGAGAACATAAGTTTAAAAGGCAGCAGAAATACTATGAAAAAATTAAAAAAGAAATTTTATTATTACATTTGAAATTTAAAAACAAATGCTACCTACTGTCTTTACATGGACCACAGTTGATTTAAGTAAATTATCCATATCCTTAATACACGACCACAAATAATTGAAAAGCTGTTGGACTTGTAAGGTAAATGAAGTATTTTCCATAACCACAACATTTTGAGTTTTAGTTACTTTCAATATCAAAGAAATTACGATTTCCAAAGCATATAAATCGATTAACGACTTTTGTTGTACGATTACAGACTTAATTTCTTGATTGTAGACGAAAAAGTGTAATAAGTTGTTGATAACTTCCAAATAATTATTGTCCAGCAACTCATATTTAGTTTTCGATATAATATTTAAACGTTTTAATACATTATTGTAATGCAACAGACTGTGCTGGGTTATAAGCTGTAAAAAAAAAAGAAAATTCAAATATTAGAAATTATTTTTTAAATACTCCTCCTCCATGCTATCCAATATATACCTCCATTTGTTGTTGTTCTCTCTTCTTTAGATCTCTTATCATTTCACGATATTTACTTAATAAATGATCGGTTAAGATTTCTAAATGTTGCCATTCACGATTGAAAATTAAACATTTGTGGAGTGCTTGAAATAAATTCATTAGCAAAGGATATTCCAAATTATTATCAACATATGTAAATACACCCACAGCATAGTGTATAAAGTTATCCAAGGTCTAGAAAGAAAAATAAGTAAAATGTATAACAATTTCTTTCTTTTAATTTCTCTAAAGACTTATTACCTGTTTCTTGAGTTCCTCCAACGGTATATGGGAATAAGCCAGCAATAGAATGCGTTCACATTTTTGAGATTGTAGGTTTTCAAAGATTTCCGGTAGAATTTGTAATAAATGCTCCAGTTCCGGTAGGTTAGAGGATGCTGTAAAGGGCAAGAGATAAGTACTTAAAGTCTCAGAGTTAATATTAGTAGATTAGTTATGATGGATGCCTTCCCTACTAAGATGTTATGGGATGTTATTAGGCCATAACATGAACAAAAAACCTAAGTCTAATTCAAGTTCTTAGATCTGATTATAGACTGCTACTATCTGATAACAGTTAGCTGAATAGAACAGAATATGTGAAGATGGAGGCAAGCACCATGCTATAAGCTTCCTAATAGGTGGAGTACATTCGAATGTGAGTCAGTTTCTTTTGAGCCCACTACTGCTTATTATCTCAGCTCGAGGGTGATTTCTTCTGCCAGAAAGGCCATCATAGTGCTTCAGGTTCAATGTTGTACAGAATAGCTTTACACGCCGAGCACTTTTACATGGAGCAGACCGACTTTGTAGATAAAATAGCGGTAGAGGGCGCGAAGAAATGTATAAATCGAGCAGAATGGTCTGTAAAACCTCCTGTGGTAGTATATCTTCATCAAACAACATCAATGAAGAATTTGGAAGATTGTAGTACAGATAGGACCGTTCTAAAATGAAATGGGTCTTGAACCTTTTGTAGGGAGTCGCTTAGGACTTTAATAAGATTCCTGACTAGGCATTGTGCTCTATGGGCGATAACTAATTTGTGGTATCCGAGGTATCTCTGTTTTTGAAGTTGACGTAGTCTAGTAAATAATGGGTTGGCTTATTAGACGAAAGCAAACCAAGCGAAATTAAAAAAAAAATATAGCTTGCGGCGACTTCTTCATAGCATTTCTGAATAGATATTAAACTAGGTTTCGCCTCTCAAGGATAATATTAACACACACAACAGGGGTGTTGTGAAAAACTATGTTGTAGTCGTGATTAAAGGGTAGTAATGACAAGTGAAGTAAGTATCTTTGTTTTCTACAGATTATACGGTTATCAAGTATGAGAACTCATCTTGTGACTCTGGCATGGAATTCAAGTGCATGAAACTTGGGTTTCTCCATCAGGGCTTTTTTTAGACTTTTATTATAACTAATGACTATCAGTGTTACTGTTGGACGGGACATAGCACTACTATTTGACAGTTAAGCTACTGCCCAAGCAGGTAGTTCCTTTAAAGTTGCCACAAGATTAGTATTTGACAGGGAAAATAGAATCAGTCTTTGCGGGATTACAGGTCAAGTGGGGATCACAGTTCATGGAGGGCAGTGGGCGGTTGGAGAAGCTTGCCTGAAGCAAAGCGTGTGATGCTCAATACCTTAAAGCCAGTTTTAAGATGATTTGTAAAGCGTTTCTAGCTTCGCGTAATTTGTCATCATATTTAAGTAATGAATAGTAATTAACAAGACTAACAGGAGTAGCACTAAGCACTAAGACTAATAGGCCACTGTAGATTTAAAAGCGCTGTAGATATACATACCTCAGCCCAAAAGCTTATTTTTGATGTAAAAACTCGTTAGAGAGTGAGAGAGAAGAGAATAGATCTTGGAGGAGAATTTGATGTCAAAAATGAAAGATATAAGGCAGTAGTGAACATGTCTTGAAATATAATTTTGGTATACCAGTATAGAGGAGGGGAGATATAATATACTGGGTTCCCATTGCAGAAATTGTAAATCTTAAATACTACATTATAGCAACTTTTTTCATAAGATTCGTTTTTAATTTTAAAAGCTTTTAAACCTTAAGTATCAAAACTACATTTAATACTTACCATTTTCCTGATATTTTATTTCAAAAATAATGACCAGCATATGAGAGCTTAATAGTCTTACAACATCTGTACAAGTATTGTCGGTAATAATTTCCAAAAGATTGTTAAAATTCAATAAAACATTACATCGTTTATATACATTCAACATATAAGATTTTAATTCAACAATGGAGACCTAAGCAATGAAAAGAAATGATTGGAATAATAAATTCTGATACATTTTAAAAAAGAACAATTTTTCGATTTTACGCACTTACCACATGGCTTGCATAAAAATTCATTAAATGTTTTAAAATCATTTGATTTGAAAATTTACGTTTCATCATTGTTATATACAAACTGCAGGCTAAAGTTGCAGTAACAGCAGTTGGTTTGAAAACTAAATTCAATATAGCTTCCATAAATTCGCGTGAAAAGCAATCAAGAGATATTAATTTGCTAAAATTATACAAAATATTTGAAGTTAATTTAATCGCAATTAAAATATTTAATACCTTTGCAATACATCCAAGAATTTTAAGCATTCGTGTTGTATTTTTTCGACACTCTTTTTGGTAAGTTTGCCTAACAAAGTGGTGAAATATACTTTAAGCATAAAGGGTTCTATAAGAAAATTCGTTATAATATTTAATTTGTCTTCACTTTCCAATTCGTTGAGGATTTTTTGTAACGTTTGATATAATATGAGTGGTGTTGAGTTATTAATCTGGAAAAATAAAGGCTTTTTAAATGTTTGTGTGTTAAATAAAAACTTCAAACAACTGAATACCTCTACGGAAAAGGCTTCATAAAAGAAATGAATAGTTTCAGCATTATTGTTATAAAATAAATCAAAATCTTTGGAGAATATATGGAGTAAACCGTTAAATATGATATCATGGGTTTGTTTGTAGCTAGAAAATATTAAAAAAAGTTTGTTAATATAAGAAATATTAAAATTATCAAACAGAGATACAATAGGCCTTGTAAAGCACTCGAATATAAACGCTGGCATATGGCATCTAGTAGATGCAAGTCCAATCTATACAGTTTCCTTAAATCATGCATGCCAAGTAATAAATGGAAGTCTAAAGACAGAAAAATAGGTTAAATTTGATTACAGTTTAGAAGTACTACCCCCCTCGCTTACTTATTCTTGCCAATGGCTCTTCAAATCTTTTATTCAATTGGAGTTCTTCTAACTTTTGCAATTGTTTATAAACATTGCACCATACGGCTATTAATTGCATTAACAATTCCACAGGAGAGTCGTATTCATCTTTTCGGTTTTGGACATCTTCTAAAAATGTGTCATGTTGTAATTGCATCAAGTTGCACAGGTGCAATAAGAATTCTTCCACTTTTTTGAAATCCAAGGCAACATAATGGAAGATATATATTTGAATCTGTTCCATGGGCCAAATATAATTGCCGCCTTCATTAATCTGCTCCGGCGTTAGAAGGCATTCTAGACCAATGGCTGCCAAAAGATCATTAACAAAATTACAGGAGAGTTGCAAGTCCAAATCAGCTTGCTGCCACGACTTTTCTAGCAAAGCCTTGACAAATTCCAAGGCAACGTTCTAAAACCAAAGAGTAAAAAGGCTGTTTATGCAACAAAATATATCATACTAACCTTAGTGGATGCCCCGGATTTAAGGAGCAAATAAAAATGCATCTTAAAGTCTTATAAGTTTTCAAAAGCTCTTTTGGTTAAGAAAAAGAAAATGGAGTCCATAAAAAATCTGCTTATTTTCAAGGTGACGCCGAGGTTAAAAGTTGGTACCAATTAAATTTGGTAGCTTTTGCAGCACTAAAATATATATTTTAATTGGTTTTTTACAATATTTTTAGTTAATTCAACGTTATAAACTTTAATATTTAATAATATTTCTTTATTTAAATAATTTTCATTCCTTTTCCCAGTAAAATACGATTTAAACGCTTGGACTGTTGTTCACGAATTGTTCGCTTCCAATATATGGCGTTACCAACTCTTTGCTTGAAAACAACTCTGTTTTTTTTCGTATCAAACAGTACACAAAGATCATCTGACAACGGCCGTTGAAGTATTTAAAATTTTTCAATTAACACTTAGTTTCATTTTTAATATTCTCTTTTAATGTTTTTCCGCTTACTACCTGCTATAAATTCAAGAAATTGATAGCTGTAGAGTAGAACGCATGTAATTTTCCATTCAAATTTTTATCAATTTTCGTTTTCGGCATGCATTCATCAAGAAAATAATAATAAATTACAGTAATCCTTCGATTTACCTCGCCTCGATTAACGTTGTTTCGATTTACGTCGTAAAATTTTTTGTTCCCTCTAAATTCAATATGCGTCGTCATTCGATTTACGTTGCCTTTTTTTTTTTTGGAACCAACTGCGAAGTAAATCGAGAGATTACTGTAATTTTTTTAAGTTCCTTGTTAAAAACATACTACTTTGTAGTATAAGTAATATGAAATTCGATTTGCGTCGTCATTCGATTTATGTTGCCTTTGTTTGGAACCAACTGCGACGTAAATCGAGGGATTGCTGTAACTTTTTTAAGTTCCTTGTTAAAAACATATTACTTTGTAGTATGAGCAATATGAAATTCGATTTACGTTGCCTTTTTTTGGAACCAACTGCGACGTAAATCGAGGGATTACTGTATAGCAAGGCGAATTAATATTGAGCACGCCCTGAATTATAGCAAACCTGTTGGTAGCAAAAGAACAGGGTTGGTTTTAGGCAAAGTGTTGGCAATGCTACAAAATGGCCGTTTCAATTCATTCTGATTTTTCAATTTGGTAGTGTGTTAGCAAAAAAAAACTTCTTAATTTTTAATTAAAACGGCCATTTTGTAGCATTGCCAACACTTTGCTTAAAAACAACTCTGCTTTTTGCTACCAAGCAATCAATTAGTATCAAAAAATCGTTTGACTACGGCCGTTGTTTAATTAAAAATTTTACGGGCAAATAAAGTGAAAAAATTATTAATTTATTTCGGTTTTCATAAAAAAAAGTGTGCAAATATGTTAGTGCAAGTGTGGTATAAAATAAATCGTTGGAAAGGCAGTGTAAAAAAGATGATATCATCACAAAATATTTCAGGTCAGATTTGTGAAGTGAACAAAAGACGCTTCCGGATGGCGCCAAAAAAGGTCTCACTGTGAAACAAAATGTAAGTACATGTAATTACAGATTGAAAAAATTTTCAATAATTTATTAAATAGTTTAGCCTAATATAACTTTATTCAGTAACCCTTTCCTCCTCCTGGGGGAAATAGCCTGACATGTATAAAACGAAACGGTCTGTTAGTTGTTGTCGTTGTAACGCAATTGCTATATTTTAAGGAATGGTTTCCTATGGATTCCAAAACTCTTCTGTCTTGTGCAGGTTTAACTAACAATCTTCGCTCTTTTGTCATTCATATTACACATCATTCGCTAATTAAACAAGCCAGGAAGCCAGTTCTTTCATCACCGATAGACGCCCAAAGGCTCCTGGCCACACAACATCCCAATCTATTTTTCTAGTGCCTCTAGTTCCTCTTCTAACCCAACTCTTGCTGAGCCCATAGTTGTAGTTCATTGGAGGATTAGGACCAACTACCACATCACCCACAGAATGATATCCCATTCAAGCAAGAGTGCCACCCTACTCTACAGGTATATCAGTTTGCTCTAGCAGCTAACAAAGTACCGGTCAAAGAGCTCTTCTGAAGTCCTTATAATCGCGAAACCAGTTGAGACTTATACTAGATAGACCTTATCGCAGGGCAGCCTGACTGTCACCAATAATCACTTAAGAATCCACATTCGAAGCTAGCTTTGGCTACAAGATCCTTTAAAGTAGCATATAATTCTGCCTGAGAGACGATTCAGTTGTCAACCAATCTGCAGATAACAGAGCTCAAGGCCCAACTATTACATCAACCACAGAATGGGATCTCAGTCAAGAAAGAGTGTCAGCCTGCTTGTATAAGCACATCATTTTGCCCCTGAACCAATCAAATAACCTGTCAAAGGGCTCTTATGAAGCCATTAAAGTCACGAACCTGTTGTGATTTATACTAGATAGACCATATCGCTCTCACTGTCAAGGAATATCATGTAAGAATACGTATTCCATGACTTCAAAACAGCAAATCTTTCTGTTTGAATAACGCTGCTGTTGTCATCCAATCTATAACGGAGCTCAAGTTCGAGATCCTTACAAAAGATTCCAAAATCAGTACTCCTAACTGGTTTCATCAACCCTTTCGTAGAGATGAGTGTACATATCCGCTTTGGATGTTCAGTACTGAGTCATAGAGTTCTATCCTGAATAAGATTCCTCAATCCAGAGAGAAACATCTTCTCGGGCATTATATAAAGCACCATGTCGGTGGTTCGATGGAAACTTTTATTCCCCACTATTATAGAAAAGTCTTTCAGAACACATGCTCATTCAATTTATACCCTCTTGTATAAAATTGGCACACTTAGCATGGGTAGACGAGGAAGTTAGACGATTATCCTTTCCTTTCTTTCACTTTCTCTCAGTTCTTATATAAAACTACTAGCAGAGTTTTAATTTCATTTAATATCCATTTAATATTTAAATCGTTTTAAATTTTTGTATTTAATATAAAAAAAGGTAATTTTCTTAAATAAACTAAATTCTCCATAATACATAATAAAATTAAATGTAAGATTTTAAAATAACTTCAAAGATAAAAGTAAACATAATTATAGTTTAAGATAAAATTAAATAGAAAAAGAGATTCATACACACAAAGCTAGGAAATAAAATATAAAAGGGCAGTCAAAGAAATCATATAAGAAAAAATTAAATTAAACCTAATTTTGGACATACATACATACATATGTAATGAAATAACTATTATAAGAATATAATTAATATACATTTAAAATATTAAGTGTGTAATTAATAGATAGATAGTTAGATAAGATACATTTAATAAGTTTTAATAGAATTCAAAGAGCATATATTGTATAACGTTTTCTTTTGTTTTGTAACTAAAATATCGTTTTGTTTTTGTAAGAAAATTTAAATTTTTGTTAAGAGGATAGATAGAATAGGTTATGGGGGGGGGGGGGGGGGGTGTAGAGTGATTTTACGGTGTCAAACAGCATTGTTGCCCCTTTGCAGCCAGGCCAATAGGAATTCTAAAGCAGGCTGTAATAACACCAATTTTCAGATATCTGTATTAATACTAATACGTGTTAAAAATTCACCATGTGAATCGGCTACAGCCCTTATTATTTCCAATAGTAATTCACGCGACAAACCCGATATCTTCGGCAGTCTTGCCACCCGTGCAAAATCCTTAACAATCAGCTTTAAGGCATGTTCTTTAATATCAAAGATTTTCGTATAATCGGAAGCTTCTAAAGTTTGTAGAACATTTTCATAGGTTATGTTATGCTCCAGAGAGTATTTGCAAAATGAATGCAAACGATTATTCGATAGACCATAAAAATGGGGAGCCTGGAAAAGATATAAAGCATCCTGGGGTGGAAGTTTGGTTTCACCATAATAGATATAACGTAAGAGGGATTGAAAAGCCTCTATCGAAGGTAGAATATCACCAATGGAGATCTGTTTGGAAATTTCCTTATTATTAAACGTTCTGTTTCAGATTTCATGGCAAAACTTACATTAACTGTATTGTCGGGCGGCATAAATGATCTAAACATGGCCTGAAAATATTGCGTTCTTGCCGACAATATCGATTTATGTGCCATTATCACTTGACCCTCTAAAATCAAGCTTATATCGCAAAAATCCTTGCCCGTAGATTCTAGAAATACTGCCATATCACTTTCCAATGTTGTACCTACAACAAAACAAAGAAAATTAAATTTATTTAAAGTTTGTTGTCAAAAAAACTTACAATCCTTCTACGTTTACTTACCCACATTCTTATCTAAATTATTATCGGTAACTATTTTACTAGGATTTAATTTTTTGCGTATAATTTCCACTAATAAAGGCTTATCTAAATCGCTAAATTCATTGGACATTACCACATCGGTAAAGTTTTCTTCTTTGATAAGAAAATGCATGCAGTGATCCTTGACAATTTGTATCCTTTTTTTTTTTTTTGAAAAAAGAGAAAAGCAATTCAAATCAATTTTGGTTTTTCTTTTAAAATTATTTGCATTTCTAATACAAACTTCTTTTTATCCGCATTGTACAAAGCCTCCAAGACATTTTGCTTATTGATTTTAAAGTCCAAATACTGTATACAACCCTGGGCCAAACGCGGCATTAGAAATAGGCCCGCCAATTGATAAATATCGGTTATAAGTATGATAATATTTTTCGTATACGATTCCTTCAAATCTATGCGATCGGTGTAGATGTAATTCAGAATAATTTCAAAAGCCTCTGGATTGGCATTAGGCAAACGCACTTCCAGCAAAGGTTCTTGATTGGCACCCTGCGTACAAGTACGCACTTCTATGCATGCCGTACCAAACACTTTTTCCATTTGCTGTTGCCTGGCATCGCGTGCTGCTAATATTTTCGTTCTTAAATATTTCGATCTGGCTGCCACAAAGGCAATGTGTGCCATAATTTTAACCTCTTCAGGACCAACTATAAATTGTATATCGCAGAATTGTTTTTCATTGAAAAATTTACCATAATCTTCCCTTAACGTGCATTTGGGATAGCTGGAGAATTGAAAACGATAAGTGTCACCACGTCTAACACTATTATCCACCGTGCCGCCAAATATATACATGGCATCACTTATAACAGCACTGGCATGGAATACCCTACCCGAGGGTACATCCGAATTGGCTTCTGGTTGTATAATAGACCACACCTGTGAGTCTAAATCATAGCAATGCAAGTCGTTTGGCAATGTAGAATCTGCCGAGCCACCAAAAACATACAGAAAGCGATCATGGTGGACCATAGTATGGCCATAACGTCTGGAGGGTGGTTGTGATGCCACGCCTCTTAAGACATGTTCGTTGCCAATACGTCTCCATCTATAAAAAAATTCAAAAAAGAGCTTTTAAAAATGTCCGCCTTTTCCTTTTTTTTTTAATAAATAAACTTTACTTACGTTTTTGTTTTAAAATTAAATTCAAATAAAGAATTCGTTATTTGCATACCACTTTGTCCCGAAAAAACATACATACAATCGCGTGCCACTGCCACCGGAAAATTACAGCAGGTGGGCGGCCGTTCACCCTTTTGTTCAATTTCCTCCCATTGATGATTTTCACCCTTTTAGGAAAATAAAAGAAGAATTTTTTTTTTATTAGAATCAGAGATTAAAGATGCCTGTAGGTAGGTTTGTTAAGTAGAAATTTCGAAGCTTTTAAAACAGGGAGAGAGTCGTTCTCAAACAGGGAGAGATCAGTGTCATATCATCTAATGCTTGAAATAAAACGCTTCAGGTCAGAAATTCTAACAAAAGCTAAATCCCTCAAGCCATTATGGAAACCCTAGGGCAAATATACAGAATGTGCTCGACAATCTTTGACTCTTCAACATTTCCATAAGTTCTGCAAAAAGGGATGCCGATATCTCACAAATTCAACCTCTACCTCAAAGCACAATACTCAGACAAAACACGTAAAAGGTTTGTAAAAGATATCATACTAAGGTTCACGGATAGGTTTAACCTCATTCGATTGTGATTGGGATGCCCCTCTGATGATATTACTTCTTCAATACCATAATGTTGTGTTCTCCGAATGTCATATTCTTTATCTTTCCAGTTGGTCTTCCACGAAATGCAATCAAAAATTATTGTTTTGAAGGCTCTGACACTTATTCCATTCCGTTTACCTTGGTCTTGATGTCTGTCCACAATGGGACAGTATAGTTACCTCTGACCGGCCAAGTATTTTACTTGTAGTCAACAAGGTATCCTTATCCATACCCAAAGTCCTTCTTTCTATTTCTCATATTATCGCAGATTGCATAGGTGCTGTAGAGAACCAAAAAAGGGGACTCCCAAAATATTTGGTTACTTGATAGTCGGAATTCGTTTACAAATTCGTTTATCACATTCAGTTCTTCTTTAAGAGAAACTAGGTCAATAATCCTGACTGAAGGGTTGTAATGACCAATTATGTATGTATGCCATGGGTTTTGGTGAAGAAATTTTAAGGCTCTTCGCCCAAAAGAAGACTGCTAGCATATCTAAGTAACGACTTACCATACGGCATCGATCATGATTGTTATGGCTTGTTGCTGACAACGAACACTCAGCATAAGAGAAGATTTAGATAATTCGTTTATAAGATAGAAATTAAATAATACCAGGCAGTGAACCTACCAACCTACTTCTTGCTTAATTCTCCATGGTTTCAACTTTTCGTTGTGCTCGAAAAGACCCTTTTAAGTGATTGACTGTAGCAAATGCCTTTAAAAGGTCGAGATCCATAAGGACTGTACGACCAATTAGTAGAGCCCGGTTAAAGTCATAGCTTATCTGTGTGGTTATAGCGTTTGGGGCAGTAATTATGCTGTTGAAATCGCTGTGTCAATTCCGAAAACAGGAATGCATCGAGCGTTTTGCCGGTTGGCAATCGGGAAATCGATTTCTATGATTTGCAAGAGAAACTTCGAGTTTTCCCTTTATGAGTTCCCATATGAGAACAATATTTTTAAAATACACGACACGGTTTGATTCAACATCTGCTCTCTACATAGCCGACCTTTACCGTTTAAGTTGATGCTGGCATTAAAAAAAATTTTTTTAAATTAATTACCACAGTTACTTACCGTCAAATTCAATGTCCACATATCATTTAGACGAGAATTACCATCATAGCCTGCATAAATCCACATTTTATTATCATACACAGCTGCCCCATGAGCTGAACGTGCTACGGGCATTCTAAAAAGCAAAAGAAATATTGAATTTTTATAAATTTCTTTGAATTGAAATGAGTTAACTGACGACTTACTTTCCCGAAAACTTCCACTCTACCCACATGGTTCTTTTGAATTCATACTCAAATAAATCATTTTTATTTGTTAAATTCGAATTACTATGTATATCGCCCGTATAGCCGCCAAAAATAAACATGGAATTGCCAAAAACCACAGCCGAATGATGATAACGTGGTGCAGGTGGTGTCCCAGTGGCACAGGCCCTGCTCCAGGACTTGTCTTTAACGCCAAATATGATAAGATCGTTAAGCATGGTCTTGCCATTATCACCGCCAAAAACATACATGGAATCTTTGTAGGCCACCACAGTGTGTTTGGAACGTCTGCAAAGAAAGAAAGAAAGAAAGAAAGAAAGAAAGAAAGAAAGAAAAATTTAAATAATTATTATTCTGTATTTAAGAAGTTCTCATTGTTTATACATACTTGGCCCCTACAAATTCGGCACATTCTAACATTTTCGTCCACTGGTGAGTGGCCGTGTAAGTGCTAAAGTCAACATTTAAAGCATTACAGCTGTAGCTGCCTGGTGAAACAGACTTTGAGTTATTTGACATGCAGCTACGTGAGCTGCCACGCATAGAACTTGAACTGGAATGTGACATTTTGCTGCAACTACTGCGTGTAGCAAAACTACGTCTACTCTTACGCTCTCCCCCGCTTGCTGACGAATCTGTGTGATAATGTTGCTGCTGTTGCTGATAATGTTTATCAGCTTCGCATGCTATACAACCGCTGCCCGAATGTGTTGATGTGGATGGTGCTACTGTGGCTGGTGTGCCGTAATCGTAATTGCTGTTGTTTAACACTGCACTCGATGATATGGAACGACTGCATCCGCCTCGACAAAATGAACTGGCCAATCTACCAGAGCCGCTGCCAACTATTGTGCCCGATCCCTTACTGCTGGCCGAGCCTGTGGCAGGACTATTTGTATTTTTGCCACTGCCTGCAGAGCACACACTGCCACCGCCTCCACTATTACTACCAGCTCCGGCTGCTGATGCTGCGTCCTCCTGCGAATCGGTCGAATCCGACCCTAAAATCGCCCTTAGCATGAACGTATCATAAACCTTAAAACGTTGTTTCGGTTTAATTTTCTCACTCTGCGACACTTTGTTGAATTTTCTTTAAACCTACCGCACGCAATTGTTTTATTAACTTTTCTTTCACAATATTTTTCTTTTGTAAATTTTCCTTCTTGCAAAAACCAATTTCTGTTCAAGAATAAATTCTTTTTTCCTTTTGATTCTTCAAAAATTTATGCGTGTGTGTATAATAGAATAACCAACCAACCAACAGTTCTTTCTTTCTTTCTCTGTTATCCTCACAACTCGCCCCCAACAACGCTTAAACAATAATAACAGTAACAGCAACAAACAAACGCGTTGATATATGTAAAGGAATCGTCTCCATACATATGTAGATAGAATTCTATTGAATAAACGAAAAAAGAAACGAAAGAGAATGAGATGTAAGGAGGAGTTTTAAGAAAATTATCAATGAAATGTCAGTTTTTGTTTTGTTCAAGTCATTTGCAAATACCAGCTGTTGGTAATGAATTGAAAGCAGAGAAATAACATAATTAACAGAGATGCCAGATGGCTTTAGAGAGAAAAGTAATGCCAAGTCGTAGACACGTTATAATTTAAAAAAGTATCAATATTTTCATGAAAATTTTCGTTCTCGGTCCTATTTATAATGTTAAACTAAAAGAATATCAATTTTTGTCAATGAAAACGAAATAAATAATTTTTTTTTTACAGTTTTTGGTCGAAGGCCTAAATATAACATAAGAATTACTATGTTTTTCTATATAGAGATTTTAATGCAATAAAAATGTGCTTGTGGAGCCCTATTTTTACTCAATTATTTTGTAAATGTAAAGCACTTCCAATGTATTTTTAAACGACAGCCTTTGTGTACTTCTAATGGAAGTTAGTGACTTTATGCTGATAATGCGATATCCAAAAACAGGGCGCAAAACATCGAGTTAGCTTCGGCTGTGTGGCACGTAGCGCCGTCCTGCTGAAACCAAAAGTTAGCAATATCCTCCTCTTCAATTTTTGTGAACAAAAATTCGTTCAACATGGCCCGATAACGATCGCCTTTGACTGTAACGACCACTTCTTGCTCATTTTCGAAGAAAAATGGCCCAATTATGCCTCTGGACCAAAATCCGCACCAAACAGTAACTCGTTTTTGTGCGTCGGCTTTTCAATGTATGCGTGCGGGTTTTCTGTGCTCCAAATGCGACAATTTTGCTTGTTTACATACCCGCCAAGATCAAAATGAGCTTCATCTGAAAAGATGATTTTTTTTGCCAAAATCGGCATCTTCTGTAAGTCCACTTAGCGAAGCGAAAACGCTTTGGATGGTCAATTGGCTTCAACTCCTGAACCAATTGGACTTTGTATGGCGTCATACCAAGGTCTTTAGGCAAAATTCGTCTCAGTGATGTCTCCGAAATGTTAAATTGTTGAGAATGACGGTGAATTGATGTTGATGGCGCTTCACGCACACTTTCTGCCACAGCAGCAATATTTTCGGGTGTACGCACTGTTTTTGGTTTTTCACGCTTTGGTTTATCGATGAGGATGCCAGTTTCTTTCACTTTTTTCACAAGATAACGAACATACGGAGCTGACGGTGCTTCTCTTCTTCCAAAATCCGTACGCAATTTTCGCACACATTCTGCAACATTACCATGATTTTCAAAGTAATGTCGCAATATTTCCCAGCGTTGTTCAAGCGTATACACAACAATATTCGTTCAGGGGAAGGATAAAACTAATTATCTGTCAAATCAGACATGAGCTACGAGGGCGGTTCGGAAACTTCTTAGCCTATCAATGAAAGAGAATAGTTAGTAAGTTAGTAAGTGTTTTACCATTCACGAAATAAGCACTAGTTGAAAAAAAAACTTTAGATGGCGGACCCGATAGTTCACCATTGCAAAAACAAACAAACTTCCAAAGCATTACACAATTTTATAAAGGATAATTTCCTCTCTGTTAATATATGTAAATATAATTGAAAACCAATATTCTTTTTTGTTCAAAATAGGCCTTGGGTTTCTAATTTTGTTGTAAATAATTTAATTTCCAACTCCAAAGCAATTATTGCTTATTTCCAATACCATTTTACGGAAATGAATAGTTTTATTTGCCTTATTTTCTTGTTCCTTTCAAATAAAACCACTTGCCTTTGCCATTAACTTTTATTTATCTTACCACTCCACCACCATATATTTTTTTATCTTACCTTCCTTAGCTTACCTTTTGACCTTTTTTTCTCATTTGGCTCTGATGTTCGACTATCGGCTTTTTTCTGAAAAGAAATTTAATTTTGAATGCATATTACCGGAGGTGTAATGGCAATGTATAACATGGGTAATAAAGGGAAAAAAGGTCACAACAGGATACAGCACCATGTACACCTTATCATTTTAATTTCTTTCCTCCTTTTCTTTTTTGTATTTATTTTGATACATTCTCTCACTCACTCTCTCTATTTGCTTATCTATTTCCGGTAATCAGTATTATGATGATGATGAAGCTATTTTTCAGCATTTTTTCTTCCTTTTTTCATTTTATTTTCTTTTTTACTTTCTTTGTGAGGATTTTTCTTGTGAATTTAATAGTTGGTAATTAACGTTTAAAAAAAATTCTGGTTTTGTTGCTTTTTAGTGTAATAAATTCACTTTTAATAGAGTTTTAAATGGTGTGTTTAGGACCTAATTAAGGATAACAAAATCATGATTTTTTTTGGTAGACAATTTTATAAGGTTGGAAACCTTAAAAGGAAAATATGACATATTCGAATGTCTTCTCGTCCGTCCGACACTTGGTACCCTCTGTCACTCTAATGAGCCCTATCGAGGAAGGTATAACTCTACAAGCAATATGAATTTTATACCTCCCGGTGTTGAAGACATCACCTCTAATACTCCCAGTAACAAAAACCACGGAACAGAAAGAAGGGAGGCCTATGTCCCACACACAGGTCCTTTGTCCCATTCACAATACTCTGTTTAAAATCCTCTTAAGATCTGAATAGATTCTCTAACCATATTCAATACCCATTCTGTTCTCTATCTGTCAAGCCCGGAGCCATAATAAACTGGAGATTTTACAAACTTTCCTATGCCACCAAAAAGTGCCCGCTTTCATTTAAATGATCAGCAAAAAAAAAAGATAAAATGCCAGCTCATATCATTGGCCCCAAAAATCCCGTAACCAAGTGAAGTATCGTCCTAAGCCTTTTGAGGGTATCTCTGTATATCAACTTTGAAGTGTAAGCGCTGTTAAAAATGGCTAACTATCCATACCGATAACTACCCAATTCGATGTCAGACATCCAGCATGCGTTTTTGAACCACTGCTTACAGAACTCAATCCAGGACAACTTGTTGAAATACATGGTCTCACCATATATGTAATTCGTAAAACTTAGACCAAAAGTCCGTATGTTCAGAAATACCCAAAGAGATACATCTTTCGACCTTCCATAGCAACTTACTTTCACCATAGCAACTTACTTTCACACATACCCACTTTATCACACTTAGGCGAAGGTCCCTATGTCCGTCCTAACTGCATAACAGACATTCACTCCTAGGCTAGGCAATACAAAATAGTTCAACTCATAAAACTTTCTGCACTCTCCATTTCATCTAAAGCTCAAGATTGTCCTGTCCTGTCATAACGCTGAAATCTTATCCAGAGAAAGAAGGTTAAATATTCTAAGGGCATCCTATCTCTTTCCCATTTTATATTCCCTCCCTAAACAAAAAAAATTACTTTCTGTTATTCTAAGTCCTTTTTTTCCTATCAAATACTGCCTTTAACCCTTCATTAGTTTGAAAGTTTCCTTTTCCTTTATGTCTCAAGTCAATTTATTTCATTTTAATAAACAAAAATTAATTTTAGAAACCTTAAAATTATTATTGTCGGAAAAGACAAATAAATCCTTGTGTTATACATTAGAAAACATATTTATTTGTCTGCCTGAAGGTATGCATTTAAATATGAATTTTCATTTTCTATTCCTATTGTTTTAATGAAATTACAAATTACCAACAAATTAAGGCTAACAATTGAATTTATTTGTCGAAATAACAAATAAACATAAACATGGAACCCCTTTTTTTCTCCAAAAATAATAATAACAACAACAGGACAAGAGAGGGAATTACAAAAATTTAAAGCATACATTTAGAGAAAAGGGCCCGTAAAGTAAGAAGTGTTAATAAACTAAAGACCGTAGTTTTGTATTCGAATGATTGAATTAAGGCTGTTGTAGAGCAAGGCAAATGTTAAATTTTTATAAACTTTTAAAATCGGATTGAGGCTCTAGCACCTTTACTGTGGCCTTATCAGTAAAGATGACTTTTCACACGCCGCACAGTTTCTAAATAAGTGTTATGAGGATTCATTCTCCTTATCACAGCATTTATGCCTTTGGTTTGAGCTATTTCTAGTGCCTAGTTTAAGCGATTACTGTGTCAGTTCAAAGTCTGGTTACTACCCTCAGGTTACTTCTGGATAGCCTGCAGCTGAATTAAATCTTCATATTGTAATTACCCTGCAAACAAAGTGCCCGTTCAGTCTGCTGCCCGATAGTCTCTTCTCATTGTAATTACTTCACCAAAGGTTTACATAGTCTCAAATTCATTTGGCTTGAGAAGAGCTTCTGCCTCTCACAATCTTTCTCTTCGGCGACTATACCTCGCCAAGCATCCCTACCCACTTCATAGAAAATGTTTGGCATGTCAGGGGCGTGGTAGCTCCCTTCCTTCCAAGCTGATCTATCTGCTTATTGCAGTGAATCCTCACAATGTCTGCGATCCAGCTTGCCCAGAGAATCCCAAACTATTCTCGGGCTAATGTCTAACGAGGCGCTTGCTCGAATGACGTTCTAATTCTCGGCCAGTATTACTAAGGGGTGATTTTTTAAGAGCTATAGGAAAATTTAAAAAAAAACATAAAATTCAGAAAAATGCATGAAATCTTTATTTGAATCGATAGTACGGTCCATATAATTTAATGTTTGAAGATTATTTCATGCAAATGTTGACCGCGACTGCGCCTCAAATGGTCCATCCGCTTAGTCTAATTTTGGCATACTCTTTCCAACATTTCGGCCGGTATCTCACGAATAAATGCTTCAATGTTGTCTTCCAATGCGTCAATTGAAGCGGGCTTGTCTGTATAGACATGGGCTTTAACATAGCCCCACAAAAAATAGTCTAAAGGCGTTAAATCGCACGATCTAGGCGGCCAATTGCCCGGTCCCGAACGTGAAATAAAATGTTCACCGAACTCGCCTCTCAATAAGTCCATTGTTACGCGTGCTGTGTGGCATGTGGCACCGTCTTGTTGAAACCACATGTCATGCAAGTCAAACTCTTGCATTTTGGGCAAAAAAAAGTTGGATATCATCTCACGGTAGCGCTCACCATTCACAGTTACGTTACGATTCGCAGCATCTTTGAAGAAGTACGGTCCAATGATGCCAAATTCAATGATTTGCAAGCGTTGTTCGTTTGTAAGACGATTCATGGTTAAATTATATACCAAACTGAAGATGTTTCACAGTGAAACAAAACGCGAAACGTGCGTGAGCTGTTTAAACCAGTGTTGCCAAAAAGATAATAGCTAAAAAATCACCCTTTATATCCCGTCCTTTGTACTTCCTGTCTAAGTTGGATTGAGCATATCTTTCGATAACGAATGAGTTTCCCATGGTTTTCCAATATTTCATGCTGGCACTGAACGCCCACGCTTCTGTCTCGCTATCTGTCTTCGAAACATCGGTATATCACGGATAGGTCCCCCTCTTAAAAAACTGTGTGTAGCTTTAAATTGCTTTCGTTGTGAAAATTATAGAGATTACTGGTTCTGTCCAGGGGACAGTAAAGAAGGGAGCTGTTAACAATTCGTGTTATTAGGTGTGCGAAACTACCACTATCCTAACCATAGTCACCATAGTTACCATATGCAACAGTGTTTAGCATCGCTGTAAGACAGGTTCTCATTGCTCCGTTCATGCCAATACCTATCTGAGCTGTTTTTATATTCATTCTGCCAGCCCTAACAATGTCTCCAGGTAAGGAGTAGTTAACGAGGCAGTATTGCCCGGAGTTTAAATATTTTATCGAATCCCGCAGCCGTTTATATGTATATAATTGGTCATTACAACCCTTCAGTCAGGATTACGACCTGGCTTCTCACACCCCTTATGTTGTGTGCGTTAATTTTTACACATGAGTGGCGGGACCTACAGTTTAAAGTCGACTCCGAAAGACAAATTTTTGAGAAGATTTTCATGGCAATTTTATTTACTCTCAGAGTTTTTGCCAGAAATCTGCTGAGAGGAAGTCGCCGAAGAAATATTTTCATATTTTCGTTTTGATGTCTGACCTGAGATTTGAACTCTGGCCTTCAGTCTAATAAGCCAACACACTACCTACTAGACTACGGCGACTTCCCCACAGCCGTTTAGCAATTTTTATTTTTCAAATTTATTCTGCACAGAATTCTCGTTTAATGGAAAGCATGATAAGGTTTTTAACTAACACAGGGCACTGTGAGGGCATCTTCCTCTACTTTTTTTTCGGTGTATCAAAATTGTCTGGCAATTGGAAGATTTATAAATATAAACTTGCCTCCTAGGATTTTAATAAAGATTGACATTAAAAGACAAACTATTGCCCAAACAAGCCCCAATAATGGACACATACAATTCTGTAGTTTTTCAAATTCAACAACAAATGTTGACATTACGAATAGATTTACGAAATTTATGCCACACTGGCAATGACCATCATAATTTCAAATCCATAACCAAACTATGCTCTGGGGTATAGTTTTTTTTTTGGAGGAGCAAAACTACACACAATATTTGTCTGGCAATACTTGTTACAAGTTGTTGGTTTAATGAAAACCAAAAAAAAAAAACATTAAGTTTTATGCTTGAAAGGATTATGATCTATTACGGGAAACAGGCATGTCATGCTAAGGAGACAGACAAGACACAGTACAGGGAAAAAAGTGAAAAATGTCAATAACATTGGAGATAAACAGGGGTTACAGCAGCAGCAGCATCAGCATGTCAATGTCAAGAAAAGGGAACAATAATAAACTAAAAACTCAAATTGGTTTGGATTTTCAATAATTTCCCTTAAACTTCAAGCAGATAGAGAGAGAGAGAGAGAGAGAGAGAGAGAGAGAGAGCGTGGGAGAGCATGGGAGATACACAAGCAGTTTGTAAAGGCTAAGAGGGGGATAAATAACCTCAGCCATTAATGATATGACCATTGCAAACGCCTTAAGGAAAACAAATGAAATAGCAACTGGACCCTAATTTTCTGCTTAGACAGGCACTACATAAATTCATAAGCCATAATTCTTTTTCGTTTAACCCTTTTTTTCTTCTTACTTTGCCTTGCCTTTCTTATCTCTTATTTTATATTTATTATCCCAACTCAACTCAATGGCAAGCTCTTTTCCATTTCATTCTTCTTCGTCTCTCTCTTCCGTTATTTTTAAGAAAAATAGAAAAGAAACTCGTTAAGATTTAGATAACCAACACCAGAGTTCAATTTTGTCAGTGTATAAATTCCAACGCTTTGTTAAATGCCCCTTTCTTTTATAAAAAG
Source organism: Sarcophaga caerulescens (assembly GCA_927399465.1). NCBI lineage: Eukaryota > Metazoa > Arthropoda > Insecta > Diptera > Sarcophagidae > Sarcophaga > Sarcophaga caerulescens. Next base: position 112,287,338 of record OV656873.1, on the reverse strand, counting down.
GGTACAATTTATGGACCCCCCCTAAGCGCTAAGAAAACTTTCTCAAATGGTCAAGATTATTTAGCTTTGATATGGCAAGCGACACGCTGGGTTTTTTTTTAATATCAATTAAGTGGCAACATTATTTTTACGCTTCAAAACACATGGTCTATTTTAACAAAGTGACAGCTAGTTTGGAAAATTTATGGCGGGTGAAATGAAATCAAAAGGAAGAAAAAAAGAGCCCACGTTAATTCCTATTATAAACCCTAAACTAAGGCAAATATGGCTAAAATTCTCGTTATTTAAAGAAAAATATATAGAGGCTTGGAATGGTAAAGATAACTTTTAAGCTGATATATTCGCAAATAATTCCTTCATTAAGCGTGTGTGAGATATCTATTGATGCCATTATGTGTGGATCACAGCATCGTTCAAATGTCCGCCACAGCTTTTCTGGGTGGAGGGCTTACGAAATCTTCAATTTTCCATGACTAAATCAGTTCCTATTTGACCAATAGCAAGGGTTATGTTGACTTTGAGGAGCGACTTAAGAAAACCCAACAAACAAGGTTAATCCCGCGATCAAATCACGCGATCTCGGTTGTCAGTTTACATCGCCACCACGTGAGATGACCATGCCTTCGAATCACTAGTGCGAGAAATCCAATGAGATATAAAAAGCCGACCTGTTGAAACGACATGTCGTTGATGACCAAATCATCCAATTCAGGGCAAAAGAAGTTGGTAATCATCGATCTATAATACACGTTATTGATAGTGATTGCCTGGCCATCGTGTTTCTTAAAGCAATATGGACCGATGACGTGCTAGCCCTAAATTCAACAAAATATTGTCAGAATGCATTAGACGCTCTCGGATTTCATGTGGATTGATATCGTCCCGTGTTTGTTCACGTAGCTATTTATTCAGAAATTAAGATGATTTTACCCCCCATGAATTAACATGATTTTACCACGAACATTACGGGCAGTTGCAAACTTCTGTAGATTCCATTTGGTTATTGTCTATGGTCGCTTACGTTAAGTTCCGTGGTCAATTGAATTTTATACGGGTACCTGCACCCGAAGCCACAATGCGTTCCATGCAACTACTACGTATTTTTTATTTGCAAATGTCCCATTTAGATGGGCCGTCAAACAACTCGGAGTCACCCAAACACTAACGTGTCATTCTACTGCTAACTTCACTCAGCATCATACAATAGCATTTATGTGCAGACAACCAGCGCTACATATTGGAATTATAATTAATTTCTCTTTACTACGCTCTATATAATCTATAAAAGCATTGAACACTTGTAACACTTATTATGGCGATGAGAGAACATTTAGAAAATTCTGTTGAATTTCCTTAAAGACTTTTTGTCTGCCTCAAAGTATGCTTTGCTTGTAAAATATTTTTAATAGGTTTTTTTTAACGAATCATTATTCCTAAATGTTATGCAGCATTTTAATCTCTTGTTAATATAGTAGATTGTACTTTTTGTTGCCTTAAACTATGCTACAGTTTTTGATCTTTTCTGAAAATTTTTATTTTTAATGAAATTCTTAATTAGCATTACAAGTCTACTCTAGTGGAGTATTATTATTATGATTACGTTTCGAATAATTTTAAATTGAGAACAATTGCAGTATGATTAAAATGTATGTTTAAATAATTCAAAACAAGAGGAGTAATAATCCTAAAAGCATGCTGCACATTTTGCATGCCTCTTGACATCATCTTAATTAGCTTTATTAAATGAAGAAAAAATATCGTATTTATTTCGTAAGAGGAGCTGTTTTCAAGAGTCCGGCAAATATTTGCCATCCTTTTAAAGTGATTGATACATACAGCTTGATATGTGTGTACTCCATTATTAAGACTAACAATTGAAACACAAGAGACAGAGTGTACACAGAGAGAGAGAGAGAGAGTATGCAGGGTGTGAGTATAAGAGGAAGAGTACAAGACACTCTCTGGTACCACACAATTCATCTGTGTTCCTTTAATACAATATTGTCATCTTTCAGTATAACTTTTTGGTCCAAACACTCTTGACAATTTATGTCACATCAGTGTAGAGTTACTCGAAGTGACCAAATTGTAAGACAATACAGAACCAATGCATATGATTTTGATGTAATAAATTATGAATGTCCAAGCAATTCATTATCAAAATACCAAATAGCAGTAGAGAACTAAACTAAACACAAGACAGAGACTGACTGCCTCGTGTAACATAAACTGGTATCAATTGTGTATGTCACACTCACTCACTCGTCCTCACACACTTTGTGAATTGTTTAAAGTATTGGCAAACAATATGAAAAGAATTGCAACGATGGCTGAAGTTTCATAAACAAGTTACATGAAGCTTAAGTGAGACCAACTAGAAATGTTAAATCTCACAGATTTTTAAAGGCTGGGACGCAGAAGTCGAAACATCATGGGCTAGCCACACTAAGAGCTTCTCAATGCAGCTAAAGAAATTGGGTATTCTTATACGTCAAATATCTAAATAACTGATTATGATTAATTTTCCTGATGTCCTCTGTCTATTATATATTATAATATTAGTTGGTCATCTCCATACAAGACACTTTAAAACTTTTGAACATATTTGTCCATTAGTTTTGCCTTAACATGTGTTTTCAATAATACCCTAAAAGTATGCTTAAATTCTTTTTCTTTTCACAATATTTATTACTCCTACTGCTAGACAATTATGGCTTCTTTTTTCTCATACGACAATCGTAAGTACCTTCTTAAATGTCATCATAGATTTTACAACAACGCAAACAATAACAACAACCAGAAAACCCGTTAGTTATACCCTTATATGTACATTGGGTAGAAGAAAAATATTATTTTACTCGTTTGTTGTTGATATTTTTAGTATTTTTATTGCATACGTTAGGGAGTCTGGCTTAATTTATATGTGTTTGCTTATGGCATTCATTGTTTACTCTTATGCGAATGTCCGAAATGTTTTCATTATGAATGAGAGCTGAAGAAGAGAGGGAGAGAGATAGAGGGAGAAAGAGAGTTGAGGCATATGTTATTGTATATGTGCGTGCGTATAAAAACAAAGACAATCTCATATTTATTTATGAGTACTGAGTATTGAATGGTTAGGGAGTTGTGGCAGCAATTGTTGTTTGCCTTTAAGAGCAAATATGTAAACACACACACTTATGCACTTAGGACATAAAGTCAGTTTTTGTTTATTGTTATTGTTTATTTAATAATAATAACATTTTAATCAAAGTTTAATTGAATTCAACAAATATTTGTAAAGAAAAGCCATTATCAATACAATACTAACATGATATTATAAAACAAAAGTAATGTGCAGCATATTTTAAGGCAGTTGTCATTACACAAACATTTATTTACAATAAAAATAATGGAAATAAGAAAACATAAAAGAGAAATGCAATAAAGAATATTGCTTTTAAGCTAAAGCATATTATTAAATCAGTATAAAATGTTTGGTCAAAAGAAGATTTTATTTTAAAGCATAGTTTTAGGGTATTTTAATTTAATTTCTTTAATGGAATTCGACAATTTCCAAATCATAACAATACTTTTTGGAATTATTTACTATTATTATTGTATTATTATGACTTATTATTGTAAATACTTAAAAAAGAGAATTTCTAATGTGTCTTAGATGCCTGGCATTCAGCGTGACACTCCTACCAACTTGCAATTCACACATGAACATAGCTATTCAACTAAGCTCCATTAGGCTGTTCATTAATTTGCCCACAAATCTTGGAATAGGATAGAATCTTACTTTGTTACCACACCCACTTACCCTAAATTATGAAGAAAATGTTCCAACCTATTACCTAAACTTGATCGTAGCAGCATCTTCGTCACTGTTTTTATTCTCATGTGGCATTGTGTAATGGATAGGCCTGTAAAGAGACTTTGTTTAAATGCAAATTACTTTTGCAGAGGTTGTTAATCGGTGAAGGAAATAGAACACCACATCTAAGATTGTCGGAGAATGTCGAGTACCCCTGGGAGAGATAGGGCGGCATTCGATGGTTACTTTCATGTCAGTTCCTGGACACTGAAAGTAACAACATAGCTGATGCTGACATGATGTCCTAATTAAAGCTGCAAAAGTTTTGCTGAATGCATAGAGGACGGAGGTGTAGACAGAAGTTGTGCGAATAGAAGTGTAGGAGATTGTCAAGTACTACCTAGAGAATTTTAAATACTATAGCATAGGGATAGGCTCGTAGATTTGTAGCTTTTACTTACCTAGAACGGTTATGAAGATCGATTGTGAATACAAGGGCTACCAAAATAAGTTTCCTTGATTCGAGCATCAAGTCGGTTGCTTTTTACATGAAGTGAACCAGAATTTTTAGTACCATAGCGAAGGGATAGGTTCGTCGGGTCGTATGCGTGCAGTCTTTAGTTTACTAGAGAGGGTGTGGAGATAGAGGGACATCAAAATAAGATTCTTTAACGCGAGCATCTAATCGATTCTTAACGACTGCTAAAACATGGGAAGCAGAGAAAAAAGCTACAAGCATAGGAAGCTTTAATTAACAGTTGGTTGAGGTGAAATATATGTCCGTTTTAGCCTAATATAGACTCTAATGTAAGCATATGTACAATCTTAAAGCAATTCTTGCAATGTCGTGCGCAAATTTTTCAAAAAGGAAGCGGGAGAAGACAAAGGTTGAGAAATATGTGTAGACTCCTAGTGGACGCTGCATATGCCGATGCTGGAGAGCAATAGAATTTAGTCTTGCATAGAATTAAGTGAAATGATTTGTATTGAAAGATTACAAGCGACAGAAAGTACAAGAATAATCACAGCAACAAATCAACACTACATTCTAGAAGTTGCCAAACTGGAAATAAAGTATAATCATTACGCTTTTAGAAGAATCCTGTTTCTTGTAAAGTTTTGAAGTTGCTCCATAAGTGCCTTCTGAAAATTTAGCAAGTTCTTCTTGAGTTTGGCGACAATTTTTATGGACTTTTGGCTGGGCTCCTTTTCTAGTCTTTGCAAATGTCTTTCAATCAATATTTTAATCTCTTTTCATATTTTCTCTTTATTTAACAAACTATTGTTATTCAAAAAATTCAGACGTTCAATAAGTTTTACCACAACTCCAGCGTTGCCAGGCTTTCCAATCAGCCATCTATTCTCCATTTTATTGTCTACGCCATCAAGCAATAACTTCCTTGCCTAAGTGGCTAATTTCACTGGATGAAGTTAAGGAATATTGTGTACAAACCGCAACTACACTTTCTACTCCAAAACAACTTCAAAATACCATAAACTTATCAGGAGGAACAAGAGAGGATACTTCAAATATTGTAAGTGCAGGAAAAAGTGGCAACAATAAAAACGAATTCGAAATATTAACGATGGCGTATAAATATAAATGCAAGGATTTTACTGCTAAGAAAAGGCAGCAAACTGATGTTGCCTTGGCGGGCATCATCTGCTGGTGTAGTCATAACCTCACTCTCTTCAATAAGGTTAAGTTGGTGGCTGTGAAAATATTTCAAGTACTACTGACTACTACGCTTGGCTCTTGGAGTATGAGTATCTTCTGCACTTGACTGTTACTTATTTACAACTATTCGTGCTTTATAACGGTAGTTTTCTCTTTCTCTTTCGCGTTCACTTTTTTCTCGATTCACTTCGCCTGTGTATTATAAAGTTAACCAGTGGAATGGTTTCTTGATAGACTTTGTCATCATAAACCAAGCATTGAAGAGGGCAATCAGAAACAGGCAAAAAGATTTTTTCAAACATTGTAAAAAGAAGTCTTAAAAGATGTTTTATTTCCATATGATGATGGGGGTGGGATGGTTGATAAGGCGAACTATCTTTCCTAGACAGATGTGGTTTAATTTAAATGTAGTTTCAATAAAAGAAGGAAATTTATTGTTATGTGGCGTATAAATCACTTTGTTCTCCACAAAATGTTTAATTTGTTTTTCAAAAGGAAAGAAATCAGGGGGCAGGCAGGTCCTCCAAACCTGTTTGAAACACAATTGTGGAGAAACTGTCCCCAAAACTTTCTGCTCCTCTTTGCTGTTTTACAATAAGGGGTGAGTGTCCATCCATTGGGTGATCATCAATACATTTCTTCGAAGAACCCACTAACTCTGACTGTTTCTGGAGTCCAGTCTTAACTGAAAACTGAATCTCTTCGCCCTCTTTTCGGTTCCCCTATACGAGAAGGCCGGTGAAGAAATTTCATTATATTACATTATATTTCTTAGCAGAATAATAACCTCTGAATGGTCCGGAATTGCGACCTGAATACTTCAAATAAACTCTTGAATAATCAGCGTCTAGAATTCATATTAAATCCCATGCGATAACAGGTAATGATAGCTCCGTTAAACTTAGAGAAATGACGAATCAAATGAGAGAAGTCTTCGCCGCAAAAACGGACATTGGCAAATAAAGTAGACAATACTCTCTCTCTCTCTCCCTCTCTTGAAGTCACAGTAGCCTAGTAGATAGTGTGTTGGCTTATTAGACGTAAGGCCACGGTTCAAACCCCAGATCAGACATCAAAACGATTAATATGAAAATATTTATTCAGCGACGTCCTTTAAGCAGATTTCTGGGAAAAACTCTGAGAACGAATAAAATTGCCATGAAAAGTTACTCAAAAATCTGTCGTTCGAGGCCGATTTTAAATTGTAGGTCCCACCACTCATGCATAACATTAACACACACAACATAATCTAGGTCGTAATCCTGACTAAAGGGTTGTAATGACCAAATATGTATGTATGTGTATCCATTCGCTGGATGAATACAACGTAAAATGGCAATTGACTACCTTCATGAAATTCAGTTTTTATTCAAAAGTCTGAGATTTGATGAACATCAATAAGTTATTGAGTGATAGACCGGATGGTGACGATAGCCAGCGCTCTTAAGAGGATGATACTATTAGAGAAGATTTAGAAGGATTGCACAGCCCGTGTGGCAAAGATTGACTAATGGAGGCTAACCACACTTTTAAATTTAAACCTTTTGGTTGCCCTGCAAATTTTTGCGTAGGCAAGGAAGATTAACAGGTAAGACAGGCTTTCAGCCTAGAGTATATGCACTCTGAGGACCTATAGTATGTAGATTGACAGGTAAAAGAGGCTTTTACCCTGAAGCATAAATACTCTAAGGGCCATTATTACAACTTGCCGTTAAACTTGGGTTTAGTTAAAGGTGCCTTTAGCTAAAGGGAACTGTAAAGTTACCTTCAACTGATTTTCGTTATTACAACTTACAGATAAAATAAAATTAAAATATGGCAGTGCCGGAGCAAAGTCGATAACACTGTTCAATTAAACAAGTTTTTTTTAACGCAGTGGCAACAGCGGACTTCGTTTTTTTGTTGTATACGCTAATTTTTTTAAATTTGAAGTATCGAAAATAGTATATGATATGGCAAGTTCAAACATAAAGTGACCTTTAAATGTTAAAGGTAGGATGATCTTCCCTTTAGCTTAACGATCACTTCTATCTTATTGGGTACTCATAATAATGAAAAACAATTTATCTGCCCTTTAAAGTCCTCTCTTTAGTTAACGGCAAGTTGTAATAATGGCCCTAAGACTACGTGTGTCCTATTGTTATACAACAGTCTCAATTCAATTCCCATAATTGCCCATAACTAGCTTCTGATAACAACATTAAGACTCTATGTGTACCGTTGGCGGGTTAGTGAGATAATCTTCACAGTCCTACCGACATAACACTGTGCATATTCCCAAGAGGTGAGGAACAGTTTCCCGTCTCTACACCTCTTCCTCGTCTCTGCAGCCCCTGCAGGAGTCCTTGAACGTATGACTATGCCTCTCAACTGAATATCCAAAATGCAATGTCCGGTAATGACTACGGGAAATAAATCTCTTTAATAACTTTTTTTGGTGTGGCACATAAACGCCATCGATTGATTTCTAATGATATTTGAGTAATGGAAGTAACATGATCATCCGTATCGTATATTCTGTACTCTGTTAAACACATAACATTGCTCTGTTAATATTAACATTGGAGTTTATATCGAGTTTATCCTCACACAGGCACACACATAGTATTCTATTTAAGTGTTACTATGAATAAGATGTGTCAGCTACAATCGTTTGTTTACTTCATTAAATAGTCGTTCGGTCAAATAAGAAAGTAATTCTCATTTAGTTCACTACTGTTTAATAATAAGTAAATAAAATTGTATTTGGAGGGCGGGTGGTGTTGACAATTTGAAACTTTTCCAAGTTCAAAAACCCAATAATTAGGTTTTATTAAGGTATCTTTGGACCCCAGGCATATTTAGGTCATATTTGTAATGGAGAGAAAGTGAAATGATTAAATTTAATCACATTTAACTTAAAAGTCCTTGATTAATCACTAACTAATAGAAAAGTGTGTTACTTTCCCTTTCCTTTAGTACAATTATTTTTGGCCTTAGTTTGTTTCATTTTTTTTTTTTTGTTTGTTTCTAAAGATACTCAACTGACCTGGATTATTTTCACTCCATGTTTCTGTCTTTCTTTCTATATTTCTAAAGACGGTGGAAGTCTACTGTATTGCGTCTCAGGGTTGTAACAATTGTAAATAGAAGATCTACAGCAATCTTTAGTTATTTAGTCATGTTCATCTCATGAAATGGCCTTTACTATGATAGTCTTTTCTCGCCACTTATGGATGAAATTATTACACTCAACGTAAGTGGTGAGAGAAGCTAGGTCGTAATCCTGACTGAGTGGTTGTAATGACCAATTATGTATGTATGTATACTCTCTCTCTCCTCAGTCGATCTACAACTCCTCTAAATATTATTTCCAGATGAACAAAGTCACTGCGCACTCCTGCTCATTACGCTGTGACCCTTGAGAAAAGATAGAAATGTTCTTATGATTCAATTACGATCAGTAAGCCAAGTGTAGATTACACAAAACTGCCGTAAAAGTCGATCAAGACAGTTTAGATCTGAAGATTGTTTGAAGAGAAATTCTAGTAATTGCCATACTCTTATTTAAGATCAATTCCACACTGATTTCCAAGAGTTGGGGAGGCTGTGTGATATTTCTTAAGGTTAATAAACCTTCAGGGAAAAATCCACAGTCTTCCTTATTTTCAATTTTAGAACCGTGCTTTAAGATTACCATAGCTTGCCTGCTGAGAATTCTAGTGAGAAATCTCCTATCGAGACTAGGTCCCGACGAAGTGTAATCAGTTTCACTCAGAGTCTGAGAATTCTTAGATAAGATGAGAGGCGCTCAGAACGGTATGACTTGCATGTTCTTTAAATGCAAGGCAATTTAGCAGAACAAAAAGTACAGGGACATGACTTTATTAAGGAGATAAGGTTCTATAATTATCGAATAAATCCGGCGATATCAATTATCTTCCTGCAGTGGTGGGGCTGTCCCCCGTTTAGTTTCAGGTCAAGATTCAAATCTAAGCGCGGTTCATTTATTAATTCGAATATAATTCCTAAATATATTATAGTGCTCAGTGTAGTGCAACAAACCAGAGTCTCTGATGGGAATCGACCCATGACCTCGCACTAATAGTCTAGCACACTACAGGCTAGACTGCTAATGCAACCGACTAAGTCTAATAATATTTATTACGCTCTTGCTAGGTTAGAATTATTATATATTCATTAAAAATTTGTTTAGTCCTAAAACTATGCTGTAATTCTAAATGAACAATTTACGCCTTTTAGCTATGCTTTACTTTTAATATTTAATTTCTTTTAATTAGTCACAAGTTCTTTCATGATCATAAAAGTATGCAATACTTTTGAAACATTTTCGTTTCGCCTTAAACTATGCTTTAATATTATTAAAAAAAATACTTGCTTCATAGCCACATAATTTAATGATAATAAACTTAATTATACAAACATTATAATTATTATATTGTATTATGCTAAGAAAACTACATCCTGTTAGACAAAAACCTAACAGAAGGCAACATTAAAAAAAAACATTAAGAAATTTCCGTATCCTGTTGAGGCATGCTAATGCATACATAGTCTCTCTGCATAGAGAGATAAAGATGCAGACAGACAAATAGCCTGAAAAACAAAATGAAATCTTAGAGAAATTCTTATTATTTTAACTAATTATGGTTAAAGTCTACACAAAAACAAGAAAGATTATAAATAAACTTAAGCAGAAAACCACAGGTACTTTAAACTAATCTCATATGCTTATACTGCAGTGCCTAAGCCTAATTGTAGGCTATATTAAATAAGGCTTAATTCCCCAAAACACAGTATATCTTGCTGAGATAAAATTATTATTTAAGACTGTGTATATGTGTTTAATGTGTTTGTAATAGAATTCATTTAAAATCTAATGTCTGCCTTTTAAAATAGTAGTAGTTTAGGAGCTGCATGCGCCTTAAATCATAATGATTATTTAACATATTGTAGCATGATTTCAGGCTGCTTAAAAAACACACAAACAAAGAGTTCACAAGTTTATGGCATTTGCAAAACACGTTTCAAATCTCTAAAGGTTTAACTCAAGGTCTTAAAATGATTTCGACGAAAATTTTTTATAACGAAAGTTATAAATTAAAAGATGTTGAAAAGACAGCGGTAAGGGAGAAAAGGGGAAGAAATAATTACTTTTTAGGGAATAGGAAGAATTTTAAAATATTATCTTCTAAATGACAAAGCCATAGTAAATAAAAGCATTTTTAGTACTTTTTTTGGTAGTGGGAAAAAGGGGAAGAAAAAAGTACTTTCTTTCTGTAAGGAAAATCAAAAATTTTTAAACTTTTTTTTTCTATTTATTACCAAAAGTGACAAAATTTTACCAAAATTTGAAAATTCCGGTAGGATTTTTGCGGGTAAAAAAAGGGGAAGAAAATAGTACTTTCTGCAAAAATGGCTGAAGACTAAGCTGTTAATTAATTAAAAAAATTTAATAAATTAAGACATTTTAATCGAATTTATAGGTTTAACGAAGTATTTGTATTTTTAGTACTTTTTTGTTGATTAGAAGAAAGGCAAGAATGAAATGTTTGCAATGAACGAAAACATATTTGCTTATAACAAAACAACTTAAACGTTTCCATAAAATGTAAAAAAAAAATCAAAATATATTGGTACTTTCTTGATATTGAAAAATACAGGGAAGAAAAAAGTACTTTCCTAGAAAATAATAACAATTAAAAAATGTAAACGTGCTACAGCATAGGTGAGTCAAACGTGGCTAATTTTCGATCAGTACAGAGTGATTGTGGTCGTCATAATGCAAACTACAGTGTGAGCAATAGGCAAGATTGTAAAGAAATTTAAAGGTATTGGAAGCGCTACAGATATGTCCAAACCGGTGCATCATCGCTTTGTACACACTGTCGGAAATATTGCTTTTGTTAGAGAAAGTATGGGTGATATCCTGATTTTCCGTTTAGAATAAGTCCTTAGTTTCTCACTCAGCGGTTACAAATGGTACCTTTTCTTGGTACTTTTTGCCCACTGCAGATGTCATTCCTTCCTTGGTACTTTTATCATAATTTTATATACTGAATTAGGGTATTTCAAAAATTCATTTCGAAATGATACTTTTATTGAATGCTTAATGGATCGTTTTTTTCTTCAACAGTAGATTCTATTCAATTTGTAATTTTATTAAAATTCTGTACACGGATTTATATTACATATTCATAAAGAAATTTGGTGAAGGTACTTTAATTGTAGGATACGTTTTTAATTTTTCTATTTTTTGGTACTCTTTCCAAAAAAATTTCCTTGTTTTTCATTTCTTATATTGATTAGTGGCATTTGAGTTTGTATTAAGGAAAAACTAATTTGAATTTCGAAAAGGTATCTTCTTTCGTATTGAAAGTACATTTTTTTTATGATAGAATAATACCTTAAGAACTTTTTACCCTTTTCGGTACATTTTCTATAACTATTTTATCATTTCATTATTTTGTACTGATTTAGGGTCTAATTCCCTAGTTTCAAGAGAATTTAATTCTTAGTTTTAAGAAAAATAACATAAATTTAGAAAAAGTACCTCCTTTGGTACTTTTTTGAAACACATTTTTAATACTTTTTTGTTCTGAATATAAAAGAAAATATTTTCTTAAGAACCGTAAGAGATATTTTTTCAATAAATACTAGACTTAGGTACTATGGTATTTGGAAGAAAAAGAAAGTACTATTTATGGTACTTTTTTTTCTTATTCTTAAGCACTTAAGTTTGAATTAAGGAAAATAAATTTTTCGATACTTGTTTGAAAGAGTACCTGCTTGGTACTTTTTTTGTTTGGAAAAGTACATTTTTGTGGTATTTTTCACTGACAGTTAATTTCTTAGGTTTTTTTTTTTGTTCTTGCAAACATTAAAAAATATTTTTCCATGAAATGCAAAAAAAAGTGAATTTCCATAAATATTAGACTGTGTGTGAAAGATTTCGGTTGAGAACATTTGATTTAAACTCTCATACACGCACAAACTTCAGAGAAACTCATAAAATTTCCGTTTTCATGGGACGCATTTTGAATTTCATTAAGTTTAGTTGAAATTCATTTTAGTTGCTGTTGTTCTTCTCTCCGTTTACTCTCGTATTTTTATGAAATCATAGAAAGGAATGAAAGTTTCTGTAGCAATAGCAATAGCAGCAGCAGCAGCGACAGCAGTAGCATATGGTTTAATAACTTGAACTGAAATTGAAGCTCATCTATGTTCTGAATTCTGAATGAATTTAAAGAAAATGAAAAACGAACAAACGTAACGTATGAATGGCGGTTATAAATTTTCAATTTTCATTTTTCCAACGATAAATCTCTCAGTAGTAAAATAAAAGTTATGAGCATTTATAAAATGAAAAACACATAGTGAAAGACAGAGAGAGAGAGGGAAGGAGAAGAAAAATAAATATTTTCTCTCAACAAATTTTATGAGTGTTTAAGACAGAAGTTTTTAAGTGTTTCAATTTTCTGTGTTCTATTTTTCTCTCTCTCTCTCTCTCTCTATCTTTTAACGATGGCTGCAAATGACATTTGTTTTTGGTGAAATTACTAAAGTATACTTTTAGGAGGCTTATTACAATTTAGTTTTAAAAATATAGAAAAACAAAAACAATGCGAATTATTAAATATATTTGGTGTATAACTTAAAAATGCCGGCTATTTCATTTACAAGTTACGAGCCGTTTCCACTTTTCTTGCAACCTATGGATTTCCCGTCGAAGGTTAAGATAGGAGGCCACATGAGGTTCCCAAATACTCGAACATGTTCGTATCATTATGCTACCACATTCCATTCAATTAAAAGGTAACAATGTGCACTCTTAAGAAATGTTTTCTAGCCTAAATCAACCAGACTTACTTATTCCGGTCAAAGTCCTTTATGCTAAACTCAGACAGTTCCTTCAGGGAAGTCAAGAAAGAAGTTCTCACTAATTTTACACGCATTCACGTAAGTGCTAGCCAGTGACACATTAAGTGACTCACGGTTTCTTGCAATGTCTCCGAGTATCAACTTCCGCAGAAATTACACGAAAGAGCACCTAGTCGATATGCTTGTCTTACACATAGTCCTGCAAGAACAGTGACCGTACAATTAATGTCAAGTCGTGAGAGGAAAATATGAACTGTTTCGTACTTCCTGGGTTGAAATCCGGGCAGCACACCTTAGAAGTAGTACAGGAGTCGAAGGAGGAGTTTGAAGTCGCCGTGGTCTAGTAGGTAGCGTGTTGGCTTATTAGACTGAAGGCCCGAGTTCGAATCCCAGGTCAGACATCAAAACGAAAATATTTCTTCGGCGACTTCCTCTCAGCAGATTTCTGGCAAAAACTCTGATAGTAAATAAAATTGCCATGAAAAGCTTTTCAATAAAATTTGTCGTTCGGTCCCGCCACTCATGTATAAAATTAACACACACAACATGAGTGGTGTGAGAAGCTAGGACTGAAGGGTGCGGGCTTCTTGGGGACGATTGCTGTAGACTGTCTGATGGTGAAGGTATAGCACTGGCCATTTTATAGTCACCTAGCAGCAACTCGTTTCCTTGCCGTTCGCATCTTGAGATGTCCACAAACACTACTCCCTCTCTTCCACCTTCCTATATCCCATTTTCATAAAAACCTGCACAATGCACTGCATGAGTAGGGGCCATCCCCTGAGCGCTGGTTTCACCAAAAAAAAAAAAAAAAGGATCTCTCTTCTACCTAGGCAGCAATTCATAAGGAGTGGAATTTTTCCCTTAATTGTGACCAAGAGGACCCCTGTGCTCGGACCTTGTATTGGTTTTATGGTGGGGTATCTGCTCTAGCCAGTACGCCTGCACACACTTTGAGCCTATTTGTGGCCAAGAGGACCCCTATGCTCGGATCTTATATTGGCTTTATGGGGGTATCTGTTCTAGTCAGTACGTCTGCAACATACCTTCTGGGTATGCCCCTATTCCCAGGGACCCATATAATGGAAGCCTTAAAATAATCTGCCATTTTATGAAAAAGTAGGCGACATTAATGGATACAATTGAGATGTCGATATGACATTTCAATTGGACCTTATAGTAGCCTCGCTGTTATAATGTTTCAGCACTTCCTCAGAGGATAGTCTGCTACTGAGCAGCCACCTTTATCACCTTTAGGATAGTAATCATGCTCTGGAAAATTTTACAGTGATCCGAGAATGCTAATGAGTTCCTGACGAACAAGTCCTCGTGTTCCTATCTAACTTCGAGTTATCAGTGTATATTTTCAGTGAATTCGGGAGAGGATTTCCTCCATTAATATCAAAATTTTTCTTTCACCGTTAGTCTCTTACGTCCCAAGTGGCATCTGTTAATCAGTCTTATCTTGTACGTCTATTACTAAGTACCTCGAATCCAGCGTACAGGAAAGCTTTCTATTGTGATTCCCACATTTTTAAGTTAGACCTCCAACATGTGCAAGAAACCAGCTGGTTTTTCTGAACATATTAAGAAATATTAAGGCCTACTTTTAGGCTTATTAAAGCATATATGAGCACAAGTTGTATAAATTTTGCTTTTCGGCCATAAATTTGCATTTATATGCCTTATAACAGGGCCAATTAAAAAACTTTTTCCCCCTCAAACTGTCAACAACATTTATATTTATTAAAATAATATTTTTTTACTGTAATTTTAAAACCACAAAAAGGGATTTTTTTCTCTCTCTATAAAATACAATTTTTTTTTTGTGTAAATCCTGCTGTTTGCTTTCAATTGCATACTTTTCTTTTCATTGGTAGGTTGCCATTACAATACCGTTTCTTTTTTTAAATCTTTTTTTCCATTCGCCCATTATTGTTGCATATTTTTTGGCTGGCGCAAACATAGTTTTTTTTTCTCTTGCTGCTGCTGCTTTTGTGTTTTCTTTGTTACATTTTCTGCAATTTGTATAAGTTGGTGGCTGCCAGGCTGTATTGTGTACTTATTGTGTATTATACTCCATTTAATGGCAACTATTTTAATTTTGTAAATGCCATTTCCATTAAAATATATATTTTCTCTTCCCTTTTATTCATTCATTTTCTATTTTATTAAATTTTTTTTTTGTTAAATTTGTTTAAGGAAATTTAATATATTTTTTGGCAGTAAAAATTTATTTGAAGTAATTTAAATTACGGGTTTTTAAAGCAGCCTAAAAGTAGATAAGGAAACTTTAAAGCCTAAAAGTATGCAATTGATGTTTTATTAGAATTATTCAAATCATTTTCAATTCTGGTTACCATCAGTTGTATCATAATCCGATGCATACCATACCATAAGCAGACCTAATATAACCTATGTATGCCTGGTAGAGTTGAATCTCTTGGGTGGACAACTAACATCAATCTGATATGGCACATAAAGAAATCTGCATTCATCTTTATTAGCCTGGTATGGTAGGAATATTTTGGCAGGACATCTAATCTTAATCTAATACGTCGAATACAAAGAACTTTCCGCATTATTTTCAGCGATGCCATGGGTAGTACACCTACATTGACACTGGAGATAATTTTACGCTTCTTTCTGGTAGATCTTTATTGTCTGGACTTAGAAGTTTAAACTTCTCAGCCTCCCTGGGCATATGGATGATAGTTTGGATAAAATATTGGTCTCTCGAAGATCATAAGGGAATTGGGAACTCTTAAAAGTATCGACCACACGATGCCTCACTATATCTTCTTGAAGAAGATTAAAACATCCATCCCGGATAAAGAAGAAATTGTAGAGCGGATGGTCTAACCAAATGTGTCACTACTATCTGGTGAGTGCGTTTCGAAGACCTGTGTGCTTACATTTAATAATGCTGTAATGCATTCAGTATGCATCAATTGGGCCACTGCTTTCATCACCAAGACTTTCATCTTGGTCAACAAATGACGGCTCACTAGCAAAATATTCCCTGAGAATACATTGATCTACTCGATCTGACATTTTGAGAAATTTGAGAAAATATACAGTAGTTTTTTTTGTAAAGCATTTTCAAAAAAAAAAAAAAAGTTATTTGTCGGACCCTTTATATGATTGTTCGATATTCAGATTTATGCCCGTTTAAGTAGCAAAATCGGACCTCAATATTTAACTTAAAAATAAAATCGTAGTGCCTACTTTCGGGCTTTGTTATTTTAAGAAACAAAATAAATATTGCAGCATATTTTCAGGCTGCAAACAAAAATTCCTTACATTCAATGCTTTTGTTAGGCTAATATGTTTGGGCAAGCGTTTAACTTTTTAAATTTTTAGTTAATTTTGTTAAATGCAGTCTTTTTTTTAAATAAAATCTAAAAATAGGGCATTTTTCCCTAAACGTGATTCCATTTCTGTACAACTTATTACCTCGAATAACAGCTGAAATCCTTTTAACACTTCCTTAACAATATTATTTAATTTTCTTGATGTTTTTCCCTGAAAAAAAAAAGAAAATCAATTTCAATGTAATAGCCAAAGTGTGTCAGTAATTTGTCTTTGATTTGGTTTAGCAAGCTCTGCTCTGTAACAGAAACTCATTTTTTAAAAGAAATTTTCAGTTCTACTCTACCTCCATCTGCACCACGTTTCATTTCATTTATCAAATGTAATGCAACATGTTGCAAGTATTTCGTAAAACGAACGATTTTTTAATGGCGAATAAATAATGTTTAGAAATTTATCACAATTTACATATGGTGTACACTGTGTACAGTGTAAATAGGTCTTTACCTGTATATTTCGTACTGTTTTCTACGTTGGCAGCTTCCTAACTTTTAAAACTCCCCGTGTGTGAAAAAATCTAAAATTTTAATGTTTTTGAATCTTAAGCAGTGCACCCACACACACCCCTTTTTTCCGTTGCCTTAAATAACGGTTTATTAGTTTTCATACACACCCATACACGTTTTAACGGTAATACTCTTATTCATTTAATCAATCTCACGCTCACGTTCATGCTCACCCTTTCTGGCCTCATATATTTTTATACTCATCCGAACATTAATAATTCGTTTCCTAACGGAACTTATATGATTTATTTTTGCATCTGTGTGTGTTAAGAATTCTTTTGTTTTTAATTTCACTTAAGTCACTGAAGTATTGAAAGAAAAGTTTATGGAACTATAAGAAATTGAAACGTATCCAGAATGTTTTGGGATAGGATAGTGGATCCTCTTCACTACACCTAATACAGCAGAGGTCATTGTATGTACACAATGTCCGAGGGTAGTCCTATCCTCCTACGGTATGCTAAAGAATATGACTGGGAACTGCCAGTATTTTATCAGAAATTATCCCAGCAGACATAATGGGAAGTAAAAGACGAAAGGCAGTGAAGATGGGAACGGGTGGTGGACCTATAATGATGGATTAAAAGAAGTTATAGAGTGATCCACAATAACCTAAACCCGTTCTTAACTTTATGAGCGACACCTGACCAAGATGTCCCCAATTTTTTAATGAAAATTCAACTGCGTTAAATGTTGTATTCAAATCGAGTTTTAGCGTACTTTGCGGTAGAATGCAGTGTAATAGAGGTGGCGCTAGAGTATATTCAACTTGTTTCTGCGCTCTTTCCCTAGAATAGGTAGTCATGCAAGTATTGAGGACGAGAATAGCCGCCTGGCTGTCCACGTATATACATACATGCCCTAGCGTTTCAATCCGAAATAGCATTTCTCCTTAAGGACCATAAATCTTCTCCTAAGGCGTGATTGGAAAATTGTAGAGGATTTTCCCCTCCAACATAGAAAGAAACTAAAGTGATGAAGGCAGTAAAACAGTGTTGTTCAGAGATCTCCAGAATGAACTAATGTTAGGCCAAAGAGGGGTAATTTTCTTTTGATTCCGATGATGCTAGATAGGAAGGGCAGTTACCCTCTTTTTCCTTTTTACTTTTTAAGGTATTGCCAAGTAAACAAAAGTCATTTGTAAAGCTTTGGTAAAACACACAAGATCCTTCTTTTTCCAGTATCCTTAAAGCCTACTCTGTTGATTGACTTAAATTGTCCTTTTCTTATTCATTTTATTTCTTGAAAAGAAAAAGTTTTCCCTTTCACTTGTTCATCACAATTTAATCGTCTTTTGTTTTCGTTCTAAATTTTATTATGCAGCCATAAAATTCATCTTCATCACCACCGCCATTGTCGTAATAAATTCTAAAAACAATACAAAAAGAAAAAAAAAATTAAATCAAATAAAAAGAAGAAAAAAATTAAAAATTAAATTAAAACTGACAACTTCAGGGCGAATAGAGAGACACTGACATCTCTTGGCCATTCACTTTCATAGCCACCAGCCAGCCAGCCAACCAACCATACTCTACTTCAGCATCATCATTATTATTCTTAACATACAGCACCTGTTTTCATGCTGTCCCTCTTCTCTAATTCCCTGTGTGGGAAATAAAGCATAACTTTAGGTGTCTCTCGGAGCATGACGCAGTCATTTTGAAAAATCTAATTTCATTAAAGTTTAAATGAAAGAATGTTTCAAATAATAAATGTTGGTTAACGCCAACGATGATTGTCATCAACGCCATCAATGGACGTTACCGACACGGTTGTCAGAAAATTTCATAAAAAATTTAATTTGATTTCAACGCCAGAAAATATGCAGCATATTTTTTTGCTCAAGGAAGTATGCAAAAATGTTGTTTAAAAATTATAATAATTTAGAACGCTTAAAATATGCAGCATATTTTTTTGCTCAAGGAAGTATGCAAAAATGTTGTTTAAAAATTATAATAATTTAGAACGCTTAACAGATTTAGAAGCCATAAGATCCTGGACACCGTGAGATGAAGCTAACAGCCTTTATAGGAAAAGAAAATAAATCTCTCTACGGCAGCAGTCTTCATATTGGATATTTTAGTCAAAGTTCGCAGGAAATAAGCGGCAAGAGCTGCACACTGATTCATGAAGTGAGTGAGAGTTGTCTCCGCCTTCTCTTATACGCAGCTCTTATAGAAGTCACTTAGAATTCATGCGAGGGAATGCAAAATCTATCGGAATGTCTGCTCTATTGGCCAAGTGTGATCGATGGCTTCATGAATGATCCGAAAATTTCTTGAGAAATTCTAGACATTCATGGACGGCGACAAACATTGAGGAAACATTCATAAAAAACTTGATCGCTGACGGTCTGGCCGAGTAAAATCTGTTCATTGGCATTGTACCACTTTCAATAACCTCCGATTAGAAAACATTGCAATGGACAGTCTAATCGAAATGACCCACTGCCTACTCTTAGTATTTTGGAGCCATCGGGATATATTCAAGAGCCGTACTAGGAACCTTCAGGTCGTAAAACTAGAAGTCCCTGGCTGGTATTCTTAAACCAAATCTTCTGTCGAAAAAATGACGAAGAACTTTGTAATCGATCCTAATGTGTCTACGGATTCCTAAGTATTGCAGCATGTCCTTAGCAGAGATTGGGTGATAAAATAACTACGTTTAGTTCTCTGCTTCCATAGAATAGTATAGCAAATATGGGCTCAGTGGGAGTGGGATAGAGTGTCCTGGTGATTAGGACAGCTAACTGTCTGAACATCCAGTGAATGCAAGCATCATAAAGCAAAATGGGCTCCACCACAACTAGATCTATTCCTCCAATTTTCCACAATGTCGTCCATGAGGTGTTAAGCGTACTCTTTCTATGCCGATCACTCACCAGGAGTATTTGTGGTCCAAAATAACTTTATGGTTGTAGATAAATATAGTCCACTATGGGTAGGTCGAATTTCCTATTTTCATCCACGGTTTTCTACGTGACGTAAAGCGTTATGGTTGCTTTACTGTCTTCATTACCTTCACCCTACAGGGGAGCTTGTGCTCCAATATAATCCTTAGACACTCTACCTTTCTGGATAAATACTGTCGCACTCCATTTTGTGTCGTCTAGTGAAAAGCATCAGTTTCGCTTAGCAAGAATTGACATTTAGACTATCCAACGCGCACCATTTTGTAGCAAATTTGAAGATGCAATTGCATTCTTGGAAAATAATGACCGTATCGTCCACAAGGCCAAGAAACTACATCGTTTTGAATTTGCAGCTGTCTCTGTACATATAAAACCGTTCCACAGTAGGAGCGAGGCCACCTCGCTTTATCTTTCTTGCCAGATGAGACTGCCTACAAGACAGTAACAACGTTCTGGGTAAAAAATTTCTTAACAAACCTCGATATGTAGCTCTGTTGTCAATGAGAACTATGACAAGCTCTCGCTGCAATAATTGAACAGCTTGGTACAGTCACGGTGGATAGGCCTCTAGTGAATATGTATTTTATTGTCCAGAACCTTTTCAAGTTTTGGGAACCTCAAAGTGTTCAATCAGAAGGATACTAAAATCTCTTTATGTCTTCACAATGTCTGCGTCCTCTTACCACTTTTGTGACATGTACACAATAGTATAGATTCTGTCGTTGTGAGTAATGCAGCCCAAGGCATTTATTTTCGTTGAAGGCAAGATAATGACACCACCACAATGGCAGTTGAAACTACAAAGTAGGCCTCAGTCTGAGAACGTCACGAAAATGTTGAATCGTAATAGACACAAGGATTATCATTTGTTTCTGCATTAGCCGTAGTCTATTAGGCAGCTTGGTGGCTTATTAAACGAGAGCTTGTGGTTCAACCCTTGGTTCATACCTTTCGACAAAACGAATTATGAAAAAAATATTTCTTTGGGCGACTTCCTCTCAGCAGTCTTCTAGCAAAAACTCTGAGAGTAAATAAAATTGCCATGAAAGTTTTCTTAAAAATCTATCGTTCGTAGTCGACGATACGACGCCACACACGAGTGGTGTAGGAAGTTAGGTTGTAATCCTGACTAAAGGATTGTAATTAGTAAGTAAGTACATGAAATAGGGTACCTAATATGTTGACATCCCCCCCCTAATTCGATAAATCAAAGCATAAATTAAATAAACTTTTATTTCTGTAAGAGAGTGTATAAATTTTGTATAAAATTTTGAAATTTTTATTTCTTTTTTATACAGTTTTTAAGCTTTCCTTTGAATCGATTTGTTTCCAAATCTCCTTTAACTTTATGAAACACAAATAAAAATAAATTCAGATTTATGGGTTGCTTTTTAAATAAAATTCGTTAGCAATTGTAGAGATTTTGCTTACGATTTCGCTTAGATAAAACCATTACACTAAGCGGCCATCAATTTTTTCGTTCAGAAATACCGAAAAGGTGTGCCAAATACTTGCATAAATTGTGAAAACCAATAAAAATATTGATTGGTTTACGCAAAGTGGCAATAATTTTTGCGAAAAAAGGCAAAAAGCAAAAAAATAGGCAAAGACGTAGAGTTTTTATGGGTTTTACAAGGTGCCAAAGACACAAACAAGATAATAAACGCCTTAAAATATGCTTTACACCTATAAAAACAGAAAACACTTGTAAGTTATGCGATAACAATATAAACAAACGTCGTTTGTATACACAATTACTTGTATTTGTTCGCTTACATATACGCATACATTTCAAAATATATTGTATTTGTTTTACGCTCACCACATTCTTTCGTCTCTTTCCCTTACTCAAGGGAAATTTACATAGAGTTGTGCTCCCTTATATGGCACACATATTCCTGTTATTTACAAAACATAAACAAACCAATATATGCGATGTTATTGACAGAGAGAGAGGGAGAGAGAGAGTATTGCAACCGCAAATATCTTATACCCCAAAGCATTAAATAAAAACAAAACAAAACAAATTGTCGCACACATACTTACACACACAATAAAAACTCTCTGCATTCCATGTTCTTCAATACTTAAGTAAGACGACAAAAAAAAATTATTGTCTACTTTTTGGCAACAATATTTTTTTTTCGAAATTGTAAGTGTAGCCCCATAAATTTGTTTATTTAAATAAACGATAACGCAAATGTTATACTCGAAACAATTTCGTGGAAATCGCTCTTTTCTCCCCTCCTTGAAATGTAGAAATACTTGCTAAAAGTAACTCCGGGCAACATTTTTGAAGGGGGGTGTAAACCATCTATAAATTTTAGATTTATGCCGTTTTCAAAAGATAGAAAGATTCTAAAGTTTTATCTGAAGTTCATAAAAAATTGTGAGTGTATGTTTTACAAAATTGTTGTTATCGATAAATCGTATAGAATACATATATTATTACACGGTAATAAAAGGTTTGTTTTCCATGGAAATTTCGAATTGAGATACTTTTTTACACGTGTTGCCTCTTTTTTTTTTTATAAGGAATGACTTATTTTTAACTTTAAAATGAATTGATTTTTAGCTGAATGGCTTAATACTTAAAAAAATCGTTTAATTTATAGTATTTCTAAAGGATAACTCGATTACTGTTGCCAGTTGAATTATTAAAATAGCTGAATAAGTATTTTTCTTAGCTGAATTGCCTGAAACTTCTGAGTAATTATTTTTTTGAATTTTAAATACATTTTAAACCAAAAGAAAATTTTTTTCTTACCTGAATTAATAAAATAATAGCTGAATAAGTGTTTTTCTTAGCTGAATTGTCTGAAACTTATCAGTTAATATTTTCTGCATATATTTTAAGCCAAAATGAAATTTCTTTTGTTAGCTGAATTAAAAAAATAATAGCTGAATAAATATTTTGCTCAGCTGAATTGTATTTTTGGTAGTTTAATTGCATTATTAAATTAAAATAGTTTTATTTTGTTAGCTGAATTGCCTAATTAATAGCTGAATGTTATAAAACGAATGAATTATTATTTTAATCGGTTTTATTGAGTTTTTATACTGGAGAATATTTTCTTTTGTTAGCTGAATGAATAAAGAAATAGCTGAATAAGTATTTTGCTCAGCTGAATTGTATTTTTGGTAGTTTAATGGCATTATCAAAATAAAATAGTTTTATTTTGTTAGCTGAATTGCCTGATTAATAGCTGAATTTATATTTTTTTTTGCTGAATGTTATAAAACGAATGAATTATTATTTTAATCGGTTTTATTGAGTTTTTATACTTGAGAATATTTTCTTTTGTTAGCTGAATTAATAAAGAAATAGCTGAATAAGTACTTTGCTCAGCCTAATTGTATTTTTGGTAATTTAATAGCATTTTTAAATTTAAAAAATTTTATTTTGTTAACTAAATTGCTTAATTAATAGCTGAATTAGTATTTTTATTAGCTGAATGTCCTAAGACTTATGAGTTATTGCTTTGTACGGTTTTATTTAGTTTTTATACTGGAGGAAATATTCTTTTATTAGCTGAATTAATAAAATAATAGCTGAATAAGTATTTTGCGCAGCTGAATTGTGTGAAAATCACATAATTTATAATATTCTTCAGTTTTAATACAATAGTTACACTAAACAAGTTATCTAATGCCAGCTGAATTGCTTAAATAATAACTGAAAGTATTTTTCATAGCTGAAAGTTCCAAATTTAAGAGTTATTTTTTATATGGTTTTATTTAATTTTTATGCTAGAGGAAATTTTCTTTTATTTACTTAATTCATAATTTATTAGCTGAATTGGTATCTTTTGTACTTTAGAATAATAATATTGAGATTTTATTTAAAAACACTATCATTTTAATGTTATAAAAGGAATTTATTATAATTTCTCAATAAAACTTCAGCTGAATTAATGATGTAAGGCGAAATTCCATTTTTTCGTGTTCTAGTAAAGATTTTCCTTAGCTGAATACCCCGAAATATAGCTGAATATGGAAATTATTTCAATAGTTTTATTTTTTAAGCACTCAGACATTTTTTCCCTTAGCTGAATTAATAAAATTGTTGCTGATTTGATATATTTTATACTATTGAGTAATAATGCCATGATTTTCTTTATAAAAAAAGCAATTTTCTTTAGCTGAATTAACTAAATAGATGATTAACAATTACTTTTGTGATTAAACATTGCTTCGTTTAAATTTTTATGAGATTATTTCACAATTATTTCTTGCTGAATTGATGTAACTATAGCTGAGTTAATAATTTATGACGAAAGTTTATTTAATTACTGAAGCTGAATAAGCTAAAATGTAGCTGAGTACGAATATTGTTTAGTTAATTTTGTTTTTTGTGGTTTATTTAGTTCTCGCGTTAGCTGAATTAATGTAATAGTAGCTGAATTGTAAGTTTCCGTATATTTGAGTAAAAATAATAAAGTTTTCTTTATAAATAATTGAAATAACCCTTGCTGAATTTACTAATAGCTTGCTGAATATGAATTTTCCAATAAATCCTTAATGTTAAGAGTTTTCTTTAACAGCATTTTAAATCTCCAATGTGTTATTAAAAGTCACCATCTTACTTACAACACTGCCCTCTACCCTTAGTTTATAGCTGCAGCACATAATAATTCTTGGCTTAAACTCTTACAAGTAACCTGTGTAGACTTCCATAAGTCAAGCAAAAGAAAACAGCAGAAAAAACAACAACAGGAAGAAAATAATGTATGAAGAACTTTGGTAATAAGGATAATGCGCTTAGAAAGTTAAAATAGACCACAATTTGCTTCAGCTGCATACAACACACTAAAAAAAAGGTCACTGATATTAAAAACAGGGGACTCTTTAAGACCAGAAAGGAAAAGGTTTTGAAAAGCAACTGGCTTTTGTACGGAGTTAATACTGTAGCCTTTTCATCCCTCTTTCAGTTTTATATGTTGTGTGTAGCAAACAGGGCAGACCCTGAGAGCTGTAAGAAGATAAAGCAGCTTTTTAGTTTATGAGGCATCATCTTGCACAAGAGCCTTGTGTGCTTTAATTCTTTTACCACAAAGCTATGAAAGCGTTGATGTTGGGTGATGACGTTGTTGTCTACTTTGGCTCATAAACTAAGAAGTTTTGCTTGGGTTTCTCCTCTCATTTCCTGGGTTACTTTAAGGATTTTCTATTTTATATGCTTTCCCTTGTACTTTATTTCCACAGCGTCAATAAACTTTATGAGCGGCCAGCGTATGAATAATGTTCAGGTGCTTGCTTTCTTATAACAGGCTTGAAAAGGTAGAAGACAGTGGAGACAGCTCCATAAACACCTGTTTATTGTTGTAAGCAGTAGTCCAGCAGTCTTAATATTTATTAACGTTTACATTAGAGCACTAGTAATCACTGCTTAATTCTTTATAGGTGAACATATGTTATGCAGGCAATTATTATTTCAATAAAGGATATGATGTAAGTGGTTTTGCTTACATAAAAAGGGATTTGCAAGGGAAAAGTTATCTTAAAAATAAAAAAAGTACAAAAATTGATTAAATTTTTTCTATAAAAGATCTATTCAGCTGGAATTTGATGTATTCAGCCAGTTTAACTGATTATTCAGCTAGCTTAAAGCTTATTCAGCTAAGGTGATTACATTTATTTATAAAGACAAACTTAATATTTTACTGTGTTCGAGGAAATATAAATTCAGCTATAATTTTACCTATTCATCTAACAAAAGCTGCCTTAAAGCTCATTCAGCTAAGGGAACTACGTTTATTTATAAAGAAGCCCTTTTTATTATTCTGCTGTGTTTAAGGAAATATTAATTCAGCTACAATTTGAGCAATTCAGCCAGTAAAAATCATTTGCTTCTCTATTCATATAGTTAAAATGTACAAGAAATTGGGAATAAAGAGTGACAGTCTTAAAAGTTATATTCAGCTGACTTGAGGTTAATTCAGCTAAGAAGATATCATTAGTTTAAAGAGAAAACTATATTACTAGTTTATGTTTTTAAAGAAAACACAAATTCAGCTGCTATTTTTATAATTCAGCTGCCAAATATTTTTCCCGAATAGGATTCTGGACCCACAGTTAAACGATAAACGTTATGTAGCTAGGAAAATAATTTTAGAACTAAGAAATATATATTCAGCTACATTTTTAGCAATTCAGCTAAGAAAATTTTTACAATATATATTAAAAATTCATTAAAGTACGTATTCAGCAAAACTTTTATTGCTATAGATGACGTAAATTTTTATGAAATTGTTTGTGAATTGCTGAAAATAAATTTACGTTTGAGTTTTATTCAATTCAGCTATGTTTTACTCAATTTTTTTTTTTTATTAAAATGGAGTTGAAATTTATATTCAGCTGGAATATTAGTAATTTAGTAAAGTTATATGCAATTCAGCTGTATTTATAGTAATTCAGCTCAGTTGGATGCAATTTCGCAACATTTTTCACTAACTCATTTAAGTTATATGCAATTCAGCTGCATTTTTAGTAATTCAGCAAAGTCATAAGCAAATCAGCAAAAATTTTTTCTAATTCAGCTATGCAATTCAGGTACATTTTTAGCTATTCAGCTAAGTTTTATGCAACTCAGCTACATTTTTAGTAATTCGGCAAATGTGTATGCAAATTCAGCTACATTTTTAGTAATTCAGCTAAGTTACATACAAATCAGCTATATTTTTAGTAATTCAGCTAACTTATATGAAATTCAGCTACATTTTCCTAAGTCAGCTGAGTGGTATGCAATTCAGCTACATTTCTAGTAATTCGGCAAAGGTGTATGCAATTCAGCTACATTTTTAGTTCAATACAGCCATAGTTAATTCAGCCATAGGAAATTATATGCAATTCATTATAAGTTATATGTATTTCAGCTAAGTTATATGCAATTCAGCTACATTTTTAGTAATTCAGCTACATTTTTAGTAATTCAGCTAAGTTGTCTGCAATTCAGCCACAGGAAAATGAAATATTTATACGGAACTTTTAAATATATTGAAAGAAATTTATTTTAAATACAATTTCCGTTCCATTTAGTCAATTCAGCAGAAATAATTTAAAAAATGAAGTTTTTAACAATTAATTCCACTTCATTTACGGAATAAATGTTCTTCCCATGATGACTTTTTCCTCTTGTTCTGCTTAAAACTTTCAACCATAAAATCAAATGTAAAAATGTTTTTGTAATTTATAAAGTAGTTGTTATTGTTGTTGTAATTTTATTGTAGCAATTGCTATTTGCTGTACTAGCTATTGTAACAAAATAATATTTGAATGCTGCTAAAAGGTGTCACTTGTTTAAAATAAAAACATTTGTTTTCTTCTTCATCTTCTTCATCGCTCTACTTCTACTTCGCTGTACTTGGAATTATTATTTTGCATTGTTGTTACACTTCATGTCTAGATATCTGGTAGTGTAGCAAATGTTGCCAATGTAATGTTAAATAAATTGATACATATTGTGTGAGGATGTGTGAGTGTGTGTATGTTACGTAGTGTAGGTGTGACAATTTCATATGCTTATCATACAAAGGTTTCTCGGGTTGGCATATAAACAATAGGAGTTCTAAGGCAAGGCAAATAATAAGAAGTAAACAAAGGGAATTGCATGCACATTTAGTAAGAGAGAGAGGGAGAGTAGTGACTAGGAAAGTGGGAGAGCAAAACTAATAACATTGTTTACGGCATCCAAGCATAAATTTGTTCATGTGTGGGGAAGGATTTTAGAATTGAAGCAAGAGTTTTCAACTTTAAAAAAGAGTGGGAGGGAGAGAAGAACTTGTAATAAAGTTAAAAACATTTAACAGTTCTTAAAATTTATAAGCATATACTATATTTGTTGTATACATTATATGTGCGTATGTGTGTATTAGCAAGTGTATGAATTAATATGTTTTGTGTACATTTAACATGCCTATGTAACAGTGTATGTGTTGGAAGCCATTGTTTATGTCTCCGTCTGTAACAGTTTTTATGGTTACAATTGTTTTGTTTTTCATGTTGTTGTTGTTGTTATTGTTGTTTTTTATTTTATTTAAACTTGTTTTTGTTGTTAAAAACTTTTCTTCTTTTTTTAGTTTTACACGAACTCTCATATCAATTGTTTTCTTGTTGTTGTTATTGTTGTTCTTTTGATTTTCTATACAATTATTGTGAAAACTATAAACAAAACTTAAAAAAAAAACAACGACATTTAAAGTTTTAGAAATTTATTATTGTTGTTGTTACTATTGTTATTGTTATTGCCATTGCTGGCGTTATTTATTTTATAGTTTTGCTCGTATTGCTGCTGCTGTATACAGCTGTCCTGTATGTGTATTGTAAGTGTGTGTGTGTGTTGGTATAACAGCATGGCTGTGTTTTATGGATTTCGTATAGAAAAATCTCTGACAAATACAAATCACTTTAGATTTATTTGAAAAATTTATTGTGTTGTTGGCAAAAAGCAAAAGCTAAATATCAGCTATAAAAGTAACAACAACAACAACAATTACAATTACAATAAGAATTTAGAAAATAAAAAATTAAAAAAAAAATTATTTGATTGAGATCAAATGGTATTTGAAAAAATAAAAAAAATCGAAAAAAAAAATTATATTAAACTCGAAAGCAAATTGGAAAAAAATCGAATATTCTTTTACTGAATTGCTTAAATAGTTACGGAATTTGTTGGTTCAATTAATCAAGGGAATAGGATAGGGTACAATAGAAGTGGCAGTTGAGTTAAATCTTAGCCCATTTGAGCACACATAGCCGTCCATTGTGATACCCCATAAGGAAAATCCAGCACTAACTAACAAGTCTTGATGAAGCAGTTTTGTTAGAATTAAGCTGAAATTCAGCTTAAAAACTTAATGAATTTGGTAAGCGATGTTGTAGTAGTCTAGTAGGTAGTATGTTAGCTTTTAAGACAAAAGCCCATGGTTCAAACTCCAGCTAATACATCTCGAATTAATCGAAATATGAAAAAATATTTCTTTAGGCGACTTCCTCTCAGCAGACTTCTGGTAAAAACTCGGTCAATAAATAAAATTGCCATGAAAGGTTTCTCAAAAACCTGTAGTTCAGAGGCTACGTTAAACTGTTAGTCCCACCACTCATGTGTAAAATTAACACGTACAACATAGGTGGTGTAAGAAGCTACGTTGTAATCCTGACTAAATAATTGTACTGGCTAATTAAGTAAGTAATCGATTCAACTATTAAGTAACGATATGAAAGGAGTCTATGCCGCCCTAGACGAGTCGATCTACTATCTTTGCCGAAATCATTTGCAGGTTAAGTGGGTTTCTTCACTTGCCTATGCGTTGTGCACTGACCCATGAGAATAATTGTACCGGGTTATCCATTTCGTGGTTTCAAAAATAAACGTAAATAAAACACATATAAAATATTTTTTTCATGATATTTCTTTTTTATTGTAAAGTTTGAATGTTGACATTATGTGTGAAACACTACATCATTTAAATGATCTCCACGCGAAGTGTTGCAAGCATTGATTCTTTTGAGGTAATTTTCGACCACTTTTTGACACATATTGGGCGGTATCTCAGCCATAACTTGACGAATGTTGGTTTTTAAGTGCTCAAGAGTTGAAGGTTTATCTATCTGCATAAACACGGTCTTTCGCGTAGCCCCACAAAAAAGTCTAATGGTGTTAAATCGCATGATCTTGGTGGCCAGTTGATATTGCCACGACGAGAAATTACGCGGTCAGGAAATGTCTCTTGCAATAAAGAAATATTCGCTCGAGTTGTGTGGCATGTGGCACCATCACCACATATTCTCCAAGTCGTATTATTCAATAGCAGGCAAAAAAAAGTCGGTTATCATATGACCATAACGCTCCGAATTGACGGTGACTGTCGTTCCATCGTCGTTTTCGAAGAAGTAAGGTCCAATCACACCTTCGGACCAAAGAGCGAATCAAACATTGGCTTTTTCTGGATGTAATGGCCTCTCTTCAATTACTTGAGGATTCTCAGAACCCCAAATACGACAATTTTGTTTATTAACATACCCACCGAGTGTGAAATGTGCTTCATCGCTGAAGAAAATTTTGGTCGAAAAATTGCCGATACGCACGATACGTGGCTGTGGCAGAATCACCATTTTTGTAGTGGGTTTTGACAATTTTTATGCGTTGTGTGATAGTTAAGCGATCCATTTTCGTCAATGTCAGACTTTCAACTGAAAAGAAAAAAATTTGTTTCACAACTTAGTTTGACAGATGTCGAATTCCAGTCCCATACTTTTGAAATCACGAAATGGATAGCCCTTTAGTGACAGAGATGTTCCTACAATCTAATTTAAGTATTTGATTGGTACGATGCCTGGCCAATTTAGACCAAGAAAGTTTGGCAGCAAAGCAAGATTCCTCCTCAGTCCAGGATTTCTCGGCATACAATGAATACTTTTGTGTAATAACCTTACAGATTTTTGTGGATAAGTATTCGGCGGGAGTCTGCAGGTCTCGCAAATTCATTGGCTACACAATTATTCGGAACATCCCAGCTCATATCAAAGCTGTTAATACACATACATACATAATTGGCCATTAAAACCCTTCAGTCAGGATTACGGCCTAGTTTCTGACACCACTCATGTTGTGTGCGTTAATTTTACAGTTAACGTCGACTCCGAACGACAGATTTATGAGAAACTTTTTCATGGCAGGTTTATTTACTCTCAGATTTTTTGCCAGAAATCTGCTGAGAAGAAATCGCGAAAGAAATATTTTTCATATTTCGTTTTGATGCCTGACCTGGGATACGAATCCGGGTTTTACGTCTTATAAGCCAACACACTACCTACTAGGCTACGGTGACTTCAAAACTGTTAATTATCTTGTCAAAATATCTCCGAGCTTTTTTCTCATTCTCACGCTTCCCCTCTTTTCTTTTCTCTCTTTCTTCTATTTCGTTTGTAATTTCAGCAGTTGTAACTGCATATGACGAATGAAATCTCGCAACTGATGTAAAATAATGAATTTGTTACGCTTGTAAGTCATATGAAAAACATGTGTGAAGATATAAATCTAAAGAATTAAAAGAATTATAGCATACTTCAAGGCTCTTTAGATATGACATACAATTATTGCATACTTTTGGGTTACAAATCTTGAAAAATATGAAAACGTTGGATATAAATGAAGACTTACTTAAAGCGAAAGGGATTATTTTTCATTTTCTTAATTTTTTTCCCTTTTTAAAGGTAAACTCCTTAAAGTATGCAAAACATTTTTTTTATAATCTTTTTCAAAGAAATCACTGACAGCAAATATCAGCAAATCATCATAATCATAAAAATTTCTGAATTTGCTGCTGCTAAACAAAGCAAGTGCAACAAACGAAGAAACGAAGACCAGAGCGCCTGGAGTTATGCTTTAGTTTTTTTTTTTAATTTTTGAAGGGTATAACAGTAGTTGTAGTTTCCTTTTACAAAAATTGTATAGAATTTCTTTAGAAATAAACGGAATAAAAAAATAAAACAGTTTTGTTTGTGCATATAAAATTTTAGAAAATGAAATGCAATATCTTGAGGCTTTTTAACAGACAAAAAAAATATTAAAAAGTTTTAATAAAATTTTAGAATCATATTTTAAAGTGTTGACAATAACGTTAAATAATTTTGCAGAAAAGTTTACAAAATTTTTAAATACAGTAAGAAATGGGAACACAAAACAAGGAATTAATTTGATAATCCCTTAAAATATGCTACAAAATATCTCTCCCCTAACATATGCTTTAAAATTTTAAATTTATTAAATTCTAAATCCTTTTCCCCCGCCTACTGAAACAAGAACGTGCTCCATTAAAGTAATATTTTAAAGAATTTAATTGCCAAACTGAAAAGGGGATTTTCTTTTTTGATTTTCTGCCAAATTCCAAAGGAGTTGGAGAATTTAAAGGAAAAGGTTGTAAAACATATTAAAAAGGATTTACTTTTGTCTTTCATGCAGTAATTAAAAAGACTCGCTGGCATACCGACAGTAATATTTAAAGAAAAATCGTAAAAAAGCAATTGAAATGTAGAGAAAAAAAAGGGTAAAGAAAATAGAAATAAAATCCATGTTTAACTGTCTTAACATTAAGATTTCGACATGAAAATTGTTGTCGTTGACAACTTAAATAACATGACATCTATTCTGGTATAGGATGCCAGCTAAAAAGGGGTTTAAAACCAGAGATGAAAGGAAAATAGCAGACGGGGATTCAAAAGAATTATCAAAAGATAAACAGGGAATAAGAAATACACTACAAACAATTCCAATCTACTCATCCTTATGTCATTAAGATATGTTTTAAGTGAAGTAATCAAAAAATGGAGCCATTATGACACAGACGTCATTAAATCTCTAGGAGCACCCGAATGTCACCTTCCGACAGAGAGTTCGAATCCTTGAAGACTTGCTTACCCACGATGTCCTCCTACCAATCCCTGGACAGCTACAGAGAATATGCTCTATAGCCTTTAAGTACTTCTCCACATATCCTGCAAAAGTTCGGCTAGGACCTATTCCAGATCGATGTTAGCGATCAGGACTCCCAATATCCCCTAAGGAGCACTGGTGGCAGATTAATACTGGGCTTATTCAACCCATCTAACACTGGACTCCATTGCAGTTGTATCATCATTGACAAACGATCAAAGGCCCTTGGAAATGATACATCCAGATCTCTCAACGCCCCTGTTCCCTCTTTCTAACCCATTTTCCGATAAGTCAAATTGCAGATTGTGGGATGAGTTCTGGCAAGAGTATTAGTCATCTTGTACCCATGTGTGCCCCGGAACACAACTGAGCGCGATCCGATCCCGCCCAAATGTTCTTGTGGAGTCAGTCACAAACCATTTGTAACATACACCAGAGTGACTCTATCGACGGCCTGACTGCTAACACGAACCTAGTCAAAATCCTCATTTGAAGAAGCCGTGTCAGCTACAGCCACAAGAGGCTTGAAAACAGCAAATATCTCTGTCTGTACGACAAGGCAATTGTCATCCAATCTATAATGGAGTTTCAGTTCGAAATGTTTATAAAAGAAACCAGCTCCAGTGCTCTCATCCGTAAAGACGTGTGCACAACTCCGCATTGGGAGTTCCCTCCTATAGGGCAATAGAGGGTTTGGTAACCCCCAACCCATAGAGAAACACTGTCTTGGTCACGTTATATTCTTCGATTCAATCAAGAAGTTTTTTCACCACTGATGAAGAAAAGACGTTCATAACACTGAAGTGATGACATTACACGCCGTATATCTCTTGATTCTGTCCTATGATACTCAAGACGATAATCCGCTCAATCTTATTCAAGATAACCCGCTGGAAGCTCTTATCTAAGGTATTCCTTCCAATCTGATAATTATCATGTAGATGCCAGAAAAGACTTTGAACGAAAGTGTCCAGCAAAGCATTTAGGACCTCCTTCTCCTCCTCTCCTTAGAGATTTCTCTTTCAGTTCCGTTTATTGTTCAGAAACATAGCGAGATACTTGCCCTTAAAAGAGAGTAAACCCTTCATGCCACCTAAATTTGGCATCTTGTGGCAATCTTGTACCTTCACGAAATCAAAACATGTTCCGTCTTATTTGCGGGCTCCATAGATCGACAGAAATGTACCCCTAATATTTAATATAATAGCTGGAATGGTTCCCATAGACCTTCAATCAATTGAGCGCCAGATGATTTTCAACGCTAGACAGAGCACGACTCAGTCGCAGAGCCTAGAAACGATACAGCACGAAGTCGTCTTAAAATGGCAACATCGCTGGGAAAATGAACGGTACGGTAGGTGGACACACAAACTGATTCCAGAATTGCAAGTGTGGAAAAACAGAAAAAACGGCGAAGTAGACTACTACATAACCCAGATGCTAACCGATCATGGATACTTCAGAGTACCTGCATCGCAGAGGGAAATGTCGCTCTCCATTCTGCATCTACGAGGAAGAGGAAATGTTAGACGATGCCGAACACACTTTCTTCGGCTGCAGACGCTGGGCCGAAAGACGTCAGAGTCTCGAGGCTGAAATCGGCATTATTAATGCCACAAACGTCGTGCTGAAAATGATAAACAGCAGAGAAAACTGGAACGTAGTTAAACAATTTGTGCACTATGTCCTGCGAAAGAAAAAAATATGATCTAGACGCAGTAGAATAACAGAAGAGCGGAGCCTGGACGCAGGCTAACAATGATGGAACTGGTACAGGTGCCAAAAGGGGTCCACCTCGAAGTAATGCAACCGTGGTTCCGAGGTGTAATGATACCCCGGTGAGGAGACAAGGCGGGTTTTTAGTCGGTATACCCAGTGGGAGAGTCCGACATACTATGTATGGTGATGACCTTCATGAATGCATAAAGCATTTTCCCTCCTTCCCGCAAAAAAAAAAGAACCCTAATATTTCCAGAATAACCACGCCACCGATGTAATTTTTCAGTCGCCTAAGAACAACATATATAACCAGAAACTTTAGTAAAGTGAAAAGGACTATCCCCTCTGAGAAGTGACCCTAGTTGTGCGTTTAATTGGGGAACAGCCGCCAATATCCGTTGACTTGTAGCCCTATTAAGGGCGTGAAAACTCCCCAACTCGCAAGGATCAGCCATCTGCTCATTTTTGGGATTACCACATGACCAGGAATTCAGTAGAGCGTGATCCTATTTCCACTGCCTAGCTGGTTAAGGCTAAACAAAGAGATTTATGCAATTCCATCGAGTAAAGAGTCCCATTCCTTGCTGAAAATCCCTTGATATGTACATATAACTTTTAGAGTGAGTCTATCCGTTACATATCCTTTTAAAAACTTAACATACACGTCACGTTTGTGTAAATGCTTTACGTATGCCAAGTCTATTAAGGAGTGTAAAATTAACAACCAGTTAAAGTGTCAAATACAGAGAAGAGAGAGAAAAAAATGAGAGAGAAGGAGTAAAACATACAATCATTACTTTGGCAAAGCAGACTCAGGATTATAAAGAAAACCGTAAATTTTCTTTTGAAAATAGTTGGAAGATTCTTTTTGTTTTTTTTTTGTTTTCTTATGCCAATGTATGTACATTTCAAAAGGATACAATAAAAAGGAATCGTATTTCCCTTTATAATTTTCAATACTACTGACTGTATGTCTGTCTGTCTGTCTATCTCCTTGTGTTGTGGAATAATACTTCATCATCCCAGCAATAGTATTTTATTACATTAAAATCTACAATTTTTCTCTCTTGTTACTGACAAAAACACGGCATGAAATAATATTTCTTTGTATTGCAAGCAGTTCTACAATACAATCCTTCCTTACTATAGCGCTGCCTTTGAGTATATCTTAAGCATCAGCTGGCTGGCTGGATGTTTGGTTTTATTCTACCGCTTGTGTTAATTGTCTTGTCAAAATTCTCTCATTCGCCCTCTCTCTTCTTTTCTTTCTTCCATTTCGTTTCGTTTGTAGTTTCAGCAGTTGTAACTGCATCTGATGTATGAAATCTCGCAACTGTTGTAAAATTATGAATTTGTTACGTTCGTAAGACATGTGAAAGACATGTGTGAAGATATAAATCTAAAGAATTAAAAGAATTATAGCATATTTCAAGGCTCTTAAGAAATGACATGAAATTATTGCATACTTTTGGGGTACATATCTTGATAAATATGAAAACATTGGATATAAATGAAGACTTACTTACGGTGAAAGGGTTTCTTTTTTAAAGAAGTAAATGGAGATATTGTAGCATACTTTTAGGTGTGTTAACAGGTAGCATAGAAGTGTATCCTCTCTTTGTTTTGCAGTTGAACATATTCTATGGAACCAAATTATGCATACCACATCTACGATGGTGATGCAGATAGCTTTGGAACTCTTCTGTAGGGGCTGATCAGCTAATCAGTCAGTGTCTATGGACGAACGTCGGCCATTCAGGAATTCTAACGGAATTGAATACTTCCAGAAATATAGGTTTCAAGATTCCATACCATGATTTCTAGAGGATTCCAAACATCCATTCCGGAAAGAGGGGAATAAGAAAATAGCAAGGCGCTTCACGTGTATGACTTCATGCAAATATTCGCGGATGGTTCGAAACTGAATAAAGCATTGTGTGGGTGGAAGTATGTTTTCGGTTTCGGTAGGTATCAGAGATCAGCAATGAATCGTATTTTCGCTACTCATAAGTACTCATGAAATTTTGAGTATGAGTGAGCCAAGAGTATTGAAATTCAACTACTCTGATTCATTCGTACTCGCTACAACATTGATTTATAAGAATAGGTTGCAATGAGTATGAGTACAACGTTGACATCAAACTCACAACATTCGATTCATTGTTTGATTCATACGCCTACTCATTCAGATACATAAATTTAGAAAAATACTTATAATACTTACGAATGATTCGAGTCACTCGACAAAGACAGCAAGCAAAGCACACACACAACCTTCTAGCGAGTATAGTGGTGTTCGTACTCGAATCATACTTATTTTGTGCTTCGTGTATATGTTGAATCATGGAGAGTCGAAATCAACAACATTGTGCGTATTGTTAAGTATGAGTACGATGAGTATTTATAACTTTGAATATGAGTAGTATGAGTATGATATTAAAATAAGTATGAATGCGTATAAGTATCTGAAATTATAAGTATAACTCGAATCTACTCATCGTTTTGAATACTCGTCTCTGATAGGTATACTTCTGGAAGCGGGCGGAAGCGTCGGTCATATGGACTGCGATGAAGATTATTAAGGAGAACAATATCCAATGGGAGAGATATTAGCATACTTTCTGACAGCCAGCTGGTTGTAAGGCATTGGGTCTAAATACAACATCTGACTGGCTTTATACACAGATTAATTCCTTCCGTTTTTACCCAAAATATTGGAGCCGCCACAGTCTAGTAGATCGTGTGTTGATGTGAGGCTCCAGTTTAAACCCCCGTGTTAACATTTCTCCAACAAAACGGCCACGGTTCAAACTGGGTTTTTCGACATCTTCCTTTCAGCAGGTTTCTGGCAAAAACTCTAAGAGAAAATAAAATTGTCATGAAAAGTTTCTCAAAAATCTGTCGTTCGGAGTCGAAACTATAGGTCTCGCTATTCATGTATAAAATTAACACACACAGCATAAGTGGTGGGAGAAGCTAGGTCGTAATCCTGACTGAAGGGTTGTAATGACCAATTATGTATGTATGTATTGGAGGCATATACATACACGTGGTATAGTTGACAGCACGGACAACGAAATGATTAGTGTACCAGCTGCTCATCTGAAACCTAATGAGATTATTTTAAACCTTATGAGAAAAAAATCAGTGAAATAATTTTTAAGTGGCCATATGCTAATCATGTGGGCCAGCATTACCTAAACAACAAAAAAGTCTCTCTTTTTAGGAAATAAAACTCCTTTCTGAAAAAACTTACATACATACATACATACATAATTGGTCATTATAACCCTTAATTCAGGATTACAACCTAGCTTCTCTCACCACTTACGTTGAGTGTAATAATTTCATTCATAAGTGGCGGGAAAAGACTATCATCGTAAAGACCATTTGGAATGTTTCAATGGAATTTTATTGAGATGAACATGACTAAATAACTAAAGATTGCTGTAGATCTTCTATTTACAATTGTTACAACCCCGAGAGGCAATACAATAGACTTCCACTGTATTTAGAAATATAGAAAGAAAGATAGAAACCAGGACTGAAAATAATCCAGGTCAGTTGAGTATCTTTAGAAACAAAAAAATGATACAAACTAAGGTCAAAAATAATTATATTAAAGGAAAGGGAAAGTAACACACTTTTCTATGAGTTAGTGATTAATCAAGGACTTTTAAGTTAAACGTGATTAAATTTAATCATTTCACTTTCTCTCCATTACAAATATGATCTAAATATGCATGAGGTCCAAAGGAACCTTAATAGAACTAAATTATTGAATTTTTGAAGTCGGAAAAGTTTCAAATTGTCAACACCACCCACCCTCCAAATACAATATAATTTACTTATTATTAAACAGTAATGAACTAAATGAGAATTACTTTCTTATTTGACCGAACGACTATATAATGAAGTAAACAAACGATTGTAGCTGACACACCTTATTGATAGTAACACTTAAATATAATACTATGTGTGTGCCTGTGTGAAGATAAATTCGATATAAACTCCAATGTTAATATTAACACAGCAATGTTATGTATTTAACAGAATATAGAATATACGATGCGAATGATCATGTTACTTCCATTACCCCAAATATCATTAGAAATCGATCGATGGCGTTTACGTGCCACACCAAAAAAAGTTATTCTCTAAACATTGCATTGTCAGCTATGATACAATGCTTTTGAAAAAAATCATTAGGACTCTAGAGAGCATGATGGATGGTAAATTGACTGATGGAAGATTGAGATGTGGTGAAAGCATTAAGTTAAATGAGAATTGCAGTCCAAAGTGAGTTCCCTAATACAATGCAAAAAGTGGTACAGGTAGGCCTCGTTGAACACGGGGGTTACGTTCCATGAAAATACCGTGTTAAGCGATACAAGAAACCAATACAAAAAGAGAGGTTACGTTCCATGGTTTTCAAAAAAGCAAATTTTATTAATTTTAATTTTTTTTTAATAATATATATATACATACATGTTAATCCATATCTACGCATAAAAACAAAAATATTACATTCAATTAACTTAATAATTCTCGAAATATTAAAAAAAAATATTTCACGACAGTAATATTAAAAAAAAATAAAAATAGATAACCATAAAATTTAATCACTGGATAGATCTATCTGACGTGGACGCTTTTGTTGTGATTCAATGTTGTTACTTTTTTCTTTAAAAAAATCTGTTATCTTTGTCTGATCATTAGAAAGATTTTTGTAAACCGCGCACAACCGAGGCTTTTTTAGTGTTAACCGAAAATGTGAACCAAAATGTGAATCGCGTTAGACCGAGGCCGTGTTAAAAAGAGTACGTGCTAAGCGAGGCCTACCTGTATATCCTACAAGGCTCTCAAAAGTAATGGCAGAGTGACAAGATTTTCTCATATTATTTCTACAGGGACTTAGTAGAATTCCGGGAAACTGCATAATAAATGAATTGCCTATGTTACAGGCATCGAATTTTCAGAACATTTGTTCGCACTTATTTTATTTCCCGTAGACATTACCGGACATTGCATTTTGGATATACATTTGAGAGGCATTTTTTTTTTTTTTTTTGGCGTGTGAGGTAGGGTTCAAAATGCCTTCGCACTTACAGTGATCGTCGTCAACTGCGTCGAGTGGTGCTTCCACTAAAACAATCCCTCCTCCTCTTCTGGGGGTGCTCCCTTCCCGGGACGGCTATCTGCATTACTTCGGGAAGGGCCCAGAACGACGTCCCGTTAGGGACCGTTGTGTACTCTCCCACGTCTGGGTACGCCATATTTGAAGCCAGCTTTGAGAGGCATAGTCATACGTTCAACGACTCCAGCAGGGGCTACAGAGACGAGGAAGAGGTGTAGAGACGGGAAACTGTACATCACCTCTTGGGAACGTGCACAGTGTTATGTCGTAGGACTGTGAAGATTATCTCACTGATCCGCCAAGCGTACACTTAGAATCTTAATGTTGTTATCAGAAGCTACTTATGATTGCAATGTTAGGGGAATTGAATTAAGACGTTTGTATAACAATAGGACACACGTAGTCTTAGATTATTTATTCTTTAGGGTAAAAGCCTCTTTTACCTGTCAATCTACATACTATATACTCAGAGTGCATATTTTCTAGGCTGAAAGCGTGTTTTACATCGCCTACATAAAAAACTGCATGGCTACCAGAAGATTTTAATACAAAAGTGTGGTTAGCCTCCATTAGTCAATCTTTGCCACAAATACTGTGCAACCCTTCTAAACCTTCTCTAACAATAGCATCCTTTTAAGATAGTTGTCTATCGTCACTATCCGGCCGATCACTCATTGACTCTTTGATGTTCACCAAACCTTAGACTTTGGAATACAAAGTGAATTTCATTAAGGTCGTCAACTGCGCTTTGGCACATGTGCAACGCTTCTAACAGCAGTACTTTTCAAGTACTTTGTCTTCGTCACTATCCGGCCAACACTCATTGACTCTTTCATGTTCACTAAACCTCAGACTTTTGAATACAAACTGAATTTTATGAAGGGCGTCAATTGTCATTTTACGTTGTATTCATCAAGCGGATGGATACACATGCATACATATTTGATCATTACAACCAGTGGTGTTGTCGAGCCGGAACGCTCCGGAACGTTGTTCCGGTACTTCCTTTTTGGACAGGAACGCGTTCCGGAACTAAAGATGATTTCTGATAACGAGAATTGGCTGACGTTTTGAAAAAAAAAAAATTAAAAAGAATTGCAGATTTGATTGAGACCTAAAAAAAAACGCCGCCGCCAGGATTATCATGGAAAATCACCCCCGTCGTTAAATTTGGGACATGAGACCGCACAGAGCGGCCGCCTACCCAGGATCGGCCCTGTCTATATAATTATATATACGCGTTCCGGTAAAAAAAAATTAGCACAACACCACTGATTACAACCCTTTAGTCAGGATTACGACCTAGCTTCTTATACCACTTATGTTGTGTGTGTTAATGTTATGCATGAGTGGTCGGACCTGCAATTTAAAGTCGGCCTAGAACAACAAATTTTTGAGAAACTTTCATGGCAATTTTATTTACTCTCAGCGATTTTGCCAGAAATCTGTAGAGAGGAAGTCGCCGAAATTTTTTTTTTCTTATTTCGTTTTGTTGGAGATGTTTTTGACTTGACTCACGTCTAATACGCCAACACACTATATATTTGACTACGGCGACTTCAATGGATGGATATACCAACTAAAAGCCTTGTTGTGTACCCAATGGGAAATTTTTCCATGTCGGAAATACATTTGCATTACTTAGAGGTAAACCCTTTTGTTTACCATAAGTCTACGTTAGCTTGTATCCTACTTTTTCACACTTTTCGAACCTTAAATGTCAAATGAGCATAAAGTTAGTGATACTTCTTTGAGTTCGGGCAGTGGTATTACATTTTGCAGCGGGCGCATCTGCTCAATTATAATACAGATGTTGTTCTCCTATTGATAAGATTTACGGTTCCCTTGCTTATCCTGCTTCAGAGTGTTATCTCTATCCAGAGATCGCACCCTAAGTGACAACTAAGACTGAAAACAAGTGTTTTAAGTGACATGAAGTGATTGACTTCACAGAAAGTCACCTAAAAAATTAAAATTTCTATTTATTGCCTAGATTTGCTACAATCTTTTAAAATTTTAATATTATTAGGTTCTCCCCCCCTCCTTCCTTCCCTTCGAAAATAGGACCATTTCTTCTAGCTTTACACTTTATTTTATATTCCATTTCATTTCCATTTTATGGCCATAAATATATAAATTGTTGCCGCTTTTGACTGCCTTTTACTGGCAAATAATTTTGCAAATATTTGCTTTATTACCTTTAGACAAATTTACACGCTGTTTCCTCTCTCTTACTTTCTTTTCTCTTTTTTATTTCATTTTATTTTAAACAAATATGTATTTTTGTAATAATAAAGAAAACACATTTACAATCATATAAAAATGACAATAAAACACAGCCCCAGCCATTCATTTAATATTTCGTTTTTTTGCCCGTGATTTCTTTCTTTTTTTGGAAATAAAATCGTACTTCGTATCCTATGCCAGCCGACAACATGTTAAACAGAACCATAAAACATTACTTAAGTTATGGCGTGAAATGGCAGCGCATTGTATAGTAGATGGTTCTTGTATATGATCGTAGAAATTTCGTTTCTCCCTCTCGCTCTCTCTAATAACACGAGGGCGGTTGTAAAATTAAGCGATTTTACCACGATTCACCATGGTTGGCGCCTTCATACTAAAATCACTTCACATTTCCGTCAACCGTTTTCCATCCGCGTAACTATCACGAAAAACTCGTTAACTTTAAAGCTTTCATATGACAGATTTTGTTTGTGCCTCTCCACTTTTCGGAGTTCCTATCTAACTTCAGTCATAGGCAGACTATACTTGTTTCATATGGACTGGAATCCACTTTCCACCATCCTCATCTTCATCTCTACTATTTGGGTATGTCTAAACCTGGGTTAGTTTTTCCGTAGCTGCCATGAACTTTAAAAAACTCTCTAAGATTTTGAAGCTCCTCATATTTGTCACGTCCATCATTTTTGAGAAATATGAGAGAAATAGGTTGGTAATGTGTTGGCTTATTAGACGTGAGAGCACGGTTCAACAAAACGACATGTGTGGGAAGCTAGGTCGTAATCCTGACTAAAGTAGTATGTATGTATGAGAGAAATATAAACGTAATGTGTTAACTTATTAGATGTGAGACCATGGTTAAAATTCTAGGACAGAAATCTCCAACAAAACGAAATATGAAAAAATATTTCGTCGGCGACTTCCTCTCAGCAGATTTCTGACAAATACTCTGAGAATAAATAAAATTACCATGAGAAGTTTTTCAAAAATTTGGCTTTCGGAATCGACTTTAAACTATAGGTACCGCCAGTACCTAAAACTGACACACACAACATAAGTGGTATGAGAAGCTAGGTCGCGAACCTTACTGAAGTGTTGTGATGACCCATTATGTATGTATGTATGAGAGAACTATAAAATCTCTATTAGGGAATGATGCTTGGATTGAAATGATTTAAAAGGCATAAGAAGATTATTCAGTGTAAATTGTTAGGCGAACCCTATAAAAAGTTACACTGTAATAATATTGCTCCTATTGTACTGTATATTTAGAACCTGCTGTGACAAATTTGTGACGATATGGGTTTTATTCAAATCACTTTTGGCTCCCCAAGTGTTGGTCAATGACAGAGAAGGTGTAGCCTGGTTTCCTTTTCTTCCTCATCCTCACAGCTGCTGCAGGACACATTGCAGAGATTCCTTAGCGTTTTTCAATCACGTCCTAAACTACAATAAGATGTTGTGGACTTTTTACCAGCTTAGAAAGTGCTTAGCTCAACCTCAACAGTGTTAGCCAGAATAACGTAACGCCTTGAACCTAAAGGAATATGTTTTATAAGGTTACCACTTTCTATTTCTCACGTTAACTAATTTGGGGAAAGCCCTCGTATTTACATGAAACTCCCTAAAAAAAAAAAGTAAACTGCCAACATATTTTTATGATGCAGTGACAACAATGGCAGGCAGTTCGTATGTTAGTGGCAGTGTCACGGGCACATTATTCAAACAGTTAAAATCTGCAATTAATTTTACCGTTAAATAAAAATTTATGAGCGATGTAGCATGTACATATGAGTGCATATGAGAGTGAGAGAGGTATAATGACTTTTTTATAATGATTTACCGAAGTGACTGAAAAAAAGCGCACATTTTGAGAGTGTGAAAATGCATTGTAAAGAAAAAGAGGGAACACACTTAACTTCAAAATCTTCGAATTCAATACTATTGCAGCAGTGATAAGAAATTCACAGTCTAAGTGTCCCTTAATAGTAAAATTCTCGGGATCGTGTACAGATTAGCTCAGGAAATATCTGAAAAACTAGGAACAATTCATTCATTAAGGAATCCCTCTGGTTAGAGATGATAGGATAAGTGCACAAAAGGGAATGTGTAACGTATTCCGCTTATCATGCAAGCATTCTGACCGCTACAAACTACAACACCAATCACCGCAAGTGTCAAAGGCATTCCATTGGAGATAAAATATCATTAAACCGACAAAGAAAGGTGAGTACACA
Source organism: Sarcophaga caerulescens (assembly GCA_927399465.1). Taxonomy (NCBI): domain Eukaryota; kingdom Metazoa; phylum Arthropoda; class Insecta; order Diptera; family Sarcophagidae; genus Sarcophaga; species Sarcophaga caerulescens. Next base: position 112,243,421 of record OV656873.1, on the reverse strand, counting down.
TATTTACGGTTAGGACCCTAAAACATACCGATGACTTCGCAGAATATTGAATATTTTTTGGCCACCACGTGTCAGTAATAGAGCGTTTGAAATACTACTCACTAAACTGCTTTGCTCCTTATACACAAAGCGAGGGGGCTCTGGATAGGACACACCTTAAGGAAATCACCCAATGAGATTACTGGCCTTAGACTGGAAGGCATTTTGGATGACGAGGACACACAGGACTGAGTTGAAATCCGTGAAATAGCTGCTGGTAGTATCCTGTGCCAAATGTAGGAGTTTGGTGAATTGCGTGTTTAGATCTTTGGAAGGGTCACTACCCACTGATGTAGGGCACACGAAAGTTAGTCTTTATGGCTGTTTACATTGCCCTTAATGATATGTTAGGGAGGCCGCCTATTGCTGTGCACTAATCCCATGAAAAAATATGACTCACTTCAGGTGATCGTTTGAGTCACGTTGAAAAAGTTTTTTTTTTCTTTTCGATTTAAGACACTTTGATCTCTAATGATTAAAATTTTTAAAACTTTTTTATTTTCTTAATATTTTTAAGAGTGCCTGTATTTACAATGAAAGTGTGTTGTGAATAGTCTTAATAAAATAGCTTAAAACTAATCTATAACTGCGTTTTTTACATGGTATCCAAACCCACCATTTTCCGACTTTCCTGCCAAAGCCAATGGGCCAAATGTGGATTCCGGGACCAAGAGGGCACATAACATTTTTTCATGTTTTGATAGAAACCACCAGTTTTATCTGTTAAGTCCGGATCCAAGGCCAAAAATAAAGCAGTTTGTGCACCCTTCCGAGGGGATTTAGCAAACAATTTCAATATTGGATGGAACAAACACCAGGTGCTATCGTATAACAGATCGGTTTTAACCAAACCGGGATATAAACAGTTTACAGTGACTTGGGTTTCTTGTAGGACTTCGTTTAGTTTGAAGGTGAATAACGTATTGCAGAATTTACTTTGCAGGAAAGCCTTGGGCCACCAGTAATTTCTGACGCTGTTTATATCCTGTCTATTTAGCACGGGCCAGAGATAGGGCGTGGAGGTCACTATGATGATTCTACTGGGGGCAGTTTGCTTAAGACGTTCTAGTAAAAGTTGCGTAAGGAGAAAGTGACCCAAATAATTGGTGGCCAGGTGGAGCTCAAAGCCATCTGCGGTTTCTTGTCTGGTTTTACTTAAAGTGGCTGCATTATTGATTAGCACGTCCAAACGTTGCTCTTCTTTAAGGAATTCGGAAGCAAATTTTCTTATCGACTGTAGGGATGTCAAATCCAAAGTTTTGTTGTAGACTTCGGGGTTATTTGATGCTTTTATAATTTCTAGGCGTGCTGACTCACATTTCTCCCAATATCTGCAGGCCATATAGACACGTGCACCACGTTTGGCCATCTCCAAGGCACACTCACGTCCCATGCCACGATTACAGCCGGTGATGATTACCACTTTGCCGTCCAAGCGATTGGCTTTTTTATAATCAGGACTCTGTAGACATTTTTTGATTAGAAATACTACCACAATCAAAATTAAAACAATAGCTATGACAGCGATCACCCATAACCATAGCCTTTCAGGCACTTGGTTGTAGTGGCTGGTGTCTTTCGACTCGGTATTGTTGGACGATTTTAATCTATAAGGGTAGTAGAATTAAAAATTAATTTCACCTTTTTTTTTTTCTTTATAAGGAAACCTTAACTTACTTTAGTAAATCCATTGTTTTCTCCAAAATAAAATAAAATTCACGCAAGCCCCGCTTTTTAGCTGGCTTTCGTAGACAAACTGTTTACAAAACTATTTTTTAAAAAAGCTTTTCTTTAAAAATAGCAAATTTTTAATGATAGCAACAAAGTAATCAACAAAAAAATATTTTATAGCATTTAAATATTTTACACTGAAGTGGAAAAAAATAGCACAAGTGGAACATAACCTAATTTTTTTTTTTAAAACAACATTTCAGATCGAAAATTTTATTTTTATATCATTTTTAATGGAAAATTTAAAAAAAAAATATTGTTTCTATTTTTTACCCTTCACTGGGTAAGTTTTTTTAAAAATCTCCACCTGAAGATCGAATATTTAATTTTTTCTTTAAAAATTTCTTCATCTATTTTTGTGCCCATAACTGCAAGTCTCCAAACCAGTATTTAATAAACATTGCATAAAAACGCCTCTAGAATTCTTAATTATTTTTTTTCAAGTGGTTTTTTAATAATAATTTTTTGTTTTTGGTCTGTTAGTACGTTTAATACGACTGAGAGTACTGGCCGCTAGAGAAACACTTAGCTTTGGGGGGGAGGGAAGTGGTTACTCTTCGTGAGTAAGAAATAAAAATATTAAGAGGGGTTTATAAAGACAATCACTCTCTTTATAAACATTAATCGCAAGCTATTTATGGTATAAAGAATTAAATTATAAAGACTTAAATACATATGCTCTTTTGAAATTGGAGGCCTATTTATGCATAACGTTGTGAGCATTTCAAACAAACTTATTGTTTGGCTAAAAATTAAATGAGAAAAACGTATTTTTGACTTTATATATGCGGTGTTTAGCTTAGGTTAAAGCGGCAGGCGTTTCAAAAAACAAAGCTTACGTTTGTCTTATAAGGTCCATTAGTAGAACCTATTCCGGCTGATAGTTTTATGAATGTGTGAACTTGTTATCTATAGACAGACACGACCTCTTAATACATTTTGGGAGGCCGAAAACACTTTGTGACAGATTACCAAATGCCTTACAGTGACAGAGAATGTTTGCGGTCTCAATACAAAGTTTGTAGAAATCGATGTGAGTAGCCAGGGGCCAATGCCACTTTATAATGGCCTCAAATGAACTCTCGTAGGCAGCGTTGCCAGAATGATGATTTTATCATATTTTTGATGATTTTTTAACTAAAATATGATTTGATGATTTTTCTCCAAAAAATATGATTTCTTTTTTCCAAAAATATGATTTTTTTTGTATATAAATACTTCACGTTATAAACAGTGTAAACAGAATGTTTCAAAGTACAAACTCCCAAATTCAAAAAATGTATTCTGAAATGGAACGTTTATACTTAAAAATATTAGACAATTTTGTAAAGCCACATACATTGGCTATACTGATTTCAATATTGAGGAAAATATTGAAAATAAAGACGTTTTTTTAAACGCCGAAGATGTATATTTAGGAGTATTTGTAAAAAAAAAGATTTCTGAAACTAAATTTACCAATAGTGAATTAACTGAATTCACTAATTACTGCGTTTCATTTTACATTGAGTTTAGTAAACAATTAACCAAACGTTTTAATTTTAAAGAAACTTCCTTAAAAGAAATGTCATCTATTGATTCACATAATATTATTAATAAGAAAGCTTCTTCATTGTCTCCACTAATAGAAAGATTTCCAAATTTAATTAATGAAAATGATTCTCAAAAGCTAGACGATGAATTTAGAGAGCTTCGTCACATAGATTTCAAACAATATTTTCAAACCTTAGAAAATATTAATTGTGAAGATTTTTGGGCCAGAGTTTCTAAAATAACTCGTGTTGATAACGATTTAGTTTTTCCAACATTGACGAAATTTGTGTCCAGTATACTTTTTCTTCCCAGTTCATCTGCAAACGTTGAACGAATTTCTTGAAAATGCAACCATTAGAAGGTATTTTGTTTATACAGGATTATTTACTAGTTAAAAGGTGTTCCTGTTATAATCTTAAAATTGATGAAGAAATTGTAAAAAATATGAAACCTTCCCAGTATTATAATTAAATTATTATAAGAAACTACTAAAAGTTTTACAAAACTCTACTTTTCTATTTAGATCTCATTTTTGTACCTTATAAAATTACTACTTACATATCGTCGGCTGGCCTGCAAAATGGCCTATGTGCCTTTTGGGAAATTTATTTTATTCGCCCATTTTTAAGTCTTATTTGTGGTCCATCTCTATAGCAAAAATTTGTCCAACGTCTGGTTCCAAAATTATTGCAAAAATATTTAAGTAGTTTTGTATGACTTTCATATAAAAATTATGTTGTTTTTTAGGTCTTCTGAAACGTTGTTGAAAATTACATAGGCCAATTTGAAGGCCAGACGACAATATGTATGTATGGATTTTTTAAAATTAATTTTAATTAAAATGAATTGTCTCTTATGTATAATATACATATTTATTTTTTGTTTTGTTTGTATATAATATTTTTGATAAAACATGTAATTAATTTAAAATTGTTTGATTATCGGGTTATATCATATCCTCAAGAATAAAGTTAGTATATGATAACAAAACCCGATAACCAATCAATGTAATACATTTTGAATTGTTATTTATTTTTTAATGTTTTACAAATAAATGTTAAAAAGTGATGATTTTTTCCCCCAAAATATGATTTTTTTTTCCTTAAAATTATGATTTTTCACCAGAATCTTCTGGCAACACTGCTCGTAGGGTTTAACGTAAATTTTATTCTTCATATTCATATCTATCCAAAGAGTGTCAGCAGTCTTTCGGCAAAAATTCGGAAATTAAATAAAATTGCCATGAAAAGTTCATGGCCATCTTTCAGAGGCGTCGTTATATGCCGCCACACTTGAATGAAATTAACACAAACAACATAGTTCTTAACCAATTAAATAAATAAGTAGGACGATCAGATTTTTCTAAATTATTAGTTGGCCTTTCCATGTAAGTATGTGCAGGTCACACTGCCCTCTAAGTTACGTGCGAGTTTCATTCAATACCCTTTACGGCGATACCACTTTCACTCTTTTTTATTTCTTCTTCATATGACATTTAACCTTTAGTACGATGTTTAACATTATCGTCACATGGAAGATGGGTAGGATTATTCGGAGACATTCTATCAAGTCCTGCAACATTCCTGGCTTCTCAATCTGTATGTTGAAGACGTAATGGGTGATTTTTAAGAGCTATAGAAAAATTTTTCAAAAAAAAAAAAACACATAAAATTCAGAAAAATGCATGAAATCTTTATTTAAATCGATAGTACGGTCCATATAATTTAATGTTTGAAGATTATTTCATGCAAATGTTGACCGCGACTGCGCCTCAAATGATCCATCCGCTTAGTCCAATTTTGGCATACTCTTTCCAACATTTCGGCCGGTATCTCACGAATAAATGCTTCAATGTTGTCTTCCAATGCGTCAATTGAAGCGGGCTTGTCTATATAGACATGAGCTTTAACATAGCCCCACAAAAAGGCGTTAAATCGCACGATCTAGGCGGCCAATTGACCAGTCCCGAACGTGAAATAAAATGTTCACCGAACTCGCCTCTCAATAAGTCCATTGTTACGCGTGCTGTGTGGCATGTGGCACCGTCTTGTTGAAACCACATATCATGCAAGTCAAGCTCTTGCATTTTGGGCAAAAAAAAATGGATATCATCTCACGGTACAGCTCACCATTCACAGTTACGTTACGATTCGCAGCATCTTTGAAGAAGTACGGTCCACCAGTCCATAAACCGCACCAAACTGTGACTTTTTCTGGGTGCATTGGTAGCTTTTTCAATGCTTCTGGCTGATCTTCACTCCAAAATCGACAATTCTGCTTATTTACGTATCCATTGAGTCAAAAATGAGCTTCGTCGCTGAACGCAATTTTTCGATAAAGAAGTGGATCTTCGGCCAACTTTCCAAGAGCCCATTCACCAAAAATTCTGCGTTGCAGTAGGTCATTCGGCTTCAATTCTTGCACCAGCTGTATTTTGGAAGGCTTCACACCTAAATCCTTCCGCAAAATTTTCCACGTTGTTGAGTAACAGAGGCCCAATTGTTGCGAACGGCGACGAATCGATAATTGATGGTCATCATTAACACTGACCGATATAGCTGCGATATTTTCTTCAGTTCGCAATCTACGTAAGCGTGTTGGTGGTTTAATGTCCAACAATGTAAATTTGGTGCGAAATTTAGTCACAATAGCCCGAATAGCCGCTTCAGTGGGTCGATTAAACTGACCATAAAATGGAAGAAGCGCGCGATGAACCTTCTTAACAGAGCACGCATTTTGATAATAAAATTCAATGATTTGCAAGCGTTGTTCGTTTGTAAGACGATTCATGGTTAAATTATAGACCAAACTGAAGATGTTTGACAGTGAAGCAAAACACGAAACGTGCGTGAGCTGTTTAAACCAGTGTTGCTAAAAAGATAATAGCAAAAAAATCACCCGATATATAGCCATAGTGACAAAAATGAAAACAACTGTATGACATTGTGTTCCTTCCAGAAAGAGGAAAGAATGTAAGTGAAAGAAATAGAAAACAGAACAGAGAGAGAGAGAGAGAGAGAGAGAGAGCTACACGAGTGTGAAGGTCCCTCATAATACAGCATTTATACCTTGGAGTCTGAACCCTGGCACCCGATAGATAATTGACACCCTATCTCAGGTCAATCAATCTCCTTCCATAGAGAATCTGACAGTTACAGAGAGGAAACGTTCTATCCTTTCCAACTCTTTCTTATCTCCACATACTCTGCAGAAATGCAACTGAGATTTGTACCAAAGCTACGAAGAAAGAAAAAAATCAAATTGCCAGTCTCTTGTTAGGCCTAATGAATTCCAACAAAGCGTTAGTTACACCACCGGCGATAGATTGCCAACAACTAGGCAATACTTCGATCACTCCTCTCAACAACTCTGCTCCTCATCACCATCATCTTGTATCCAGACACACAAACCACTTGTAATTTACACTCTATGGATACTATCGCCCTCAGTGTCACTTGACTGTCAACGAAAATCACACAAAAATGCGCAATAAAACAAGCGAGGTCAGCCAAAGCCTCAAGAGCCTTCAAGACAGCAAATATCTCCGCCTGAAACACGCTGCAGTTATCCATCCAGTTTCTAAGTTTCGTAGCTTCAATCCAAGATACTTACAAAAGATCACAGCACCAGTGTCTCGAACCAGTTTCAACCAATCGGTGAAAATGCTGTCCCCTAGAGCTCTATCTGGAATTAGAATCCTTAATCCAGAGATAAACACAGTCTCGTAGCCCTACGGCAGAAGAAATTGTAAGCTATTAATGTGAATTAGTGAAGCCGGCTTCATTTTAGCTGTATTTAAAATATTTCTGGGCTGTACTGCTCCGATGGGATATAGCAGTACTTTTTGGCCTTGGATGACGAATTCTGCAATTGAATATTATGAACTCGACGGTATGTGGTGTCAATGAGATGGTCTCACAAGCCACACAATATGTACGATTTCGACTTTACTGTAATAGAAGTTCCCAGAAAGAGCAACGTATAACGTTTTGTGACGTCATTTGTCCTCAAAGATCAGGTGATTTGATGCGGTATCTTTAGAAACAAAAAAAAAAAAAATGAAACAAACTTAGGCCAAAAAGAATTGTATTAAAGGAAAGGGAAAGTAACACACTTTTCTATTAGTTAGTGATTAATCAAGGACCTTTTAAGTTAAACGTGATTAAATTTAATCATTTCACTATCTCTCCATTACAAATATCACCTAAATATGCCTGAGCTCCAAAGGAACTTTAATAGAACCTAATTATTGAATTTTTGAACTCGAAAAAGTTTCAAGTTGCCACCACCACCCACCCTCCAAATACAATATAATTTACTTATTATTAAACAGTAATGAACTAAATGAGAATTTCTTTCTTATTTGACCGAACGACTATATAATGAAGTAAACAAACGATTGTAGCTGGCACACCTTATTGATAGTAACACTCAAATAGAATTGTATGTGTGTGCCTGTGTGAGGATAAATTCGACATAAACTCCAATGTTAATATTAACAGAGCAATGTTATGTGTTTAATAGAGTACAGAATATACGATACGGATGATCATGTTACTTCCAAATAAATATCATTAGAAATCGATCGATGGCATTTGTGTCCCACACCTGCAGGGGCTACAGAGACGAGGAAGAGGTGTTGAGACGGAAAACTGTTCTTCACCTCTTTAGGAGAAGTATGTACCCGGACTTCGACTGTGAATATTATCTCACTGATCCGTCAAGGGTACACTTAAGCTGGAGGTCCATACCACACGTTTTCGCGTCAAAGCGTTGCGTGCATTTCATACCTTCTTCGCATTATACGCTTCAAGTTACATGCAACGCTTTTTACGCGCCAATGTTTAAACAAATTTAAACAAAACACCGCTTGTGATGCTTACAAAAGTAGAAAGTAGATCTACTTTTCGCGTTCTATGCGTCAAGGCATCCTACGCTTTTGTGCGTGTAACTTGCACCATATAAATACATTAATTCTACTTTTTTGACAGCCGTGTAGAATGCGAAAACGCGTAGAACGCGTGGTGTGGACCTCCAGCTTTAGAGTCTAAATGTTGTTATCAGAAGCTACTTATGGTTGCAATGTTAAGGGATTGAATTAAGATGTTTGTATAACAATGGGACACACGTAGTCTTAGAGTATTTATTCTTCATGGTAAAATCCACTTTTGCCTGTTAATCTACATACTATAGGTCCTCAGAGTGAACATTTTCTGGGTTGAAAGCCTGTTTTACCCGTTAATCTTCAAAAGTACCCGTTAATCTTTAAAATCAAAAGTTTTAATTCAAAAGTGTGGTTAGCCTCCATTAGTCAATCTTTGCCACACGGGCTGTGTAACCATTCTAAATCTTCTCTAATAGTATCATCCCCTTTAGGACGCTGCCTATCGTCACCATCCGGTCGATTGCTCAATAACTTATTGATGTTTATCAAATCTCAGACGATTTTGATTTTACTGCATTAGAAGTTTCCAGAAAAAGTAACGTTTAACGTTTTGTGACGTCATGTGTCCTCAATGATCATGTGATTTGGTGGGGTGAGAGCGTGTCTAAGCGGATAATCTCCTTAGGTAGGGGGAAAAAATCAATATTCATCAAGTAGCAGCTGAGTTATCGTGCGAAATATTTGTAAAAATTGGGGAAAACTATTGTGTATTATATTATAACTTCTTCCATTGACCTGTTAGGGTTGTGTTAACCTTTTCAGTCACTTTAGGAACTTCGGTGACTAAAACTCTGTCTGTGATGCCCGTTTATTTTAGTGAAATTTATTTTTTTTGTTACACAGTCTTTAAATTCCTTTCAAAATTTACTTCTCCTTTCCCAAGTTTTCTTTCCTAAATTTTTTCAATAGGAATGCTTTGCCAGACTTGCTGCAGACACCCAAGAATGTTGCTGACCAGAAAAAAATTACATCCCTTTACAAAGGAATTTACCACATAAAGGGGACAATAATTGAATGTTGAAAAAAATAACGAAAAAAAAAAATGATTTGAAAACATGAATAGCTTGGCCCTAGAAAAGCAATTAAAAGAGAGTAAAATGACAAAAATTGAACTTGTATTTGGACGTAAAAAAGGCTAAAGGATATTTAGTGGCCCTTGTAAAAAAAGGGAACAATCATTGCCAGGCAATAACATGAGAAAAGAATCCTTTTTTGTAACTTGTAATATTGTTCAAGACAGGAATTCAATCCAAAAGGAAAAAAGAGTTTAAGGCAGGAGTAAGTGATTAAATATTCACAGAGAAAATGAATTTAAATTTCTTTGTAAAACTTTTGCTGCTCATTTTTTTAATTTCCTAGCAAACCTTAAAGAATTTCTGATTGAATCATAAACATTTCTTTCTACCATCATCCCTCCCGTACGCCTGCAATAAATCACTTCTTATTACGCATAAAATCTGTCAGAGATGTGTTCACTTCACTACTTCACGGGCTCATAAAATGGTCGCCCATAACAATGACTGACTGTCATTGTCATGTCATTTAATTAAATTTTCTCTTTTTCATTTTTCTTCGCCAAAAACAACTGCGCTACAACTCCTGCTACTACGACTCCAGTTAACAGTTATAAAATGGAAAATTTGAAGTACCGTTAGAAAAAGTACTTACTCACATACGTACAGTTACGATGTTATTGTTACGTTTAAACGTACGTTTTATGGCTTCAACACGTTCAAATTAATTTTCTACACTATTACCACAGTTATAAAGACCGTTATATGTGTTACGTACATAGGTACAGTGGTAGGCATGGTCTTAACTTCGCGGAAACATTTTCGAAGATCCAATTGTCCCTTCCAAGGGTTTTGAAAGCTTGAAGTTACATGACAGACTTAACACTCGAAGGTCTTTAACAGATTCCGAAATTCTTATCACGAGGCAATCTGTATATCTAAGACCGGTAGGTTATGTCTCTCTGTTCCTTGAGTTTAGATTAGTCTGGCATAAGAAAGAATAGTGAATCTACAATATATCTGAGCAATAGGTTGGCAAAAGGAATCCTTAACGGAACGCGAGTTACCTGAGGGACAGATTTGTGGATATTGTAGTTCATCTAATTGAAAGAGGTCTGTATGTACTTGTGCCTCTTTGGAGCATTGAGCGGGCCTTAAATAATAAAAATGAGACACTAGACAGGACCTAGTTGCTCTTGGATAAAGAGTGCTACAGAACCGTATCCGTGTCTGATAGTATACTTCAATAGAAAGTTTTTTGGTATACAAAAGATGTGGCTTATCTCGACTATCAGTGAGTTCATGCTGACAGGGTTCTTGGTATTAATACAGCAGAAACGGATCTGGTGCTTTTACAGGCCTAATGTCGCGGTAATCTAGTAGACGTGAGGCCGTGGTTCAAACCCCAGCTCAGATATCTCGAACAAAACGAAATTTTGGAAAATAATTCTTAGGCGGGTGCATATATTTCAGGGGGTGCAGCCCCTACTCTAACCAACTTTTTCGATAAGTTCGCTAGAATTGGGACAGTACTGGGTTGGGCTTACCCGTGGCATCACAATGGGCTGCTCTGAGTGCTTAAGAGAGCTTTGGTATCAAATCTACCACTCTAACCTAACCCATTCTCTCATTAGTCTTCTGTCAAAAAGCTGTGAGTGTAAATAAAGTTGCAAATGTAAGTGTACAAGCCACTGTGTGCTCTTTTACTTCTTCGTTTAAATTTCTTTTTTTTTTTGGGAAACAGAAAAAAATAAATAAAAATAATGAAAAGAAATGAAATATTGTAGCACCTCGTTCGTTACTAACAGAAAGAGGGGAGGGGGCTGCGATGAGAAATCTCCTCAAAAACATAAATACAGCGATCACGCAAAAGGCATAAACAAGTAGGTTTCAAAGCTTTAAAAACTCCCCGAATTCACTTATCCCTCATCCCTCACACACATATTAACGAACGTTGTGAGATGATGAAAAATAACTTAAACATGCACACACACATTCACCCACTCACATGGGTTAAGATTTTAGGCATAACGGTATTATTTCTTATCCAAAAAAGCAAAGCATCCACAACATGACAGATTACTTATGGCCAAAGAACTCTCTATACAGCTCACCGCCTTTAATAAGAAAATGTGAACATACGAGAGCAGGAGTAGGAGTAGGAGCAGGAGCTGAGTAATACATGAAGTCTGAATCTAATGGTCCTACGTTTTAGAGTTTTAGGGAGTGTGAGTGGATGTGTGTGTGTAATATATTATAAATCTCATTTACAATAAAAACAAACACCTGTGCGTGTTGTAATCGTTTTGTGCATGAGAGAGAGAAAATCACAGCAGCAGCAACAGTATTTAAACGTACTTCAGGAAATTGTTTTCGTGCGTTTTTGTTTTTTATTCTTCTTTTATTCTCACAATTCATCTCATTTGATGAAATCATTTCTAACAGACAGACAGGGTAAACATTCATGAGAGATTCTTTTCGGGACGAAAGAAATTTTGAATGGAGAATTTACTAGAAGGGGCAGGCCACACTTTGAGTGATCCTAGCCGGAATTGCACTGTCCCTCCCTGATTGTTGCAAAGAAATTCAAAGGCCAGTTGCATAGGTCTTGAAAAAATCTCAATCAATCTCTAAAACAAAATTTAACTTTAGCTTCGAAGTGATAGTTAAAGGAACCCTTCCCCATTGTTTCTTTTCATTCCCTTTTTTTTAGCAAAAAACTGGAATGAAAAGGCAGCAGTTTGGTGCCCAAACAAATCTTTTAATACGATCTAAAATATCAGACGATAGCTATTAGGAATCTTTCAAAAGTTGATTGCCTTCATAGCAACAAATGGAGATATGGAGTGTGCTTTGGTATAACCAGAGTAATTAGAATCTATCCTGCAGCGGTACTAGAGACTTTGTTGTACTTAAGTCCATTGCATATATCGGGTCTCATTTAAAAGGGACTTCGAAACTTTGACAGCTGATAACGACCATATTGTTGAAGCTACATCTGTCAAATTAGTTATCACATACATATGTATTCAATCGACCACAGACAACAACGTGTGGCCGGTAACTGTGTTGTGAATTTGCAACTGTCCCTAATTCTAGCTGAAAAATTATCATGAGACTTGTTTGTGGTTGAGTGGATACGTGAATAAAAAAAAATTGTTGAATTTGGGGCGATTCCAATTCACATTAGATTTCGTTTGACTGCGTATTGGATCCATATTTCTTACAGAACGACGTTGGCCAGGCCATCATTGTCAACGATGAGCACAATACGTTGACGATTACCAATTTCTTTGGATGATCTGGAAATAAACGGCTTGCGGTTTCAAGTAAAAGGCGCTATACTGCTCATGTCACACTGGGGATTTTGAGGGCATGGTCACCTTACGTATAGGTGATGTGAAATGGCAGCCAAGGGCATGCCATTTGACTTTCATAAGTCTCTGGTGTATGCGAATAACCACAGCCGTCCGTAAAGCCAATATAATCCATGCCTTCGGTCAAATTCAGATTGATTTATGCGCCATAGTTATGGAAAACTAGACATTTGGGAAACGCCCTACCCAGAGAAGTCGTGACGAACACTTGAACGTTGTTGTATTTCACTCACAATGGCATCAATAGGTCTTACAAAAGAATAAAGTATTTTGATGATATCTCATCACACTTTGTTTTGTTTAAATTTAAAAACAGGAAGCACTTAATGAAAGACCCTATAAATCGGTCAATGTTCCTTATACTTAATTCAAACAGTTGCGTTAGGGATTTCGAATATTACCTCACGCATTTACATGAATGTTTGACAGAAATTAAGCGAGATAGCGCCCAACCGACGGTCATGCTTCTTGAAAGGAGAAGTCATTGCGATCCCGTGGTTCAAATCCCAGCTGAGCCATTTCGAACAAAACGAAATATGAAAAAAATATGAAAAAAGTCAGTAGCTTCTGAAAAAAATTCTGAGAATAAAATAAAATTGTCATGAAAAGTTTCTTAAAAGTCTAACATTCAGAGTGACGTAGGTCTCGCCACTCGTGGATAAAATTAACATGCCCACAACATGGGTGCTGTGAGAAACTAGGTGTTAATCCTGACTAAAAGGGTTGAAATGATCAATTAAGGATGTAAACGCTGAGCTGTTTCATTATCCCTGGGTTAAGGTTTGGCCAACTCAATCAAGTAATCGAACGGAGTCTCTCTTCTGCTCAATAACCAATAATGGAGGGTGGATTTTTCGTAAATTTTAAGCCTGATGCACTATGCGTAGATTACTTAGAGGTTTTCCAGTGTGGTACTGGCCGAACAATGGAGTCTTAACGTCTCTCACTGGTTTTGAAAGTTAGTATTGAGTTTGACAATAATTTTTAAAAAGGAGAGTAAAAGAAACGTTCCCTTCGAAGCAAAAATTTACTCAAAGTATGACGTTCAATGAGAGACACAGCGAAAAATATTTATCCTCCCAAGTCTCGTGTAAGCTATCAAAGACGCAAACCTTATCTAAATATGTAAAAGGTGATTTTTTAGCTATTATCTTTTTGTCAACACTGGTTTAAGCAGCTCACGCACGTTTCGTGTTTTGTTTCACTGTCAAACATCTTCAGTTTGGTCTATAATTTAACCATGAATCGTCTTACAAACGAACAACGCTTACAAATCATTGAATTTTGCATCATTGGACCGTACTTCTTCAAAGATGCTACGAATCGTAACGTAACTGTGAATGGTGAGCGCTACCGTGAGATGATATCCAACTTTTTTTTGCCCCAAATGCAAGAGCTTGACTTGCATGACATGTGGTTTCAACAAGACGGTGCCACATGCCACACAGCACGCGTAACAATGGACTTATTGAGAGGCGAGTTCGGTGAACATTATATTTCACGTTCGGGACCGGTCAATTGGCCGCCTAGATCGTGCGATTTAACGCCTTTAGACTATTTTTTGTGGGGCTACGTTAAAGCTCATGTCTATACAGACAAGCCCGCTTCAATTGACGCATTGGAAGACAACGTTGAAGCATTTATTTGTGAGATACCGGCCGAAATGTTGGAAAGAGTATGCCAAAATTGGACTAAGTGGATGGACCATTTGAGGCGCAGTCGCGGTCAACATTTGCATGAAATAATCTTCAAACATAAAATTATATGGACCGTACTATCGATTCAAATAAAGATTTCATGCATTTTTCTGAATTTTATGTGTTTTTTTTTTTTTTGAAAAATTTTCCTATAGCTCTTAAAAAATCACCCTTTAATATCGCTTAAATGTCCACCATGGGTTCTCAGGTTGAAGCGCATAAATAATGTCCAATTTTTCATTACCCTGGCGCATTAATCAGACTGTTTTCCTATATTTTCCTATAGCTCTTAAAAAATCACCCCTTATATGTCATTTGATAATTTTGGATTTTTCAAATCATACACGATTTGAATTGAATTTGATAACACTTCTAAAACGATATCCTTCTAAGCCTTACCCTTTGCTACATGACATAACATTTCAATTTCAAAAGAAAACACCGGATGTAATAACACTACGAAAGCATAAAATACTTTTGCATAAACAACAAACGAATGAACGAAAGAGACAGACAGACAGAGAGAGAGAGAGAGAGAGAGAAAGTGTGTATAAAGGTATACTTATTGTACGTATGTATGTGTGGTGAGAGTGACACTTACATGCATGCAAAATGAAAATAAATATGACATTTATATTACGTTACGTTACGTTACGTTATACGTCTGTTGTTTATTGCAATTGTTGTTATTGTTGTTGTAAAAAATGCTGAGAAATGTTGTGTAATATTAATGTCATACTTGTATACCCGGCCACCACACTTCATCGCCTCTTCCCTATTTGCTTTAATCTCTATTGCTTACATAGAGTGAGTGACTCGTTTCCAGTCACCTTGTAAATGAGTAGCGCTATTGTAACGAACGGTGTTTATGTGTTTCTATTATTATTGCACGAGTTCAGAGTATGTGAGTGTGTAAGTTGGTTGTGTGTTGGATAATCCATTGTGGGAAAGTATAGCGTAATAAAACCGGATATAACCTGTATCTACAAACGCACACACACACACACATTTGATGCATGTTTCTTGTGAGTATTCATGTCATGTCATCTTATAGTCGTCGGTAACATATCATAACTTTTATGTCAAGGACTATACGTTGAGATGAGAGACTGAAGGACGGACGGACGTACAAAAGAGAATAATGTCAACAATTCATTTGAAATTTATAAAGGGAAACTAACAAATACAAACACACACACACACATACATATACATCTATATACATACTTACATACATAATAGTAATTAGACACGAGGTAGGGATTTATATTTAGGATTAAAAAACTTTAAAGGATTTAATCTTACCATAGATGCAATGGATTAGTAAAATTTATTGTGATAGACGGCAGATGAAAGGAGTAAAGAGCGGATATTGCTGTTTTATAACGTGCAGATTACTCAGATATGTAGTTCTTTTATTAGAATATTATACGATGCAGGCTGACTGACAAGAAGAGATTTTGATAAGAAAAGTGGTGTTGCATATGGTACTGTTCAAGATTTATTTGTCCAGATAATAAATCTTGATAAACGCCCTGTCCTAGTATTTAGAGCCTACATCTCTACATTAATTCTTAATGCTTTGAAGCTAACAATCTGAAGCCTAGCTTTCCTAACATGCTTTTAAGGGTTAAGCAACAACAACAACATCTTTCACATACGCAATTGTTGTTCAGGACAGATTATTGAGCTCTGTAAGCCGATTCTATCAGAATTTCGAATGTAGTTTGTCTTCTGAAGATTCATATTCACATGCCATATCCGCCGATGTTATTATCCATCCTATAAATCAAAAGCCGTCCTCTTTAATATTGATCATACCAGACGCTCAAGTTGGCTGAGGAAGTTCTGGGTAGACTTAATGCCCGGATGTGACAACAGCAACATAATTCCCTTACATTACTGTGGTTTAGCGGCTCTACAGGGTGGTTGATATATAATGCAACAAAGTAAAGCGCTATATTTTTTTAATTTTTTTTTTTAATTTTATTGTTCAAAAGGAAAAAATTTTGGAAATAACATCAAAGTTTAGAATCAGTTTAGATTTGTTCGAAATGGCCACCTTTGGTACGAATTATGGCCTTCAAACGGCCGACAAAGCCATCACAGGCTGCACGAAAGTGGCTCTGCGGTATTTTGGCCCAAAAGTCCAACGGATTGAGATCCGGAGATTTTGGTGACCATTGTGCGGTAGGAATGAAGCGAGTAAACTCCTATTTAAGCCATTCTTGGTTGACGCGTGCTGAGTGCGGTGGTGCTGAGTCCTGTTGGAATGTCCATGGTCTGCGGCCGAAATGTTTGTATGCCCAGGGCTGTCTTTAACGTCTACTGTCTTTAAGACATTTTCCCGATAATATTTGGCATTTATTTTGACCCCACGGTCGATGAATACGAGCGGGAGGCGACCATCGGCCGTTACGGCGGCCCACTGCGGCGTGGATTTCGATCAAATCTGGCCTTCACTTTTCGGATCATTTCTGGTGTTGTTACCGTTTTTTTGTCCACTTTGCAACACTGCCAGTATCACGGTAACGAGCAATGGTACGAGAAACAAAAGATTTATTCACATTTAAATGCTGGAGGGCTCTAACGATAGCCACCTGTGGTTTTCCAGTCAAATATAAAGCAATCACACTATCACGCTTGAATTCCATCACGAATAACTTTTTTTCTGAATCTAATAGATCAAAATGCTTTTGTAAGCTTGTAAATAATAAAATGAACTGTCACTGGAATAAATCTGTCAGCTGTCAGACGAGCGGTTTACAAATGATAACAACCTGAAGTTGGTTGCAATACATATCAGCTACCCTGTATATACCGATTTTAAAAGAGTTTCCAATGTAGTTCGTCTTCTGAAGGTTCAGAGTTTACTATATCCGCCATTGTGGTGTTTCCCAAAGTCGATGTTATCCATTCTGTAAACCAAGAGCCGTCCTGTTCACTTTCGGTCATATAAGACGCTCAAGTTGACTGAGGATCTTCAACTTTTGTTAAGACTTGCTCTGATGTTAATAATTTGCTTACATAACTGCATTTTAGCACAGGTTATCCAGCCCGGTATGACGATTTTATAAGAGTTACGAATGTTGCTTGTCTCCTAAAGTTTTGCTGTTTCTTAAGGTCTATGTTATTATTCTGTAAACCTAAAGTCATCCTGTTAAGTTTCGATCATACCACCAGCCAGCCAATCCGATGCTGGCCGATTATAATTTTTTTTTTTTTTTTACGCCGAGGAGTGGTAAATGTACCTAACCGCATCATAGAGGAAGTCGTCACGCCCTCCGTGTGTGGGACCCTCACCCACTAAATCCCCCCTCGTCTCGTGGACTATTGTGCCCACTCCGGAACTACGGTGGTATTACTTAGGAGTGGAGTCCTTTTGGCCCTTTGGCCCCTTCATGCTCATATCCGCGTCCGGAGAGACATCTAAGTGTCTCCACTATTTCCTCCTGATTGGTTCCCGAATGGAATTTCGTTTGACACACGTGTGCCTACATGTTCTGCAGCCTCAAGATCTCTCTTCTTCAGTCTTAGAATGCGCTCCACGTAATTCGCCACTGAGGCCCAATTCTCTCTGCTCGCAATCATAACCCCGACAATGTTGGCGGCCGTGATCGTTCCAATCATGAATGTCAGTACAGAGCGATAGCTCTGTCAGCGTGCACATTCGAAAACAGTGTCTTCTGCGTCATCAATTACTTCCATTTCCTCGTAAAGGCAGTAAGGGGAGGCGGTCTTGTCCATTCTGTGCAGATATTTCCTAAAATATCCGTGACCCGATAGCATTTGCGTAACGTAGTAATTTACCTCTCCAAATTTCCGACCAATCCATGGCTTTATGTCCGGAATAAGTCTCGCCGTCCACCTTCCTCTATCTTGATTTCCAGCCGATTTCGCCTTATAAATCTCCATCCGCTCTGCTGCCAGCAGATCCACAGGTATTGTGCCTGCTATCACAAGTACGGCTGGGGTGGACACTGTACGATATGCTGACGCGATACGTAATGCAGCCGTTCTCTGTACCGATAGAAGTGTGTTTGCCCGTTTTTTAACCTCTAGCGTTTCGGCCAAAATTTCGCTCCCATAGAGCATAATGCTGCTTCCAACCTCCATCAGTAGTCTCCGTCTCGCCGGTAGCGGGCCCCCAATATTCGCCATTAATCTGCTGAGCTGTCCAACGATCTTCCGGGCTTTGTCAGCCGAATACTGAATCTGGTACGAAAATGTCAGTCTGGTATCCAGCCTTATACCCAGGTATCTTACCGAGCTCTTGGTCCTAATTACCTCGTTTCCAATACTCACGTCCATCTGCAAGGGGTGCTTGCCGATTATAATAGGAGCAGCATAATCCGCATAAGCAATTTAAATGTAATATTTTATAAGAGTTACAGTAGTAGTCTGTTCTTTGACGTTTCACGGTTTGCCAAGTTCAATGTCTATATTCCTATAATAACAGTTATGTTCATATCTTTATTACATTTTTAGAAAATTAAAAATTTTTAAAATTTTTTTTCAAACTAATTTTTATTTGAATGTATTTTTCTGTAAACAATGTGTTTTATTTTACAATACATACATATGTATATACGTCTAATTTTCCTTGCCACACCCTGTATTTGTTTCCTTACATTTAAAACAGACATTTCCTTTTGCTACTATACAATACAACCACCTGTTACTAAGGAAATATACAAAGCAATGTTAATGAAAATATTCTCTTTTAAATAACATGTTTTGGATGTAAAGGAGTATTAAAACAATGTTATTAATAAGCAATGTTAATAACAGAGAAAAGGAATTAATAAGGACTTTTAATATAAACAACAGTATTGTGGTTGTATTTAGGTCTGATAACAGCGTGAATGTAGCAGACAGTCTTATAAGAATTTGAGTTTTTTTTTACCAACAAACATTACATTTAGTTTGTTGTAAAAGCAATGATGTTTCAACTGTTAATGTTAAAGGCAATAACAAACAACGCAGTATTTATGTGTGATTAAACGGTACTGTTGGATTTTTGCCACACAATAACATTTCAACTGTTGATGTTATAAGCTTTCTGTTTGGTCTCTTTGATTTGTGTGTTATTTTGTCCACATAATATTCGTTAAATTGTTAATGCTTGAGCACAGTATGTTGATTTAGTGTATGATTAACCGGTTCTCTCTGTGGTGTGTTATAAAAACAATAACATTGAAATTGTTAGTGTTAAACTCTATAAGAAACCATACTGAAGTAACGTTTGGATTACTAGCATGTTGGGTTTGAACTGCTAATGTTATACTCCATAAGAAATCATATTACAGTAGTGTATAGTGACTACACTACAGTCTCTGATTAGGCTGTTGTTGAGTTCAGCCAATAACATTTAAACTGTTAAGGAGCCATACTACAGTAGCATGTACATAGTCTTTGATTTCGCTGTTATTGTATAAAGCCAATAACATTTAAATTTTTTAGTATGTAATTTTGCTGTTGATAAAATCTCTGTATTTTGTGTTGCTAAACTGCTAATAACAGTTTGTTTTGATTTTATGAAAAGGAAAAAAGAAAATTAACATTTTTATTAGCTGTTGATAATATATCGCTCTCTCTTTGTAGTTGTTACTAAATAATACAGAGAATTTCTGTTATTAAACACTCTTATAAGATTTTGTGTTTGCCTCTATTGTAATAAGAGAGAGAGAGAGAGAAAGAGCGAGAGAGTATCCAAGTTAAATGTTATGATGGGGTTAATTGTGTGTATCTTCTACAGTGTTTGTATTCATGTTATTGTAACATTTTGCTTGTTGTATTGTGTTGTGGGGGAGGGAAGGGGTCAGATATCAGTATAGTTTAGTGTGTGGTTTAAAATTATTTTTATTGAGTAAGAGCAGTTTTTCATATGACATCTTAGGATAAACACGATAATAATTAAAGACGGCGCTGTGTGTTTGTTTCGTTTTTTAATACTCAATTTTCTATATTTCCTTACATTTGCTAATAAGAATAACGGTAGTTCGTGTGTTTTGTGTAAAACGTTTTGTATGATTGAAAAAAAAAGAAAAAGAAAAATACCGTATATGTGTGTCTAATTAAAAAAAGAAATTAATTAAAAGAAAATATTTTAATTAAAATAGAAGGCTTTAATACAAATAAAAAATAAAATAATTTAAACAAGTGTTTGCAATTTTTATAAAGAAACAAGTGCTTGAAAAGAAGTGAAAAAAAATATTGTTTGTATAACATATTTAAAGGTTTTTAAGTTAAAGAATTTAAATTTAAATTAGAACGTTTATTTAATTTATAAAATCACTGTGTATTAATTAAGTAATCCATGTGGAAAAACTTCACGTAAGTTTTTTTTAATTAAGCCTTTAAGAAACCCCTTTAGAAAGAACGAAAAAAAAAATCCTCCATTTTAACAAACCAACTCCCTTTTGTGGATTTCTTGGTGTTGCTTTACATGAAAGAAAAATAGAAAAAAAAAATTCTTTTTCTTCTTCTGGTTCTTTTCAAAATTTTTCTTTTTTTCTTTTCTCCATATGATGTGGAGTTTTTTCTTTTGTTGTTTTTTGTTTCTTCTTTCATTTACATGCTAAACGCGTGTGTTTTGCTTGGTTGTTATTGTTGCATTTTCTTTAATATTTTTTTTCTTTCTTAGTTTGTTTTGTTCCTTCCTTTTTTGTTGTTGTTTTCCTTAAAGCAACATATCTCTCTGCTGTATAACCATTGTTGTTGTTTTAATTTTAACATGCGCCAAACTCTCTGCTCCCTTGTAAGTATGCTTCTATGCATGTATGTGTTTGTGTGTCTTCATAAATTTTATGTAAGTATTGTGTATTGTTATTGTTCTAACTTCAAACATTTTGTTTTTGTTTCTTTCTGCCTCTACACCAGAAAAAAGAGTCCCTTAAGAGTACATAAATGAGTATAAAGAGCTAAAACAGTTCTTTTAAAGAGAGCTTAAACAATTGTTTTTTAAGAAAAGAAAAAAAAAGAAGAAGAGGAGAGTAAGAAAACATAAAAATCGAAATCAAAACAAAAAAGTTTATTGGGGAGTATAAATAATTTGAAACACTAAACATATGTTTTGTTTTAAGGAGTGTGTACAAAGGCTTAGAAATTAAAGAAGAAAAAAAAAACGCTAAAATGCTTCAATTCATAAAAAAAAATTTTTCATCAAAACATAACATCCTTCCCCTTATGATAGGAGTAGGTCACTGACACATGAGGTGAAAGGCAATATCTTTCTCCTCCTCGGGCCCACATCTTTGTGCAGAAGTCTGTCAAGTCTTTCAACATGACTACCTGCAATGGATGATCAGGACCAGCGTTGCCATTTGCCAAGTTTTCCCTTTCTTTCCAAGTTTTTTTGAGAAGTTTTCATTAAATTTGTTTTCTAACAAAACAAATTTTTTCTACAAAATTAAATTTAAAATTTTTTGCAATAAATTCAATAATAATAACACGAAATATTTACATTTTTGAATAAAATATTGTGTATTTTATTAGCCCCGGCCAAAAGAAGCAAGGAAACACAAACAGAAGGCATCGGGCCCCGGAGTTTCCTTTCAAAATGTTGGGACTTTTGTAGAAAACAAGTTTTTTTTTTGTAAAAAAAAGTTTTTTTTTCGAGAAATAAATAAATAAAATAAAAATAAAAAATGGCAACGCTGATTCAGGACAGTAGGTCTTTTTTAATCCGTACGTGCCTAGAGGGGTCTGGTCTTATTGCACGTTCCTTTGTGCCCCCAACGAGATAGAGCTTGACTGTGGAGTGGAGATTATGAGCTCCCTACCGGCTCTGGCCAGCTCATCAGCAATGTATTTCCCATGATATCCCTATGTCACGTAATCCATTTAAGTGTTTCCATTGACTAGTCCTAAATTTCTATAAGAAATCTTTCATGAGAAAGGACGGATGGAATACGTTACAGACTTAATCGCAATCTGAATCTCTAAAACAACAGATTTCCAGCAAAAACTCCCACCCAACAAGTATTGTGCCGCTTTCAAAACACCGCAGTGGTCAGGCAGCCTAAAAGTAAGCTTGGTGTTAAGTCGAAAGTCCATACCATGCGTTTCATGCGACCTTGCGTTACATGCGTATGTCAAAAAAAGTATAATCAGTGTAGTAGTTTGTGATAGGTTACAGAAGAAAACGTATAGAATGCATAGACGCATACAACGCATAAAGTAAAGTTTACTTTCTACTTTTCTATGCGACTAATGCATTATATTATATTGTGAATGGCTTTATATTTTATTGTGCATGTCATTATATTCTACTAACAGACCCGGGCAAACGTTGTTTTGCCTTCGAATTTTATTTTCACTGTAAGTCTGGTTTCCATGCAAAGTCATGGCTGATTGATATTTAGAAAATGAATGAAAGGTGCACTAAATCGACATAGCAATTATTGTTCAAATGGAATTATGTATATATTTTTGATATCTGGGCCCGATCCGCGTTGCTGGCCGCAAATTTTTCTTTTATTTTGAACTGCCTCTAGAAGAAAATCAAAATCAGTTATAATAGAAAAAAATGTTTTATTCAAAAATCAAAATTGGAATAACGCACACAGTTTATTTTTTTTATATTTTATGTACATGTTTTTCACTAACACCTTGGGTTAATTTATTAAAATGTATGTAATATTTAGTTTAAATAAATTAATCTTCAATTTAAAAATGTTCCTTTTTTTCGTTTAACAACCACGAACTTTTCACGAAAATAGGTTATGTATGAGTCGGTGTCGGTATACTTAACGCCGCTACACGCCGTCACACGCCGATCAAGCATCTAACGCCTTCAGCAAAACATAAAATAGGCTTATTGCGCAAATACAGTTTAAAAAAGAGTGATAGATATTTATTTACTTTTTTTTTAAATATTTTTTTCACAAAAAGATGTTAGGTTTCAGTCGGTATCGGGCTAATTAGCGCCACTGCACGCTGATTAACGACCCAACGCCTTCAACGAAACACAGCATAGTGCAGTAGTTCTTGAGTTACGGTGCAAAAACACAAAAAAACTAAATATTGTCGGACGGACTAAGTTTGGTCGAAATCGGTGCAGTAGTTCTTGAGTAACGGTGCTTTAGAACCTTTGAATATACTACAGCCTACCCTGCCACGCATCTTTGAGCCATCGGTGTAAACCTCAAGGGTCTGATTGGGAAGTTCTGGATCCTCTAGGTTGGGCCGGGAGGATTTGATTGCATGGAGCCTTATTACCACCTAGTCAGCGCTCTATCTTAATAGGAGGTAACCCTGACCTCATTGATTGTATCAAAGTATGAAGTCGCCGTGGTCTAGTAGGTAGTGTGTTGGCTTATTAGACTGAAAGCCCGAGTTCGAATCCCAGGTCAGACATCAAAACGAAAATATTTCTTCGGCGACTTCCTCTCAGCAGATTTCTGGCAAAAACTCTGAGAGTAAATAAAATTGCCATGAAAAGCTTCTGAATAAAATTTGTCGTTCGGAGTCGACTTTAAACTGTAGGTCCCGCCACTCATGTATACAAATTAAGACACACAACATGAGTAGTGTGAGAAGCTAGGACTGAAGGGTGCGGGCTTCTTGGGGACGATTGCTGTAGGCTGTCTAATGGTGAAGGTATAGCACTGGCCATTTTATAGTCACCTAGCAGCAAATCGTTTCCTTGCCGTTCGCATCTTGAGATGTCCACAAACACTACTCCCTCTCTTCCACCTTCCTATAACCCATTTTCCTAAAAACCTGCACAATGCACTGCATGAGTAGGGGCCATCCCCTGAGAGCTGGTTTCACAAAAAAAAAAAAATGCCTTTCTCATAAGAAAGATTGTATATGATTTCTGTAAAAATTTCCTGAAGATTATGTTTGATTTCTGCAGGAGCTGTGGGTCTGAGGAGGAGATTATTTTTCACTTTATGTGTGAGTGCCTTGTTCCAGTAATATATAGATGGAGGTCTTGAGTGAGCTCTCTAATATAAAGACTGCTGCAATAGCACTTGGAACTTAACCAAATCTCACTTTCGTGATGGTTAATTCTGACTTGATTGCCTTGATTGCGCAGGTTTACTGCAATCATTCTGTTTTAGAAATACGTTGATATCTGTACAATGAATAATAAATTTGCAATACATTTCCCATTTTTAACTTACTTTACAATAAATTAAACCTTTTTAAACTTAAATTCTGTTTTTCTTTGTTTTCTAGGTGAGCCACGAAATAACATAAAAATGTGACACCAAATGGGATTTAAAGAAAAATCTTTAAAAGGGTAAATTAAAAAATTCAGCACAACATTTAAGAAACCAACTAAATTTTAACTATTTAAACGAGAAAAAAGTTGCAAAGGCTCTACAGATATTAAATAATAAAATAATTCACAATAATTAGTGCAAAACCATTTACCGTTAACGCTCAAGTAAGAATTCTCAAAACTAAAAATTAGTGTTACAGTGTTGTTCGAAAAGTCACAAAATCTTAGAAGGTTGTAGCAATAATAATTAATTTGATAAACATAAATATTTAATAATAAATCATAACCAAAGACAAAATCATTCACAAAGCGGACAATAGCGAAAACAATAATAATTTCACAACAGAATTTCTCAAACGATTTAATTTTTTTTGGGGATAAAAATATCTTTCAGTGTAAGAATGTATAATTCACAATAAATTTGAGAAGTTGACAAAACTTGAAAAAATATTAAAAAGATATAAACAAAACAAATTTAAAGAATATAAATAATTCCGAAATAATTCAAAATTAAAGAAAACCCATTCACAATAGGAGCAACAAATATCTCAATAATTTAGTAAAAAAATATTTTAAACATTTAACGTGATATACGAACAGCATATATAAGTTCTAAAGCCATAAAGCGAAATCATTCACAGTAATATCAGCAAAAAACAAAAAAAAAAAATTAAAAACTGTTCGGTATTCAGTTTTAAAAACGTTAACAAAAACTGAAAAATGAATTAAAATTATAAGAATAAAGTGACACAAAAACTAATTCACAGTAACACTAATAAGTTAATGATATTTTATAAATGTTCAATAAAAGCTGTACTAAGGTAAAGGATATATAATATATGCTATAAAATAGCAAAAAAAAAAAAAAGGATTCACAGTAGAAGAACACCCATTTCGTAAAAATTCTATAAAATAAGAATTTCGTTAAGAAAATATTCTATGAAATACAAAAAAGATCATTTACAATAATGACGAATAATTTTTATAAAAAATCCCAATTTCCAATTAAATAAGAAACCAGTAATTCACAATAAGTGTAACAAAAAACCTAAACAATGCTGGAGAAAAATTTTAAAATTATGACTTAACAAATAATTCACAATAATAAAATAGAAAGCAATCACTTAAATATTTCAAATCGAAGAAATTTTTTTAGAATATTGAATAAAATTAACTGAATCAGTCACAGTAACAATTTCCAATTAAATAAGAAACCAGTAATTCACAATAAGTGTAACAAAAAACCTAAACAATGCTGGAGAAAAATTTGAAAATTATGACTTAACAAATAATTCACAATAATAAAATAGAAAGCAATCACTTAAATATTTCAAATCGAAGAAAATTTCTAGAATATTGAATAAAATTAACTGAACCAGTCACAGTAACAATTTTAAAACTAAAAAGAAGATTAAAAATTATAAAAAAAAATCAATTCACAATAACTAAACAATAAAAACTAAATATTTAAAGCCAAAAGAAAAGTTTATAAAACCCTGTCAAGAGTAAGGCTTCATTCACAGTAAAAGTAAAAGAATTATAAAAACGAAAAACAAAAGTAAATAAATTAATTCACAATAATTAAAGTAAAATCAATTCCAAATAAATTGTGATGTTGTTTTCCACAAATAAAATATCTTACAAATAAATAATAAACCTGCCTTTCTATAACAAATTCAAAACCACAATAGCTAGAAAAGTTTAATTTAAAAGTATCGTTTTTAATAAATTAAAAGAAAAAAATAAGAAAAAATCGTATAAAAATAAATAATCTGTGTTTCGTGTTCAATCCTCTTCTCAAATCGTGTTTTTTTAGCTCGATTACCGGGTCGCGTTTAGTCTGCCAGTTCTACGCGTTTTTAAAACGTTTTTCTTACGCGTTCGCTTGTCTAAGTCAGTGTCGTACGCCGTCACTTTGTATCCGTAAGTGTTTCCTTTAAAAAACTTTTACCGTTATTTGCATAAGTGTCGTGTCTAACTAACTTGCTATATTTTTAACTGCTAACTGCTTTATGTCTAAGAGTGAGTGTATCGTGTCGCGTTGTGAATCGTGTGTGTGTGTGCCGTTAAAGTGTAAAAACAAAACCTCGATTCTTTTCTTCTTCTTCCTAATGATTGTTACTTGATTGTAAACGGTCGTGTCGTCCGTCGTCGTCGTATACTTTGGGAAAGAAAGTGTCTAAAACGTGTCTAATTTTTATTTCGTGTTTTATTTTACAAACCACGTGTATTCGTTCGTTACAAGTTACAAAATCGCTCGTTTAACACTCACTCCTGGGCGGACGCTCACCCTCCCCCACTTGATGCGGTTTTGTTTGTTACTGTCTCGGTTGTCGTTGGAGTTGGCGTTTTGAAAATGCATCACTTCCTTGTCTTTATGGATTTTTTCTACACTCTACTGTTGATGAAGGAAAACTGCATGTTAAAAAAGGATATTTTTTAAAAGGCATTTCAATGTGGAAATGTTTTTTTTGCGAAATTTTTAATGACAGGTAAGTGAAGAAATTTTATTGAAAAATTTAAAAAATAAGTAAATAAAATAGGCTTTAGACTTTAAGACACTTTAAGGTTATGTTCAGGGGATATATGTATTTGCAAAAAGCTTTAAAATTATTGAAAATACGAATACGTTTCAGTTTTAGGGTATCTGTATGGGGATACATATCTTCTAATTATACTCTTATCAATTTTGAGCTGACGAAAGCTATTTCCTAGTAGCTATTGCCACACGATTTTTAAATAATTACTTTGGTTGAACGTTCATTGAAGGTTTAGAGGCTAAATGTTTTCGCAGCGGGTCTTTTAGGGCTCTTCCTGACACAATAACTTGAAGAAATTGTTCTCATTGTGAGATGATATTGCATCCAGCATTGTTATCATCTTCAATGTGGTAGGACCAAAGTGTCTTTTCCTCTACATTCGCTTACGGGTCCAGCTTAGGTGAAGTTATGTCGCAGTGATGTGAGTGCAAAGTCAATCGACAATGATATTGTGCACGAGTATAAAACTAAGGACTTCGACGCAGGGGGAATTACATCCCCCTTAAATTACGCTCTCAAGCTTGATAGTTGAATAGGTATTGACGGTAGAACATTACCTCTCAGAAAATCCAGAGTTTTTTGGTCTTTTTTGTCAATGCAAAGGAACTACACTTTCTTGTTCTCCCATTCACTGTATAATTGGGCGCATGTCGGAATGTATGGCTTACTGTATTACTCCTATTATGGCTAAGAGGATCAGAAAGAAGGGGATTCGTTATTACACCTTCTTTATTACTGTCCCGCTCTACGAGAGCTTAAACTTAGTCATCTTGCTTAATGTCACTTCCCTGCTCTGGACTGTAAATGCCAAATTTCATCAAGAGTTCTGGTTGATTCTCACGGCAATGGAATGTGAATTGCATTTTCCTGTTCCTGTCAACGCAAATGTCGTAACTTGCAGAATATCTTGCATTCCCTGTTCTACTCCAACAACGGAAAGAAACTGAGCATTCTTGACAAGAGTTGAGAGGTTATAGGGCTTCTTTGTGCACTCGTGCAAATCATGAGCAACTGGTACAACGTAACGTAATCTTCGAACGTAACTCACTTTGGCGATTTCCTATTTCTTTAACCCTTCACTGTTGAAAGGGCAAGAGAATTAGGACAACTTTTAATTTCCTGACATTGACTTGTGACTTCCATTCCTTTTTTAGGGCAACACCCCTATTTTAAAGTTCCTGAATGCATAATTTCTTAAATTTTTTTTTTACAAAATTCTTTAACCATATCCAATCATCCAATCAGGGTGTCAACCATTCAATATGCCCAAAATTTAGCTGTCACTCTGCTTTCGACTACAAAGAATCGATAGCCGTCATGTACGCGGCAGTTGGGAATTGTGTGGCATGTCAGGGTGAAGAAAAAACTGAAAATAACAACGAAAACAACAACAAAATGGAATGCAAATTAAAAAAAGAAATTATTATGCTGACATAAAAGAAGCAGAAAATAGGGGAACATAGCTGCCTGCGAATGTAATTGAAAAAGAAAAAAGTGGTCCCTCTTATAACTGCTACTTGAAATAACCAGCGTAATTTATAACAAAAATATCTATTTGAAGAGAAAAACATGTCAAGAGCAAATTTTTAGATTTTATTTTCAATTCTATTGCAATAGACCAACTAAAAAACACTTTAAGAACAAGAAAAAAAGTCTGTGTTGGAGGGAAGGTATCCTAAGAAGAGACAAAATCAGAAGTGATCAACTGGCTGTGTGGTTGCTTTCTTCCACCACCAAATAATTCATTTACGACCCATTCTGATCCCATGGACGCCTTACACGGACGGCAACATCAACAACGAACATCATAGGAAGATGAGGTGGCGTCAGTAATTGAGAAAGAGAAGAAAAACTCAATCGTGAAGAAGTTCTCTAGTCCGCTACACCGAAAAATGTTTACGGAAGGCATTGTTTTTAAGTAATATCACCTTCCTAATCCAGTTTCGTGTATATTTCATGTGTTGAAACAATACTCTTGACAAATACTAACAGAACCGTCAGTGACTCAGTTCGGCCGTAATCACGCTCCTTGAAACACTTCTATTTACACAGAAAGTCTTGCACCGAGATTTATTTTTCCTTATAACAAAGGTCCTGCAATAGTCGCCATATGGGTAGGTTAAACGCTCAGAAGTATACCCAGAAGCTATACTGAATGACTGCTAAGAGCTAACAGAGATCTGGTTCTCTCTGGTTCATCCGTATAGTAATCTTTAGAAGTATTATTGATTCTTCCTCTCAAAAGTCCAGAGAGTTTATGTCGTATCCTTTCCTTTAATAGAAACGACAAGAGAATTCTGTATGCTCTGGACGTGCTGATTTGAGTCCTTCTTCCTCAACACTTACACATTTCTCAGCGGTGAATATATGTATGCCCCGCCTTTGAAAACCCGTTAATTGTTGACCTCTTAATTAGTCCAACTAAGTTTTATCTTGAACGCCTATATCAATCAATTTCGACAGCGGGTGTGGTGTTACCGTTTCTGTACCCGTATCCGTCCTTGAGCTATCATTAGATCGAGATTACGTGTTCTTTATGGATAGATTTCGCAGATTGATCTTCTTTGGAGGATATTTATTCCACAGATTCTATCGAAGTTCAGAGCAGGTATCACATAATCTACTCGACCCCCAAAATCTTCATGCATTCATGTGAGGAGTTGAATATGGCATTGCCTCGCCTATAGGTTAAACGTATTTAAGTATGTCAAGGATATCAGGAAGTTCTCAATACTCTCGCACGAGTTAGAGCGAGTGTAGGCGGTCTCTTCACCCTACTTCGAGTTACAACTTCTGCAGAAGTCATGCAACGAGGTTGCCATCCAATTAGTCCCATTGCCCGAAGTGGATAGAGACCACATAATAACATCAAGTTGAGAGACGTAGCGGTCGTAGAGGCTCTTCCTTTTTGGGCAAGAAGCGTTAGCAGGGCAGTGGAATTTTTCCATTCCAACAGATCACATTTGGGGTTTTCCTGCGTGGTATCCGTTCTGACCAGTGCATTCACAACATAGTTTCAGTATATGTCCACGGACCATAATCGGGGCGACATGAGAGTAATGTGCAGAGGAGAATCTGGTCATAATCACAACCACTTCGTAAGTTATCTTGGTACTGCAGTGGGTATAATATTGATCAAGTATATCCCTTCCATATAATATCGAAGTTGCAATGATGGAGGCAATTGGGAGACAATTCCTGAGTTCCTTTGCTGAGGTCCGCTTTTGCTTCGGATAGGGGAAAAGCCCTTAATAAGAACCAGGACATTGGTGAAGTGATATTTATTGACATAAAATATCTTCAAGGGTATGTAAATGCTCTGAAATGGTCTGAACGTTTATGTTTTGTCTCATATCTTGAACTTTTCCTTTAAGGTTACCTTCCCCTTAACAAAATATGGTCATGTTTTGAAGAAAATTTTTTTTTCGTTTTTTTTTTTTCTTTGGAACGACGACTACTGCACGGTCATAAAAACCAACTCATGCACTCACCAACAAACATTTTTGAAAAACTATTTTTGACGTTAATTCTGAATTGCTGTTGTTGTTTTCGATGTTTTTGTCGTTATTATTTGTCTACATGGAATGTAGACGCAATTGGTGGCATAAACATTACAGCACACAGCGCAGCAAAATAACATGGACAGCGTGGGTGATAATTATAGGCGAACTTTAGCAATAAAATTCTTGTACAAAATTTGCATGGCAGAGGTGGAAAGTGTTTATATAATTGTGTTCAACACTGTACCTGAGTCTATTTTTGGATTTTATGCAATTGACCAAGTTTATGGCCTGCTGTTGCGCTGCAATTTTAAAAGACTTGCCAACAACGTAAATCGTACAGCAGTATGTGGGTGTAGACATTGGCAATGTAAAGTGTGGCTGACATGGCTGAGTGACTGACTGCAATACTTTGTGACTGACTGTCTGTCTATAAGGTGCCTTAAGTTTGGCCAAAAGCGGAGAGGCGGAGAGAGAGAGAGAGACCGATAGACAGACGGAAGAACAAAACTAAAAATCTGTTTAAGTTAAACGGCTTATCGCGTATATGAGTGAGAGTGACTGTCTAACGCCAACTGCTGCTGTTCGTAAGTAAATAGTGAGTGGATATGCTGCGTAACAACAAAACATTGTTGCTACTGTACTTCACTGTGTGCTACGCTGAGTCTTGCGTCTTGTCTGCCTAACTATGGGCGTTTTATGGCGTTGTGCCGTTGCTGTTGCTGCTGCTGCTGCTGCTATTTTCACAAGTTTATTCTCAACTTGTTGTAGTGCCAGTGCCTGGGTGTTGCTTAATGTACTCTGGAGCACATTTCGCCCTTTGCCTTTCGTTGTTTTATTTTTTTTTTTTCTTTTCCTCTTGGTTTAGTTCTTTAGTGAAGTGTTATGAGCCCAGCCAGTCTGTCTGTTTTTGTGTATGCCCAGCAACCGTGTGTGTCCAAGTATGTTGTTGCAAGTTGATCGTCGTTGGGAAAATAAAGTTGTTTTGTTCAGTGAGTGCTACTGCTTATTATCTTGGCCAAGAGTCTATAGTTTTTATTTGTTACAACCATTATTGCCAAGAAGAAAATAATGGCAATAATGAATGCAGTTTCAAAATAGTTCTTCTTGACTTTAATAACAACAGCAATAACAACATCTAAACCATTGAAAATATAAACAATATGATGCCATGAAACCTACAGACATGGAACAATAGGTAGACAGCTGGTTACTGAGGTTGCAACAAAACTAGTGAAGGAAAATAAATTCAAAAGTTAACTATCCAGGCCAAATTTGAAAAGAGATAGGAAATGGTTTTTAAATGCAAAATGATGTGTATCACTTCTGTAGAAATAAAACTGTTGGCCTTTTTCCGCCACGTAATAGTGTGGAGAAGAACTTCTATCGTGGCATGAAATGTCTGTTGGATATAGCAGAAGTCTATAAAGGTCTTAAGAAGAGTGGATTTGGGGCGGTAAGATTCACTAAGCAAGGAGATTGATGGCTTTACAAATAGCGAATCAAAGGGGGTTGAGGTCCCCGGAAAATGGTGACGATAGGAGCAGGCTTGTAGAAAGCTTCCATTGTCGTTGTTAGGATCATAATCCTTAAGTGGACTGGATTCCTTTCAGGAATAACGTGAAGTTAGTAAACGATCTTTGGCTCAGAGTACGCTTATACAGAGTAGCATCCTGAAATTTGTCATGGCGATAGGATTGGAGGAGCCATTAGACGGAGACCCTTAAAAGTTGGAGGGGAGAGTACAACACATTATATGGTTGCGGTGCTAAGACACCTCTTCAAGACAATAACGATTTCCCAACCTGAAGAAGGCAGTGATGATGGACACAACACAACTCATTCATTAACTTAAAGAAGCTGCGAACAACTACATCCTATGCAACACATGAGGGAAGATATACTGAGACCGAAGCCCTTGGATGTCAAAGAGCCTTTTTTTCTCATTACTAGGTTATGTACAAGGCAACGAATAGCAGGCCTGTATGTCATATGACATTCGATTGGATCAGTTTTCCTATACACACACAAAATGCGGAAACAAATGCTAGACCGACATAATAAGACTCACAAGATGGAGTTCTTCGCCGTAGTCTAGTAGGTAGTGTGTTGGCTTATTAGACTGAAGGCCCGAGTTCGAATCCCAGGTCAGACATCAAAACGAAAATATGAAAATATTTCTTCGGCGACTTCCTCTCAGCATATTTCTGGCAAAAAACTCTGAGAGTAAATAAAATTGCCATGAAAAGCTTCTCAAAAAAAAACTGTCGTTCGGAGTCGACTTTAAACTGTAGACCCCGCCACTCATGTATAAAATTAACACACACAACACGAGTGGTGTGAGAAGCTAGGACGTAATACTGACTGAAGGGTTGTAATGACCAATTATGTATGTAGATGGAGTTCTTATAACATTAATGTAGAGTTTGGTTGTGGATGAACTTTTGATGAAATTGTCTGAGGCGGGCATTGACTCTCAAGGCTATGCAGACGACATAGTTCAGATGGCAAGAGGAAAATTTGTGGCAAAAAATGGAGGAAATTTTTTAACTGCAAGAATATTTGATTCCTGGAAAAGGTAATATCACAGAAATTGAAGGCAAAATGTCTGGAAATAATACTGGGCAGTAAGCTAACGTAGAAGGCTTCGTCTAGCAGATAGTGTGTTAGCTTATTAGATGAGAGCCCGTGGTTCTCTTAGCATAAACTCTGAAAGTAAATAAAATTGTCATAAAACTGTAGGTCCCCTCATTTATGGATAAAATCAGCACTCCCAAGATGGGTCGTTTGAGAAACTTTCACTGTTTGTTATGTTTCTCCGTAACCAATATGAGCCCTCCTATTTAGTTACATAAACATTTCGAAAATAATTTTTGTTCTTCTGTAAACAAATATCCCCTATGTGGCTGTGGCCAAAACAAACAACAATGGGGGAGACCCCATTGCAACTCAATTCAACTCAACTTCACAACATAAACTATTTAACTTTGTTACCAAACGATGTTGGCTTAGTTCCCCTCGTTCTGCCCATGTTTCTTTTTTTTGTTTTGGTCAAAACTACAAAATATTACATGGAAGACACTGAAGAAGAAGCAGAGAAGGAAATTTGTTTGGGTAAAAATTCATTTGGAAAAATAACAACAAATATGTATAAACAGCAGCAGTTGGGTAGCAGTTATTTCAAAGGGGTAACTGCAAAGTTTTTATTGTTTAGGGTCAAGTCGAATTGAGAAGAGCTATGGTTCTGTTCAGAAACAGAAAGAAGTGTTTGGTTTACTTAGACTATCCTTTACAGTGCAAATAGGCCTAAGTCTTCAACTGGGCCTAGTCGAGCACAGCACAGCACAGTAACTCAGGAATTGCATATAGTGCCTTAGATTTACCTAGTTTTGCCTGGCAGAATATTATCACAACAGAAACCGAACTTTAGATTTTCTCCCTATATATGCATCCCCGGTCATCAAATCTATTTGACGTCTTATATTGAATAGTCTCCCCTAATAGGCTTCCAGTTGCTCCACAGGGTCTGGAAAGATAGATGGACCATCGCGATCTTCAAATTTTTGCTGTTAACGTTCCAAAATTCTTATTGTTTATCAAGCTTTTCATCTTCCCAAAATGTGCGTGCGTTACTTTCCAAGTTCTAAACAGTGAGGCCTACGCTATTTTCACCAGCTTCCTAGCAATATTCTGAGAGAAACAAAATTGCTATGAAGAGCTTCTTAAAAATGTGTTGTTCGGAGTCGACTTTAAACAGTAGCTGCCGCCACTCATGGACAAAATTAACACATACAACACAAGAGTGGTGTGGGAAGCTAGTTTGTAATCAATCATATCTAAAGGGTTGTAATGACCAATAAAGTCAGGTGTCCAATTTGCCACGCGTGCAGTAAATGAGATTAACTTTATGCCTTACGAGAAAGACTGTTCATGATAGTTGGGATGATTTCTATTCTTTGCCTTATAGGGGCTAGGGGTTAGGGCTATAGAAAGATAAATTCTCTGGAATGATATGAAGCTCTTCTTTTGCTATATTGTGCTTATTCATCTGCATATTAACACAGCAGAATCAACAGAGGTCGGCTCCTTAGCCCCTATGTTGCATAGGCATGTAAGCCTCTGTACTCTATAAAGTTTCAAAATAGCTTTTGTGTGGTTAGTCTTTCTCCACCATTCTAAACTGCTGTATAGTATCGTAGACCTGACTAATGGCGAACACAGGACCTATCAAGCAGTTGTTTTGCAGTCCAAAGCCTTTTTGTCAATCACTAGCATGAAATGCGGCTCCCATTCAATACCGTTTATCTTCAGTATTCAATACTGGTATCTCACCCTCTAAGTTGGGCTGTTCATAGCTCATTGAAATTCTGCAATAATAAAAAACAATAACAAACAATAATAAAAAGTTTAATTTTTCTTATTCATATGGCAACCCTAGCCTTCGTATCCTACCATCTCTTCTGTAGGGTGTATTCAAAACTAACACAGGCAGGTCAGCAAAAAAAAAATTTCCTTACAAATCCAATTGTAAATGCAACATTACGATTGTTTTTATAGACCCCGATTACAAGTTTATATTTTAAAATAATTTTTTCCTTTTCCAACTCTAACCCCCTTCTTAAGTGTACCCACATGAATATTGAAGTGACTGCTGTAGAAGACTGTTTGCAATTCTGGGTTGGTTTGTGTTTCAGTTTCCCATACATTTCTGTAAATTTGTAATGAGATGACATTTTTATCACAAATCGTTGTCTGCAAACGTCTTTTGCTCCTTGCCAGCTAAAGTCCTGTCACTAGTTTTATGATGATGACGATGATGACGATCATTATGAGTGTAATGATGGTGAAACTGGTAAATGTAATCGCTGCTGCAATAATATTTAAATTGTACCGAGCGGAAAAGAAAAAAAAAATCAGAAGAAGTGAAATCTAAGTGATTGGAAAAACGAAAAATCTTTTAAAGCGATTTCCGTAATTTTCTTTCAAATACAATTATGAAGAGTAGTTTAAATAAAAACGGAAATCGGGGAGCAAGTAACCCTTAATGTGTGATTAAGGTTGCGTAAGGAAATGGTGAATGATAAGGTTGACTTGTTAAAATCAAGCACGGCTCCTACATGGAGGGCAAACTGATGATTACTTTAGTCTCGAGTTCAGAGAAATACTTTCTCTACTGCCTAAAAATTAGCCTTTAGTTCGCTCTATCGTCTCCTTAAGACGACATTCAATCATACAGTCTGGTTTTCAACATTAAGAATGATATCAATTTGTTCACAGTCTCGAAAATCTTCGTAGAATACTTCATTCTTTATTCGTATGTCTGTATCCGCTTCATCTATTTTCTCTATTCTATATTCTAGTTGGTCATTAAAATCCTTTAGTCAGGTTTACAACCTAACCTCTCACACCACCCACGTTGTGTGTGTTAATTTTATCTATGAGTGACGGGACGTACAGTTTATGGTCGACTGCGAATAACAGATTTGGGAAGTTTTTCAAGGCAAATTTTATTTACTCTCTGAGTTTATGCTAAAAGATCCCGGGGCTCTCGTCTAATAAGTCAACACACTACCTACGAAACTACGACGACTTCACCATTGATAGATTCAAATTTAATATTCTCTCTATTTTCCTAGTTCCTACATAAAGCACTGCATGAAGAGGTCCCATCCCCTGAGTGTTGGTTGTAAATAAAATAAAAAAGTGAAGTAAGATGAAAACAGAGTATCTAGAAAGTCATATTCAAGCAGCGATTTCCAGTAAATCTCCGGTATAATGAATGATGGGATAATGCAGCCCCTTGTATACAGACCAGGCAAACCTGGTCGGCTATGAATGTACGACGTACAAACTTTGC
Source organism: Sarcophaga caerulescens (assembly GCA_927399465.1). Lineage (NCBI taxonomy): Eukaryota > Metazoa > Arthropoda > Insecta > Diptera > Sarcophagidae > Sarcophaga > Sarcophaga caerulescens. Next base: position 112,206,955 of record OV656873.1, on the reverse strand, counting down.
GTTAAATTTAATCACAGTTCACCTTAGAAATCTCATTGCGATTATAATGCAACACTGGCCTCTTCGGGCACCCACCCTGGGTCTAGAAATACCTCACAACGATTTCTGCAGAAGCTGTAATGAAAATAAAGATAAGCCTACTGAAGTTTTTTTCTTATCATTGTCCTACACTTGGGAATCTGAGATGAACGATTCTTGGTCAACCAGATTTTATTTCCGGAACGTGTATAGGTGCAGGTGATTTTAATAGAATCCACACCTTCGTAAGGCTAATAGACGTAAGGCTAATCTGTACTTTCAGAGGCGGCTGCCACTTAAACTATATGTAACTAAGCTAACCTTCATTACAAGTGATTGAGGCATGAACCGACACCTAGTAAAGTACAACTTTCGCTCACTGCAGCTTGGAAATACAGATGCTGTCTGAATGTGTAAATCGATATTACAATTGGGCCTTATAGGACTCAAGTAAAGTATGCTCTTGGGAGCGGCTACCAATTAAACCTAACTTTCTTTATCTGCGGTGTCGGAGTGACCCGAGACCTAGTAAAGCAAAACTTTTGTTCGCTTCACTGAATTGTTGAAGATGATCAAAGTTCTCCCCAACCAAGAACACGGTGGATATGTAATGGACGAGACGCTACTCTTCGAGAATATCTTGAGCGAGAATTCACCAATTTTGGATGTAGACGTACCGACCACAACAAATTCCAAGATTTTCAAATATTTTGGACCCCATGAAGACTCTACCAATTTTATGGATTTCCAAAAATGACGCTGATAAATGATTTATTCAAAGGGCAAGAGGTGTAGGGTCAATACTCTCTCCCACGTTTTTATGGCTGCCTATCAAATATAGACCTGGAATATCCAAAGTTTGTGATTTTTATTATTATTTAAAAACAAAAGTAAAGAGCCCGCGTGCTAATTTGAATCTCTTTTTGAAAAATATTATCCGGCCGCCAATAGCTATACATGGCATGTGGAAGTGCTAAAATAATCACATCAACAATGAAAACGCGTAACAGTCACGTTCCGTAAACTATTAAAGAGGGGCGCACAAATTTTTTGCTTAAAAAACAAGAACAATAACAACAATAATAACAACAGCAAAATTGAAATACTACAACTAAATATGAATGTAATGAATGAATGAATAAATGAATGAAGAAATGAATAGAAATTATACGAATGGATGGATGAATAGAGGTGAGCAACTAAAGAACGGAAATACAGATTCAAACAACCAGCAATTGTGAGTGTGTGTACAGTCTCTTAAGCCCATGGAATGGTAACATCTCTCTCATCGTCTTTCCCCTTGCGGTACGTCAAAATATTCTAAAACTCATTTCCATAACTCGAAGGCAGCCTAAGCCAAATGAAAATCAACAGCCATAAAGCACTAGAGAAGCAAGCACCAGAGAAGGAGGTGCCAGCGAGAAGGTGGTGATGGTGACTGTAGTGGCAACACAAAAACTTATTAAAAGACACACACAGCCAGAGAAAGAATGAAAGAAATGAGTGACAAGCCAAGCACAAGAAGAAGAATAACTACTATAAACAGCTACAATAACAGCAAGAACAATAACAGTTTGAAATGATGGAATGCATGACAGGCCTGGCAACTCAAGGCAAGGCAAGGCTATGCTGTACTCTGTTGTATTATTGTGTACATGGCAACAGGATGATGATTGTGGCTGCTGCTGCTGATGACGTTTGGTTGCTTGTTGATGATGTGGTGCTGTTGTGTCATCACAGGCATCGTCGTGGTATAAATAAATAAACAACTCAACGCACGCAATTCAACGCAACTCAACTCAACTCATTTGAAGCAATAGTTGCGTGTGCTACATTTTGTTGCGACAACAATAGTCTGTTTAAACAATTTATGCACACGCACACTAGCACATCAGCGCCCTCTATTGTCAGGGGACTTTAAGGAAATCATCGAAAGTTTTGTGTGTTGTGTCATGTAAAGTGATGTCATGATAGTGATGAAGGCGTTAAGAAACATGTTGCTTCATTGTTCTGTTGCGCTTACTTAAATGACTATTGAGGACGACATTTAAGAAAATGATGGTGAAACACGAAACAGGGGAACACGTGTACGGGAAGTGACAGTGAATTGAGAATGTAGAGCTCAGTGTGTTCTCTGTTTCCTTGATTAAATATTCAATTTTGGAAATTAAAGTCTCAATATCACACAGAGAACTTTACTATCTTGGAAACATAATATCCGTAAATTTGGCGGATCAAAGGAAGGCTTTAACAATTTCCCATACAAAGTTAAAAAAGCGATTTTTTAAAGCCCATCTGTTACTCGTTTTTTATTATCCAAAGCATAAAACAAATCACCATCAACAGAAATGCTTAAGTCACCATTTAATTTGGAGCATCACGCGTTTTGGTACATTTGAAGATACATAAAAACCACCGTGCCTATGGAGAATATGCTAAGGGAGCTCACCAAACAACGCAGCCCATTAACATGAAAGACCATTAAATGGCAGTTGGATTGATCACTCACGTGGAAGGTCACATGACATGTCACATAATGACAGTATCATGTGAAAATCAAGGATTATGGCATCTCCCTCACAAGAGGAGAAAACAGATTGAATTGCCGTGAATCAAAGATAGGATTACTTTGAATCAAATTATTGAGATGCTATGTATGCCTCGTAAAGGATCTAAAGCAGTAGCAATTACGGGTGGGATAGCCCTTTATTGCTCGGTACCCAACAGAGACTGACCCTATTCACTCTAAAGACTCTTCGAGAGTCCTGAAGGTAACGCACTATTCGTAGCTTATACTGGACCGATCCTAATGCCACTTGACTCTTCAGTCATGGCTTTCAACTCCTTTAAAACAACGATATTTCCGCCTGATAAACGCTATAGTTTTTATCCAGCTTATAATCAACCTCCACATTATCCTCACACGAAGAGGATAGCACCAATGTGCCTATCTAGTTTCGACACATCAGTAAAAGTGGTTGTTCTAGTCTGTTCCCCGCCTCTGAGGCCCTTGCCAGAATGAGATAATCACAGCCTTGTGAACCATTCATCACTGTAATTAAGTTGTAGGGAAGTAAAGACCTTAAATTGGGAGTTTAATGTAAAAGGCTTTGCTTAATAGTTCTTTTTTGGTCGTCTCCCCTATTGCCCTTGAGTGATCATAGTAGGGTACCTTCCCTTTAAGAATACTTTTCCGGCAAGACAAGGAAAAACGAAAATCCATAAATTCTGATTACCAAACATGAAGCACATACTGTGGGTGCAACGACTTAGACCGGATGTAGTAAATACACACAACAAATTTAAGGATGAAGTGGAAAGAAAAAAAGAGAAACGAGACCTACAAAGCTGGTTATCAAACGAAAGACTTGAAGTGGGGAAAGCCTCCACCTACGTTCGCCTGATTTTACTGAATATTTTCATTTCATTGTTTCCGTGTGTTCGTTCCTTTTTCTTTGCCTACGTACTCTGGGGAAAAATCAATGGTTAAAACGTTATGAATGAAGGCGCCTGCTGAAGCCGTGAAGCAGCTGGCAAAAGAATTGTCTTTCCGTTATTGTTTTATTCAACGAAATCCATTAGTTTGCTTCTCATCTTAATATCTATCCTCTGCCTGACTCCACACTCTGTGGTATATTCGTTTGCTATGATTCCAATCCTGAATTTAAAATAGTTTCTGTTATGGCAGAGAGGTTGAGGAGGAGGAGGGATGGATGGATTGGATGGAATGGAGATGTTTGTTGGCCAAAAGGTATTAAAAATTAATGGATGATGGATGATTTTATTTGTGAATGGTTTTCTGGATTTTGTTTCATCTCAACACTCTATTGACACACATTTTTAATGGCCCAAGAGTTTATTTTATGTGGACCACACACACACATACAGTCGTTCTCTCATACTTACTTGTGTCCGGTTGCTTCACTGAAAACAGTTGGTATACGGAAATAGGAAATGGGAAATGCCTGTCTGTCTGTCTCACTTGTCTTTGTATTTGTTTTCACTTTAAATTTGTTTGTGGAGTCAATGATTTCTTTTTTGGATTCTATTTTTGTGTTTGGATTGGATAACTTCCAAAAAAAGGAAAAAAGAAGAAGAAATAAAAGCATTTAAAAGCAAAGATTATTGCCCTGGTCATGATAGCAGTTCAATGAACGTTTAAATAAAAATTTTTTTTGGTTTTTTTATTTCTGTTGGCAGTGACTGGTGGCCCACCACAGCACACCACACTACACCGTACCATTTGATTATAAAAATCAATATGGGAAACATTTGAGGTTAATTTGAATAGGAATAAATGCTTTAAAAGAATCTTAAATGATTGTCTTTAAATTTCATAGCAGGCAATAGGCTACAAAGCCCTATATGGTGCTTTCCATTATGAGGCATAATTTTACACTGAGGTTTTGAGTCTCGTCTTTCTCCAGTTGAAGAAAAATTTTAAATGTACTCCGAAGACCTGTACATTGGCTGCCTTAAAGGTATTTGAGAGCCACATATGGGTCTTTTCATAAGGAAAAGTTTAGAAATTATTAAGAAACACTTTGCAAAACTTAGTTTTCGTTGTACTTTTATTTCTTTTCCTCCATCTATGGATCTCTAAGTATTCCTTACATTTTATTAGAAATTTACTTTAAACTCCTATTTCTGACTGCGTTAAAGGTATTCCAGAAGAACCTGTATGGGGATTTCCATACGGAAAAAGACTTGCACTTTTTTAGTCGATGACTTGAATTTTTTGGTCACTGACTTGAATTTGGTGGTCGATGACTTGCATTTTTTTGGGTCGATGGCTTGCTATTTTATGTCTACGATTTGTATTTTTTGGTCGATAACTAGCATTTTTTGGTTGATTTGCATTTTTTGGTAGATGACTTGCATTTTTTGTCGATGATTTGCATTTTTTGGTCGATGACTAGCATTTTTTGGTTAATGACTTCCATTTTTTGGTCGATGACTTCCTTTTTTTGGTTGATTTGCATTTTTTGGTAGATGACTTGCATTTTTTGTCGATGACTTCCATTTTTTGGTAGATGACTAGCATTTTTTGTCGATGATTTCCATATTTTGGTCGATGACTTGCTTTTTTTGGTAGATGACTTGCATTTTTTGGTAGATGACTTGCATTTTTTGTCGATGACTTCCATTTTTTGGTAGATGACTTCCATTTTTTGTCGATGATTTCCATATTTTGGTCGATGACTTGCATTTTTTCCCGAATTATAAGAGCACTTTTATTTGCACATTTGTAAAAAACAATTATCTTCGTGACCTATATCCTTGATACCATGGCTGTTCCGCTCACTTAGTCCATTTCTCCTTAAATTCATTTTTTTCAACATAATTATCTTGATGAGTAACCAGCTTTACACACATAGTGTGAGGTCAGAGAAAACTATCAGGCAATATCAGAAGTGCACATAAAATTATATTTGAAAGCACTATCTACGTATTCGATCGTAGCTAGCCGCGAAATGCTTTGATCACTTTAAGCAATTCGATGCAACGAACACGGATAACGCAACACTTCGAAAGCACTGAATACGAAATTGCTGAAAGACTGGCAAGGGATGGATACGCAGAAGATTTTGTTGGTTCAAAGGCCTATGTTATCGGATTGATTGATTCTTTCACATTGACGTAGATAAGAAGGGATCCTCTATTGATGGCAAACATGGCTTTGGTGAGATAGTTTCTATTGAGATGTTCTGAAATATCATCTCAATGGGTTACGTCTCTAAGATGGCACTAAGTATTTATAATTTAATAGGCCTTTAATTACAGACTACATTCAATTTTCTTTTTAAATAAACGATAAACTTGTTCTCATCCTGGAAGAAAGCGGGCCTGTTAATCGCATTATTTGCTGTTGAGAATACAAAACATATGGTCATCGATTTTCACCGCCACCGCCACCCTACCATTTAAACTCTCTCAAAATAAACTAAAGTATCAGAGAAGAGCAAACATAGAGAGATAGAGGGAGAGAGAGAGAGAGTTTGTGTGTGTATTTTTAATGTTATTTTAATCTCAATTGTATTTAACATTTTGCCATTGTTGTTATTGTTTTCAACACATGTTTTATTATTTTACTTTTCATGCTCTTTCCAATACTCTCTTGCAACGGGTTTTTAAGTGGTTTTGTTTTTATTATTGCCTTCCTTCCAAACAGCTGTAAAATGTGTTTGAGTTTGTTTGTTTTTGTTTTTCACACTTTAGCTTCTTTTTAATTATTTGTTTTGGGGCTGTTAAAGAAAGAAAACCGAGACGGGAGAGAGTGAGAGTGACAGGGCAAAAGAGAATTTTAATATGTCTACCATTCATTTAAGTACTAATCCATTGAACTTGAGTGAGTTAGTGGTTGTATTTCTCTTCTTCTCTTCTCTTTCGTCACTAGTGAAATGCCAAAACGGGGAGAATAGAGAGTGTAGTGGGGCGGCTCTCTTTCAAAAGGCCAACATTATAAATTGCTGGCAACGACAACAATTGATTATTCAATGTTTAAAAGGGTGTAAATTAAAAAAGTTTGTTCGTTTTTCTGCGTTTTCTTTCCTTTTTCCATTTAGTAAAGTGCCAATTGTTGCATACTTTAGGGCTTTGTAATAAATTATACGCTTAAAAAGACCATTTAAGTAGTAATGAATACAGCGGCCACATGCCCCCATGGTGAAAAAGAAATCAAAAGAACAAAATAAAAGCGTGTAATGCGACAACTAATTATGGCATACATTTCATGAATAGCGTGACACAGAGAGAGAGAGAGAGAGAGACAGAGTGAGAGAAATCGTGAAATAAGTAGGGGAGATCAGCTGGAATTGAGCGTAATGGAACGTTTAAGCTTATGGTATATAAACTTAGAGAAGGCGGTATAAAAATGTAATAAAATCAGGTTAAATATTGATTGAAGGATCATATAACCTCACATAAATACTTGGGTAGATATTTTATTGGCTTTACAGGTGAAATATACATATTGCAGCATCTTGCCATGGAAATAGCGTTGAGAACCGTAGAACTCACACGTAGGCGCTTTGTATAGTCGCTTGCTCCCACTCACTACCCAGATAAAATTGCTAAGGAGGAAGTACTTTCCTTTATGGTTAATGATTAGGGCGAAGTCCTCTACTAAGAAGCGAGGCTCCATCAAGCTGAGCTCACATACTTTTGAATGCAGCATGTAGATTTCTTATTTATAACTTGTAAGAGTTCCATTCTATTTGGTGGAGCGTCTTGTCATTGCAATATCGATTAATACCTTCGCTTCGCTTTGAAGGAAGGTTTTACTCTTAAGTCCTCATGTAAATGATTTGTGAAGATGCTCGTCCTCATTAGAATACTAAGGAATGGAATGCTCTTTGTATTTAGTATGTCGAAATTTGCGAGTCACGTACTTTGTCAATGCGAGTCACGTACTTTGTGACACAGTATCCTTTTATGGGGCGTTCCGATCAGAGTCTCTGGTATTGTGTCTTCTGATAAGTGCTGGTTTTCTTCCTGAGATCTAATAATAGAAATTTGTTGAACCGCTCACGCTTCCAACCGCCTTAGAATGTACAGAAAGCATTTATAATACCTCTAAAGACCTTCTATAATGTCAAGTCACGTATAATACCTCCAAAGATTTTCTATCACATCGAGTCACGTCACGTTCTTTATTTGAAGTCTCACATTACAAAGCATTGTATTATCCGCTTAATAAGTCGAAAATTTTTCTGTCACGCCGTGTCACGCATAATAACGCAAAAGGTCTGCTATAACATCGAGTCACGTAACGTTTTTTAGTTGAGAACCTCACGTGAGTGTTAGGTAGGTAAGAACATAATTTTTAGGCTTAAAAGCACAAAAGCTTTTTAACTATTCTGTTTCAAGTATTTTCAGATTGAAAATATCTTCTTATAAAAGCGGGCTTGGTATCATTTACTTTTACAAACCGGTTAGTGTTGCTAGTTTTTTAGAAGTCGCCGTAGTCTAGTAGGTAGTGTGTTGGCTTATTAGACGTAAAGCCCGGGTTCGTATCCCAAATTCAGGCATCAAAACGAAATATGAAAAAAAAACAATATTTCTTCGGCGATTTCCTCTCAGCAGATTTCTGGCAAACACTCTGAGAGTAAATAAACCTGCCATGAAAAAGTTTCTCAAAAATCTGTCGTTCGGAGTCGACATTAAATTGTAGGGCCCGCCACTCACGTATAAAATTAACGCACACAACATGAGTGATGTGAGAAGCTAGGTCGTTGTACAATGGGTCAATTCGACCTCCGGTTACTGTACTTGTCACAGTTGACATGTACACGTCCTCTAACCTAACCTGACCTAGTGTTGCTACTGCGTGTTATAGAAAGCGATCCAGATTTGAACAGAGTACTCGGCTTAGCTGCTTGGTTCACGTTCTTTAATAAACTTCGTTTATCAGTGAGTTTTCCCTGTAGTTTCATCTTAGAATTAAACTGCGCGCTTGATATCTGAGCCCTTACGTGAGCGAAATATTTGTTCTGACAGACTGATTAACCTTGCTATCACGTGTTATTGTAAGCGATACCGGTTTGACGAAAGCCTTCTCTCTAGGTGAACTTAAAAGTGAATAACATGGTTTACTGTTCTCTGTTCTTTTCATGTGATTGTTACGTGAGTGACCAATGACTTTCTTTGGGGTTAATCTGGTCATTTAACAATTTATTTAGTTTGCAGACTATTTGCACGTTTACTCGCTACGTGTCACCGATATGGCACCCAATTAAAGATTGCTCTTGTAATCCTATAAGAACAACATGACCAATTACACAAAATGTGTCCTCTTGGTAATCAAATTCCTATCAAAACTCTCACCTTCAACTCTTCAATTGCCTTTTAAACAATCCTCAGTCATAAAACTTCCAATTTACGGTAGCAGTCAAACGTTTCAGCCAGATTTGCTTCATAAAAAAGGGAACGAATACGTATTGAAAAGAATTCAGCAGCAAAAAACGAGAAAGAAAAACGAAAATAAAATTTGAAAAACAAAAAATCAGGAGAGAATCAGGAATAAAATCTAAAGTTAACACTTTATAAAGCTCTCAGCAGCTCAACGAATTGTATTTGTCATGTACAATTTGCACCAACGTTTTTACCTTAAATTTTCATTAATTATTAATGCACTTACCCAACCCCCTGAAACAAAGCCAACACAAAACCACCACCCAGTTCAACACAGACTGCCATGGTGTACCATGAAGGTGCTGTTCAATGAAGCTGGTGTTGATGCTGATGATGATGAGGCATTGATGATTGCACTGTGCTGTGCTGTGCCGTGCCGTGTTGTATAGAAAGTTTTATTCTCTAAATGAGAGCAAAAAAAGTTGACTTGTTGCATTACCCCTTGTCCTCCTTCTACCTATACGTCTCCTCCTTTATCACCCATTGCTTATTTATTTATTTATAAAGAGTGAAAGAAGAACGGAATAAAAACCTGGCAGTCGTACTACCAGATAAACAGAATTTATTGAAATGCTTGAATAAACCAACAGGAAGAGAAAAAAATATTCCAGACCAGACCAGAACAGAAACAAAAACTCATGAAAAGCCAGACTGAGACACACACACATAGACAGCGGTAGTCTAAAGGAAATGAAACGGTAAAAGTAGAAAAAAAGGTGAAATTACGATTTAATGTTAAATCAAGGCAGGAGGTGGCAAGCAACGAATTGTAGGGGGATCACACAACTAGGATCCACAACCATAATGCCACAAAAGATCGTTTAACTGTCCTTTACATATTGCCGTGTATAGATAATGATTGTGGGTGTCAGGTTAATTCCCCGTCATATACTTAATAAGCCGCCAGATGTCACTTTCAGAACTGAACTAACGTCGTTCAGATAGTGGTTCAGATAGTAGAATCAACATATTGGACTTGAAGAGAGGCACATGCTCAAAGTATATGCCAAGTGATTGGTTGAAACGCTTTCTGTAAAAATGTTCTTGGACACACTAGGATGCCCGCTGAGAACACCGATTACATTTTGAGGTTATTCTTAATTCTTATTATTCATTATAGTTGCCTAGCAAAAGTATAGAGTGTCTCAAGTCCGTTTTTGTCTGTTTCTACCTTCCTTCACTTTGCACTCCTAATTCTTGGCCAATTAGAATTGCAGAAGTTGTCTTCCTGTCAAGCCGCGAACTCTCTGCTCATTGTCCTGTATTTCCAAGTGTTTTGGAATGCAAATCGTTATCCCATTTTACCTTCGCAGCTGAATTAACGCACAAACTTCAGTATGAACCGTAGGGTCCGCCATTCATGGGTAAAATACATACACACAAAATCTGTGTTGTGAGAAGCTTAACTGTAATTCCGATTAAAAATAATAAATCCTCGCCTAGTATTTGATAAGCAATCTGGTGTTTCTTTCTGAGATGCTTTAACTAGTTTTCAAGTATGTGCCCTGGTGATACGTTTTCCTCATCACAGAATCGAAATATGGGCCTTGAAGTGATGCTTGTTCTGAACGATTGTTTCAGGAATCTAAAGTGCCCGGTTAGGAGGCTACTGGTGATTCGTTTTCCTCATCACAGAATCGAAATATGGGCCTTGAATGGATGCCTGTTTTGAGCGAATGTTTTTGGAATCTGAAATGGCCGATTAGGAGGCTACTGGTGATTCCTTTTCCTCATCACAGAATCGAAATATGGGCCTTGAATGGACGCCTGTTTTGAGCAAATGTTTTTGGAATCTGCAATGGCCGATTAGGAAGCTACTCCTAATGCGTGATTTCCATTTCTGCTCTCTGCAATTATCCAAGACTTTTTAAATCCATTTGGCTTTAGAAGAGTATCTGGCTCTCTACATTTTTTTGTTCTAAATCTCTCCACTCTACTGAAAGGTGCTGGTCCTATCACTGGAGGGGGGAAACTCCCCCCTCCCTTGACTACGTAAATGTTCGTTGTTCTGTCCTTCTACATGACTAAAAAAGGCGACTATATTCTCACTGCGTAGCTGATTCGGATTGCCTAGACACTCCCATATAAATCTTGAGTCAACCTCATAGAAGATAAGTGCCTGATTCCTGTAATCTTTGACAGCCGCTCTGGTAGTCTAGAAGTACATACTTCATCACAAACTCCTTCTGTTGTTATTTTAAAATTTGTCTCCCCCATTCTTATATCCTATTGCATAGGTATATTGTAAGAAATATTTTCAGTTTACAAACGTATTAGGGAAACGTATCTCCTTCATCTTTGGTAAGTAGGGTATTCCCCTCTATTTCTTGGCATTTAATGTTTGAGACATGATTGTGCTACACTGTTACTGTTCTTTGCATAATTGATTAAATGACTGCCGCCTATAACGATTATACTTGTGATTTGTATTATTCTCTCTTCTTCTTCTTGTTTGCTTTTATTCTGTTGTTGTTCTTTTTTACGGTTGTTTTATTGTCCGTCTGCCTATTTGAAAATAAAGATTTCTTTTACGGTCTTTTCTCACTTTATTTTCCTTGGCTGTCTGTCAGTGTCTGCTATGCCATGCCATTTATTTTCAACTGCAAATTTATGACAGCCGTGTAGGTGAGAAAAGTTTTGCTTAACCGTGTCTGTATGTCTGTCTGCGTGTCTAAATCTTAACTGTAAATATTATTGGCGGATTCTGTTTCTCGTTATTCGTTATTCGCCATGATGACTGCCATGAATAATAGAATAGAGAGATAAGGTGAGAATAACGTTTTACGTTAGCAAATGGAAACACTATCAAATATTTCATGATTTCTGTCATAAACGTTATATGGGCTCTGGTTGAGATTATAGGGCACCAAAGGTATGATTGTGTTTATGGGACCGCTTAAAATAAAACTGGAAGCAGTCTTTCGGAGAGGAAAATTTTTTGGTTGAGATTCGTTAAATCAACAGCCAGAACGTGAAGGAAGCCAATGTAATATTTCCAATATTCTGCAGGACTATAAAGAAGTCTATGATGGATTGAGCACATCGTGTCAGGAAAATGGAGAGAATTTGAGGAGTATTTTATACGGCTGTTCAATATGAAAATTCTGGTGGCACTACAATAGATGGGGTCTTATGAGTCCTATGCAGCGAAGTTGAATGAGAGACAGAGACTAGCATGTAACCATGGCGATGAGAACGTTTCCTACAGTTTCGCTTGAGGCTTTGTTGAATTTAAGCCAGCTATAGAGATTCAATAGAGCAAATCGTAACCTGATAAAATGGGTGGCTGATAGCCGCTTTCATAAATATTACCTGGGCAGAATCTGGAAGGTCTCTGGCTTTAGGAAGTAATTCGAAACACGACTAGACACCAAGCGAAATTGGGGGATACATACTCTTTTAAAAGAGGGATCAAAGACAGGTTGTTGGCCAAGAGTGGCTCTGTACAGGGGAGAGAGAGTGAAGTATCCGGAACATCTGAGGAAACTGTAAGACGAGCTTTGTGCTCAATTCAACTCGAATAGGATCAAAAAAAGCACGCGCCATGTCAATACTATCTGACAGCCAGGCAGTGGTGTTGTCGAGCCGGAACGTCGTTCCGGTACTTCCTTTTTGGACAGGAACGCGTTCCGGAACGTTCCCTCTCCCCCCGTCGTCAAATTTGGGTCATGAGACCTAAAAAAAACGCCTCCACCAGGATTATCATGGAAAATCACCCCCGCCGTTAAATCTGGGACATGAGACCGCACAGAGCGGCCGCCTACCCAGGATCGGCCCTGTCTATATAATTATTATATACGCGTTCCGGTAAAAAAAAAATGAGCACAACACCACTGCAGCCAGGTCACTATGCGATAAAAAAATCGCCCTATAGGCTGCCTGAACAAGCTGAATCAGCTAGTCAGGGGAATTAGGACCATCTTTTAGATACCAATGTCATGAGATAATTCACGGCAATAAGCAAACAGATGAGCTTGTGCAAATTAAAGCTTTCTTGCCTCTGGTAGGACCAGAACCTTTCTGTGGATTGGGCAGAGATGTTTGGAAGGTCGTTTTTAAGCCATATGAATTTGGGAGACTGTAAACTTTTCTTGGTTAACTACAATGAAAGGAGATTTGAGTGGTGCATCAAACTATCTATCAAGAAGTATCCTAAGGATAATAATCGGCCTTTAGACCGGGCGCAGAAAATTCAAGGAGAATTTGTTGAAGATAAGAGTAACCTTAAGTCCAATTTATAGATTCTCTTATGATGAGAATGTCAGGAGAATGTCACAATGGGCCCTGTATGCGGCCTAAGTGTGTCCGCTCATGACTCCATCGAGTGGACAGCCACTTATACCTACCTATGATGAGAATAAATTGTCAGAATACATACTTGGAACTTACGCGGCCTTAATGCATCTCAGAAGGAAACATCTGGCAGACGTATCAGGTACATATGCAGGAAGTTATTCTAGCTGACATCGAACAATATCTTGAAGTTCGCCAGGATAACAGGATTTGGGAAAGACATTATAAGGATACTGTTATGATTGAATATTGTAGATTATACGACTATGGTAGGTTACAACTCCAGCCTAACCGCAAAACTTATTTTATAGGGCCCACTAACACTCACTGGCAAGGAGGGGGTGACTGTCCCTGTTTTTATTTCTATGATTCCTTAGAAACATAAATTCTTAATGTGTGTGAAGATAAATTCGAATTTCAAAACCAAAGACGCAAACCCATATTTTTAACTGCGCTACATTGTGTTTTAATAGACTTTGAAACTTTTCTTTTGATGTGTAGCGGCGCTCCTAATATATCCTATAATTCGCTCCTAAATTTATGGGATTTTTTAGATTGGTTCTGTTGGACAGTTAACAGTGGTGCGTTAATATGTATCAAATTTTGCCCAGTTGATGCCAAAAGTGCGCAAATTTTGGGTTTGTGTCCTTGGTTTTTAAATTCGAATTTATCTTCACTTTTGCCTGTCACTGTTGTTATTAATCTCGTTAGCATGCCAAATTAACAACGAACATGCATCACAGAAAATTGTAGACTTGAAAACCTACAATTTAAATTTGAAACTGAATTTCTATGAAAAAATGTTTTACATTTAAAATTCAATTGAATGAATGCCAGCCCCATCTTGCCTGCCTGCCTGCCTGGCCTGCTTGGTTGGTATTTTTAATGAAAAGACGTGGAGTAATGGAAACAATGGCAAAATTTTTTTGTTTTCGTTTTTGTTTTAATAACAATTCCAAATGAATTATTGATTAAACAGCAACAACAATATAACAACAATAAGAAAACATATGTAAATAAATTGTAATAAAACAATAACAATAACCACAATGGCAACAATGGCATGGCATGGTTAATAATGAAGAAAAAAAAATTATTTTAAATGCAGACATGAAGCTCCAACATCCAACACAAAAATAACGCCAACACGCGAATTTTTAAAGCCATAAAATGTCAATTAAGAGGGTGCCAAAGTAAGCACCCCCCTCCTCCACATATGCATGCGGGCTTAAATACATTTCAAATAAATTTTTCAAAAGAAATCTCGTTTAAAACTTTAAGAAAAATTCACCACATGCCTATGCCCATGCCCATGCCATAATTTATATTGTAAACTTGACCTTTATTTTCTCGTCAACTTTAATTGGCAACACTTTTCTTGCAGTCAAATGTGAAAATGTCTGTGTGAATAATCTCATGATGATTACATTTTTTTAATAATAGACTCGCTTTGTTGTTGTTTTTTTTAATAATATTTTTTTTTTGTTTATTTCAAGACAAAAAACGACAGAAATATTATCAAAGAAATTTAATTTTTTTTTTCTCTTGTCGTTTGTAAATAAATTTTAATTTAATACGACCAAAAAAAACCTAATGTTTTGCAGTACTGGCTTGTGGGATACTAAACGGAAGAGTGAGTGAGTGAAAGAGATAGAGAGTCTTACTGCATTTGTAAGCTCTCTGTTTACGATTGTTCAACTACAGTCAGTGGCAAACGAAGATGCCAAGGTTACAACATTGGTTTCGATATTGGCTTGTAACGACACGTTTCCGCTCGGGTGCTGGGGTAGTTTAGCGGCGTTCAGTGGTTACATAAATAAAAGTCATTCCCTTGTAGATTCTAAGCTATTTATTTACAATTTGTAAAATAACTTAAAATAGCTTATTTACTACACTATGTTAGGGCTACAGCGAGTTAGAAAATAAGCCTAATATTAATTAAAAAGCCCTAGGCCGGCCAAATACGGTTCGTCGAGTAACAAAGTCAGTCACGTCAACCAAAGGGGGGATGTCAGAGCGGCAATCAAACGGCCTACGCTCTGGATGATTGTGGCTCTGAGACCTCTGGTGTCCGTCCAGTACCAGTGCCGAAAGCGTCAGGGGGGTTAGAGTCAGAACAACAGTCACACGGTCTGTAGTTTCTACTGTCCCTTGTTTAGTACCCCGGGACAATCAGTCAAGTCGACCAGAGGGGAATGTCAGAGCAACAATCAAATGGCCTACGCACAAGATGATTGTGGCTCTGAAACCTCTGGTGTCCGTCCAGTATCAGTGCCGAAAGCGTCAAGGGGGTTTAAGTCAGAACAACAGTCAAACGGCATACGCTCTGGATGACTGTAGATTCTACTGTTCCCTGTTAATACCCCGGCACAGTCAGTCAAGTCAACCAAAGGGGGATGTCAGAACAACACTCAAATGGCCTACGCATAAGATGATTGTTGCCCTGAAACCTCTGGTGTCCGTCCCGTCACAGTTGCCAACGTTCTACTGGCTGTAAACAAGTAACAAGTGGGGAGAACCACACCACCCGTGATTTGCTTATGTTTATTAGCGCAGTCGATGTCACAAGGTCGACCTGCCTTACCAGCAACTCGTCACCAACTGCCCCACTGCTGAAAACATGTCCGCTTTTATACACAAAAGAAATGAATAACGGATCGAACATGATCGAACCTCAAACAAGTTGTATCCAACGTTACAACTTACTAATGTAAGAGCAAGCAACAATTGAATTCAGCAGAGAGGTCCTGTAAAAGAGAACATAAAACCTTAACAACGTTAATAAATATTTCAAGCACAATGGGCTTGTTATGACTTATTCTAAACTAATTACAACAGTTTTATTAAATAATAATCCATACAGTGAAAGAAAAGAAAAATTAACATTAATTCATAAAATATGTATCATAAAGTGTTATTGTGTAGGCAAAAACGAGGCCCCCGACTTTTGTCGTCACAGGGTGTATAACTTTAAATAGATTTTGAGAGTTTATTGTGAAGCAAGGATGCAGTATCAATAATGTACAATCTTAGGTTAGGTTAAGATCATACTTAGACTAGAAATTAGGCTCATTGTGATACCACAAATTAAACAATTACTGTAGGAAACTTAAATCTTTATTTCGTGGAGTTTATGCAAAGACGACAGAGATTGGACGGCCAGGAATCTTCGCTCTTTCTTGACAAGAGCTGGATATTGACGCACAGTTACAGCAGCATGCCTTCCAATAGGGTAAACGTAGTGTGATAGAGGGCCATGCGTGTCAGACATCGCACAGTTACAGCAGCATGCCTTCCAATAGGACAATCGTAGTGTGATAGAGGGCCAGGCGTGCCAGGCATCAAACATTGCCTTTAGGATGCCAAACTGGCTGCAACAAAAATATTGCAATTGCAGCAACCTTTTACATTCAAGAATGATAGCAAACGAGAGGCTAAAAATCTTTGTCTGTTCTTTGGTATAGTTGGGCACTGACACACAAGGTCATAAGGTATCAAATCTACTGTAAAGTGTACCAAAACCAACCAGGCAGTCGACCCGAAAGTGTCGCTGTATTTGGGCAAGAATTTAAATGCATTGAGGACAACTGTCTCAGCCTGGAACATGAAACGAAGTGGACTGAAGTTCCCTGGTAATCCGGATAGCTGTCTATGAATTCTGTCCATCAAAAGCTGAAGTGCGCACTACTAGGGAATAACAGCCCGTGAGATTCATTCTCTGTTTTTCAAGTGTTGCAGCATATTCTGCATAATCCAGGTTGGGCAAGAATGTAAATGCATTGAGGACTATTGCCATCAGCCTAGAATATCAATCGCAGTGGAATAAAGTTCCCTGATAATCCGGACAGCTGCCTACTAATTCTGTCCATCAAACTTCAGCGCATACTTCTAGGGAACATCAGCTCGGCAGATCCAGTTTGCGATGGCAGATTTAAGCAACCAAATCGTCACATCCTAGAGGTATGAAGCATCGTAAGTAACGATAATTAATCGCTGTAGTTATGTGAATTGGGTTCTAAAGCAATATTTCTTAGAGATCTTAAAAGTAAATGTGGGAAAGCCATTGCATTCGGAAAAAGTCATTGTTTAGTGTGTATAATGGTATAGAGGTGCCATTGGGCTGAATTTTTTCCGAAAATCAGCCTGGAAGAACCGTTGCTATCAATTCAGAGCGCTATGTACTCATGGTAGATATTTGGCATTGGACGGTATGTGGTTTTAGCAAGGCAGTACCACAAGCTATACACAACAACCGATTTCTGCTTGGTTGCATGATAAATTTCCAAAAAGATTAATTTCACGGAAAATGAGATTTGATACTCTTAAGCCCTGGTTGGCTAAACGTCCACGGAACGTATGTTCGTTTTTAGAATACGAAAAGCAATGAAAGCGATTACCGAATCGTAATGTAATTTCATTGACCATTTAAATTGCTCTTCATATGCTAAAAACGAACGAACATTCGCTTACGTTTGGCTAAGCAGGGCTTTAGGCTTTTATTGTTTCCCTAACGTCGGGGAATATGAAAAGACATTCGTTAATTTCAACAAAAAATTTAAAAATTTCCAAAAAAAGATTCGTTAAGAAAACCTATTTCTGGAACCTTTTTATACCTATGTCACCCACTGTATATTTACAATTTAGTGCAGCCGTAAACAATAACACAAAGTTCGTTCGTTAATGAGTGTTTGTTTTCTTATTTTGTCTTGGGACTTGGGGTCTTTACAAGAAATCAAAACATAAATATTGTGAGTCAACACTTGTTCTCTTCATCCCTGTGCCACCCATCCACCTTGTAAGCTCTCTTTATTTACATACACATGCTGTTTACAACAAGAGCAAAATCTTGAAGAAATACAAACAAGAACAAAAACAAACGTACACATTGTAAACAATTAAACAAATAATAACAACAACTACAGAGATAATGTAAACACATACTGTTTTACTATCATGTTTACATTCAATACAATAATAACAAAAACAACAACAATTTCATGTAAAACAATTTCAATTGAATTTAACGTCTAATAAAAAACAAAAACAAAAACAATGGAAGAATAAAATTGAGAGGGAGAGAGCAAAGAAAAAAAAGGAAAAAATTGGCACAAAAGTTCGTTGCACTGTTTACAATTATACACATACACACATACACTTGTGTGCTTATTTACGTACTTGCATACATAACGATTCATTACGATGTAAGTAAGCACAGGCATGCATAGTCATGCAAGTCAATCAACAAAATTACAAAAACAACACTTCAACCATTATTATTAAAGGCATTATAAAAAAACCGAATAGAAAAAACGAGACACAAACAAAAAACGGGAAAAAAATTACAAAGCAACATGCAATATTTACAATAACAACAAACAAATGAACAGGCAGCCCGAATAGACAATAATCATTCGTAAATTAGAGGGTGTTTACTGTTTCATTATTATTGTTATTATAGTTGTTGTTGTTTTGTCCAGAGAGGAGTACACTTGTAATATTATTTTTCGAATCCATAAGAAAAGTAACAAAAACAAATAAAAGAGCGTAGTATTACACAAATGTAAGAGAGTTGTGTTGAAAATGCTTGAAAAACATGTTGATTTGTTAACAGAAAAGACAGCGAGATGGATTGTAGGTTTAGTAGGGCAAAGCAAAACTGTAAATAAAAGAGTGAATTGTAACAACATGATAAGAGCTTTGTATTGTGATGATGTCTTTGAACATTTAGTTCGTTTTCAAGAGCATAACATTTCAACAGAGATTTTGTTTATAACTTAACTGTTGATGTTATTTTAACAGTGTTTTGACTATTTTTAATATTTTGTTGTCACTTTTAGTATGTTTCTGTACACTAAGGACCGTAACAGATGTTTAAAACTGTCAGGGTTTTTAAACAGAATTTCCTGACTAACTTAACATAACAGCTGTTTTCGTTTAACAGTGGTTTTTGCTTTATATTTGTTTTTACAGTTTGTTTAAAAGCATACACAGAGGTATATGTAGAGAATTTTAAAGTTTGTTTACATTTATTTAACAGCTGTTACCGTAAATGCAGAACAACATTTTTGAATAGAAACTGTTTTCATATTGTTGTTGTTTTCTTGTCATTACTAATTAAGTTGTTAAGTTTTTAGTATTTTTGCTTTTAATTTTTGTTGGTTTTTAAACCAGAAAAGTTAAAATAACCATAAAAGACCTTGACAAAGTATGTACATATGTACATGACTACAAGTGTTGCCAATTTTTTTGAAAAAAATTTTTAAAGGAAATGAAATAATAAAAAAAAGTTTGTCTTACTTTTTAATGGTAGTACACATGCCTCTATTGAGTGTAGGTTGAAATAGCTAGTGGCTAATGCATCCAAGTCTAAACTAGCACACATGAAGTTTTAAGATTTCGATTGTTGGCCACTCAATATTGGATTATGTTGCTTCAAAACTTGTTGCATTAGGTAGAGGCATTCTAGCAGAATAATGACGGAACTGAGAGAGGAAGGTATTGAAAAAATTTCTAATGAAAATCACCGGAAAACTTCACAGAAATTTATTATTTTCCGTAAAAACTCTTCGATAACTTTTGTTTTCCTACAGAGCGTTATCGATAACTGATCGCGTTTGTAATAGATCTAATAATTTTTCTTTGTTAACTATCGATAATTAATATTTTTTATAGCGGATTATAGATAACTTACAACTTTCTTTGAAATATTATAAACAATTATCGATAATTAATTATTTTCTTAGGAAATTATTCAATAATGAATTGCAGTCTATAGGAACTAAACGATAACTTAAATTTCATAAAGCAAATTGATCGATAACTTACAATTTGCTAATGAAAACTGCCGATAACTGTTTATTTTCTGTATAAAATTTTCTATAAAAGATTATTTTTCATAGGATTTTAACTACAACTATTATTTTGTTATAGAAAGTAAACGATAACTTATTATATTCTATAGAAAATGTACATATGTTGTTTATAAATGCTTCTGTCGAACCCTTTTACTTAAAGAAGTGTCCTTAGAAGATTATTGAAAATCAATTACAATTATCTATACTAAAATATTTTTTACATAAAAGTAATTAGTGTGTAAAAATTTTCTACAGAAAATCGATAACAAAGAATTTTTGATAGAAAGTTATCAATAACTAATAATTTGTTATAAAAAATTATACAGAGAATCGATAACTAGTACTAATAATAGAAAGTTTTCGAAAAAGTTATTGATAACTAACAATTTTTAATGGAAATCGAATCGAATCGGAACTAATAATTTGTCATAGAAAACTCTATTTAAAATCGATAACTAGTAATCGATAACTAATAATTGCAATAAAAAGTTATCGATAAATAATAATTTTAAATAGAAATTATCGATAAGTGATATTTTTTATCAGTCCTGTTTAAAATTTATAAAAATATTATAGATAGCTAGCAATTTATCGTATAAAATACTACAAAAAATCGATAACTAATAATAATTAGTAAACAGTTATCGATTACTACTAATTTTCAATTGCCAATTATCGATGACTGATCTTTTCTATTATGTACTCTATTTAGAATTTACTAAAAAAATTTATCGATAATTAAATCTAATCAGTAACAGACAATAAGTCAGCAACGGACTTAGTGCTATTTTTTTTAGAAACGTTATGGCCACTGGTCTACCATACTGCTTTAAACCACAGTATGTAGCTTGTATTACTAGTCTGCCCTATAAAAACTGTCCTAATTTTCATGGCAATTTCCAAAATATTTGACTACCTAAGTAGACTTTCTGTACCACTTTAACTATGAACTGTACAGTGTAACCAAAATATGGTCAACCAACCAACTCAAAAGGAAACAGGCAAGTTTTATAATTCCATGGCATCGTGCATTGTAGTGCTATACCTATGTATGTAATCAGGTCAATTGTTTCAGCGCATTTTCTTTCTCTACAATTTCAACAAAGTTTCTCTTTTATTTGAAAAACAAAAGAACCATGAAATCATTACAATTTCTTGGTTTTTCCATAGCAAATAGCTTTGTTTTGTGGTCTCTTCAGGAAAACTAAAGAAGAATAGAAAGAAAAAAACCCTGAAATTAGAAACCCAATCAAAAAACACCTGTTGGCTGTCGGCTTTGGGAACGTGTGTCGCTGTGGCAAGTCATTAATACGCTGCTACCGTTGTTATCGATTGTTGTGGTGTGGCAAGTGTTGATGCGGTGTCTTGTACAACAAATTATAACGATTATACAATCGAACACCAAAAGTAGCGAATTAAACAAAAATAAACACGCCAACAATAACAACAACAACAATAAATGAAACAAATTAACTCTTGGCAAAAAGCTTAAAGACATAAAGTCCATTAAAATACTTTTGTTAGCAACGCTCCAAAATATTGGGGTCAATGAATTGTGTTGTAATTGCTATTGCAATTGTTTTGTTGGTGTTGTTGGCAGTATGAATTACAAGCGAAATTTATAAAAACAGGGGTAATCACAGGCTGTGGAAACTGTCTTGAAATTCTAAAAAGGTTGGGAAAAGTCTCTTATGGTCCTTCGAACCAAAGTGGTCATTCGAATAGTTAATAAGAAGCCGAGAAACAGTGGAAAATATGAAACTGACTGTTGGAGAGACTGATATAAAATCGAAGAGGGCCATGAAATATTTGAATGCGGTGAACGATGGTCCTTCGAACCCAAGCGGTAATTCGAATAGTTAATAAGAAGCCGGGAAACAGTGGAAAATATAAAAGTAACTGTTGGAGAGACTGATATAAAATCGAAGAGGGCCATGAAATATTTGAATGCGGTGAACGATGGTCCTTCGAACCCAAGCGGTAATTCGAATAGTTAATAAGAAGCCGGGTATCAGTGGAAAATATGAAAGTAACTGTTGGAGAGACTGACATAAAATCGAAGAGGGTCATAAACTATTTGGATGTGGTAAACGAACTTTAGGGAAAATGTGAAGTTAGTCGAGGAAAACCTGCCATCGATTGGTGTGACCAACTGTATAAGCAAGAAGCAGGGGATGTGGTTAAGGCTGGCCGAAATCAGGTTGTTAATGGCTAATTAATTAAGTAAGTAAGTAAGATATCACAGGGGCCTAAACTCTAGCCTAAGTAAGGCTTCTCCTTTTTATTTAAGTGTCACACAGACTAGTTTAGTTCTTACGCTCTCTTAAAGTAATTCTAATAGGATTGTAGCGCTCAGTAGGACTAAGTTCTTGGTTTTGGTGGTAAGGTTTAATGGATTTTATTGCCGTAAGATTGCTGGAAAAGCTGACTACTGCGCATTTGCAGAGTAGAAGATAAAATCACGTGAGTAGAGGCTGTTCCCACTGGGGTATTTGTTAACTTGAACAGAATCAGACTAGTTTAGACTGTATCAATCGTTAGACTAATGGTACATATGGTCTAAGAGATACAACTATGGTCCTTCGAACCATATAATATTGACTGACACATGTTAACTGTGAATACCCTTCTTCAAGCATTAAAAAAAGCCATTCAAGCGCAATTAGTGGAACTAAAAATAAATATTTTGTTAAATAACAACAATTACGACAACAATAACAGCTACAACAGCAAGAAACAATGAAAAACACAAACTGTAATCAACAATAACTTTCAACAAGTTGCAGTTGAAACATTAGTTTTTTTCCAAACACTCTGGTAATTGCCAACCACCATCATGCCATGCCATGCCATGTTGCCTCTGCTGCTGCTACTCCCCTAACTGCTTCCACTGGTATAAATTATAATTATAATGACCATTTAAACACCTGGCTTTTTAGAGTGTAACATTAGTCACGTGGGAATTTACTCATTAAGGCCATAAAACTTGTTGTTCAACCAACAACAACAAAAGCAAAAACAACTGAAAAGATGTTTTAACCACAACAAGAAACAAAAACGTCTTGAATTTCCTTTTGAATGAAATCGCAGTGCAGTTGACATTTTCAATTACCGAGATTTCCAGCACAGGCTACCGGATTTTTCTTCAATTTTTCTTTTTGTTTCTGTTTTTCCTTTTTGGTCTTGAAATTCATTTTCCATTAAGAGTTATAATGAGTGAATGGTCAGGAAATTATTCGTAAAAATAATGTGAATAACTAAGGTGGTGAAATTAAAACTCATTAGCGAAAAGCTGTAGCAAGAGAAAGTGGAAGAGAGTGACAATAAAATTTAACAGTGGACTCAAGTGGGTTAAAAATTAAATTTTTTAATTTGATAGGCAAGTGAGGTCAGTTACTTGCTATGCCCATGTAAAAGGACAGAAGATCGAGCGGATTTATTGGCTAATCGCTAGTCCTGGAATGAATATCTCGGACTCAGTAATGTTTCTACACGTTCTATAGTGAAGGTTAAAAGCTAAACTTGTTTTACCTCGTGCGTATCGACTATTAAATGCTATGAGTTTCGACAGAATTTCACAGAATAACTTGGTGGGAGATCTTTAAAAGTTTTGGCGTCCTATCCCTGTCATGCAGGGGTTAGGAAACCCCTGAAACCACACGTTGGTTAAAATTCCACAGAATAATTTGGTGGAAGATTTTCAAAAGTTTTAGTGTCCTACCACTGTTATGCAGGGATCAGTAGGCCCTTTAAACAATACGGGTGGGGAAGAGCTCCCCGGAATAACTTGGTGGGAGAACTTCAATATTTTAGAGGCCTACCACAGGTCAGCAGGCCCTTGAATACACACAGGGGGGAAGGCAGAATAAATTGGTGGGAGATCCTAAAAAGCTTTTAGTGTTGGGCTTTCCTGTAGAAGTCAGAAGACCTTTAAAACAAAAAAGAGAGAAGAATTCCGCTTGTCCTCAGCACTCCCATGGAAAAATCTACTAATATCTGCCCAGGTGACCAGTTACAGGGCAATTGTGTGAGAAGGCGGTGCAATTAGAATTGAAGGAGACATTATAGGCATATCTTATAAAGTATGAGTATAATAGATCGCGTGGGCGCAGTACTAAGGCACCTCCTCACCGTGAATAATAATAATAGCAGCAGAACCCAGATCCGTTAGCATTTTACACGGCTGCAAAATATCAAAGACTTCTGTCTGAAAGAGGCTTAAGGTCCGCTTTAAGTTGGGGACTGTAAGAAATCTTTGGCATTGCCAGTAAAATAAAGATGTAGTAGAGCTCTATTCTTGATTGTGCAAAGTAGCATTCATGACTCTGCACTCTTTTTACTCTTTCTGCGTTTATAAGGCTTTTTAGTTTCGACCTTCCTCCTAATTGGTCATTACAAACTAGCTTCGCACACCATCCATATTATGTGTGTTAATTTTATCCAAGTGTGACGGGATCTAAAGCTTAACGTCATGTCTGAGCGACAGATTTGAGAAACTTTTGATGTCAATTTTATTTTGCTCTTAAAATTCTTGCTAGAGGAAGTCGTTCAAAAATTTTTTTCAAATTCGTTTTGTTTGAGCTGTCTGAGCTTGGATTTGAAACACAGGCCCGCGTCTAATAAGCCTACGATGGCTTAAAAAACATTAACGAACAGAAATATTTACACAGTTTGACACATCACCGGTATCACACCATAGTTAGTGATATTTTCTATGCGGTTAAAAAAACACCTGATACGATACTGTGTTGTCTGTACTATTTCTCTGCCCCATAGCATATGCATTGCTTTTGTTCTTTTGTAATCTGATGTGCCCGTTATATTGTTTCCGTTTCTTTTTCTGTTTGGTTTTTTTTTCTATTATTTTTGGTTTCAATTTCGCATTTTTTCTATTTTTTCTGTTCCTTTTTGTGATGATTTGTGACAACAATACGTTGGAATATATTTTTGTTTCGTATGCTTATTGGGGTTGTATTAGTTCGCTTAAATGTATGCTATAATACTCGTAACTGTGTCATTTATACAGAATTCAACAATACGGGCGAATTACCAATACACACACAGACCACACATAGATGCAACATTGTGTGGCAAAGCCCCATTGTAAAATATGCAAATAAATCCTTACAAATGTGCATCATAATAAATTTTACAAATACACGTATTTACAGTGGCAGTATAAACGTATTTAAGTGTATGCGTGTGTCAGCATTTTATTGATGCATACATTCAGGAGGATTTGCTCCAATAAATATGTATGCTTAAGCCAGAGAGCGAGCCAAAAATCTGTTGTAAACGATGTCACAATGTTGTTAAAAGCAATTGTTAAGCGAAACTGAATGCACCCATCATTGCCTAGAATTAAAACACAAAACCCTTGGTCTGCAAAGTTCGCCTTTTTTTAGTATTTGAAGCAGCTTTTTAGGCTGCTTTAAAAAAATTTTCCTAGCATTGGATAGCTCAAGTTTTTTACTCCCTAATAAAGCATTAATTATGGCTCCTTTAGAGGAACAATAACGTTTGTAAAGGTAATGTTTGGCAGCCATATTTAGCTTAAAACGCCTTACTGGCCTCCCTTTAAAATTTAGGTCATGTATGGCAATACAACACTGGCGTTACATCTGCTTGACCTGAATTAAAGATGCCGTCTGTAGCCTTCAAAGTTCAAACACTGTTTGCAATAATACTGTTGGGGTCCACAAATGTTAAATGTTGCTGTTGAAGATTGAATATATTTTAGTTGGCAGCAGCCATTTATGCATGCACAGATGGATCAAGGTGTGCTATTTAACAATTAACCCATTAAGGCAGGGTAAGAGAAAGTAATAACACAGTTCACGTTTAAATGATTTGGAAAAGATTTGCAAGATTAAGAGATATTAGACTGGTATTCCCAGTCGCTGCTAACATAAATCATCACTAATCGCCTAATAGGCATCGTTTTGCCACAAAAAGGACACTTACTCACTGACATCTAAGGTTTGCATTTACTGCCAAATGGTTTTTCATGCTCTTCGATCGCTTATTTCTACCTCTCGGTTGGTAAGCGAGCACAGGAACGAATTGAACACCCTCAACTCTCTTTAGTGGATTCCAGGCTACCGGCATTTCTACGGAAGTGAACAGGCGAATGAGTAGGTCCGTGCGGGCTTCAATTATCCAATTTATTGTTTTCAACTAACAGACTTACGAAGTCTGAATCGTGTGAACGCTTTACGCCTCCATGGCGTCATATATTATGTATTCGGGATATTTCTTACAATTTCCTTGCCCCTTCGCTTAAACAGGTTGATCATAGGCACTTTGCGGTGATAAAGCTCTAAAAAACCAGGGTGGAATATTCCCTACAAATGTACTGATATTTTCGGACAACAAGGCTGCCATAAAGTCTCTTTAGAACGTCATTTAGACTTCCAAGCTTAAGCCTGAATATCCATTTTTTCTTCAAGAAGAGTGAACTACTTGAGAACTGTGTTGCTGAAAGTGCGTCCAGAAGGGGTATCCGATTGGAAAATTCCCTATGTGATCCCTGTATTTGGATGTCCTTGTAAGACTAAAAATTAGTGTAACCTTCCACTTGAGAAGAGAGGACCTGTTTCACCGCTAGGACGAGCTATACGAATTTTTATTCAGAGAGCACGTAACACATAATTTTTCTCCATCGTGTAAACATTTTTAAGTGATCTCTCTCCTCACGTGACACACTGATGCATTCCCCTCCGCTAGGCGCCCTTTCGATTTTTGCAAAAGTTGCGAGATGGAAAAAGGGAAGATGCGGTCACTGTCACTTAATGTGTCACTGCACATCACTCACGCTAAAGCATGTGAGAATTCTAGGAACCCTATTTTTGATATCGGATGATGGAAGTGCTTTAATTTAGGATAGGAGCATTGCCCTGTACATAAGTGCCTTAACTTTTTAAATTTAATAGAATCTGGTACCACAATGGTCCTGATATATTGACGTGAAAGGGAACTTCGTATGTTTTATTTGTGACGACGTGAGGTCTAACCTATTCAAACCATTGACGAAGGGAGGACTTATGGTGTTTTCTTTTCTACAAAGAAAATGTCATCCTCTTACAAGGTGCATTAAAAAAATTTTTGACCAACCCTGTTGTAATGTCATTTTTTATTTGAGAAGAACATAACACAAATATTAAAAAAGGTTATGCCCTGTGTTTACCACTTATTAAGAAAATGAATGAGGAAATGCAAATTTGTTCAAAGGTGTTGCCAGATCGCTAATTTTTCGACTTAATTTTTTGCACGCTTTTTTTATAACAAAAAAAAAAAAAAATATTTTAACACTGTTCTAGCATTGAATGCAATTTTTTATATTGCTGACCATGTAGCTTTAATAATGTAATATTTCCTTAAGATTACTTCACAAAACAATGAAAAAATTAACTTCAAATTGAATAACAATACCAGGCGACTTTTTTTAAATTTCATCTGGTAGCCCTATAAATAAACAAAAGTCATCTGCTTTACAGGGCATTATCAGAACTCTCGATTTATACAGGGCATAAAATGCAATGCCCTCCACCATTGGCAAGTGCGAATTATTTAGAATAAAACATATCACCCTTTTAGAGGGCGAAACACTTTTAAGAAACAAACGCAAAATTGTATTTTGCGTTAATAAAATGCACATTTTTTGGTAGAAAAGAAAACACCATTAGTCTTGTATGTAATCTAAGGCTGACGTGTCTTACTGATAAGTCACATTGCCTGAATGTGAATGAATCTATTTCTGGTCCTTAAAGGGTTATTTTAATATGCATTTACGAGTATTTCAATGTATTTTTTTCTTCTTCCTCTTGCCTTGTGTTATTTGTTTGGCTCTGGCATTGATGTTGCACTGCAGCAATTTGCATAATGCATTTGCCACTGGCTTCGTTTACACAAATCCAACAACAATAACAACAACAGTAACAATAATATGAAGAATAGCAAAAAATTTATATAAAGAAGCATACAGAGGTTCAATCTGTAGGATTTTATTGCAGTCACGAAGAGAAATATGAAACACAGGACACGGGGAAATAAAACGACCACGACGCTGACGACAACGACAATAAACAACATTTTATTAATTTGCAAGCTGTGACAATCAAATTCCTACTCTTTTGCCCCTGTTGCCCCTCTCTGGCTTTACCCTTAAATACAACAATTTGGAATCCTTTGTTGACTCTTATAAATGCCGCATTCATAATACGGCATACAACAGCTGGAGTTTCCGGCAACCGTTTGCAATATGACCAGCACACATGCACTGGCACATACCTCGTTACGCTGTAGGGGCTTTAAAGAATAAACGTCAGGTAAACTAAAGGCTTAAAGTCACAATAGTGTACAGGGAGGGTGTACGCTCTCCCTCTCTCACTCTGTTTGTTGCAGCTTTCTGTGCTCGTATACCGCAATTGTAATCGTAAATACCCTTTTGGCTGTTGTGTGCAGAGATGCGTTGCTTCAAAATAAATACCAAATCGAAATGGATTGGATTTGTAAACGTTTGATGTTGTGTGGGTTCAATTTTCAATTTCCGGTGGGTTTCCATTACCAGTCAAATGCCATTTTGTTTGATCATAAGTTGGGTAAACTTAGCTGAGGGTGATAGTGTGGGCAAATTTTCCTTGTGTTTTAAGTGTTATTGTCAGGAAAATATTTACAAGGAAGGATAAGGATAGTTGCAAGTTGTGGTTTTGTGCGGCTCTTAAGTCACAAGCTAACGTGGTTATGCGAAAATGAAAAATTAATTAAAACTTAAGGAGAGTTACTCACTTCATACACGCGATAGTCAAGTGACAGTTATGACGGTGGCATCGAGAGGTCTAGGATAGTATTGAACTCTAAAAAGGCAACAAAGAACTGCTGCAGGTAGGATATGGTGCGCATTATATGGTTATGTAAACAGGGAATGATCAGAAACGAAGTGTCGAATGGTCTAGACAACACAGCAGGGAGGATCACATGAGGTAAAATCCTCAAAGAAATTAACAGCTTTGAAAGGCACTGAAAACCTATCTGAAAGCCAGGGAGCGAGCTGAAGATAGTCATGAAACGCTAATGCGAAAGACCAAGCGTCTTTTAAACCTACGGAAAAGTTAACTAAGCGTGTTAATAGGTGTCCTTAGCTGAAAATGCAGGGCATTTAGAGAGGACACCAAAATTATGGAACATTTTCTGTGTTGTTGCGTTTGGAACGAATGGAATCTCATGCATGACAAGGAAGTAATTATGGACTTCCTATAGATTTACAGGTTTGGTAATACTTGTTAGTGAGTAAACAATAGGCTAACGCGATAGTTTAGCAATGTGTCCACAAGACATACAAGAATTCTCTTGGCTAATGGTTTCCTCACTCTATTGATTTATAGAATGTTATGAATATGTCTGCCTTTCGATTACAAACCCAAACTTGGGACCAAGAAATGTTGTGCCCACGCTAAAGGAATGTGTGATAGTGCTCTATCACCTCTCAATCAAATTTCAACACCATGGTCTGCCAAACAGTTAAATTTTTCTCGTACCCATAATAACTAAACTAGGCAACCGAGCCTCTACTCTGATGTGCAATATTATATGCGGATCCACAGTGCAACAGGTGCATTGTTCTGGACATTAAACTTTATAGGGGACTTCCGCCAATGGCACCTTTATTGGCTAGGAATTACGAAATGCTTCGTTGTTTGTTGGAATGCCTTGAAGTCCATAGGGGACTTCCGCCTATGGCGCCTTCATTGGCTGAGGAATTACGAAATGCTGCGTTGTTTGTTGGAATGCCTTGAATAGGAGCTTTCAGCTTGTTATCTTGAATAAAGTACAGCGGATTGTAGCTTTAAGTATAACTATGCTCTGTCTGACCTAACTTTACTTGACAATAAGTCGAGCATTGTCAGGCGAGAAAGTGCCATTTGCTTAAGGGAATCGGACTTTTGGGAATAACTTCCAAGTGGTTGCTTTGACATTTTGAATGTTTCTTCTACGCTATTAAGGAAGAAACCTATGAAACTACAGATTTTATTTTTTCCGATACTGTGTTTATGGCAGGATTGAGGATTCTCATTACAGATATGGCCTTGTGGAACGGTATCGGTGTTTGGATACCCTCTTTTACTCATTGTTGGCACATTGAGGAAAATGTATTTTCCTTGACAGTCAGGTTACCCTAATAACTCTTTTCCGAAGATCTCGGACTTAAGCTGCTTTATAAACGGAATGACAGCTGCAACGTTTTTCAGGCGAAGATATTCGCTGTTGTATTGAAGGCTCTTGAGGCTGCGGTTAACCTCACTTCTTCTATTCCGGTTTTTTAGGTGGTTTTCATTGTTATTCATTCTTCGTTTGGGGGCGATAGAATCGGTTTGATGCAAGTCACGAATGGTTTGTAGCTGTAAGGACTCCATTAGAGCCTTTGGACAGGATCGGGTCAGACTTTGTTGGGTTCCGAAACATGGTGGTATTTCCTAGAACAAGAGGGCTGATGCAGAACAGAGGCGCCTTGATGGAAGGCTGAAATCCGATGAATAACCCGTTTATCTGCCAATTAAGTTAGTAACAGGGCTCAAGCACTTTCAGGATATACTACCTCTATAGAAGGAGATGATGTCGAGACACTGGAATGATAGTTTGGAATGCTACGTAGATATGAGCCTTTGGCCACCATGGACGGTCGCAAAACTGGCTCGTAACTTTTACTAAGTAAACCCAAAGTGGGACTAGTGGTTTAGTACCTTCACTGTGATGTCAGTAGGCAAAGGCGACAGATTTCTAGGATAGATTTCATCTGGATTGCTGTAGTATATGTGATGAAGGGGACTCATTATAATAGAAATCTGAATACTCTTGTGCAGGGTTTCTTTGCGAGTTTATGAACTCGGCCGCGAACCGATATACAAGCTCCCCTGATATAGTGGGACTGGATTAACTGAGGAAGCTCAGAAAACTTGTTTTCGAAGCAAGTCTATGGTTTGAATGGAACAAATGTCATCTAGTTTGGAACTACAGAGTAGTTAGACTACAATTTGTTGCAGTAGAGGGGATAACTTCTTTTGGCGTTAAAGCTTTGCGTCACCTTTTATTAAAAGAGTTATTTTTGGTACTAAAAGGTCCGCCAAATAACTTTTCTTTTTTGGAAAATGCTTTAAAAACTACTGAATATTTTCTCAAATTTCTTTTTTTTTATTTGAAAGTACAATCCTTCCGGTTAATAATGGAAAATAATTTCATTCAAATGGCTGCCTCGGCTGGCCATGCAGTAGCCTACACGATCGGTCCAATTTTTAAGCACATTATCGATTGTGTGCATCTGTATTTCACCAATGGCTTCACGAATATTGTCCTTTAAAGCGTCAATTGTCTCTGGCTTGTCGGCGTAACACTTATCTTTGACGGCACCCCACAAATAATAGTCCAACGGTGTCAAATCACAGCTTCGAGGTGGCCAAACGACATCAGCTCTGCGGCTGATAATGCGATCTTCAAAAACAGGGCGCAAAACATCGAGTGTAGCTTCGGCTGTGTGGCACGTAGCGCCGTCCTGTTGAAACCAAATGTTGCCAATATCCTTCTCTTCAATTTTTGTAAACAAAAATTCGTTCAACATGGCCCGATAACGATCGTCATTGACTGTAACGGCCACTCCTTGCTCATTTTCGAAGAAAAATGGCCCAATTATGCCTCTGGACCAAAAGCCGCACCAAACAGTGACTCGTTTTGGGTGCGTGCGGGTTTTCTGTGCCCCAAATGCAACAATTTTGCTTGTTTACATACCCGCCCAGATCAAAATGAACTTCATCTGAAAAGATGATTTTTTTTTGCCAAAATCGGCATCTTCTGTAAGTCGATCGCAGGCCCACTTAGCGAAGCGTATACACAACCATATTCGTTCAGCGGAAGGATAAATCTAATTATCTGTTAAATCAGACATGAGCTAAGTGTTACCATTCACGAAATAAGCACAAGTTAAAAAAAAAAAAATACGTTAGATGGCGGACCCGATATTTTCAGCACCTTTAAAGTATTTTTATATGTACTTAGTAGCATATTTCCACTTTGGTTTCCATTTTTACATTTAAAATTGAATTTTTATTTCATTTTCTCAGAAATATTTTAATATTCAATAGCATTAATGCCACAAGTATGCAACTGAGCTATGCAACTTGTAAGTTTATAATCCCAAAGCATCAACCCATAAACTAAGTACTGCAGCCAGCTAAACAGCCAAACAGCCAAACAGGCATCCAGGCATGGGTGTATTGAATTTGTATTTATTTTTATATTGTGCTATAATGGCAGCTCTCTCTCTCTCTCTCTATAACTTTACAAACGTTTCCATTTTATTTTATTTAATGGTATTCGTTTCACAAGTCTTCCCCCCAATAGTATTAGTTTTTCAAACATTAAATGCAGCTCAGCACCAACAAAGTATTGTGGGAGAAAAATAGTTGTAATAGCGTTCATTGCTACCACAAAAAGCAACAACAACAACAATAGCAACTTGTTTAAATTCATGTAAAATATGCTGCCACATGTGTCGCGCATTTTAATTAGATTTCTATCGATATGACACTATCAACCAGTAAACGAACGAACGAACGAACGAACGAACCTACTATGCGCGCAGATGAACTCTGTTACAAGCATGTACCCAAGATATCTTTTTAAAGTGAACTGTTGCAATAGGATGATACAAGGGGGGGAGAACAAAGTGCAAATAAATAATGGTTATCTAAGCCGAAATGAACTACTAAAGTAGTTGTCTTCAGTAGTTTACAGTAGTTAAACAGAAAATTACACTAAAGTACAAAGTACGCATACATCGTCTTAGATAGTCTTGACTCGTTAAGTGGGTACTTTTAGTTGTTAGTCTTCAAGGGGATAATAATATGATGATTTAAATACTATACAACACCATTTCCTTTACATGGAAAGAATCAAAATCAAATGAAAATCATGTTTTCAAACATTATTATTAAAAGTACCATCTTGGTACTTTTTGAAACTAAAAGGTACTTTTTACGAATAAAATGTAGTCTTTAAAGTACGTTTTAAGGTACTAAATGTACTTTTTAAGACTAAAATGTAGTCTTTAAATGTTAAAATGTATTTACAGGTATTCCCCGACTTACGACCGAGATAGGTTCCTCTGTCATCGGTTGTAAGTAGATTTTTTTACTTTTTTTTTTAAATTTCTCATATATTTTAGGAATTCCCCGCAATCCATATTTGTCTTTAAGAATTTTCTATGAAAAAAAATTGGAAAAAAATGGTCGTAAGTGCGAATAGTCGTAAGTCGAACGGTCGTAAGTCGGGGACTACCTGTATTTGAACCTAAAAATACTCTCTAGAGCAAATCAAAAATAAATTTCAACATCAAGTAACTTTTATGCTGAAAAGCTACCATTCTTGGTACTTGTTGAAACTATCACCATTTTCTGCACATGTACAAAATTTAAAATCAATTAAAAATCGTGTCTAAAAACTTTTTTGTTGTCATAAGTACCATTCTGGTACTTTTTGAAACTTAAAGGTACTTTTTAAGATTAAAATGTAGTTTTTAAAGTACGTTTTAAAGTTTAAAATGTACTTATTTAAACCTAAATGTATTCCTTAGGGCGAATCAAAAATTAGTTTCAACGTCAAGTAACTTTTATTCTTAAAAAGTACCTTTCTCGGTACGTTTGAAATCAGAAATTTGTCTTTTAAGTTACTTATTTTCTAAGAAGAGCACATTTTAAGTTATCTAAAGGCTCTTTCTAATAGCAATCAATACTTAGTTGGTACCTCAAGTAACTTTTATGTTCGGAAGGTACCCCGTTGATACTTTAATTAGATCAAGTTTGCTGGCGGATCTTCCTAGAAGACTACGGTTTCTCTTAGTCTAGATGTTAGACCTATTGTGATGTTTCAATTCAATATTCAACTCGGGTATCAAGTATTTCCTATATAGGAAACCATTCAGATTTCAATAGGAATGTTTTCATGGTACAATAATCCTGATTTTGTAGAGTTCAGTTAAAAATGAGAAGACAAGAATTTTAGCGGTCACGTATGATGTGACATAGCTCCTCCTCTGGGTCATAGCTCCTGCAGAAGTTACTTTAGGGCAAATCAGAGACTATCGACATAACTTTTAATAGGGCAAAAGCCTGTGGGCATTGTAGTAATTTGATGCATAACCATGCGATTTAACTTCCCGGAACAGTCTGAACTATCAGTCTAAATAGCTGATAGACCAGAGGAAATATTCCTCAGCAATCTTTAATGGTCCAGAGTTCTATTGTAGGAGTTGAACGTTCGGAGCGCTAAGGGCTGCGCCAGATCTAACAATTAGTAGAACATTGATGGGTTAGTGGGCTATTTTATCGGGGCACTACTAACTGATGTTCCATCTAAATAGGTTACGTCTGCTGGATGAAAAGAAGTACAATCTCTATCTGGAAAAATGTGAAATTACAGGGTACTTCGTGTACAATTGTGTTTTTTAACTAGAACTAGATTGCATTTATGTTAAAGGAATATCAGATTTGTTTCTATTGGAGGACTTTATTTAGAGACCGGAGCAGTTGCCAATCGGTTTTCGGTCTGGTAAACAACTCGGTTTGTGGAACAATTGAATAGGATGGTAATGGTGAACGACTGTGGTTAACTTCTGAATCTGAAGTAGCTTGCGCAAAGATAATTGTGTAGAGGTGATCACGTGGTACATACATCGCGATTAAAGTGGGATCCAAGGGCAAAGTGTCTGCCGTTGGGCAATTTACCGTACAACAGAATGAAGACTACACACTAACCGATTGGTGACAGTGACCGCTAAATAGAAATGCTTTGTGATCATTGTCGTAGCTCGGGCGATGCCATTATTATTTATATCACTGTTAATATATTGTAGTGGCTAGGTAGCCTATTCGACACTAATGGTGTTTTCTTTTCTACCAAAAAATGTGCATTTTATTAACGCAAAATGCAATTTTGAGTTTGTTTCTTAAAAGTGTTTCGCCCTCTAAAAGGGTGGTATGTTTTATTCTAAATAATTCGCACTTGCCAATGGTGGAGGGCATTGCATTTTATGCCCTGTATAAATTGAGAGTGCTGATAATGCCCTGTAAAGCAGATGACTTTTGTTTATTTATAGGGCTACCAGATGAAATTTAAAAAAAGTCGTCTGGTATTGTTATCCAATTTGGAGTTAATTTTTTCATTGTTCTGTGGAGTAATCTTAAGGAAATATTACATTATTAAAGCTACATGGTCAGCAATATAAAAAACTGCATTCAATGTTAGAACAGTGTTAAAATATTTTTTTTTTGTTATAAAAAAAAGCGTGCAAAAAGTGAAGTCGAAAAATTAGCGATCTGGCAACACCTTTGAACAAATTGGCATTTCCTCATTCATTTTCTTAATAAGTGGTAAACACAGGGCATGCCCTTTTTTAATATTTGTGTTATGTTCTTCTCAAATAAAAAATGACATTATAACAGGGTTGGTCAAAAATTTTTTTAATGCACCTTGTAAGAGGGTGACATTTTCTTTGTAGAAAAGAAAACACCATAAGTGTTGATACTAAGTCTTAGTTTTTCAGACTAAAAAGTAGTTTTAAAAGTACCTTTTGAAGTAAAAAAAAGTACTTCTCAACATATTTGTTGAAACCGTAATTAAAATGAACGTTTTAATGTGTTTATTGAATTCGCAAAATACTATTGTAATCAAATCCTTACTTTTTTGGTACTTATTTAATCTAAAAAGTACCTTTTAATATATTTATTGAATTTATTGAAGATACCTTCTAAAGAAATTCAGAATAAAATTCTCATTCAAGTAACTTTTATGCTCCAATTGACCTATTTGGGTAGTTTTTTTTGGTAGTCAAAAAGTACCTTTTAAGGGGCTGATTGCAACTAAAAGGTATGTTTATGAAGAAGGTACCATTTTAGTACCAACAGGACCTTTATCCGACCTAGGATGGAGTACAACTCTCATGTATGGGCCGGTGCTTCAAAGTCTATTTTGAAGCTTCTCGACGGCGTACAGGAGAGGGCGAAGGTGCTTATTAATGTCAGTGGGGTATCCAACTCTATTGATTCGTTGGAGCATCGTCGCAATGTGGCGTGTGTTTCATTGTTCTATCGGTACTATAATGGGAGGTGTTCTCGAGAGATAAGGGGCTTGGTTCCTGATAATCACATATTTTTACGTGGTATTCGTACCTCTCGCAGAGTACATCCTTTTGTGGTTGATTGTCCAGTGAACCGCACAATGCATTACAGAGAAAATTCATTTTTTGCCCGCACTGCTCGCTTGTGGAATGATCTTCCTGCGGAAGTTTTTCCCGTCAGTTACGATATTGGTAAATTTAAATCAAATGTCCACAAACACTACTCCCTCTTTCCACCTTCCTATAACCTATTTTCTTAAACCCGCACAATGCACTGCATGAGTAGGGGCCATCCCCTGAGTGCTGGTTTTACAAAAAAAATAAAATAAAATTAAAAAATAAAAAACATTTTGGTTTCTACATGTAAACGGTGTTGTTTTAATATCACTTATGCTGCCTGTTTAGCATGTGCCCTCTCACTTAAAGTGTTTTTAAAAATATTTTTAACTTTTTGATCTCTCACTCTCGCTCTCTTCCTCTCTTCTTTGTCACATGTTGTGTCACATAGATTCTATTAAAAATTATTCAATACTGTTACTGGTGCTCCCATCATAACTACTGCTACTAGTACTAGTAGTACATCACCAACCAACCATATACTCCCCTTTAGCTGATGTTTTTGAACTGTCTTTTGTGTAAAGCCATCGTAAATAGTTTGTTTTAAGTATTATTAACGTTAATATTCCACTTATGCAGTTGTTGTTGTTGTTGTTGCTATTGTTGTAACTAAGAAAAGTTTACGTGACATAAATGCGCGTTCACATTCGAAAATATTTTGAAATTCTCGTACAATTCATGGAAATTTTTGCTTATATTCAGTCAAAGTGAATGATGGCGATGAGAAATGGTTGACTGTTAGACTCACGTGAGTAACGGAATGTTGGTGTGATGAGTGATGAAATTAATATTTTTAAGCGGAAACCTTTTTTTTCTATTTTTAGTGCATTTCTTGAGCACTTTTGATTTAGTTAGACTGTCAAGTAGTGTTCCGAGATACCCATTTTATAATTATCAGATCACTCGTAACCACATGTTATTCCGTGTCTCTTGTATCCAGTTCGCCATATGGAGGTATCTAAAGTATCATTCGAATCGGTTTCGAATAAAGTACCATTCGGCACCTAAGAACGGTCTAAGCTCAACTGTCACCTTTTCTCCTCCATCGCCAGAGCAATGACAATGACTGTAATGCATTTTAATACAGTGAAAGTTGTCACTAATCTATCAGCGTCCAATTTTCATTATATTGTCCTGTAGGACAACGGCAGACACTTTGACTCGCTACCATCCTATTCAATAGTTCCACAGATTGAATTGTTCGCCAGGCGGAAAGCCATACTTTAGCACCAACTTCTTTCCGAATGAAGTCACAGTTTAGCCCAATCCTTCACCGGAATTGTTCACCAGACCGAAAGCCGAACAGCAACTTCGCTGTTCTTCACATTAAGTTCTCTGATAGGAACAGATATGATTTCCCTGGGTATAATTGATTAATATCTGTTTAAAACATACCATCTGGTCCTAGTCAGCGCAATACAATTGCTCGCGAAGCGCCCTGCTATTTCATCCTCTGCCAGACAGAGACTGAATATCGTTCCATCTAGAAGATGTATCCTACAGAGATGGTAAAATGATAGAAAACCTACTATCCTACCAATGCGTGCCATCCGTAATTTATACAATCCTTTTGCATAGAAGTAAAGTCTACTAATAGTTAGGCTTGGCACAGTTTTTGGCGGCAGTGCACCCAAATGTCATTCGCGATAATAGAACTCTACTTCTGTTAAGTGAGATGTAAATTCCTTTCTCACCAGTCCGGCGGCAATTAGGTTAGGTTATTGTGGTAGCTTTATACCAAAAGCTCACTTGAGCACGCATAGCGGCCCGTTGTGGCGCCACAGGTGAACGCAGTCCCTGTACTGACCAAGTTCCTCCGAGCCAATGAGGGAGAAGTTGGTCAGCGCAAGGGCTGCACATTTAAAGCACGACTGCCCCACGCTGGCGAACCAGCCAGAAAGTTTGATAAACGACGCTATGTCCTTGACGTCAATGGACGATAGCTCCGTCAAGCTAACAAAGGTTGGAGAGCCAAATAACCTATATCTGCATCTCTCAAGAGATGGGCATTGACATAGAAAGTGGATAACAGTCTCCTCTTCCTCAGTGGATCTGCATCCACGGCAGAAATCGTTAAATGGGAGTCGCATTCTTTCCGCGTGTCTACCCATAACACAGTGACCTGTAAGCATGGCCACTGTGCTCGAGATGATGTTACGACCAAGTCCAAGTAACTGGTTGGTGCGTCTTCTATCCATTGAGGGCCAAGTGAGCCTAGCAGTTTAGCAGGTCTCCTCATTGATCCAGGATAGGTTGGCGTCCCGGGAGAATTTCCGCGCGATGGCCAGTTTGAACGAGGTAAGTGGCATTCCCAAGTTGATTGAAGAGGATTCCGGAAGAAGTGCGCCAGCCCTGGCTAGCTCGTCTGCTCTGCAGTTTCCCGGAATGTCGCAGTGTCCGGGGACCCAGATAAGTGTCACACTGAATCGCCCAGAAAGAAGGTTGAGGCAGCGGCGGCATTCCCTGACGATAAATTGTTGGCGGCAATTTAGTTGCCAGTGAAACCGGAGCGTCTCGGAAAGTAGTTGAAGATGGTAAAAGAATGCCAAAACCAACTGCGATATCACCATTGATGTCAAGTCAGTGATTTCAGAGCGGCTTAACTAAAATAAAAAACAGCGATTAATTTGGATATGTCCTCGCAACTATGAATGAACAATCAAGTACGTTTGTCACCATATCATAGGGCATTGTCTGCCTTGAGATTAGTATCAGTAAACAAATGACCTCCACCTGGAATTTGCTTTTCAAAGAGAATACTCACGTGATCACGTAAATACAGATGTGTCTTTCAGCGTCATAGAAAGAACGGGAACGTCTCCACTTGAGATTCAACAACGCACTTCATATGGGAGCCATTCTCACAAGCCTTAATATCGAACTCTCGCAGAGTGTCACCCCGAAATTATTTAGATCAGGAACATGTCCTTGATTCGAATTATCGAATTAAAGTCGAGTTCGAAAGTCGCCGTAGTCTAGTAGGTAGTGTGTTGGCTTATTAGACTGAAGGCCCGGGTTCGAATCCCAGCTCAGACATCAAAACGAAAATGTGAAAGTATTTCTTCGGCGACTTCCTCTCAGCAGATTTCTGGCAAAAACTCTGAGAGTAAATAAAATTGCCATGAAAAGTTTCTCAAAAATCTGTCGTTCGGAATCGACTTTAAACTGTAGGTCTCACCACTCATGTATAAAAATTAACGCACACAACATAGGTGATGTGAGAAACTAGGTCGTAATCCTGACTAAAGGGTTGTAATGACCAATTATGTTATGTATGTGTCGAAAGTACAAAGTCAAGCGAAGTAGAGGGCGGGAACATGAAGTTCATCTGGGTGTACTTCAAAAATCTGAACCTGATCAATGATCCTGAAGATATCACTCTCATTGCACTGCAAGAATAAACCCGTCGATTGGGAGTAGTTTCTGTATCGCATTTAGATTTTTGGAGGGACAGATGTTGGCAATGCATAGTTAATGTGACAGGCAAATGAGAGAAACGATTGTTCCTTTTATAAACTGTACATAAGAAATTCTTTCATGTGTTCACTCTTTTATGGCTCTGCTTAAAGTAAATTCTTTCCTGATTTAAATTATAATTTTAACTGTTTGCCAGTGACTATTCCAATGAATTGTGGTAATAAAAGGAAATTAATTTTACAAAAATATTCTCTTTCACAAATTAATTTATTAAAATGCTTACAAAACATAAAAAAAACATGCAGAAATATGCTGAAATATGCACAATTATATACTACACAACTGTGTGTGCAATTGTTGACATCACTTGACATGACAGCTTATTACAGTGGCATGAACTCAAATCAGCTTTCTTTAAAGGAATTCATTTAAAGAGTTTTATACCGTTTACTATAGGCTCTTACTGTTTTAGCATGCCTCGCATAATAACGCATAAATTTTACTGTCAATGACATGTGAATGTTTCATTAAAGTTGTCTCGTTGTAAGCAAAATGGGAAGTTACGTTGGGTGTGTGCGAGTGTCTTTTAACTTGACATAATGAAAGAGTAATTTAGAGTCTGTCAAGAGAGAAAGAGAAAAAAACACAAAATTTTTGAAATTT
The DNA here is from genome assembly GCA_927399465.1 of Sarcophaga caerulescens. NCBI lineage: Eukaryota > Metazoa > Arthropoda > Insecta > Diptera > Sarcophagidae > Sarcophaga > Sarcophaga caerulescens. The sequence continues at coordinate 112,166,518 of OV656873.1, read as the reverse complement.
AAATTTAAAGTTTCAGTAAAAATAGAGAAGAAAGAATTGAATGAACCATCTTAGCAAGCGAAATTAAGAACTTTGTAACTTTTTTGTTCTATTGCTAGTGGATTCGTATATGTTCCTTGGGTGTATAGAGAATGTCGTATATGGACTGATAATCGCATCTGCCAAAGACCATCCTAGTAGTCCTTAGTAAAAGTTCCCTGACGGCCACTTGACTTTCAGGCATTACAGGGTGGCTGATATGTATTGCAACCAACTTCAGGTTGTTATCATTTGTAAACAGCTCGTCTGACAGCTGACAGATTTATTCCAGTGACAGTTCATTTTATTATTTACAAGCTTACAAAAACATTTTGATCTATTGCATTCAGGAAAAAAGTTATTCGTGATGGAATTCAAGCGTGATAGTGTAATTGCTTTATATTTGGCTGGAAAACCACATTGCTCGTTACCGTGATACTGGCAGTATTGCATCGCGTCCAAAAAGTGGACGAAAAAACGGTAACAACACCAAATGATCCGAAAAGTGAAGGCCAGATTTGATCGAAATCCACGCCGCAGTGGTAGAAAAATTGCTCGTGAGCTGAACATATCGCGAGAACGGATGCAACACATATTGAAAAATGAGCTTGGACTAAAGCCATTGAAGTTCAAAAAAGTGTAAGAGCTCACCGATGGACAAAAAAAGTTAGACTGGAAAGAGCCAAGGAGTTACTTCGCTTGCACGAAAGTGGCCAGTTACCGAATTTGGTTTTCTCCGATGAGAAGCCATTCCAAATTGAGCAGTTTATGAACAAACAAAATGATCGGGTTTACTTGCCAAAGAGGTCAGCTGAAAATTTACACCTGCGATTGGCCACCAGATCTCAAGCGCCGCCGATGGTAATGGTGTGGGCCGCCGTAACGGCCGATGGTCGCTCCCCGCTCGTATTCATCGACCGTGGGGTGCGATGTCTTAAAGACAGTATTGATGTCGTGGGGAAAATGTCTTAAAGACAGTATTGAAGCCCTGGGCAGACAAACATTTCGGCCGCAGACCATGGACATTCCAACAGGACTCAGCACCACCGCACTCAGAACGCGTTAACCAAGAATGGCTTAAAAAGGAGATTCCTCGCTTCATTTCTACCGCACAATGGCCACCAAAATCTTCGGATCTCAATCCGTTGGACTTTTGCGCCTGGGGCATTTTGGAGAGTAAGGTTCTCACTAAAAAATACCAAAGTGTCGATCATCTCAAGACGGCGCTTCGCCGGGATTGGGCCAAAATACCGTAGAGCCACTTTCGTGCAGCCTGTGATGGCTTTGTCGGCCGTTTGAAGGCCATAATTCGTACCAAAGGTGGCCAATTCGAACAAATCTAAACTGATTCTAAAATTTGATGCTATTTCCAACATTTTTTGCTTTTGAACAATAAAATTAAAAAAAAAAATTATAAAAATATAGCGCTTTACTTTGTTGCATTATATATCAGCCACCCTGTATGGTAATATCTCACATGGTCGCCAGCTAACGTTTAAAAGACGCTGCAATGCGACAGTAGCCTTATTGAGCGAGTTATTACCACAACACTTCCCTCTCTATGTCCAGATAGGAAGCAGCCATGGTATTACACTCCCGTCTAGCGTACACATTAGGGTAGGTCTCAAGGCCCTTACTGCCCTTACTGTATGTGTTTTGCCACTTAAATGATAGATGCCATCTAAGCTCTGGCGTGTAGAGTCATTAACACATCTATATATGTTACACCCTGTAGATAACTTAACCCATAAGTGAGCACACATACCTGGCTGCACTGTGAGTCTGGCCGCACTGTGAGCCTGGCTGCACTGTGAACATGGCTACACTGTGAGTCTGGCTGCTCTGTGAGTCTGGCTGCTCTGTGAGTCTGGCTGCTCTGTGAGTCTGGCTGCACTGTGAGCCCAGTTGCAATGTGAACACCAAATGGTCATTAATAGCAGAATGATGTTGAGAGCACTAATCAGACAAGTCCACTATTGAGCCAAACACACAGTTCTTTGCAGTATTTTCCTACGGGGCTGTGGTTGTTATAATTAGCAATATGCCAAAATCGGCTTTTTGCGAAAAGGAACTTTTTTATTGTTGAGAATGATTCTTTAGGGCTTCAGTAGTAACTTTTGTTCTGGGACTTTTTCATAATTCCGTTATTTACAAAATTACCGTTATTTTTATGTTATTGAAGAAAATCAAAATTTTGACCCATAAATTTCCAAAATTCGACCTTTGACGAGTATATTTGCTGAATATATGAACTCATAATATTTGCAAATACAGAGTGTTTCGATACATTTTTCAATAAAAACGAATTTTTCGCCATCTAGCGGCAATAATTTGTAATACCTAAATATATTCAGCAATTAGACAGATAATTTGAATACCTTTCGTCAAAAAACAAATTTTGAAAATCGGTTGAAAAATGACCAATTGAGAAAGAAAAGAGCTATAAAATAATAAAATAGTTTCAAATTTATAAAAAAAATATATACATACATACTCGTATGTAACTTAAATTCATCATTAAAGTTTTTTAATTGCTTACATTTAGCGAATAAGATTGCATTTATTTTAATTTCATTGAACAGACTACTTTTTATTTATACTTTTCGAAACATCAAGTTATTTTTATTATTTACATTTTTAGAGGTCTATATAGGAGTGTAAATTCTTTAGTTTTTCTTTGAGTTGGGACTCTAAACCCAAATTTGTTGTTTGTCAAACTTTTTTACCGTGATATTTATAATTTAAGCGTCTTAAAATGTTTATTTGCTTTTTAAGAATTTTAATTCGATTAATCTGTACATCGACATAAGATAGTTTATGTAATAAATTAAATAAGTCCATAGGCTCGTCCATATCAATAAAATTTTGAAATAGAACTTTACTCTCCGTACGTCTTTTTTTTGTTTCTTGTTTGCTCTCTATCTCTCTCAATCTCTTTATTCGTTCCTCAGCATTCCATTTTTTTTCCTGAAAAACCTTCTTCATTATTTTAACACCATTTTCCATATTTTGCTTCGTTGGGTGGAACTGTTGAATATTTAAAAGGAAATGAATACATTTGTTTTGCCGGGCCTTTACTTGCTGACATCTGGTGTATATTTCCTTATGAGGTGCCATATCCTCGTTCCTCTTCGCCATCGCAAAAACTTTCTCCATAGTCCTCGCTTTGATTTTTGTTAAAAATTTACACACATATTGGTGGTAGTATTATATGTATCTTAACTGCAACTTTTCATAACATTACATACATTTTTGTGGAAAATATGAAGATTTTAGTTTAAAGGACATATGGGAGGTGGGCGTGTCCTTGAGCCGATTCTTTTGAAAATCCAAATTTTTCTTAATTAAGCGCGTTCACGACAGTACACCAAATTTCAAAACCCTATTTTTCATTCCTTCTATTTCTGTCCCTTCGTTTTAAGGGATCAATGCACTATGTGCCGTCTTATCACGATAGTAAATGAAATATAAGTTTATTTACTTAACCCATGGAGAGGAGTTTTGTTTCCCAATGTAAAAACAGTGTCTATAGTCTTAATTACTGACGTATTCAGTAGCATTTCAGTAGCATAAATTTCAGTTTTTTACAATATGCACTCTATTTTTAAAATTAATTAATAAAATTTGCCGAAAATAGGTTTTAGTGTTTTTTAAACGGCACAAATTGAGCTGAATATTTTGGCTTGAAAGTCAGCATAGTTGTTGACGACTATAATGTGTAAAATTCTGCGAAGTTACTTAAAGATTACATTCCTACTTCAAAACTTATATGTGAATGAAGGTGAAAAAAGGGCATTTTTTGTGCCGCGTTAAATGTTAGCAGTAGTATTTTCTTACTTTCAAGTTTTGTTGTTGTAATTTTTTTTCTCTCAGTGTATTATTACAACAATACCAGAAAATGGAAGATTAATAGCCAAACTAACTATCCAATAAAAAAAAAAATATTGATTTTGTAGCTGTTAACATAAATAATGCGTTAAATTCACGAAAAGTTAAAAAGCCCAAGTTTGAAAGGCAACCCTATATTTCCGTTTTCGGGCAAGTGAGGGACAATCTAATTAGCAATTACGGTAGCTGACTCTACCCCCGAAGCATTAAAAATAATTCGGCATTCATAGCTTGAAAATGAAAAAGTACATTTTTTTTGGCATATTGCTAGTTATAATGTCATCGTAATTAGTACGGAAAAGAAATCGGTACTTTTATTTAAAAACAGTACCATATAAAGTACTTTTTGTAAAACACAATATTTTCTATAAAATAACCATAAAAAATCTTGAAACTTTATTAAGCTTTACAGTGGGCTTGTACACACGCCATGTAACATAGACGTTGAGTTATGGTGTTGCATACTAAGAATCTTGCATTAGCATGCAATATGCAAATCCCTCATATAAATGCCTGGATATTGTTTTCTAAACAACAACAACAACAACAATTTCTTGCAGCAAACATATTAATTCAACAATAATAACAACAACAGCAACAACAACAAAATGTCGTTTTTCAATAAATATTTTTAATTTTTTTCGTTTCTACTTGTGATTTGACATTTCCGTTCAATGTTCCGCCGTTTGTCAGCAGTCAGTACTGACTGGGGAGGGCTTTAAAGAAATTGTTGCCGTTTAACTAAGCACACACACACAATGCATTCACAATGAGCTTTGCTTTCTTACATTGTCTTCTTCTAATTCTTGTTGTTGTTGTTGTAAGTAACAATTTTTGTGGCACGTTGCAAAATTATACTAAAGACTGTGACGTTTTAGTGGAAGTAATATTTCATATGACTTGTGTGTATTGCATGTGTAACCATATAGATTGGAATTCATTTGCTTGACTGGTTGGTTAGTTATGCTGGTTTGTGCATGGCTTGAAGTTTAATAAACGACTAGGTTATACGAGTTAGTACAGCCGTTACTGACAAGGTACGGCATCAGTTACTTAAAAGCATTTAAACATTGATTTTTTATTACCCAAGTTTCAAGAGGAAAGTCGTCCCAATCTGTATCGAGAAATACCACTTACAACAGGTCTTTGCTTTACCCTGGAAGTGCTATATACGAAGTAAAATTTATCCCACTTACATACATACTTACTAAATTGGTCATTACAATACTTTGGTCGGGATTACTAAGATTGGAAATCGTTACAGAAATGTTTTTTTCATTTTTCGTTTCGTTCGAGACGTCTGAGCTGAGCTGAGCTTTGAATCACGGGTTTGCGTCTAATAACACTATGCGACAAAATAAAAAAAAATTAAATACACCCGTCTAATGACATAGTGTAGGTTGTGAGTTTTGTTGAGTAGATCTCAAAAATATTTTTTTTATATTTCTCGAACCCTCCAAACTTTTTTTATTTGACAAAAACTGTTTTTTTTAGACTTTGCGCACAAATTTTTGGATTACTCAAACATTTCCGACCCGATTTCCAAAATTTAAATCTTGTTGGAAAGGGGAGAGATGGACCTTAAAAACGGTATACATATCTCTATTATTTGACTTAATATGCTATGAGTTTTGATGAGGTAATCTTGGAAAATGCGAATTTTTTTCATATTTTTCAAGTTTGTCCGTTTATAGTAGCAAACTTTACTTAAAAAATATGAAATAAGTGATGACATTCTGAAAGTGCATTATCTTGTGAAGAGATTGGCACTTAGTTTGATCAAATCGAACAAAAATTACCATAGTTATTATACAAATAGCATAACAGTCGTGTTATATTTTTTATATATGTCATCTCATCAAATGAACTTTTAGTTCAAAAATTTTTAAGAATTTTTGATGGATCTTGATTGTTTATCACAAAATGTGTCAATTTCACGTTTGAGCGACCACCAGAAGTTGGTGAATGTTTGCGCAAAGAGAAATAATAATATTTGCAAAAAACACAAATATTAGCCGAAACAAATATAACACGACTTCGGGAAGTCATGCAAACGTGAAATTGGCACAACCTGGCGTCCGAAAAGTTCCTCGCTTCTACCCAGGAAGCGTTACTCATGAAGCAGAATTTTTCCCGAAACATCTTTAAATTGTTGGCAGTCAGTTCTTGTCGATTTTCTAATGCATTTCGGAAGTTACTAATTTTGAAGATTTTGTAGAAATTGTTGAGAACTGTTTGATGTTAAAAAAGTACTTATTTTGGTACTTTTTCTAAGTGAAATAGCAATATTTACAACCCTGAAAAATATTAAAGATTAAATTAAAGACATGAAAATGCTGTAATAATAAATAATGTCTCTATTTTTTCCCCTTCTGTTAAAAGGTACTTTTTCCTGGTACTTTTTTAGTTTGTTAACCAAATCCATTTAACCAAACCAAAATGAATTTATTTTATTAATTATGTTTCATTAAGAAAACTAAAAAATATTTTTAAAAATTTACTTTTACAAAGTACTTTTCAATAAGTACTTTTACTTGTTACTTTTTGAGTTTGTTAGCATAATTTCATTTACCGAACTAATACAGCAGTTATTTCACTGTTTATGTTGTAAAAATTAGCTTTTTAATAAGAAACCTAATAAAAGTACTTTAAAAGGTGCCACTGAAAAGTACTTTTTCTTGGTACTTTTTTGAGTTTCTTAGGGGACTTTCATTTAACCAAATAAAACTAAGAATACTGATAAAAGTACTTTAAAAGTACCTTTTTTTTATTAATTTTTCTTCCCTTTTTTCTTATACTTTCAGCTTCTAACTAAAGAATCCAATCCAAACCCACAGCTATAGTGAAAGCCTAGAGCTTTTAAGAACACATTCAAATCTCCTGGCCATTTGCTGTAGTGGTAGATAAACCACTACCGCTGCCGCCACCCGCACCACCAACTAAATGTCTGACGAAGTGCCTTCGGGAAGATTGTCACAGATCTTTGATCCTCTAACCAATTTGCAGTCACAGCAACAACAACAACAACAACACTATCAGCAATCATTTCAAATAAATCGCCAAAGATCCAATTCGTCTTCACCCTCGCCCTCAACATCGGGTCGAGCAACACCAGCTTCGGGGGGAGCGGCTAGCAATGGCAGTGCCGGCAGTAGTGGCAGTTCTCATTACCAACACCATCAAAAGCAGCAACAGCAACAAGCAAACTTACAATACTTGACACATACACACAACTATTTTCATGTGCGCAGCCATGAAAGTGAAGGCCATCTGGCGATGGGTCATAATTATTTGCATACGTTTCCCTCTACCCATACGCCCAGTCACGTGTTGCAGCAACAACAGCAGCAACAACATCAGCAGCAACATTACCTGCAACAGCATTATCAACATTTCCAACAAACAAATGTGATGGCTGCACCATTTATGCAACATACCCAACAGCAGCAACACTCGTTACCACCTCTATGTGCGGGTCCCTCGCATTCTTTGACCGCCTCACCTTTACTACCGAAAAGGGCCATTTCTTTCAGTGGCCAGATACCTTTAAACCGCCAACCTTTGGACACGACCACTACCACTTTACGGCAGCACCAGCAAATGTTGCAATCCACACAATCCACCCCCAATAGTCCACGTTTAATGCCGCGACGGCAATCGAAACCCCCACCTATACCTGCTAAACCCTCTAGTATAACAAATACCTCTTCGACGGCCAGCACTAGCAGTGCTGGCAGTAGTAGTCTACTCTCCAATCAAAGGGATACCGCACAACTGAATCCAGCCTCTTCGCTTGATGGAGCCGATGCTCCCTGGCCTCATTTCTCAACGTTAACAGATTACTTGGATGTACATCAGGTGAATAATTATGGTCAACAAGTGCCCGAGATCAACTGGCAAGAACGCTGTTTGGAGCTGCAACTAGAGTTACATCGTTCCAAGAATCAAGCAGGACGCATACGTGATATGCTGAGAGAAAAGGTAGGAACACGTTTGTTTTTTTTTTTGTTTATTAAAAATTGTTTTGTAATCTTGTTTGACCTGAGGTCAAAGGTTAATTTTAAACACTGGAATTAAGTCTTAATTTTACGAAAATCCTCGTATATTTCCTAAAACCTACTTAAATATCCAAGTGTAGTACATTTCCTGGCTTATTTGGCTCTTTCTCTCTCCCTCTCTCTCTCCTTACATTTCCGAAAAGGTAGGAACACGTTTGTTTTTTTTTTATTAAAAATTGTTTTGTAATCTTGTTTGACCTGGGGTCAAAGGTCAATTTTAAACACTGGAATTAAGTCTCTATTTTACGAAAATCCTTGTATATTTCCTAAAATCTACTTAAATATCCAATTGTAGTACATTTCCTGGCTTATTTGGCTCTTTCTCTCTCTTTCTCTTTACACTTCCAATGCTTTTTAGTCTGCCTTGGCTACTTTCAATGCTCCAAACAATGATTTCCTTGAAGATGCATTACTAGACCGGCCACACTATTGTTGTGAGACAATAAGAGTACTGCTGCTCTCACTATCTCACATTGAAAGGAGATTTGTAGCCTTTTTTTTCATCGTTCCAAAAAGGACAACACAATGCAACAGTCGATGAATAGCATGAGACTGCTTTTCTTTCAAAACATTAAACAAATAGTCTGAAACCTCTTACAAAAGATTGTGGCATAAAGAGTTTCACTGTGTTGCAACAACTTCTAAATGTGCAACAAGCTGAGAGAAAAGAGAACAAAATAGCTGCAGGCTTAAGGGCGGACGGAGATGAAAAACTAAAACTTTTAATAGGAATAAGTAGCGAAAAACTATTGTTGTTTTGCTAATAGAATACAAAAGTAGTATTTAATGAAAGATTTAAAGCATATTTAAAGGAGTTGTAAATACAATTTTTTTTTTTTTAAAGACGGATTTTGTTTTTAAATGTTATTGAAGAGGATTTAAGAGGATTATTATCAGAAAGAATAGGGAATCATGGGCTAAACTATTCACCCTTATTCTGGTTGTCGTCGTCGTTACCAAAAATGATGTCGATAAAATCAGAGTCGACACAACACAATATCGACGGCTTATTGACTCACAGAATACCAAATGTGTGTCGACAGTCATCTATAACTGTCAATAACGACAAACAGAATACCAATTTTAAACTGTCGACGCAAGACGACGTCGACGACGACAACCAGAATAAGGGTGATTGACTATGCACTGTTAACCGTAACTGCAATACTTCTATTCGATCATCATTACTAGCGTATGTGGGTTTTCTCAATCTTATACCAGCCAAAACAAATTTGAGTTTTTCTAAAACAAACTTAAATTCCTCTTTTAAAAGAGTAGAAGCTCTTTGCGTGCCTACAAATGGCTTTAAAGATTATCCCAAAGTTCTTAAAAGGATCTCTTTTTGAATCCAACAGTTTTTCTCAAAGTTTCATCAAACAGTTTTCATCAAACACCCTGGATTACTCCATTCAAGAAGCCTTCCTCAAAGCGAAAATTCTTTTTTTTTATTCGTATAAACGACAGTCCCTGTGTCCATTTAAATGGTCCTGGAAGAGAGGAACAGTATCTGACGAATCTGACCCAGGAGGTCAACAAACAGGCTGAGGTTCCAATATAATGTTACAAAGTGACAAAAGTTGTTACAAAGTGGCAAAGTTGCATACGCTAATGGCCATTCGAATTATTAGACCAGAGCCCGTGGTTCAACACCCGGCTCGAACAAAACGAGAAATTAAAAATTTTTCCTTCAACGATGTTCCATGAGCAGTCTTCAGGCAAAAACTCGGAAGAGTAAATAAAATTGCCATGATAAGTTTCTCAAATCTGGCGTTCGAAGTCAACCTTACACATACAACATGCTCTCAGATATTTGAAAGTTATTTGACTATCCCTCATCCTCTGGCTCTTTAAGTGGTCCTACAATGCAAATTTATTTTGGCTTTTCTGTTTTTCTTCTCTCTGTCATGTTCAGGTATCCGTATATGAGTATTACAAGTGAAGAGGACTCATGACCATAGACTTTTAGACCTTATTTGCACTCCAAAAACCTGTAAACAACTCTTTGTAAAACAATGCATTGGGGGTTCTGTTGTATGTACGAGTATTACTAAATGTTTGCTGTATTACTAACCAAATTTAATCATTAATCCTCTCCCTTTTCAATTCTTTACTATAATTTTTGTCTCATTTATTACAATTTCCGGTTCTACTGTTCCAGATTTGATTTGTTTTTGTTTTGTTTTAGACAACATACCACCAGTACCAGTAATAAACTTAAATCATTAAAGTCTTGTCTGCGTGACAGTTTCTTGTTTATATTTTTTGTTGTTGTTGTTGCTTTTGTTTTTAATGATTTACCTTATTTAAAGCATACATTAAGGCTGTTGTATAGGAATAATAAATGTATTGCATACTTTAAGGGCGTCCTTTTTTTCTTCTTCTTCTTTCTTTCTCATCATACACGCTTTTAAATAAGCGAACCAGCAAAATGAACATGAAAAACTTTTATAATATCTCGGGTACATTTTTATTTATTTATGGTTTTTACTGTCATTCTTTTATGTATGTTGCGAAGCAAAGAAGAAAAAAAGCAGGAACAAAATAAAGTACTTGACACTTTTCCCTATAGTGGCAAGTAAAACTGATAGGAATAGGAGAGAAGCTCTTTGTAATAATCGTTGTTATTGGTAATAAATGCCAAGAAGGTTTGGTTAAATTCTAATTTGTACTACACTTTTGCTCTATACTGTTTAATATCCTCTCTGCCATATGGACACAGAAACAAAACCAAAAAAAAAAACACAAAAAATTATGCCTTCCGGTAAAATGACAATCAGTTGTTGTATTACAACTGGATGAGTGAGTGACATACTTATACAGATGAACAGTGAACGCGGTACATTCACATTCGTCTCTATGTCACATACGTACGTCTGCGGAGACATAAATGGCTTCAATCAGGGAAATGAAACAGTAAAAGGGCCTTTTTCTAAAGTCTCTAAATAAACTTATTGCATGAATGGTGTAAGGCTTTCACAGCCATTGAAGTAAAATCGGAGGCCCAGTAAAACTTTCACTGGAGAGTCACTTTTTAAAAAAGGGAACATGAAAACAGATGGCTAAACCGTCATGGTAGAGGATGTGCCCTCTCTCTTTCCATCAACGATTTTTTCGGTGCCTCTTTCAGTATATCTTCCTGTAGACCTTAGATAACGGAACCACCAAATAATAATCTTAGCCTTCAAAGTTAAATCTGCAGACCGAGTATAGCTTTTACTGGAGAGTCATTTTTTAAGAAGAGGAGACATGAAGACAGATGGCTAAACTGTCAAAAGCAGCTGTCGTGGTAGAGAATGTGCCCTCTTTAGAACTGAAATACTTTCTGATTTTTTGGTACCCCACTCAGCATATCTACCTGTAGACTTTAGGAACGGAAGCCTAGTAATAATCTCAGAGGTTAAGAAAACATTTGAAAACCTTGAGTCTTATAGCCATACAACTGCTCGAAGTCTAATGGTTTTTAAATCGGTGCAGCAAGACTCTGTCAAAGTTCTGATGAACTGGTCTTGACAATCACAATCAGGTATTCACATTTAGGCTGAATCTAGTATCGATAAGTCTCTAAAGGGTAAGGCAAATAAGAGAAGTGTGCGCCGAGCTGACAACCGATCTACAATCTCTGCAGAAGACATTTGCAGGTAATTTGAAAATGTCTGCAATACAATTATGTCAGCTGTAATCAGGCAGGATCAAGGAGAGCTAAGCAAGGTTGTCGTGGCATATGCCAACCAGTTTGACTCTGAAGGTTATTCTTTGAAACCTACTTGGGTGCTTGTCAAAGAAGACAGAAATGCTAGTAGTTGGATATCTCTTATCAGTCTCGCAACAGACTGATAGTCAGGGTGGCCGAAAGATATCTTAAGATTAAACCCTTCGGAGAAAATTTCAAAGTCTTTCTTTTTATTGAAGTTTAGAACCTTCAATGTAGACCTCCACAGAATTTTCGGAACTGATCATGTCCTACCTGCTTAGAAATTTAGTATGAATTTTCTTATCAAGACTAGGTTCAGGTGGAGTCGTATTGCCAATAAATTCACCCAGAGTCTAGAGATCCTCAGACAAGATAGAGCAGAGCCGAGAGGGAGTAATTTTATTCTGTGACAGGTCATTAAGTCACATTACAATAAGTTAGATATATTGTCTGACCAGCCAATTAAGCATAAAAAAGAAGGTCTCTTTAACTGTAATGCGCAGCGAATCCATAATCTGTATCAAAACAGATTTTTCCACTTTATCATGTGGAGGCGCACATTGGCATTTTTATTAGGGGAAATCCACCAGCAGACTATTCCATGGGTTGAGAATTTTGATTGGTTCGGAATTTTTCAATTTTTTGTCACAGAGGGCCTCTGGCCGGTCTCAGAACGATAATCCAGTCACTTAAAAGGGGAGTCCGGTAGACGTTCAGGGTTAAGGTTTATTATTTGTTCTTCTCTCAAGTTAAAGACGTAAGTTTTATGAATTGTAAGTCGGAAAGCCTTCAGAAAATATGCTTTGGAACCTAGTCTAACATCGCTTATTACAAGTTTAGTCGCTCAGTAAATGAGTTTTAGTTTCTTTTTGCCTCAAAGAGTGAGGATTGGCTCTATAAGGGGCAAGATTACTGAGTTTATCCTAACCGACTACAAACAGAGAACTTCAGGCTCTCATAAGATTCCATATGTCCTACACGGAGGTCGGAAGAAAAGCATGTTTTTAAAACATAGAGCCTTCTGTGCGCTCCAGAGAAGTTAAATTTGTGAAATTGCCCTTAAAAAAGTACGGTGTAAGGAGCAGGGCCTTGCCATTCCGTTTGCCATATAAACGACCTAAATGGTCATGCATGCTGACGGATCTGTACACAGTAGTGAGACAGTTTACATATATATGTGTATGATAACACACGCAATACCTTTGTTGTGTTCCTCTACTACTATCGGGTCCGCCATCTAACGTTTTATTTTTTTTTTCAACTAGTGCTTATTTCGTGAATGGTAACACTTAGCTCATGTCTGATTTGACAGATAATTAGTTTTATCCTTCCGCTGAACGAATATGGTTGTGTATACGCTTGAACAACAACGCTAAGTGGGCCTGCGATGCCGATTTTGGCAAAAATCGGGGGCACAGAAAACCCGCACGCATACATTGAAAAGCCGACGCACAAAAACGAATCACTGTTTGGTGCGGATTTTGGTCCAGAGGCATAATTGGGCCATTTTTCTTCGAAAATGAGCAAGGAGTGGCCGTTACAGTCAATGGCCATCGTTATCGGGCCATGTTGAACGAATTTTTGTTCACAAAAATTGAAGAGGAGGATATTGGCAACATTTGGTTTCAACAGGACGGCGCTACGTGCCACACAGCCGAAGCTACACTCGATGTTTTGGGCCCTGTTTTTGAAGATCGCATTATCAGCCGCAGAGCTGATGTCGTTTGGCCACCTCGGAGCTGCGATTTGACACCGTGGGACTATTATTTGTGGGGTGCCGTCAAAGATAAGTGTTACGCCGACAAGTCAGAGACAATTGACGCTTTAAAGGACAATATTCGTGAAGCCATTGGTGAAATACAGTTGCACACAATCGATAATGTGCTTAAAAATTGGACCGATCGTGCAGGCTACTGCATGGCCAGCCGAGGCAGCCATTTGAATGAAATTATTTTCCATTATTAACCGGAAGGATTGTACTTTCAAATAAAAAAAGAAATTTGAGAAAATATTCAGTAGTTTTTTTTTTAAAGCATTTTCAAAAAAAAAAACAAAAGTTATTTGGCGGACCCTTTATATGCATTACAATCCCTTAATGTCTCTCTACACAAACAAGTACACATACATATACAGCAGACCAACAAACCCTTTGTTTATGGTGTCATGTCACATGTGTGCTCCATTCTCTATAAGGTTTTCTACCCCCCCCCCCCCCCTCTCTTGCTCGTCTTTCTTTTCGAACAGAGAAGAAAAAGTTTTTCCCGTTATAATGAAGCATAAAGATTATAAATAAAATACAATAAAAATAAAGAAATATTGAATGAGTGACAACAAAGACTATCTCTTTGAGAGTGAGAGACAGAGAGAGAGTGAGAGACAGAGAGAGAAAGAGATAAAACACGCACACAGTAACAGGAACACAAATAACTAGAGCCAGTTGTTGAGTTTTGTATTGAAATAATGAAAGCAAAAAACGAAAAGAAAAACTCATGGGGAAATAAAAATAAATATGGAGTTGGAGTGCGAGTGTGTGTTGTGAGTTTTGAAAAGGAAACGGAAACATATGCACATGCATGTTATTATTCATATTTCGTAGTCGTATTCGACTCATTCATTCTTTCATTTATTTATTCACATAGAAAAACTATAACGACGACAAAAGTTTTTATAAAAAAAAAAATTAAAGAAAACAAAACAAAACAGAACACAGAAAAACTCTAATAAAATAAATGATGAAAACAGTTTAAATAGATAAAAACAATTCAACACGCACACACATACACATACAGATACTGATGATGGTAATATGGACTTGAGAATTAGTGCTGCAAAGCAACAGCAGCAGCAGCAGTAAAGGATTTATGTTTTATGCAACAAAAGTTTTGAGCACAACATATGAGAGAAAACATGAGAAACAGAAAAAGTTTCCAAAAAAAAATAATAGAAAAACCTATGCAAACAATCAAAATTTATTTAAACAAACGAATTCATAATTTCATATGGAAAACAATAAATGCAGGTTAAAACATGGATGCTAACAACGGATGCAAAATAATAATAAACTGGTTGAGAAACAAGAGATGCTTTAAATACGATTGGATTAGACGAATCAAGCACGTCACAGATGGTTTCTTGCAGTTACATTTGCCTTCACATCGGCTCCTGTTCAATGCCACATCCAGGCGGTGGTTCTGTCAAATGATTTTAGGGTCACTTCACAGACCGTACGGAATACAACGGCAGCCACTTTGATTTGAAAGATCTTCTGTCCTTATATATCTCAGATTGGCCACGAATATTATACATACCACTCCTGCACATTATCAGTGCAACCCTGCTTCAGGATTCTATTCAAATGTTTTCCAAATAGAAAGTGCCAGGCTAATGGAATTGGAATGGAATAGGAACAGATTTGATTTCTGACTTTAGTTTTAGGACCGGTAATGCTATCACAAAAAAATGTGTCTTGTAATATCATTCTCTTCTAGACAGAGCCTGGGGTCCATCTCCAGAAGTAACCCATCGAGATGATATTTCTTGTGGTAGCAACCTGGTAGAAGGGAAGAAAGTCACCGTAGTCTAGTAGGTAGTGGTGTTGAGCATCCCTGAACAAACCCCTGGCTCACACATCTCGAACAAAACGTATATGAAAAGAATGTTTCCTTCGGCGACTTCCCCTCAGGACTATTCTAGCAAAAACTAAGATTAAAATAAATTTGCCATGAAAAGGTTCTCAATTCGGTCGTACAGCGTAGGGCTCGACAACGCCGATGGGTTTTACATGGGTACCTGTCCGCGTGGACCTAATCCCATGGTGCTCTTAACACAGGGTGAAATACAATGCGTCTACCAACGCCCTCAAATGTAACTTATGCTACACCTGAGTACCAATTCGAAGCCATGTATTTGGACATGACTTCCCCCTTGGTTAGGAGCGGAGCCTATCTAAAACTCCTTCCGATCTTTGGGTCACGGCACCCGGTTGAAAATGCAACTCCACACCGAGCCCATTAACTAGACTCTTCCCGCGATTTGGGTCCAAACCACAGCCACCACGATGTTCCCATAAGCTGCCACACCAACAGCCAGGCTGGAACCTAGGTTCCAGGGGCTCCTGGCTCCCGTGGTACCAGAATTAAGTCTCCGGTCAGCGTAGGGCTCGACACTTACGGATAAAATTAACAGGCACACCATAGGTGGTGTGAGAAGCTAGGTTGTAATCCTGACCAATGAGTTGTAGAAGGCACTCGACGACCAGCTGTGTTTCCATCGAATACAAAACCAATGCTCTTAACGGAGTCTGTCTAACTGTTACCTAAACCCTACCGGTTTATTCCTGCACCTTCTAAAACTGGATGAACCGCAAACAGAACACCACTTGATCATTTGCCAATAGATTACAGAGAGACTTGCATTAGTTTCAAGAGCACCCGACTATTAACCTGTACCTTTGATCCTTACGGACGTATCAGTAAGACTGAGATTTAATATCAAGAATGAGTACAAGGCAGGTCTGAAACTAATGTTCTACGATCAGGAAAAATCAGTTTAAAATTCTTTAGGGTTAAGTACCAAGCCAAGAAACCGTAAAAATCTTGTGTAGACTGGCTTTGCACGACATTTGGTATTATTAGAAAACGCTGGAGATAAGATGGTGATACATTTTATGTTAGCCTTGCCTGAGTCACAATTGCAATACACATAGTTGCTGATATGCGAGCTAATTCATTACGCTGCCATTCACAGACATGATTCCTGTCCCTTTCCCCTCACTGAAAATTGAGATAGATCGAGCACTGCCTAACTGTGTTATAAAGAAACAATTCTTGCTGTTCACAAGCCACAAAAGA
Source organism: Sarcophaga caerulescens (assembly GCA_927399465.1). Classification (NCBI taxonomy): domain Eukaryota; kingdom Metazoa; phylum Arthropoda; class Insecta; order Diptera; family Sarcophagidae; genus Sarcophaga; species Sarcophaga caerulescens. The sequence continues at coordinate 112,150,013 of OV656873.1, read as the reverse complement.
TTCACCGCTTTGACTAGAATTAATGGCAGAAACTTGCATATAAGGATTACGGTGATTACTGGTAACTTTCTCATTGATTCTAATGCGAAATATCTGTTTCTACCAGGGACTGCACTTCCTCTGGCACTGCCATAAGTCAAAAAGGTTTTGAAAAGCTTGACCAACATGATATCTGTAGGTGTCGTATCTCTGGATTCATTAGCGAGAGCGTTTCAGTAAGCAAAGTCAGCCCATTTCTGTCGTTAATCTGATTGATTCATTGCCATTGACGGTGCGATTGTGGCTCCTAGGAGTTCGTCAAAACCCACTCAAGTCTGATTGAGGTTGTTGCTGGTACCGATCGATCACCTCATTGCAATTTTATGTTAAGATGGAATATCATTGATGCCATTTTGTTAGCAAATATTTTAGGCACGAATGTGAATGTTTGGGAAGTGTTTACCTCATATTCGGTGACAATGCCTGGGGAATTGTCACTGCACGTTATACAACTCCCGCACTAATAGTATTCAGTACTACCCCTAGGTTACCAAGGCACCCAAGATTATCTTAACTGTTGTCGTAGCACTATTTAACTGGCCAAACGACCCTGGAAGCCACTTGTAGAGTACTTTTGCGGCTTAATCTATTTCTATTTCCATTACATTATATTTACTGTCAAAATTAAATTTTTCTCAGTAGAACTGTTTAAGTTTTATTTTATCATACGTTTAAGTTCATTTATTGTACAAAAAATTTATTTTAAAAATAATTTCCCTTAAATTATGAGGCTTTCTCCTTCAGGCCCACCATTTTTTCACTCTCCTCCCACAACCAATCGGCCATTTCATCATCTCTAGCCTTATGCAGCAACGGGAAAAGTTTCATTCTATCGTAGTAACCACCCGTTAAGCCTTCAATCTCAGGATCTAAAGCCAGAAATAATATCGTTTGGGCACCGCCTCTGGTCGAGCGCAGTAGAAGCTTATGGAAGATCGAATTAAAGAAACCCAATACCGGATCATAGCGTGTCAATTCCGATTGTACAGAGCCGGGATGTAAACAATTCACGGTGACCTGAGTACCCGCCAACATTTTTGCCAATTTGCGTGTGAATAAAATATTCGCCAATTTACTACGGCCATAGGCACAAAAGCGCAGGTAACTCTTCTCCAAATTCATATCGTCCTTATCGATATTACCGAATATATGGGCCAAAGAAGCCACCACTACAATGCGGCTGGGTGCTGATTTCTTTAGAAGATCCAATAGTAAGTTGGTTAAAAGAAAGTGACCCAAATGATTGACAGCAAAGTGTTGTTCATAACCATCCTGAGTCAATTTACGTGGTGTGCTCATTATGCCGGCATTATTTATGAGAATATCCAGACGTTTTTCTTCTTTTAAAAACTGCTCAGCAAAGTCTCTCACCGATTGTAGCGAAGCCAAATCCAATTTCCGATTGAAAACATTCGTGTTACCTGTACGTGTTACAATTTCTCTGCGAGCACGTTCACATTTCTCTTGATCACGACAGGCCATATACACCCTTGCACCTCTGGCAGCAATATCCAAGGCACATTCTTTACCTATGCCTGTATTGCAGCCTGTAATAATGACCACCTTGCCATCCAAACGATTACGTTTGGTATAGTATGGTCCTTCGCGCCACAAATAGAACACATACATGGCCGCTACGGACAACAGACACCAGCAGGTGAACTCAAATTCTGGACCACCTTCGACACAGAAAATTTGCACTTGCTTGCGGCAGAAGAGGCCATTCAGAAATTCCGAAATCAACATGTTGAAGCCTTTAAGTATAAAACCTGAACTGAGAATTAGTTCTACTGGCCAAGTAGATTAAGTGGTATTAACTCACCTTATTTTAATAATAATTGCGGCATTTACGAGAATAATTAATACGATTTATAAACAGCTTTAGTAATCAGAGTTCAATGTTTAACCGCTTTTGAGTAACTGAGCAAGCAACAGCTGGTGAATAGTGTGAATAGGCCCTCATTATCATCTTATGCCAAAGCATATTCAACTGATTAAATGGCGTAATGTAAATAAACAAAGAGAGAGAGAAAGAGCGAGTGTGTAGAAATGTATTAGTGTTGCCACATGGTTTTTATATTAGAAATTCCTTTTAAAATTTTAGAAATACCCACAAAAATCCTCAAAAGTTATGTGAGTGTAAAAGAAGAGTGTACCTACGTACCTTGAAAATCTAGTGTAGCCAAGATTTTAAAAACTTTATTCATCAAGTCAGAGTCAAGTCCATTACATTCATTGCATATTTATTCTGGTATATTCGAAAACCTTTTTTGATTCCAATTTTTCAGACTATTTAAGGTACTACAAGATCGTGCAAAAATTTTGAACACATTTCCGCTCTTGCTAGCCATGCTATTGTCCCTAATTTTTCCATGCCAATGCATAATCACCATTCCAAATATAGTTTTGGAAAAGATTACTTCCTTTATTGGTCATTTCAACCCTTTAGTCAGGACTACAACCTAGCTTATCACACAGCATAAAGTCAACCCCAAACAATAGTTGAGCTGAAACTTTCCATGGCAATTTTGATTTTACTCTCAGAGTTTTTGCCAGAACACTGCTGAGAGGAAGTTGCTCAAATTTTTTGTATATCGATTTGTTCGAGACGTCTGAGCTGGCGTCTGAACTACGGGCTGTCTTCCAATAAGTCAAAACACTATTTACTAGGCTACGGCGATTTCGTGTTGGTATTCAGTTTAGTTTAAGATGCAAATGACATGCTTACCCCATCGAAACGGGAGCAGTTACCAATTCCTGACCTAGTGTTATTCTAAAATGCTATCCGTTATACCGCCTGCATGTTAAGAACTGTGTGATTCCAGCGGGAAATATGTGCCAGTATATTATCGGACGACTTAAATAAGAGTGCTTGGATAATATTTCCTGTACCAAAACATTTGTAGGCAACTGAGTCAGAGTTAGCATTTTAAAGGAGGGCATTATAATCAAGCTCGAACGCAGAAACTTGAGTCGCTTGTGGACAGTCTCTGTCTGGCAAAAGTGTTATTTTTTTCTTTTAACACGAATCATTAAAAATAATCTTTAAATCTCCTTTTAACCGCAGTTATGGGAAGTTTTAAGGCCACAAAAATTTCAATGTGGCAACACTTGAAATTTAAAAAAGCAAGAGAGTTAAACATACGCAACAAGTGTGGTAAATTTAGCGTTTTATGTGTACTTTGTTTAAATTTATTTTTGGAACTGAAAACTTGATAACCCGTTACGTTTAGAATTGAAATTTATTTTTTTGGTACTTTTTTTCAAAAATACTTTTTTCGCTTAAGAACTTGTAATATTCTCTGCTTTATGCTCAGAATTACATTAATTAAAGTTCTGAGTTTGGTACTTTTATTTTTAGTACTTTTTAGAATTTTTTTTTTGTACTTTTTTGATTCTTTTCTTATAATTGGTTCTCTCAAGCATCTCGTATCTTTATGCTTAGGATTGTTCATATAAATGTAATTATTTGTACTTTTTTGGTGCTCGATTTAGTACTGTTTAATAATTTTGTATACCTTATTTGTATTTGTTTTGGTACTTTTTTTACGCTCTTTTGTTATTGATCCTTATCTGCTTAGGATTGTACCTATGGAAGTATTTAAATAATACTTTTTATATTTTGGTACTTTTTTTAATTTTCTTGGTACTTTTTGGTACCTTTTATTTCTATGTACCTTCTAGATAACTTGAATATTCCCTTCTTTATGATTAGGACTGTACTAATATAATAAATTAAATATTTGGTACTTTTTTGGTACTATTTTTATTAATGGTTCTTATGTATCGCCTACAAAACTTTTATTATTGCTTTCTTTATGCTTAGACTGTATTTATAAATGTAGTCATTTGGTACTTTTGTTTTTTCGTACCTTTTTTCGGTACTTTTTTGTACTAAAAATAAAAATTGCAAAACTTTTTCTGGATTTCAATCGCTACATACATACCAGAGATCAGCAATGAATCGTTTTTGCGCTACTTATAAGCACTCATGCAATTTTGAGTATGAGTGAATCAACAGAATTGAAATTCAACTACTCTGATTCATTCGTACTCGCTACAGCATTGATTTATAAGTATAGGTTACAATGAGTATGAGTACAACGTTGACATCAAACTCACAACATTCGAAATGTGTTTGATTCATTCTGATTCATAAATTTAGAAAAATACTTATTATACTTATAAGTGATTCGAGTGGCTCGAATCATTCATCAAAATTTACAGCCTTTGTTATTGTTGCATATACAAACAAAGAAGAAAGGAAAGACAAAGACAACAAGCAAAGCATACACACAATCTTCTTGTGAGTATAGTAGTGTTCGTACGCGAATCATACTTATTTTGTGCTTCGTGTAAATGTTAAGTAGAGACGAGTCGAAGTCAATAACATCATGCGTATTGTTAAGTATGAATACGACGAGTACTTCCAACTTTGAGTATGAGTAGTATGAGTATCATATTAAAATAAGTATGAATGCGTATAAGTATCAGAAATAATAAGTATGACTCGAATCTACTCATCGTTTTGAATACTCATTGCCGATCTCTGATACATACATAACATAACATACGTTAAAAAATGCCTTAATAATATGGGCGTTTTAAAAAACCGCTAAATTATCACACACGTAATTATTCTCTCTCGAACTCACTCTCACGCTACAAATAATTACAAACCCAACAAACGCACAACAGTTGATAAGATTTCAAATATTTTTCTGTTGTTGTTGCTTAATTGAAGACAGTAGCAACATGCTTTATAGTGGAAAATCATGATTGTTAACAAAAAGCGGTTTTGTTGGAATCGTGTGGGGGGGGGGGGGTAATGGGGCTACCTACCACACAATAAAAACATTATTCTTTTTTAATTGTTTGTCACTGTAATCATTATTTTAATGTTTCATTTTTAAACGTAGCCGGTTACAAAAGTTTAAAGTCCATTAAAAATGCTTACAAATGTTGGTTCAAAATCGCTTCTTTGGATCTTATTTAAAATTTTGAAATAATTTTAAATTTAAAGTGGTGCCTAAGGAAGTGTACTTTCAATTAAAATAAGAATAAAAAATTTTAAAATCTGGTGACACCATAGTGCAGTGTGCTACCAGTCGCTACTAATCTCTCTTAGGTGCTAAGGGGCTATCAAACATTGAACTTTTGTTAGAGATATTCCTTGCATTCGTATTAAATAAAGGGTTATCTATTCTTTGGTTTCAAAAGTAAAGTTTTTCGTTGTATTATAAGGCTTGTACCATCATCGAACTCTCCGATGAATTCTCGAATCTGGGCATTCCTATGAGAACCTGCAAGCTCATAATTGATAATGCGATCGCCGATTCCGTCAACGACAGGTGGGCAGCCTCGGACACGGGTAGAATGGCTAGTAAAATCTGGCTAAGGCTGGATGAGGGGCGTACAATGAGTCTTCTTAAACTCCAAGGAGGCGCGCTCAGTATAGTTATCGGTGTCATCACGGGGCATTGCATTATGGGTAGGCATGCGAGGCGCATTGGCACCTTGCTAACTATATCTGCAGAAACTTCAGAGAGGAGGAGGAAGAGGAGACTGTCCCTCACCGGCTGGGTACATGCCTGGCTCTTTGCCAAAGGAGAAAGAAGTACATGGGTGCTTACCACATGGATGAGAAACTGTCAAGGATTGACATTGGTAGCTTAAATCGCTTTTCCAGGAGCTCCGAATGGTTTCGAGTCTAGAGGATAGTGGATAACTGTGGTAGCACAACGGGCCCAATGCGGTCTAAGTGAGTCCATCCAAATTTTTCCTACCTAAGGCTTGCACCATGGTAACGTGAATAAAAAAATGATCGCCTGTGGATTTTTTTTTTCACATTTTGGGCGGTATTTTGTTCATAACTTGACGAATGTTGGGTTTCTAAATGCTCTCACGTTAAGTGATTACACTCGTAGATACGATCTTCGGTCTTTCCCATCAGAAAAATGTCTAACGGCATGAAACAGCATTGTCTTGGTGGCCAATTCGCATCGTCAAAATGCGAAATTACACTTTCTGGAAGCAATATTGTTTTCAAATTTATTTTTATTCGAGATGTTCGGGCTGGGGTTTGAACAACAGGCGATAGTATAATAAGCCAACAAATTACCTACTAGTTTAAGATGACTTTGAAAATATTTGTTAAAAATTTTTACTTTTTTTGTCACCAAAAATATAGCGGTGCGGCAGACTTTTCATACCTTTAAAATATTGTTTTGTTGTTGTAATGTAAGTTCTTTGTTGTTTTGTTATTGTTTCTTGGTTTGTTCTAGAAATGAAATGTTTTCGACGAATTGACTCTAGAACTTGTTGTGGCATGCTGAAGTACAACTCACTTCAGCTTTAATTTTAAAGCAAAGAGAAAAAAACATTTTTTTTTTGATTTTTTTTTCATTTAAATAATTATGCTGCTATATTATATATGTATTCCCATATAAGTATATGAACATACATACATAAATAGTATATGATATGATAATATTATTAACATTAGTGCCTAATTAGTTGTGTATCATTATGAATGTTTAAATAGTAAGACAGAAAAGAAATGAAATGAAAAAACCAAATGCCATTAATATGACAGGGGAAAGTCTATTATGATGTTCATTATTACAATGAATGCTAAGGATAATGATGATAACAGGGAGAGCATACAATCAGGAGTTTCCTTTTTTTTAATCGTATTTTGCATTAGTGGTAGTGTTATTAGCTAATGACTGGCTGGCTAGCTGTCTGACTCGCTGTACGTTATTTTATTTACCAACACTGCTTTGTTTTACTCTCCTTTTATTTTTGTAGTTGTGTGTATTGCTGTGTTACACTTATTAACTCATTTTCTCTTTTCTTTTCTTCTCTTTTTTGTTATGTTTTGGTTTTTTTTTTCATTCCTTCTGCTTACCAACATACTGTGTTTTAATAAATGGACTCCCCAGAGATCTTAATAAAACTGAAAACAAATAATGATATCCACAGCATACATATACAGTATTCCCTCGATTTACGTCGTAGAATGTTCCGGAAAAAGGCGACGTAAATCGAATTTCATATTGCTCATACTACAAAGTAGTATGTTTTTAACAAGGAACTTAAAAAAGTTACAGTAATCTTTCGATTTACGTCACAGTTGGTTCCAAAAAAAGGCGACGTAAATCGAATGACAACGCAAATCGAAGTTGAAGGGAACAAAATTTTTGACAACGTTAATCGAAACAACGTAAATCGAGACGACGTAAATCGAGGGAATAGTGTATTTACAACACACGGAGCGAGAGAGTGTAAGAGAAATATAATAACGAATATCCAGTCATGATGACATAGTTTTAATGTCATTTAAATGTCTAGGAAATGTTTTAATAGATTTGCAGCACAGCATTATTTGTTTTACTGGGATTCTTTCACTTTCTCTATCTCCCTATCACTCTCTCTATCTCCCTATCACTCTCTCTCTCTCTCTCTCTATTACTGTCTCTTTGTGTTTTTAGGCAATTTAATTAAGTAATTAAGAGCTGTTAATGAATAATTAGGCCGATGGAAAGCATCAACAGTGTATTAGTATCTCTTCTCTCCATTCTTTTAAAGAAAATTTATTACAAAAAAAAAAAAAAAAAAAAAAAAAAAAAAAATATATATACGAGACAAAATTTGTAAGATTTCAGATGGCCTCATAAGCCAAGTGTTAGTAAACATGCTTAGCAGAGGGGATTTACTAATATTTTTGTAGAAAAACTATTTATTAACCTCCTGAAGAGATGCCTCATTATTGCGATCATATGATCTATTGTACTTCTGTTCAAACTTTATAGGGTACCTTAGCCTACGGCCATAAGATATTTCGGGATGCTGTTCGGTGTTAACAATTAAAATTTCATGCCTAGCATATATTGTTATGTACCCAGATTTATCTTCATGGGATGCATTAATGCCCTTTAGGCTCAAGAATCTATATGTTCGACTCAAGACAACACCAGTTCTGCATAAGTGTACTCTGAGTCTTCAGTACCCTGTCAAAAGACTGCTTAACAACCTCAGGTTATTCTTAGATAGCCTTATGCTCGGCTCAGATCTCCTTTTTTGTAATGTTGCAACAAAAGTTTTGTTTGCCTCCAACCGACTTGATTTGGGAAGAGCCTTTGCCTTGTTTTTATTTTACTTTTCGTTGAGCATACCTTTTCAAACATCTGCCTCCGCTCCACAGAATGGTTTTGACCCTATCAGCGTCGTTGAAGCTCTCCTCCTTGTAGGCTCGTCTACTTGCTCACTGCAGAGGTTTCCGGCATAACTTGGGCACCAACCCAAGGGTAACCTTATTCTGTTTATCTGGCCGATTGGGCTTCTTCAGACAGTTCCATACTATATTCGATTTAACCTCATAAGAGCCAAGTGCCGAAATGGCGGCCTGACTCATTTAGTATTCTTATGTCCTGTCTTCTATACCGCCTACTGCTTCTATCCAAGTTGTATTGGGTACATCAATCGAAGGTATAGAGTCTATAGTATAGATTTCCAGTTGAAAAATACCGCATGTTTCCCTATGGGCTTACAGTAATATAGTATGCAGCTTCGACATTTCCCCATCAATTTTCGTTACTAAGTCTCGATGCGAAGCATTCCCCAAAATTCTGATTCTGCCCGCGGGAGACTTAAAGAGAAGTTGTCTATCATTTGATTTCTGAGGTCATGAATTTCATGTTAGAATTGCCTCCCTTTAACCTAACTTAGAAAAACTATCCTTATAACTTTTACCAATTAAAAGTTCTGAGGTGGGCCACAAAATATTGAGATGTATTCCAGTGAATACATGGCGGATGCAATATGGCGGTCAAGTAAATCTGATCAATTTTTATAAACCTCGACCGCCATATTGGATCCGCCATTTTGAATTTTTTAAATCTGAATGAAGATCTGTAATCAGCGATCCCAAAAACCCCTGAGTAACAATTTTCAAGTAAATCTGATTAGTTTTTAAGGACCTCCGTAATGTGTTTCTTTTTCTATTGCATCCCTTGACATAAACCCACCCCCTACTTTAAGGGTGCATGCAAACAATTTGGCTTAGGGCTCATTTTAAAGAGCAAAGATCAATTGTCAATTTCTGATAATAGCGAAGGTTCTAGCACGTCAGTGTTCAGCTCTATAATTCTTCAAAAATGGCCAAAAACGCTATTTTTAGAGGTTTCAGCCCCCTTTTTCTCGAAAACCTGACGTGATGGAAACTTTTTGAATACAGATTCGTGTTCAGCGCGAAAATGCCTTCAGGAACACCTGGAACCATCTTGTTTGCAAAACCCATGCAGGGCTGTGTTATTATTACGGCCCTTATTCTGGAAGCATATTTAGGGTGTTATTTGATCAACGCTCACTTCAAACGATTTAATTGCTGCCTGTACAGGTCTCCCGTGATAGTCCGGCTGGGTTTTAACAGCTCATAATGGATTACATTCTTCTGATCCCACCAGTTATAGAGTATAACCTCAACGCACTGGATATTCTACTTCGCTGTAGGTTTTGCTTGTTGTCCCCGCCTCTGATATGATTTCTTAAGCTTCAGATTATTGTTATGAAGCCCATTTTCAGGACAGTAATAGGTCGATGCAAGTTTTTTAAGCGATCAAACAGCATTCCAGTTATACAAAATCGTCTTTTCAACGTTTCTCGGCATAAACTGAATGTTGCACCCAATTTCTTTGATTTTGAATGAATTCTGCAGCTTTTAAAAGCTATAGAATGACTGCTTAAGTTACGTATAATTTCTTCGCAAAAAATAAAGAAAATTGCAGACGGTCCTTTGATATTTTATGGCAATTTTCCATTCCAAACTTTATGTTCTGAGACAAAAAATTATAGAATTTAAATTGGCGCAACATAATTAGAATATTTTTTCCAAATAATACTAAAGATAGGACCTCAAACTTTAAACTTTAAACTTTAGCATGATATATTCCATAACAATGTAATTCTCAGGCGGGCCATGTTAAAGTGGGAGTAGAAAATATTTCAAATATAGTTTTACTAGTATTTTTAAAAGCATTAAGAATTCTATGTATATTTTTATATGTTTTTTAAAATTGATTTCATGGTTAAAATTTTGTTTGAAATCCTTAGTTTATAAAAAATTTTTTTTTTTGTTAAATTTTTGCCAAAAAATGTTGTTATTTGAAAAAAATTTCAAGAATTTTTTTAATATATCAAAGTTCAGATGGTGCTCTTAAACCACAGCTGAAAATTATTGAAATATGTTTATAAATAACGAAAATCTTAGGCGGGCCATGTAGACGTTCAAATAGAATTTTTTTCACTTAAAAAAAATTAAATTTTTTTCACTTAAAAAAAATTAAATTTTTTTTGTATATTTCTAAGGATTTCTGTTCAGAAAATTAGTTTTTCAACCATTTTACAAAAATATTTTTTCAAATTTTTTAAGATTTTAAATTTTAAAAATTATTTTTTTATTATAATTTAACAAAAATTTTAAATTTTTTTCCACTCTAACTAAAGTTTAGATGTAGTATTTAAAACACAGTAGAAATTTTTTACAAATTTATTTATTAATCACCAAAATCTTAGGCGGGCCATGTAGGTATTAAATTAAAAATATTTTGCTTTTTATTTAAAAAAATTTATTTTTTTTTTTAATTTTATTTTTTTTTACTGTTTATTGTTTAGAAAATTTGTTTAAAATCCATTTTACAAAACAAAAAAATAAATTATTATCATCTTTATTAAAAAAAAAAAAAAAAATACTTTGATTATAATTTTCCAAAAAATTTAAAATTTTTCTGATCTTACTAAAGTTCAGATGCTGTACTTAAACCATATTTGATTTTTTTTTTACAAATTTCTTTGTAAACAGCTAAAATCCCAGGCGGGCCATATTTGCCTTTTTAAAGAAATTGTTATTTCAGGCCTTTTTTCACCATTTTTAAGCAATTTTCTTGAAATTTTTTTTCTGTCTTCACCTTAATTCAGGTGTCTTGATGTTTATTTCTTAACATTTCATTATGATTGCCTTGACAACAGCATCATAAACTTGCTGTAACAACTTTGTTACGAAGCTTCCATTTAAATGTTTATTCTTTTCAGGATTTGAAATAAAAACATGGTTTAATTTGTTTATTTTTCTAGACACTGATTTTATGATTCTCTTCACGTATATTGACTTGAGAAAGTTCTACGTTTTTCCTACGGCTCCTACGCTTGCTTACAATCCTTGCCGTGCCTTGCCTTGGCCTTACATTATGCAGACATTATAACGAGGGCTGTAAAAAAATTAAATGCAAAAATATTTTTGTTGTTGTTGTGGGTAAAACGAATGCCATAAAAATCCTCTTTTTACAACATTGTCTGCCTTACCGAATTGGTATTATTTTCCTCTTAAAGACTCTCAAGTGTATATGGTTTATGGTGTTGAAATCAAAAAAAAAAAAAAAAAACAACAAAAATCAACAACAAATTGTAACTTTAACTGCCAACAGAAAACAACTTAAAAACTATATCTAGAGAGAGGGGGAGAGAGTTATAAAATGTTATAAAAATTGTTGAATTATGAGTGAAATTTTTTGTTATTGTTGTTGCTAGTGTAAGTGTTGCAACAAAAATTCTATTTTGTCTGCCACACCATAAAAAACAACCACACCCCTTCTAAAAAAAGGGGAGCAAAACAAAATAAATTTACAAAATTGTATTGCAGCAAGAGAAAATGAATATTTTTAAAGACATTGTTAAACTTCTAAGCTGTTTAGCTGTTATGAGACAAAAAATCTCAGGCGGGCCATAATTCAAAATATTCAGAAAATCATGATTTTTCAAGAGGAACAAGATTTTTTTTGGATTATGCTTGAAAAAATACTATTTTCTGAGGCGGGCCATATTTTTCAAAATGTTTCAATCCATTGAAAAACGTATCCTAAAGCATTAGGAATCGATTTAAAATTATATTTTATGCCGATAATAACGTTTAGTTCAGAAACAATAAATTTTTGAGGCGGGCCACAAATGTTTAAGAGTGCGCTTGCTATCTGTAATTTAAATAAAACCGAACTTTTTTATTCGTTTGAAAGACCTGTTGATGCCATTATCTGTGGCATACAACATTGTCACAGCTTTTCTGAGGGGAGCGCATTCGAAATGGCCAATTTCACATAACACTTTAACCCCTAAATTAGGTTGAATTTGGCTGATGGCATAAGTAATGTTGGCTTTGAGGGCCGCTGTGGTTTGTGATTATGGATTCGCATATATCTGTGGATTCGCATATACCTTCGACTTAAAAAAAAACCCACAAGCTAATGTCTAACTGGGGCAAATTGCACGATCTTGGTGGTCAATTCAAATCAACTACTCGTGACAAGATCATGCCATTAAATAGTTCCAGCAGAATATCCATTGTCGCATGAATGGCGTACGGATGTTGGTCAATTGCTTGCTGAACCAGTGAACGCGAATTTATCCCCCACATTGCAAATAATTCTTCTTTTGGTACGACGATTATGGCGATCATAAGAAGGCCGTATCACGCGGTACATTGCTCTAGCATGTGTTGCTCGCAGGGCACCAGTAATAAGGATGGTAGATTATTAGATAATTAGGCAATCGCTTCGTAAAATATTAGGGGTTCAATTACTACCTTGTACACATCCAGCATGTGACTAGGGTTTTAAAATCCCCCTCCCCCCATTTTCTTTCAGGGAAATTCTAATTCTATAAGAATAACCTCCATATGGATTAAGGGCCATGTATCTGGCGGAAAAACTTGGTTAAATTCTCGCTAGCTCGTGATGAGCTATTTTCGAAATCTTATATACCCGAGCGAACAGCAAGACCTATGGTTTTATTTCCATATAATCTCTAATTGCTGCGGGATAAAAGCCAGAGGCAGCTGTTATCAGATACCAATTTACAAGCTGTTTTCCAATGGCAAGTAAGTAGTTCTCATTGCATAGGAGATAGTATTACTCCCTCTTGAGGAGTTTCGAGGCCATTAGCTTGATATTATCTGTGCATTAGAGAAGTATACCAATAATGGTTGACATACAATAATGTTATGATGTCATAGGTTAGGTTAGGTCGGAGTGGTAGCTCTGATGTCACAAAGCTCACTTGAGCACGCATAGCGGCCCGTTGTGATGCCACGGGTGAACGCAGTCCCTGTACTGACCAAGTTCCACCACAATGAGGGAAAAGGAAGAAGTTGGTCAGCTCAAGGGCTGCACAACGGAAGCACGACTACCCCGCACTGGAAAACCAGCCAGAAAGTTTGATGAACGAAGCTATATCCTTGATATCAATGGATGATAGCTCCGTTAAGCTAACAAGGAATGGGGAGCCAAATAACCTATATCTACACCTAGCAAGAGACGGGCACTGACAAAGAAAGTGAATGACAGTCTCCTCTTCCTCAGAGGACCTGCATCTACGGCAGAAGTCGTTAAGTCGGTCGCGTGTCGACCCATGACGCAATGACCCGTAAGCACGGCCACTGTAGTCGAGATGACGTCACGACCAAGACCAAGTAATTGGTTGGTACGCCTTTTATCCATCAAGGGCCAGGTGAGCCTAGCGGTGGAGCAGGACTCCTCATTGACCCAGCATAGGTTGGCGTCCCGAAAGAATTTCCGCGCAATGGTCAACTTGACCGAGGCAAGTGGTATACCCACTTCAACAGAAGAGGATTCCGGAAGGAGCGCACCAGCTCTGGCGAGCTCGTCGGCCCTACAGTTTCCCGGAATTTCACTGTGCCCGGGGACCCACACCAGAGAGACACTGGTGAAGCGCCCCGAAAGAAGGTCGAGACAGCGGCGACATTCCCTAACGATCCTAGAGTTATTCACGAAACCCGATAGAGATTTTATCGCGGCCTGACTATCAGAGAAGACCGAGAAGCGAGTGAAAGGAGCATCGTTGACGAGGATCCATTGAGCGGCCCGGTAAATCGTCATCACCTCCGCCTGAAACACGCTGCAGTAGTCCGGCAGACGGAGAGAAATATTCAGGTTCAGTTTCCCAGAGTAGATACCGCTTCCAACACCATTATCGAGTTTAGAGCCATCGGTATATATATCCAGGACTTCCGGGAGGACGACCGTATTAGGATTCCAGTCATCCCTGCTCGGAATCAGAGAGTGGAAACATCTGTCAAGACAATATTCAGCAGTGATATAGTCTATGTATACAGGGGCCACCGGATCAACCTCCAGAATAGTGGAGTGACCAGAAGGTATAATGTGCCAGCGAGATAAAGCATTAAGTCTAGTCGCAGTAAACTTGGCCGCCTGTTTAGCGAGAAGCACAGTAGGAAGCCAGTTGAGCATCGCGAACAAAGCGAACAATGATGTCATATTGTCTCTGCTATTACAATTGAAAATCTGCTGCATAAAATTTTTAAACATTTTCACCGCCTTTCAAATGAATGCAACTTTCGATTCTTGTCATCTACGGGGTATGTGGGTAAGATCGAGACTGGCTTTGTAAATAAACAGAAGCTAAGGTACTTAATTCTGATTTTTTTTCAAGTTATCAGAGATTCTATCGTCATGACCCTCAGGCTATTCTACATATTCTTCGACATGTTGTGACAACTGGGGATCTGTATTCGTAGTATACGTCCACCAAAGTTGAGGAGAGCTAACAAAGACTTCTGCAGAAGTTGTCATATCGTCTGGCGGTTATAAATCGTCTGCAAAAAATTTTTTCCGCTTATGAAAGGAATACAAGTTTTGATGTTGCCAGATAGGTAGATATGGGATTTGATGGTAAGTTCGAGACAGTCTCTGTAAATATACAGAAGCCATGGCGGCCAAATCTGATCATCTGCAAATTAACAGAGATTATATCGTGACTGTTAAACGTATTGCCTGTTATTATATGGCACTTGGGGTTCGCGAAATCCAGAATACGTGCTCCTAGGCTGCAAAAGCTGTAATGAAATGGAAATCTGAACAAATTTTCGGAAACTCACAAATTAGAGGCAGAACTCATCCAGGGCGAATGGCTAGGGCTGATCCCATCCAGGATTACTATGTGACCTGATCTAACCTTAAAATTTTCTATTTTTTTTTTACAAAGAAAATCTTTTTGAGTTCAATTTACTTTTGTTTCTTGACCCTTTTTTTCATATTTTCTTAACAGTTCAATGAATTCTTCTCGTCTTATAGACCACTAAAGAGGGGGGGGGGGGAGTTGAGGGTTAAGAGAGAAACTTTAATCATAGGCTTATAAGTACTATTTTCTCTTACTGAATAGTTGGCGAACAAAAAAACAACCGAAATCCTCTTAAAATTATATTCCATGGTTTAACGCCATAATTCACTCAATAACAGCTTAAACACATACACACGTAGGCACTTACATACAGGGTTTTGAACATTGTGTACCACTGAAGTGCACTAGTGAAGTTATGGCAGCAGATGCGAATGACAATGGCAAACGATAAGGTTGATGACGATGACAATTGTCAACTATCATCCACCACCCATCCACCTACACAGTCACCTTTAACTCATCATAGTGACCTGACTGAGGGTGACTCCACCTTCTCTTTTGTATTTTCTTTGTCTTATTAATGCATCCATGCTCATGGTTAAGGGAATTGTGGTTGTATGATTGTAACAGGGATTAAAAATGGTTAAAAATCCTCTTAAGTTGACGAGTTAAAATGTGGTTTATATATCGGAGAGAGTAAAGAGGAGGGTGCAGGGGAGAAACGAAAAACTAATTGTACTGACCTGACCATATAACGTTATAAGCACTCTTCAAAAGCTTTTCAAACGCAGCACTTCACAGAGCATAATGGAAAAACCAGAAATTGGCAAGAGAAATCCTTGAAACAGAAAACGAAAAGAGGAGGAAGAAAATCGAATTGGAAATTGAAATTGCAAAACTCTAATAGGGAAAGGTGATATGCGTTCAAGGAAAACAAACAAACAAACAAACAAAACCATAAAGAAGGGAAATTATGAAACCAGATATTCGGATTGAGGATTTTGGGCCAAACAAGAAAAAACTTTAAATTTCAAGGCTCTTAAGCTTGTTGTGTTTTTTCTTTTGTAAAATTTTTGTATTGAAAAATGTCCATATTTTTGCAGGATATTTTTAAGGATATTGTTAAGGAAATAGTTTTTTACAACCACAACAACTCTTTCGTCTTTGTTTTTGGCATTGTAAAGCCACACAACCAAAACTATTTCTTCCCTAAACAATTTGCTCTAGACAACAAACTTATACGTGTTGGTTCCTTATCCCTTCTCAAGAAAGTTTTGGAAAGTTTTTTTCTTTTTAATAGAAAAACAATAATTTTGATAGCCGAACGAACACAACACAATCCGGAATTTATGAAATTCTTTATCAAAGTTCAAGTATTTGGAAACTAAAGAAAATTGAAAATTATCGTAGTAAAGCCATACAAACATAAACGATGGTATTTGTAAATAATTTTCCTGGAAAATAACTTCAATAAACGCTACAACTAACAAGGCTTTGGGAAATAAAACATAAAATTTAAACAATTTAAATTCTTGTTAAACAAAATCAACAATTTCTCGAAGGGGGCTCATTGGCATCCCAGATCCCTGAAAGGCAACTGCCGAAACCTACATGAGAACTAGCTGAGCTGTAGTATCCTTAAACGTCAAGGTGTTAGACAGGATTGCCTTAGATTAACTATAAGGTGGCACAAAACTTATTAGCATGTCTGCAGATGCAATAATTTTTGTAAAAGGTAGCGTCGTTAAATGTCAGTTCTGAGTTGATTTTTTTGTGAAATAAATCTCTACACAAATATATACGTCAATAACAGAAAAATCATTGTAATGCTCAAGAGCATGAATAAAAGTTTTCTTTCGTTCTATTTACGCTAATTTAATTTTTGGTCTGTCAACTTCTAGAATCCCACTGTTGATTTGTTATTGTTAAATATTTATTTTCTGGGTTTAGTATTTCGTCGCCATAGTCTAGCTGATAGTGTGTTGGTTTATTAGACGCAAGCACGTAGCTCAAAGCACTGGGTTCTGAGGTAATGAATTTACATTAAGGCACATGACTTATGGAGGAGTTGTAGAGATGAGGATGAAAAAAAAAATGCTTTGTCGGAAGAAAAAAACCCACTTTGATATCCTTGAAACGATCTATCAATATACACTTCATCAGAAGCTCCGCATAGTTCGGAGAATAGAGGAAATGTAAGACTATGCTATCACAGTGAGTCTTATGTGTGGTTTAAGTATGTTTATCCAAACTCCTTGGGTAGAGAGCCATTTACCAAGCCCTTGGCTAAACGTATCAAACTGTCAGATCTAGCTTAAGCCTTGGAACCTTATAACTAAAGATGTTAAAGAGGGTTGCTAAAGTAACCGTGTTAAATATAGCTCACTAAGGTCCTCCTATCAAGGAATTCATTGTGTTACCATAGTGCGTATTATACCATTTCCGGCCGTCATTATTTCCCAACCATTTCGTCAGTTTTCTGAAGTTTTCTTAATTT
Source organism: Sarcophaga caerulescens (assembly GCA_927399465.1). Lineage (NCBI taxonomy): Eukaryota > Metazoa > Arthropoda > Insecta > Diptera > Sarcophagidae > Sarcophaga > Sarcophaga caerulescens. The sequence goes on along the minus strand of OV656873.1, from coordinate 112,132,489 downwards.
CACTCAAAGCACTTCTGTTGGTTGTAAAAACTCTGTCGCTAATCTCTGTTTACCTAGGATTTTTTCCCAGGTATCCAAAGGCCAAATAGTGATAGAGAAGTTGTTTAGAAGTCTTGTTTTCTTCATTATTATTCTAGCATCTTCAGAAGGTATTGTAGGATATTGTCACCCCTGGGTTTGTATATTTAGGGAATTCGTTATCACCGGTATTAGATTTTTATTTATACTAGCTAAAGGCTTGGGAATCTTTAAAAGGTGCCTGTAAAATTCAGGCTCTTACATCTGTTTCAGTCCCTTTGAAGATACACACGCACAATGAGGAGCTACACTCGTCATGCGACTAAAGTTACTGAGTTACTGTTGAGTATGATAATTAATACATTCCTTCAACTCAGAATAAAAGAAAACCTACTAAGAGGTGCCGTGTGTGTTACAAAAATAAAATTAGAAGTGAGACTCCCTGGCAGTGTAAACAATGTAGGATTCCTTTGCACTTACCAGTGTGTTTTGAAAAGTATCACACGCGTGAAGACTATTGACTATATACCTTATTAAGGTTTTGCTTTGATTTTTTCTTAATTTCACCGTTTTTGATATTAACAATGTGTAAAAATGGATATTAATTAAGAATTCGTAAGAATTATAAAATGAAACAAGTTTTTTTTAATAAAACTTAAATGGTTATTTCATGCACAGTTTTTCATTATTAAATCGTACCGGAAGGGTTTAATAGAATGCGCTAATTTGTTTTTGTTTATCATTATTTGTAGCATATTTTTTTTATTTTTCTGGTGCATACTTTTGGGGTTAGTTTTTAAATTTAAAACTTTTGATACTTTTTGTTAAACCATTAGAGAAAATGACACTTAAATGCAATTTTTTTGCTGCATACTTTCAGGTTTAATGTTGTAATAACTTAAATTTTTAATATGCTTTTTAATCTACAATTTTTAATTAAATATTATCCATTATGAACACAATAGATTAAAATCTTTAAATTTATTTTCCATTCAAACTTCATTAAATATTCTTAAAGCGTATTTTTTTCTAGTGCATACTGTCCGTATAATTTTTTTTGTATGAAAAAAGAAAATTATTAATTCAGTTTTTATTTGTCTATAATCGATTATACATTATATACATACATATATTACATTAACATTAAAAAAAAAAAATCATAAAATATGTCTGAAAGGATATAACATTTTTTTGCTGCATACTTTCTGGATAAATTTTTTTGATACGCTTTTTAATCTAAAATATTTGATTACTTTTTTTAACCATTGCAGAAACAGTTGATTAAAATTTATTGGCATCAAGTATTCTTGGAAACGTAATTTTTTCCGGTGCATACTTTTAGGTTTAATATGGTTTTAATAGGTTTTTTTGTTTTTTGTAAAATTATCAATTAATTTCTTATGTGCCTGTAATCGATTATGCATGTGTTTATTATTGTTTTACAAAAATTAATTAAATATGCTTCAAACGTTTTTTCTGAAGCATACTTTTAGGCTTACTTTTAAAATATGATTTTTTTTCTGTTGGAAACTAAAATTTTTAATTAATTTTTTAATGTTTTTTTTTTCGTTTAACTTCATTAAATATGCTTAAAACGTAATTTTTTCTGTCTACAGCATACTTTCAGGCTTAACAACCCTTTTTCGTTTTGTATTAACAACAAAATATGCCTTTTTCGTTGTTAAGTTAACATTTTTAATTACTAAACCAAATGACTGTTAATCCCTTAGAGCATTAGTTGAGCACGCAAATATGCCGGCTTGTTTTGCTTTTTTCTCTTTTTGTGTTTTAATCCAAAAAATATGTTTTAATACATGCTTTTAATGTTTAATTTGCGTATAATTAGTAATGAAAGCATTTCATTGTGTACAGAGTTTAGGCTTAAAAATATTTTCATGTTTCTCCAAAAAATATTTGTGAAGCCAGCCGTATAAAGATTAACATGTTGTAAAAAAGAAGAGCATGCTTTAGGGGTTTTGAGACGATATGTACCTGTAGTTTTAATTTTTTTTTTTTTTTTTTTTTTTGTAAGACTGCAGCTATAAAGTAATTAATGGCCATCACAAGCATAATAAATGAACTTGAAATTAACCTGTAACAGCAATGAAGTGTGTTTTCTTTGTTTCTCCCACATTTATTTACAGCATACTTTTGGGCATATGTGTATATGTACATACATGTATGCTAATGGAAAAATAGCATTCATTTATGGTTCCTTTCCTTTTTTATTGTTGTTGTATTGTGGCTCTCTTAATAAAAATATTGGCGTAAAGAAACATGGAAAATCTGTTGTCTGTTAAAAGCCAACAAATATTTTTCCACTGGTTTTCTGTTGTTTTTTGTGTTTTGGTTTCTTTTGTAGCGCCTATAAATATGCTTTTGCTTGTTCTGTTGTTGTGTGACACTATGGTTTTGGTCTTTCTTTATCGTGTTACCAGACAGAATATGTTGGTTGGGTTTTGTAGGCGTTGTAAGTGGATAAAAATTGTAAATACGCCACAGCCGAATAACTGTCCGTATGTCTGTCTGTCTCTCTGTCTGTCTTTAACATTGTTATTGTTGTGGTTGTTGTTGTAATTCATTTCTTTTATTCCCCGTAGCGCATTTAATTTTAATTATGCGTGACAACACACTCATCTCTACATTTTATTCCTTCTTTTTGTGTTTTTCTCCTTCCACTTCCACTTGGCCTTTTTCTTATTGCTCTCTTCATATGTGTTCATAATTTTTGTCTACTTTTTCTCCTTTTCTAGGTTAAATAGACTAAAAGTAGTGCTTTCGGGTTCGGGGGGAGAAAGAGAAAGGGAGAGAGAGTTTAACATATTTGGTTTTATTACTTTACTTGGGTAAAAAGTTTTCGTCCATACTGTAGTTGCTTGGCATGGTTTTTAATTATTATTAACGGTGGTCTCTCCATACATGACAGGCATCAGTTTTGACAGCCAAGCTATAAAGGCGGCAGCAGCAGCAGTAGAAAAAATCAAAATGTAAAACATACTTTAAGGCTTACGATACGAATAATAATAATTCTTATAAAACCGAATTTTTTCAGGTGGCACAAGCATTTCTTTCTAAAGAAACTTTATTCGTGAACATCTAAGGATTTTAATATGGAGGGTATTACTTAAAAATACGGAATTTGTAGTGTAGTTTGGTAGATAGGTACATAAGTTTGAGGACGTGCAGATCGGGTAAAGTGGTAAATACAAAAATAACCAGAGACTCAGGGACCAATTGTGTTTGTCCTAGAAAGAGGTGAGAGACAGTGAAAGATTGAAAAAAAGAAAACAAAGCAGAGTCAGCTCTATCCCATGACAAATCAGCCCCAAATTGAAAGTTTAAACCTTCAAGAAACCTATCCCAAGGTATACGACCCGCTTTTTCGGAGAATCGAACAGTCCTTGAAGAGATGCTTTGTCATCACTGACATCTACTCATCTCCACATTAACCCTTTGCTCAGGACTAAATTTCCTCTCGCCACCCATGTTGTGTGTTAATTTTATTCTACCTCTACGAAGAAGATTTTTGAGAAACTTTGCATTGCAATTTTATTTACTTTCAAGATTTTTGTCACTAGACTGCTGAAGAGGAAGTTGCCTAAAAATTTTGTCTTCATATTTCGTTTTGTTCCAGAGCTGGGCTTCGAACAACAGGCTCGCAGTCTGATAAGCCCACATACTATCTACCATCCATCTACTATCTATCTTATTCTTCACATAATCTTCCGAATAGATCCTTAAGGAATCTAGTCACCAGTTTCACTTTGGGCTTACTGAGTTCAGTAACAGAGCAGTGCTATCAATGTCGGTAGTCGTTTAGAGGCTTTTTGCTAGTAGCACGCCGATCTATCCTGCCGGTGATCATATCATAAGTGACTTCATAGTAGGCTTAGTTATTTGGAGTATTAGTGTCAACAACCATATCACCAATCGAACGAGTGTGTCAGTATTTTTGTTCTCTGGAACGTTACTATAACCCCGAATTCAACAACCCAACAGAGGTTGACCCTTTGCGTTTCGTAGACTCTTACGGAGTTCCTACAGTCACTAGCCTCTCGAGACTTACGTTGGACCGATCCTATAGGTCTTAAGCTTAACCTGATTGTTAATGAAAATCACGTAGGAATACGCATTAAAAGAAGAGAGGTTGGCCTGAAGGCCGTGGCCAAACAAAACAACAAATATATTCAGCTGACGAATGCTATAGTTGTTATTTAGTTTATAATGAACTCCAGTTCAAGGTCCTCACCAGTAAACTCGGCACCAATTCCCCATTATCTCTGGGACTGGAAAGTCTTTCTTTCTTTAGGGCTCTATACCCCAACATGAGCTGCCTCAATTAAAAGAATATTAAAAAATATAAGCACCTTATGTCTTATTTGATTACAATCAGAGGTCAAAGTTTATCAAAAGAGTGTTAAATTCGTATATAAACTAATTTTGTAGTATACTTTAAGGCTCAAATTTTAATTTAGTTATATAAACAACAACAATAATATGAAATAAAATTTTATATTCTATCCTTTTTATTGTGTTTTAAATTTAGATTAAAATTTTAAATTATTTTGCCTAATGACACCCAAAAGTATACTTTATTTTTTTGCTAACTTCATTAAAACCATATTGGCTTTAAAAGCTGCACCATAACAATTTAAATGGCAAACACTTGGAAAATATTTTCGTTGGCACTTTAAACAATTTCCACAAAACTATTTTGGCATTATGACAAAATAAGAAGAATGAAACATTACAAAAGTATGCTACACATGTTGTATTATTAACACATCCACCAAAACTCTGTAAAGTATGCATTAAAATTTGTGTAAAAGTCAAAAATAAAAGTGGGGGTGGGGGCATGAGTTAAAGTCAATTAGTTTAGAACCAAAGTCATCCTTTTTTTGGGCACAATGAAACTGTAAATGTTTTACAGTAACTTTGTTGTTTTTTTTGCTTTAATTTTTTTTGATAATAAAGTAAAGCATACTTTTAGTTGTCAATTTAGTCAGTTGCTTGACTTGAATCACTCTTGCAGTAATTTCTGTACAACATGTGGGTTTTAATGTCGGAGTAATTTAACAAAAAAAAAGGGTTACATTGTGTTATGAAAAGGCCTGCATTTGTTGTTAATGGAGTCACAGAGAGGGGGCGAAAAAAGGATTTTATAGGATCCGTTAAAAAGGAAAAATTATAATTTATTAAAAATTTTAATGTGAAGCGTAGGAAGGTCTATTAAAATACTCTATTATTGCTGAGGCAAATAAAAGGTTTAAGAGGCCATAAGGTTTTATTATAAAGAGAAGGACACTGTGTTCCATAAAAGGTCGACCATTATAGGAAATCTAATGGACGCGAAATTGTGGAGAATATTGAAGTCACTCCAGAAAAAGTGATAAGATATTCCAGGAATTTTTACAGGAGTTTAAGTATCTGGGTGACACTATAAAGACGAAATAAAAGATATATTTTGTGGTTCAAAGAATTCGAAAATCACAAGATATGGAAAGGCAAGCTATGAAAGGCAGTCTTACTACCACGAATCCCAAATAAAGTCACGTAACACCTATCAAATCCATTTCGTCAGATGAAGACAGCTCAACTGGATCAATAGATGATAAATCATTGGTGTTATGAAGGATATTTTTTCATTGGTTTTCAAGGCCAGCCAAAGATCCTTTGTCGGTAGTATTCAAGGGCAGCGAGGAAGGAATCACCATGCAAAGATCCTTTGTCGATGGCTTATGAGAGCAGACATGAAGGAATCACTACCCAAAGATCCTTTGTCGGTGGTCTAGGGCAGAGTACCCGCAAAGGTAGTGGATTTAAAGGACAGTGTGTCTGCAAAGGAAGTCTTGTCTTGTCTCTTCTCCAACTGTCACAGTTTCGACAGTGGCCGTTTAACAGCATTCTAATCAGTCGGGTATGATGTGTTATCTGCTAGTGCCTTAAAAGTGCAGCCAGTGATCTGCTCCATTTTTATGTACGAGCAAACTATAACACCCTCCAAAAACAAAGAGCCCTGAAACTGTAATTTGAGACAAGAATATCTCTTTGCACCGATAATATAGGCGACACCTCTAAGGCCGTTTAGCACATTCACAATTCGTTCGGTTTCTATAGATAATCCAGTGTCCCAGTAGATACATAAGCGCTTAGAAACTTTGAAAAGAAATTGAGCTGCTAAATGTGGGGCAGACAATCACCGCGGACCTTTACCAAAAAGATAGCGACACTAAGTGTGACACCCGAGACATAAGACTCAATTAACATTGTCTATGGTTTCATGGCTCTTTTCTAAGATTTAGCAGGTGGAACAACTAAGTTTGATGTCATTCTGAGAACTTCCAATCAGTGGGTTACTTTAATCGCAAAAGGAATTATTGTCCTATCGTCGGCGCATATTGTCGGATCTTCTGTTTCCAAGACAAGTCATAGGGCTCTTAGGTTCAGTCCTTGGGCATGCATTCTTTCATTCCATCACTAAACAGATGTCTACCATCTGTCCAATTATTGCTTTGGGCCTTAAACAACTTAGCGGGTTGACCGACCACCACTCCAGCAGCCTTGTTGGTTTCAAATCGCAGAGTAGCGATTTTGACTTTATAATGACTTTCCTAATTAAATTTTGAAATAATCTACAGCGTACCTTTTTCTTAGGATTGACTTGGGCAATTATTCTTTGAACCTCTCTAAAATAGAATTTTAAAGCTACATGAGCTATGTAAACTACAAGTGGCAGTTAAGGACCCCTCTTTTGATGAGTGTATATATAGTTACAGCATATGTTTGGGGGTGAAAATGATTCTTAAGTCGTCAAAAAACAGAGTGATTCTCTCTGCATCAATTCTGTATATATAGTTACAGCATATGTTTGGGGGTGAAAATGGTTCTTAAGTCGTCAAAAAACAGAGTGATTCTCTCTGCATCAATTCTTGCCCTATTACCTAAGCAGTTCTGCAAGGCAGGCTTAATTTTAACATGCCTTTCAAGATTTCTGATCCATAAAAAATAGTTTCGATCTGTTTTTTAAAAACTTTTGTAAGATAAACCGTTTTATGACATTCCAGAAGTTGATTTAGAATTTGTCAGTTTTAAATTTTTTAATTAAATACGGGGAAAATATTTTTTACATATTTTTTTCCAATGTGTTTTTCGTATAAAAATTGCCTTTCAAACTTTGTTTTTTTTTTTTTGGTATTTGTGCTCCACTATTTCCTATTGTGTGCTCATTTTTCTCTCTAGTTTTTCAATTAAATTGGAAAATATCTCGTTATAGAGTACAATTCTTTTTTTCAGTACGCCGGAAAATATGCAACAAAAACAGAAAGAAAAGAAAAAATCAGAATTTATTACTTCGTTTATTTGCGACACTCAACCCATTTATGGTAACGTTGTTTTGTACACATTTTATGTGTTGAATATCGATTTTTTCGAAATGGTTTCGATAGAAATTTGTTGTTGTTCTTGTTGTTGGCACATTCTGGACTTTTTGCAGCCTTTATTCCCTTTTCTTGTTGTTGTTGTTGCTGTTGTTCGTTTAACAAACAAAACTGACGTGAAACTGTCGCTCGATATTAGGCACAGAATACAGAACAAAAAAATTGTCTGCAGGCTTTATGCACACATACTCGTACAAACACATTGGCAGACTTGAACACACACAGTTTTTGGAATCTATATTTTACGGAAATGAATGGAAAAAAAAATCAACAAAAACGGCATTTTATTCGTTCGTTCGTTTGCTCATATAAAACTGCTGTGTGTGCTGGTAAGGATTTTGACCTTAAAACTCGAATCTGTGTATGTGTGTTAACTGTCTGTCATATGCACAATCATAATAATAATGATTTCAACCTTATTTTCTTTTCCTCTCCACATCCCTAAAAACTTATGTTATGAAGCAACAACAACAACATATAAAAAAAAGAGTTTTTCATATAAAATGTTGACATTTTATTTCGGATTTTGATCAACAAAAAAAAATTGAAGAGAAAAAATATGTCGTCGACATAAAATTGTTACACAATGAAATCCACATAAAAAAGGTTAAAACTTAATTAAACAGGATTTTTTTCGTTTTTTTTTTTTTTTTGTTTTGTTTGAAGGTCATGAACTTTCAATAAAATTAAGGATAAAATTCGTGAAAATGGAAGTCACTAAAAGTAGGCAATAAAATTTGATAAATTATTGACAGGGTAGCGTACCTACCATACAGGAAGTTTTAAAAATACAGAAATTTGTTAAATTTTTAGGAAGAAGAGAATGAAGTTTTGAATGAAATATTCCGAGCCCATGGAGAAACTCATTGTCATCTTCCAAGCGGAATTCTACGCCATCGAAAGATGTGCAATACCAGAGACAGGACTTTTGGCAGTAAGGCCACCATACGAGCACTCGGTTTTTATGAGTCTAAATCGAAGATAGTATTAAACTATCTGAAAAAGCTGATTCTACTAGGTAGGCAGAATAGGGTAACCTTGTTCTAAGTACCAGGTCATGTGTGCATTTTCAGCAAAAAGTAAGCAGATGGGCTTGCGAGGAGCTTCCACTCCGTTGATCGCACATCTATATATCCAGAGTATATATATTCAGCGGTAGACGCTTGTAATGCTTCTGGATGTATGCTTCATTTTTTCTTATTTACTAATTAACTGGTAGATTTCTAAATGTTACTTCTTAAAAGTATTACTGAAAAGAAATTAGATTTCTTTCCTCCCTATTTGACTACATCTTGTGATAGGATTTAATTTTTGGTGCCTTAAAATATGCTTTAATGTGTTCTGAATGTATTTTATTGCTTGCAATTCTGCAAAGTTTTATTTTTATTTTACAAATACTGCGGTGATTTTATATTAATCTTTATATTAATCTTTTTTGATCTTTTTAGTATTTAAATGCCCCCTAAGGTGTACTTTGATTTTTATTAAATTTGTTTATTATGCTCATAATACATTTTAATTGTTTATAGCAATGTTAAATTAATTCACATTCTATAAGTCATATGTGAGCTGATTCCTTTAAGTATGCTTTAATTTGTATCATTTTGGTGCCAGAAATGTTTGTTGATATAAAATTTTAATGCAATTGAAATTTAAATTGAATGTATATCATCATTAAGGCATTTTATAATTGAGTTTTTTAATTTGTTCTCAAAGCTATAGTCCTGCAAATATTATTTTTGTAAAATTCATTCATTTCGTATTTAAATACTCCTTAAGGTATGTTTTAAATTTTTTGTTATTAAATTTTATTTTTTCCTTGTTGTTCTGTTATTATTGCCTTAATCTAAATAAAATTTGATCAAGAAAAACGTTGTTTATTTTTGCCTAAAAACATATTTTTCTTATTAAAATTTATTTTTCCCTTTGCCACCCTAAAAATATGCTTTAATATTTTTTTCTGGTATACTTCCTGTTTTAAATTTTTGATTTATTTGTTTAGGTTTAATAAGGAAAGGCCAGAACAAAAAATCAGATTCTTTTTTTTTGTTTATTTTAACCTGGTAATTGTTTATTCTTATTTTCTTTACGGCTCTCCCATAATTTCCCTGTATTTTGTAAAGGATTATTATTCTCTTTTACTCTCTCATTAAGTGAGAGTGAGAGAGTAAAATAAATTACTCTCTTGCTCTCTTGTGTCCTCGTTTTATGGCAAATGAGAGCTTGTAATGCTATCAAGAGAGTTTCTTTTATAGCAACTCGTCATTCGTTTGTTTAGGAATTTTTTGCTTTCATTGCTCGAATCACATGTCCTTCCTTGAAAAAGAAAAAAAAATTAGAAAAAATTCCTGTCATTATTTGTTGAGAAAGGCAATAAAAGGGAAAAAGAAAATTGGCATGTGGAAATAATGATACTGAAGAGCAATAATATTTTGAGACTTGAAAATAAATTGCGGTAAAATTTTAAAGGAACTTTGAAGGTAATACATTATTTTTAAGCGCCTGAAAGTAGTCTCTATTTTTTATAACACTCAAATTTTTATTCATTGATTCTTTATTTAGTAATAAAGATCATAAGAGACAATATAATTTAAAGGAATTCAACAAAAAATTACAAAATAAAGGTTGGGGGCTGATGACGCCTAAAAGTTGATATTCATTGGTGAGTTAAATTTTAAATATTGATTTTTAAGATAGAAATGATGATGGTAGGAGGTATTATAGTAGAGTCTTAAAAACTTCCTTTGAAATTAAAAGCGAAAAAAATTTTAGTTTTATGAGCCTGAAAGTAGGGGAAATTTTTTTAACACTTTTCAGATTTTATATATTCATTGTCTACTAATCTTGTTTTAACTTTATTAGAAAACCAAAGTGGACATAATTTAATACTCATTTAACTTTAAGTAATTGAAGCTTTCATTCGACTTCTATTTTTATGCAGTTTTAGTATCAAACTATGAAACTATTTATTAATAAGAGCGCCGTTAATTATTCTTTAATAATACGAAAGAGTTAGTGGAGGTGCTACAATCGCTTCTACTTAGCCACAACTTATCTGATCTCTGCCTAATCCATTGCCTTACCACTCCCAAAAAGTGATGCCCAGAAGGTTTTACAGACCCATCCGTTAGATTAACACACTTTGCTGAGCCCTCTTGTGCCAGTTTGCCAAACTCGTTTACCTTACCGTTACAGTGCCTCAGGTTTTATATTTAAACCTAGTTTTATATTTAAGTTATCCAGTAACCGATGTAGTCGAACAGATAGTGTGTTGGCGTATTGGAAGCGAGCTCGTAGTTTAAACCCCAGTTCAGATATCTCGAACAAAACAGAATAAGAAAAATTATTTCTTTCTAGTTAGGAAAAAATCTGAGAGGAAAAAAAATTGCAATGAAAAGTTTTTTAAATCTGTCATTCGGAGTCGACAGTAAACCGTAGATCACCCAAGCCATGGATAAAATTAACATACACCACGTAGGTGGTGTGAGAAATTAAGTTGAAATTCTAACTAAAGTGTTGTAATCATCAATTAAGTAAGCCAAGAAGGTGAAACTGTAATTTCGGAGTTCATAACGTAGGAATGTATTCTTTTTATACAACTTCCTCCAAAGTTTCAACTGCAGGACCTATCCTGATTGGCTGTCATACAAAGTTGCATCAAAAAAAAAATCATTTAAAATCTTTGACTAAGGCTTTTAAGTTTGCCTTGGTTCTTAAACTGTAACCGATTAAATTTATTTTTAAGTATTTTATCTTAAAAAAACCTCATTATCAACTTGAATGTTTTCTTTTCCTTTTTCCGAAGAAAATCTCTGTCATTTTATTTTTTTTGTCTGAAAAATTTTTCTTTTTTCTTTTTTGCTTTTATCACAGCAAAACTTTTCGAAAATCTTAATTTTGTTTTAAAAACTATTTTTTTTACTTTTCACACCCTTAACTCTCAGTATTTTCTTAAGTATTTTAAGGCAAAAAAATAAGAAAAAAAATTTGCCCCCAAAAGTATGCAAAGGAATTTGAAGTTGAGGTTTTTCGCCTTATTTCTTTTGGCTTAAATGGGGTGTTTGTTTGCCATAGTTGTTGTGTCTGTGTTTGATGTTGCTGTTGTTGCAGACAACCTATAAACAAAAACAAATCATGTTTTGTGTTATTAATGACTTTCATTTTTACTTCCTGTTTAAGACCAACGAAACACACGACCGACCGACGAGCAATAAAATTTGTTTTTTTTTGTTTGCAAAATAAATAGTTTTACTCCACGTACATACATATATTTTATAGCACAACTTTTGTTTATTTGAGAGAGACAGAGAGAGTAAAATACACTCTCTCCGTTTGCATGTATGGGGAGATATATTTTGTACATTTTCCTTGGTATACTTTTGGGCTGTTTATGAAAATATACCGGTATTTCTGCGCATGAATTTTTTGTTTTCATATGAATTCGTGCAGCTGCTAATAATTTTGTTTCCCATGAAAATTAAACTCGAAATCACTACAAATATTTGAAAAATCAAAATCAGTTGATATTATGCTGCGTAATGCCTTGGTATCGGTAAACGGTTGAAATCCTCGATAAAAGTTATAAGAAATTCAACGTAGTTTTACAACAAAGTGCAAATAATAAGCATAAAAAATAAAAAATATAGAAAAATAGCCAAGAATCCTTTGAACGATTCTTTTTTAATTAAAAAAGTTTTTAAAAGTGTTTTTAAAAAAGTGTGTTTAAGTGTTTTAAAGTGTTTTTAAATATAAAGTGAAAATATTAAAAAGTAAATAAAAATATTACGAAAGAAAAGATCAAAAAAATTATAAAGAAAAGTATGTTGTTCTTAGTCTAAATGTAGGCTTTAAAAACCAAAAAACTAAGCCAAATGAAACAAATTTGGAAATTTAATTTATTTGTTATTCCATTTAGAAAATTTTAGAAAGAAATCGCCTTAAATTAGGCTTTAAATTTTTATTTATTTTTACTATTGAAACATTTCTTTAGCCTACACAAATTAGTTAAAAATTGAATTGTTTACTAAACGGTTTTCAATTCTCCTTAAATTATGTTAAATATTTTGTTAAATATTTCTTCTTATGCATTTTCAAATGGGAATAAATTTAAAAGTTAATTGCTTTGAATTATAATTCCATTTAAACACAATTTCTTTATCACTTTTTCTGTTTTAATTTTGTTTGCTTAAATATTATGAATCTAACAAGTATCCCAAAATTATGCTTTAATTTTTCTTTCTAAGGCTTTTCAAATTAAGATAAATTTTAAGTTAGAATCCTTTGATATTCTTCTTCTCGTATTATTTATTAAAACCTTTTTCCTAAAATTGGACTTTAAAATTTTATTTTTTAAAAGACTTCTAGTTCAAGAACATTCAAGTTAAAAACAGTTTAAGCTATTTTGCTGATTTCTTTCAAAGCGACCTTTAGAAGTGCTTCTAAAGATATAGCCTAATATTAGGCTTTAAAAATTTGATAAAACCTTAGAAAATTAAATTAAATTTCTCTTTAAAACTTAAAAACTTTAAAAAGTTATGAAGCAGAATTCCTGTAAAAAATTATAGTTAGATTCCCTTGATATTCTTTTACAAACATTATTTCTTAAAACCTTTTGCCTAAGGTTAAGCTTTAATAGTTCATTTATTTGTCAGAACTTTCTTTACAGCCTTTCTAAATGAAAGAAAAAAAACTTAGTTTCCTATTGCTTTAAAATTTCAAAACTTATTAGAAATTTAAACAAAGTGAAAGAAGAAATTCCTTTAAAAAATTTTTTTTATTGAAAAATTTTTCCCTAAAATTATACCTTAGTTTTTCTGTTTTTATTAAGGCTGTCTTTAAAACCGTTTCAAACAGAAACCCACGTTTCCTTATATGCTCATATCATAAAGATTTTTCTTTAAATTCCTTATAAGTTATTCATTGACTAAAATATTCCCCTGAAAGTAGACTTTAAAACATATATTTTCTATTATAATGTCGCTCACAAAGTGTTTGCCTGTAAATTTAAAGTAACGATGCTATACTTAAATATTTTTTATACTCGGTGTGTTTTAAAAAGAATTCATTAAGGAAAGCTGCCTGAAGTTACACAATTGAATTCCTATAATGTTCCCTTACAAAAAAGTAGGAATTTATTAAGAAAAATCAAATTAAAATATAAAATAAATTATTTTTAAAAATAGTGTAAAGCTGAAGTCGCCGTAGTCTAGTAGGTAGTGTGTTGGCTTATTAGACTGAAGGCCCGAGTTCGAATCCCAGGTCAGACATCAAAACGAAAATATGAAAATGTTTCTTCGACGACTTCCTCTCAGTAGATTTCTGGCAAAAACTCTGAGAGTAAATAAAATTGCCATGAAGAGCTTCTCAAAAAACTGTCGTTCGGAGTCGACTTTAAACTGTAGGTCCCGCCACTTATGTATAAAATTAACGCACACAACATAAGTGGTGTGAGAAGCTAGGTCGTAATCCTGACTGAAGGGTTGTAATGACCAATTATGTATGTATGTATGTAAAGTTGGAGCGGGTTAAAATATGAATTGTTTTAGCAATAAAAAAATTTTACTGAAGTTCTTTTACCACTATTTATAAGAAAGAATTGCATAATTTTAGGCTTTAACAAACTATTTACACTAATATTTCCTTTAATGTACATAAATTGAATTGATTTGTAGGTTTAACGAAAGTATTCATTTTAGGAAAACCCTAAAATCAGACTTTAAATTTTTTATAAACATTTTCATAAAACTTTTCTCTTAGTAAAATAAAATGAAATGATATACGTTCATATAATACAACTAAATAAACTAAACTAAAACTAAACTACTTAGTTATCCCTTTATAATAAAAACATTTTAAAAATGCTTTATTTAAATTTGTTTCCTAAAATTAGGCTTTAATTTTTTATTTTATTTTAAAACTTGCTTTAGAGTTTTGTACACTAAAACTATACTAATAATATAAAATTATTGATAAAAAGAACTTAAATATATCCTTAATTATAACTTAATATCGAAGATTTTTGAAAAATTGCTATAAAAAATCGCCTGAGATTAGGCTTTAAAATGATTAATTAAAGTCTTTGCTATTTTAAATGAAATTAAAAGAAGCCTAATATTTTTTATACTTAAATATGGAGACAATATTACAAAGAATTTATCAAAAATAATTTGCCTAAGATTAGGCTTTATTTTTTTATTATTTATTTAAAAAAAAATTTTTTTCACCCAAAGGGTTTTCATTTTTTAAGACCCTTAAAGGTTTTAATAAAATTATAAAATGAAAAGTTTCTTATTATTTTTTCAACATTTTTGAAGATTTATATTTTGCAAAATGAGAACCGCCTAAAATTATTCCTTAAATTTTTTTTGTTACTCTTACTACGTCTTGCTCTAGATCCCTAATTTTTTCATTTTATTTTTCCATGTTTTCCTAAATGTTCCGCTTTGTTTATTTTTAATTTGTTTTCATGTTCGTTTTGTTTTTGGTATTTTCTGTTTTCATTTCCTTTCGTTATTGTACAACAACAATTTTTGAGGTCTACTTTTTGGCGCCCTATTACAGTACATACCGTGTGTATTTACCAATGCCATGTTTTTTTTTGCCTTTATTAGCTATGCCTAGTTAAACATATTTTTAATTTAACATCCCTCCCATCCACACACACACACAAATAAAACAAATTTAAAATGCAAATGAGAAACAAAGATGAAGGAAAAAAGACAGCCTACTTTTAAGCAGAAACAGAAATTTAGGAAAAGTAGGAGTAAAACGAAAGTAGAATGAAAATTAACATGACAGAAACTTAAATATGAAAAAAGAAGGAAGCTTTGATGAAAATATGAAAAAAATTTCATAATTTATGTGAGGTTTCTTTAAGTTATGCCAGAATTAAACACTAAACGAAGGCGTTTAACTAAAAAAATTAAAGGAAAATGAACCTAAAAAAAATTAAAGTTAAAATTAAAGTTCTTTAAATAGGAAAAACTAATAATTATAACTGGAGTTGCAAAAGTAAAAAAAACTTAAATATGTGGCCTATTTTAAGGTGTTTAATATAACAGCTTTAAAGAAAGTGATCAAGTTTAGACAATTAATATTTAGTAAAGCTTTAAAATTGTTAAAAAATGAAGAAAGAACACTAAAGAAAACAAAGAAATTTTTATAAAAAAATAAAGTATGATTTAAGGCATTTCAAAACAATTTTAAAGAAAACTTAACTTCTAAATAATCATCGTTACAATATTTGTAAAAGATATGAAAATAAATTAAGAAAATAAATAAAAAAAACAAATATCATTACAACAATAAAGTTAAGCACAAGTTCCATAAATTCCTTAAAATTACAACATAACTTATGGCGTTTAAATCTAAAAAAAAAAAAATAAATACGAACTTTTAAAAACACAATAAAAAGCAAATAAAACGAGTAAAATAAATAAAAATGAACCTTTAGGAAGGCAATAAAATAAAAAGCAGGAAAGTTATAATCACAAGCAATTTAAGAAATTTAAAAATATAAAGTGAAAAGAAATGTGGCATAATTTTGGGTGTTTAAAAGAAAATTGCAATAACTGTGCCATAAATCAAATAAAATTTGAGAAACTCATACTAATTTTCAAAAATTTTTAGCTGGTTTTTCTCACGATATACCACACGTATTCCATTAAAAAATAAACTAGTGAGGCACACGATCTTGGCTGCCAAATGACTGATCCAACATTCAGGCTTTAAAATTAATTTGAAATACATTTAAGCTTTTAAATTGATCTTCGATACAATTAAAATTACTTTTTTGCGCGAAAATCTTTTAAACAATTTTTATTTTAATTTCTCTTTCGAAAATATGTAGCATACTTAGCATACATAGGTTTAAAAACCTTTTAAAATGGTTTCCTAGTTTCGGTTGAGTTTCTAACTCAATTATGTTATTGTGCGCTTTTCCAGAAAATAATTTTTTGTATTTTAAATACTGAAAATTTTTACGCCTTATTGTATGCTTTAAATAGTTAATTTTCTCTCTTTTTTTGAAATGGTGTTAAACTGTAAATATGAAATTATGTCATAAGAGAAAAGGTGTTTGCTTGATTTTGAGCTGTGCAAATGTCATCTTCAATGTTGCCAACAGCATTAATTGTTGTGTTTGCTTTCAATGTGTTGCATGCTTTAAGGCATGCATTGAGGCATAGGAAAATTCACTTTTATGCCATGTTTAGGTTAGTATATTAAATGAAAATTATGTTGAAATGGAAAATATGGAACTAGGATAGTAATGAGTATTTTAAAGAAAGATATGAAAATAATTTTTTAAATTGTTGCCTATTTTAGGGGTTTAAAAAAAATCTGAAATTCCTATAATTTTGTTAAAATTGCTGGGATATCGATTTAAATTTGTTTTCCAATAATTTTTCTTTATTTAATAAATCGTTTTCAACACCCATAAGACCTTTTTCTTCATTCTCCTTTGGCGGATGAAGTTCATTTTGTTCATTTTTTCTTCCCCCACGTTTCCTGCTTAAGTTTGTTGTATTGCTGGGATTTTTTTCTCATTTTTTTTCCTTGTTTTAGCGAAGGAAGCATGAGAGAAAGAAGAGATAAAAAAATAAATTATAAATCGATTTTTCTTTTTATTTATTCTTCTTCCTACTCTGCTACGTGTTCAGCTATTAAACTCCCTGGCCAGGGACAGTTATTGAAGACGACAAGGTCTCTTGTTTGTCTTCTTCTATAAATAATATTGAAACTTTAACTGAATGGAACCTCAACAATATCAATAGATAAATGGTTTCTTTGTATGGCAAATGAAAAAAAGAAAATAAAAATATTTTATTCATACCATACGTACATACACACACTCCTCTGCTCTGCTATAATATGGGAATATTTTTTACTTTAATCATGTCTACCAACTGTCTGGCAGAACTTGTTTTTTTTCTTACCATATCCTGCTCATAAGTTTAAGCAAAAAACAAAAATTTCCCATAGAACTCAGCAAATAGTGTGAGGCGGCATCATGCCTCAACCAATTCAGTGTTGCTATCAAGCCAATGGACGACAATCAATGGCAGCAGCAGCGGAGGCTTTAGCAGCAGTGCTATAAATAACTCAATATTTTTGTTAAAGCCTTTCAACTTTCGTTTGATTTATGGTTTGTGACGATTTTTCAACACATAAACAATAGGTTTTGATTACAGACTGCAGCAAAAACGCCTTAAGGTAGGCTGTGAAACTTGAAAATATTTTTGGAAATTTAAAAAAATAAAATTGTTGCCTAATCTTTAAATTCCACAGCATTTTGAACATATGCTGCCTAAAAATATGCCTACATTATTGTAATTTAAAAGACTAGGGTAGCTAGGTCACTATAACTTGATCGGCTGTAATTATCGAGTACACTCGAAGGCCTTGTGGTCTATAATAATAACAGGAAAAATTCAACAAAACCCTAATATTTAATGGTTCAATTATTAAGCACTCTCTAGAATATAAAATCAATAAAGTTCTCACGGTAGCCCTCCGGTATATCCTTGTGACGATCCCGATCATCATCATGTACCAGTCTAAGGTCTCGAAGAGCGGGATAATGGTCTGATTCCTCTCCTTTCTCATTCTAACAGCCCATCCTGTAGCTATAATGCGGGTACCTTGTATGCTCCAATTTTCGTCCAACATGGTAAACTTACTGTCGAGAGAGCTCTTTTCATTGTCAGTAACAGTCAGAAGACTTAGTATTTTCTGTCAAAGTTGATGTTAGCCTGTCTGAGTTCCATCTGCCCTTATCCAGCATAACTAAAAGTATTGACCCCTATCACCACCTCGGTTTAATGGGTAGTTTGACATTCCTATCACTCCAATAAAAAGTCACTCAAGCTGGGCCAGATAGCAAATACCTCAAAGCAGCTTTATTGCGTTAAACTTGAAAGTATTTATCAATTGATATATAATTTCTCCTGCTTGAAAACGAGCTGCCATCGGGCAGTCTAAGAATACACTCGTCACGTTGACTAGAATGCACTCGTTTCTGTAGGCGTTTGCGTTTGAAAGTCACTGGTTTAGATTGAAAACAAGTCACTGCGCAGGAGAGAGTTCGTAGTCAAAACCGCAGCGTCCAATCATCTTTAGTGGGAATTCTATTCTTTAATCTTAGTTCAGAGTAGGTATCTAAGCTCTTTCAGATTCCAAAATCTGGAAGCTCACATACCGTGACCAATATGAAGATGTGCCAGTTCGTTTCACTTCCTAAATTTTTGAGTTGACTTTGAAAGAAAGCATTTAAGTCTGGACAGTTTCTCTTTTCCAGTTTTGAAAGGATTGAAACAACAACTCAGGGACTCATATACCTTTGTTGAGAGTTTTAAAAGTCTTTCGGGAGAATGCCACAATTTTTCAAATAAAGACTTTTTTTCACACCCTGTATAAAATTTTCCCCGCTATTAGACTGCATTTTGAAAAGTGGAAATGGGATTATAGGCTTCCCGATTAATTTGTTTAACATTATTTTTATAAAAAAAAACAATTTTTTCATGGCTTTATTAATGGGCTCTGCCAAACATATATTTTTAAATCGTTTTTGTTTAAACGCCAAAAAGTAGACTTTTATTGTTTCTATATATTTACAGTAATTAATTATACAACTAAGGAAAAAATGTTTTTAATAAATAAATATATACAAACACTACATAAATTTAATGAACAACAAAAAATAGTGCATAAAAACAATGCAATTTAATAAATTACCATTGAATGCCTAAAAATAGGCAACAGAAAAAATATTAAATTTGTTCAACAAAAAATTTTTTATAATTAATTAAGAGCGGCAATACAAAGTTACAATAAAAAAACGGAATTAAATAAAGAATTTTATGAAATAATAAATCTGGTGGAAAAAAATTTTTTTTTAATAAATTTTAAAAATTTAAAAAAAATTAAAAAAAGTTAAAAAAAAATTAAAAAAATTGTTTTAAATCAACTTCAATTTTATACACAAAAAAGTGAACAAAAAAACTTACAGAATGTATTGAATAGCTCTCATAACATTTGATAACTTTTGCTGTTATTTGGCCTACGCCTTCTCCCGCCCCTGGTTTGTATCGAAATACTATGGAAACCACCATGATGTTGTGTGATGAACCACAACAACAGCAATGTTTACGCCAAAACAGTTGTTCTCCGCCCACCACCAGCAATCTGAACCATAGTACTCTGCAAAAACATCAACTGCAACATCAACAGCAGCAGCAACAATTGCAGGAAATGATGATGGTCCAAACGAATGCCACAAATGTCGTCGCTAGCCAGGAATTAAATCAAACAATCAACAATAGTGCTGGCAGTGGTGGCGGTGGTGTTGGTGGTGTTGGTCCTAGTAATGGCACAACGGGCACAAATAAAAATCTCCACATCACAAACCACTCCAATTGTTCGTCCGTCAATTCATCACCATCAAAATTGTTATCATCGGCCTATCATCAGCAGCAACAGCATCATCATACGCTTACAGCTGCCACTCTCCAACATGTACACCATTCACCTCAACAGCATCCAGCCATTGTTAGTTTAAAACAATGTGCCACACTGGCTGGTGGAGGCCCGGGTGGTGGCGGTGTTGGTGGTTCAGTTGCCAATGGTGGCAATATCTGTTGTATAGCCAACGTTGTTGGCGGCAGTGGCTGTTTAAGTGGTTCCTCAACGCCACCATTACATCATCATACATTATATCCGGGTTTATTGATGGCATCGGGTTGTTATGCTGCTGCCGCCAGTGGTCCAAACTCTTTAGTAAATTCACCGGCTTTGGGTCGCCGCAAACGTTATACCAGCACTTCGTCCAATTGTTCAACACAATTCAATAATAATTATACTGGTCTGGATGCCGACTCACTGGATGATATGTTAAGAAAGGTATGTTCAATGAAAACTACAGCATAATTTAGGGAGTTTTTATTACAAATTGTTTAAAATTCATCGGCATTAATAAATTTTAATTAAAAATATTTGCTTTTTAAAAGACATTTAAATGCAGGAAGTTTACCTGAAGGTCGCTTAAGCCATTTTGTAAAAAAGTAAGTGAATTTGAAACCTTTTGACAATATGCCTAAAGGTAGGCAGCGGAGTCGACAATAAACTGTAGGGGTCCTGTCACTCATGAATAAAACTAATACACACAACATGAGTGGTGTGCGCAGCTAGGTTGTAATCCTGGCTAAAAGGTTGTAATGCCCAGTTATGTAGATAAGTGTGTGAACTATCATCAAAATGTTTCATTAGCTTGACGTATTGATGCCATTACGTTTAGAATATATCATCGAACCGAAACGCCCATAAATCTGACTGAATTTGAACGATGGCATGGGTTATGTTGGCCTTGAGAACCTCTGTGATTTGTGGTTTATTCGTATACACCTTAGGCTTAAGAAAACCTCACAAGAAAATGTCCAACGGGGTTAAATCACACGTTCTCGGTGGCCAGTTTACATCATCTCCACGTGGGGTGACCATGCCCTCACATTGCTCTTGCAGAACATCCAATGTTACATGAGCTGTGTGACGCATAGTGTTGGTGGCCACAGCCTTCAATACATGCCAAAAGAACTTGATTAGGTTAGGTGGTGGACCCCCTCAAAGGGAGAGGTCCCACTTAGGGGCCAGCATTTAGCCCCATTGTGATAAAAGAAGTTTTTAATCAATGACCAATAGTGCTCGCCGTTGTTAGCGATGGACTGGCCAAAGTCGTTCTCAAAGAAATATGAATCGCTGTTAGCGCCTGCCCAAAATCCACACCAAAGAGTGACTTACTCGGGATGATTTGGAAACTCTTGAATCTCTTATGGATTGGTATCGTCCTAAATTTGAAAATTTTGTGTGTTCACTAATCTATTCATCCGGAAATAGGCGTCAATGCTGAAGATGATCTTTCTATGCAATTTGAGAAATTAGTTGTGTGTGGTCTATGTCTGGCTGCCTAGCGGGTGATTTCGACTGACTGAATACATCACAACTAATTTAACAGATTGTAGCTTAAACAAGAAGGCCATTATTTACTATTAAAGTTCAGAAGTCCTTTATAGAGACCCGATATTTATAATGCTTAAACCGATGCCCTTTTTTTTTTTTTTTTTTTTTAAATGAAACCAGCACTCAGGGGATGGCCCCTACTCATGCAGTGCATTGTGCAGGTTTTTAGGAATGGTGGAAAGGGGGAAGATGCGAACGGCAAGGAAACGATTTGCTGCTAGGTGACTATACAATGGCCAGTGCTATACCTTCACCATTAGACAGTCTACAGGCAATCGTCCCCAAGAAGCCCGCAGTTTCTCACACCACTTATGTTGGGTGTGTTAATTTTATACATAAGTGGCGGGGCCTATAGTTTAAAGTCGACTCCGAACGACAGATTTTTTTTTTAAAAACTGAGAAGAAATCGCCGAAAAAATACTTTTTGTATTTTTTTTTTATTTTTTGATGTCTGGCCTCGGACTCGAACCCTGGCTTTTACGTCTAATAAGCCAGCACACTATCTACTAGACCACGGCGACCCCAAACCCAATATCCCAATAAAATAGATTCTGATGACCTCCTACACAAGCTTAATTTGGAAGGGTATAACCGAAATAACTTTCTATTGTTATTTTCTTGCCTTATTTGCCACACATTTGAATTGAAACTAAAAGAAAGATTGTGGAAGACAGAGAGAAAGAGGGAAGTAGAGAAAACCTCAATAAGACAACAATAAAAACAATAAAAATCCTTTTCTTTCTTACTTTTTCAGTTAAAATAGCAAATGATTGCCCAAAAAAAAAAATGAAATAAAAACCCGTAACAAGATACCACAGCTAACGAATTCAGAGAAATTTCAGAAGAAAACCGAAAAGACTATTTGTTGTTGTTAGTTTTTAGGGGCATCTAAAGGGATTTGACTTCAATTAGGATTAATACACCAGATACCCAGGGACACAGTAAAAAAGAACGAAAGAAAATAAAATTGCGTAACACTATAAAGGGAAAAAAATGGAAAATTGGTTGGTTTTTCTTATTCTTATTCGTATTCTTCTCCTTTTTTTTTTTTTTTTTTTGAATACAGTTTCGTATAACAGGGTCAATAAGGCAGATTTCTTGTTCTTGTTTTTGAAATTTAAATTCCAAAGAAAAAAGTTTGTAGTGGTTGGTTGGATAAGTTTTGTTTCCCTAAATTACCAACAATTGTTGGGCATTATTGTTTATTTTTATTGTTATTGTAAAAGGGTTATCCATTTGTCGGTTTCAAAAGCACTGTAATGGCTGTCGCTGTCACTGTCACTTATTTAGAGGTATTTTTGGACCAACTTTACACGCACATTTCCGGCATGTGTACGAGATTGCTTTTAGTCGACTTCAATTGTTGAATTGGATAAGATAAGATACAGAGACTAGCTTACCTTGGCTGAACAGAGGCAATTATAATCTATTCTACAGTGTCGTTGTGGTAGTTTTATTAAATTTAAGTCCACTAAACACCGTTGTGGAGACAAAAGCTTTGGAGTATATGGTTAGATTGATAGGAGACAAGTCAAACATAAAATTCATTGGAAGATTAAGATTTCGGGACCTAAGGAATCTATTGATTGACAGTTCCCTTCCTAACTATCCCCAGAATAGAACCTGTAGACTCTGATAGTCTGCTTTGCAACGAGAATGAATCTGGAAGTTGCATATTCTCTTAAAAGATTGATTATTTTGTAGAATACGAATGGGTCACGAATGAATCATAAAAAAGGAGCACGTGATTTGAGTCTCAGAATGTAATACTCTGAGCCAATGGGGAAAATCGTGGGCATCATCCATGAAGAAGAAGCAGGTGATTCGAGTCCCAGAATGTAATATTCCGTGCCCATAAGGAAATTCGTGGATAACTTTCAAGCGGAAATAAAGCCATGGAGAGATATATTCAATTCAACTCGAATAGGAGGTACATAAGACAGAGCATAACAAATATCTGACAGATAAGCCGGCATTCGAGATTTTAAATCCAAGATAGAATGCGACCGTCTAAAAAAGCCGAATCCGCTAGGCAGGGAATGTAAGATTACCCTTCGCTGGACCTCAGAGCATATGGAAATTCCTGGGAGCTGGTGAGCAGACGACCTTACGAAGAGAGGAGTTTCCAGGCCATGGATGGAGCCAAAATCTTTTTATTTAATGGGAGCAGATGATTGGAAAAATCTAGCGTAGTAGGTAGTGTGTTGGCTTATTAGACGTGAGGCCACGATTCAAATCCCAGGTGAGAGATTTCCAACAAAGCGATGTTTGAAGACTTCCTCTCAGCAGATTTCTAGCAGAAACTCTGAGAGTAACTAAATTTGCAATGAAAATTTGCTCAAAATCTGTCGTTTTGAGTCAACTTGAAACTGTAGGTCCCGCCATTCATGTATATAACTAACACACACAACGTAAGTGGTGTTAGAAGCTAGGTCGTAATCCTGACTATAAGGTTGTAATGACCAATTATGTATATACATATGTATGTGTGTATGTAGATGATTAGAAAAGTATGCTCAACAAAAAGTGAATATAATGAGAATCAAATTCTCTTCTCCAACCTAGTGGGCTTGAGGTAATCGAAATTTTTGTTGGAAAACTACAAGAAGAGGAGATTTAGATCATGCATCACACTCTCCAGGAATAATTTGAGGTTGCTCAACGGCCTTTGGCAGGGCAATGTAGACTCAAGGTATTGTTACGTTTTTACTTTTTAAAAACGTTAAAAATATGAGTTCGTAGATTGCAAATAAAATAAAAATAAATCTGTGTTTATTTTTTCAATCAATTCTTTATTATCTGCACAACTTTTGTGCCACTGTTCGAACTTCTTCCACGTATACAATGATAACTTTCACAATATGTGCTTATTCGTGATATTTCTCTGCTTATAACCTTTTTTATAAGCAACAACAACACTTGTTAGTTATTCTTCTTTGCTCACAACCATTTTTGGTAAGCACCACACTAACAACTGTTTTCTTCACGCAACTTGTCTGCACACAAGTCTGACTGAATTATGACTCGATCTCGTATCTTCACACACCACTGGTTGAATTCTCTCTCAATTCAACGCGACGTCGTCACACGACTAACTTAACTCGAACTCCGAGAATAACGTGTCTTCATACACGGCTGACTGAATTCTAACTGAATCCTCGTTGCTCACTTCATCTTGCCTTTTATATCACTCGACCAACAGTGTGATGAATGCCCTTGAAGGATGATGACGACCTTCGGGAACAATCCAAAAATGTAAACAACTTGTTTCCATTTTTGTTGTTCGTGTATCTTGTTTACTTTCGTCCAGGCAGAGTTGTTGTTGTTTTGTTTATTTGTCTTTCCGCTATATTTTTTTTGTATACACGGACGTTGTTGCTATATTTTTGTTTATTCATCGATCTTGTAAACAAGCCTGTTGTTTTTTGTTGCTATATGCTTACTCATTCGTTGATCACGTGAACAACTGCATTGTTTTGTTTTTGGAGCTTTTGGTTATCATTTTATGTGTGATCAAGTCCATTGTGTTGTTTTTGGAGCTTTTGCTTATTATTTTAACAACACCATTTCCATTTTCGTAACAGTATACTTACACAGAATGGATGTTGCCTAGACCTTTACATAAAGATTCTGCGGCGATGAGAATAAATCTGTATTCCAAATTGGGTTTTATTAAGGACCCCTTAGGCTACCATTTCTATATAATAGGGTGTCTGGAGCAAGTTCCATCTTTTCTTAATATGGATCATCCTCCACAGATATTGTAAAAAAAGTTAATTTTTTGTCTAAGTTTAGGAACTTCTAAAACCACTTGAGATGTACCCGTGAAGCGTGAACGTTTGGGGCATAATATTTAAGAGGTGGGATACATAATACCACCCTCCGATTTTGTATACTTCCATGACAATTTTTTGTAACTTCTGTTAAACGCTTAACGGCGCTCTGTTAACTTTTAACATTTAACATTGGCTGTGTTAAATTTTGTTGGTTTCTGTCTTTGCTAATTAAATTCGTATTCATTCTTCACACAACATACACTGTAGGCGGTTTGGAGCCCAGTAAATGGATAACCCTATCCATCAGTTCCATGTGTAAAATAAGTGCCCTATCAAGCTCAATAAACAAATTCGATTTCATTTAAATAAAATCGAATCAAGTAATGTTTACAGCATATGATGTATGGAAGGCTACATTTCCATTTCTAACATTTTCTCGGGTTTTTTTTTTAAGTTTTTCCTTTCATTTCTTTTTTTAAGTTGGAGTTTAAGTTAAGGGGGTCATTTAAAAACTTTTCTTAACATTTTTCATTTCCCTTGGCTTGTTTCCGTTTGTTTTCTGTTCTGTTTTTTTTTTTTTTTTTTTTACTAAAAACTGTCGTTTGAAATTGTACAAGTTTATGTCGTCTTATGTTTTGCTGTAACAAGCTGATGTCTTGTTATGTTATTATTATTGTTGTTGTTGTTGTTATTTTTATAAAAATTTATTGTTGTCAGTTAGGATGACGGCATTTGTCAAATGCTATTTCCAAGACAATTTGTTGAGCCAAAAGATATAAGTTTTAAGAAAACTCAAAATAAAATGAAAGGCAAAACAACACAAATTCTATTTATTTTTTAAGCTCTTAAAAGTAGGCTACATAAACTTGTATTTGAAACTTAAGTAAATAGAAAAGATAAGAAGAGTAAAAAAAGGAAAATTTCTAATATAAACGCCTTAAAATAGGCCATGGCTTGGAGTGTGTCTACTAAATTACACAATTTAATGGTGATTGGTGACAAGGCAGCATATGTTCTAGATACGAAAATTTTTTTCTAATCTTAAGTAAGAAACAAAAAATATCAACGCAAATCTAACAAAAAAAATTATTTTCCTGTTTAATTATCTTGGACTGTAAGCTGGCTAATGTATTATCGATTACAGCGTATAGGGAAATTCAAATCCTTATGTGGATACCCAATCAACAATAACATTTTTACAACGTGCTTATACAACATTCATCTTCAATGGAAGATGCCTGACATTTATCGAAGGTATAATAGGCCCAATACATTAGTATTGGACCAAACTAGGGATGGGGAATCTCTTCTTACTTTCTGTCTTCTAGCCATCGTAATTAAATATTCTTATTTTGCGTGGATTACTTGGCTTATTTAAAAAAAAAAATCATTCAAATCTTTTCATAAATCTTGAAAAAAATATTTTCCTTTGGAAACAATCAAGCTTTGCTTGAAGTTTTAAGAGATTTTTTGAGATTTTATGGCTTTAAAAATTGAATTCACTGTCATTCTTTTAAACGAAATTCTTGCCTTTTTTTACGTTTTCCCAACATAAATCACTAAGGAAATGAAAAAGTTCAAAATGTTCAGAACAAAAAAGTAGGCAGCAAAAAATACGCTTAAGCGCCTAAAAATAGAAAACAAAAGAATTTATAACGGAAATAAATAAGAGAGAAATATTCTCTCACACTTACAGAAAATAACAGAAAGCTGTAGCGGCTCGTTTTAAACTTACAATTGACATTTGCCAAGTGGTTCCGCTTGTTGGCAAAATACAAACACAAACGAAAAACAAAAAAAAAAAAAAATAAATGTCAGGGAAACAAACACTTTCAAATACCTTTTCAAGAAAATTTTTGTTGTTGCATTGCAACCGAAACAAAATGTACACTTTCTCTCGTGTTTCATAATGGCGGCGGCTATGATGACAAAAATTTCTCTTCCGCCAACCTCTTTATGCCCTTAGGGAAAAAAGCACAGAAAAAAAAAATTGTTGCCTAACGCGACAATTTGGCATAAAATTCTGTAGAGTTGGCAATTCAATACAGCTGTAGGACCAAAAAAAAAAGCAACACAAACAACATTAAGGCCATAAAAATTGTAAAAGTCAGCGTGGCGAAAAGTCATAAATCTTCTAAAGCGGCTGGTGGTCTACTCAAACACAACAGTAGATGGTGCTTCCACCGCCCTTAACCACATACACTGCTGCTGCTACAATCATTTACACAATTAAAGCATTTTAACGAACAGTGAAAAAGTAAAAAATTCGGCTTCAAAATTAACATTGAAATGAAAATAACGGTAATTTTTATATAAAAAGATTTCTGGCATATTTTTAGGCTCTTCTAGCTTAAAGTTAAATTTGAATTTAAATTTTTTGTTATATTTTTTTATAACTTACAACCATAAATCATTTCTACGCCTGTCTACCTTTATTCGGGATTCGAATGTTTAACTAACCGCCTGTTTTTTTGTGCCGTAGGTTTATTCAGTATGAATTATTGTTTTTGAAATGAATTACGGGGTTTGTTTTTGGGCCAATCTAACAAGGTGTAGTATTTTAGAGATTCTTTTTTTTTTCTTTCTTCCTTAGACCATATTCGCAAAGAAACTAGACTGTTTGACGCCGAAATATACACTTCAGAAGGTATGGCAAAAAAACGCCGAGAAATTAAATAAATTTGTAGCAAATACAGTGAAAATTAAAGCATATTTTTAGGATGTTTCAAGAAGCATTTATTTTACGTTGAATTAAATCATTCAACACAATTTTTGAAAGGAGGACGCCCAAAATATATACTTCAAGAGGTCTGACAAAAAAACGTCGAGAAAATAAATAAATTTGTAGCAAATACAGTGAAAATTAAAACATATTTTTAGGATATTTCAATTAAATTTTAATTTTAAAGGGGGAAGTAATAACGAAATTATGTTTTGTTTGGTTGTTGGAAAAGGAAAAAAAGTATTGCATAGGATTTCAGCCCTAATTTCAGGCACCTCTATTCAGCGTGCGCCCTTACCAGTTGGCCACACCAATCGTTGAGAGGGTTTCATTGATTTGGAATTTAAAAGAGTTATTCCTGAGTTGCGAAAATCATAAATAGCTTTTTCTGGAAGTGTTGCTGAGCCACTTTTTTCCGAAGAAAATACCTCAACTCCGTTATGAAAATGGTAATAACGCCACACCGAGCTTGCGCTCTTCCTGTGATTTGGATATAAGCCACAACCACCACGTAGCTTCTCATAAGGTCTCGCCGTAGCCGGACAGAGACCCAAATTTAAGCCAAAGCTAAACGTATAAACTTATCAGCCACCTTAGCCTTGTCACTGTTCGTCTATCTTGTCTGCCACCTAACTTTAAGACTCCTGTAGAAGTGACTGGATTCTAACACTCTAACATGTGAGATCAGAAGAAGAAATCCAATCATGCACTAGAAGCGGCTTGCTACACTGCGACGTACCACCTCCATGTCAAGGGTGCTGCATCAGCGAGTACAGAAAGAAGGTGGAACACCATAAATTGAAAACATTATTCGATCAAGACTCGTGTTCGACGCTAAACGTTTGGCATAACTCAAGCAGCCATTAGGAAGCGTTTAAAAGGAGCAGGATTCATACAAAGAAATTGAGTGTCACATCAAATGAAGCCGAACTGAAATGCTGTTTCATCGCTTTAAAAAGAAATTATTTTTGCATTTACGAACTTTGGGACGAAAAATGGATTCGTTACGACAATGCCATGTGAAAGAAATTATATCTGAAGATTTGGCCAATTGCAAGATCTACGAACCAGCTGAATATGCATTGTGCCAAGGTAATCACACCCAAAGGTGTAATTGCTTAAGAGCTGTTTAAACCGAACCAGACATTTTCGGGATACCTGTACACACAACACAATTAATGCGTTTGAAGCGAGCATGTGCGAGAAAATGCCCTGAGTATGCAACCAGACACGAGGTCGTAATTTTCCATCAAAATAACGCCCGGCTACATATTGCAGCACCAGTTAAAAACGATTTGGAAAACAGTGGATAGACTGTATACAGACCTTGTCTCTCTCTTGAATACTCTGCATTTCAAAGTAGGATATTAAAAACTTGGTTTGATTGATTCTTGGCCTTAAAAATGGGAGTTTCTTTTGGAACGGAGTCCATAAATTACCAAAAGGACGGTAAAAGGTTGTCAATTCTGATGGAAAGTACTTTGAACGGCATGAATTTTTTAAAAGAAAAAAATACTGAAGTTAGGTTGAGAATTGCTTTCTTATGGTATAGGAGATGACGCCAATAATAAGATCGCATCCCAGGTCAGACATCAAAACGAAAATATTTCTTCGGCGACTACCTCTCAGCAGATTTCTGGCAAAAACTCTGAGAGTAAATAAAATTGCCATGAAAAGCTTCTCAATAAAGTCGGAGTCGACTTTAAACTGTAGGTCCCGCCACTCATGTATAAAAATTAACACACATGAGTAGTGTGAGAAGCTAGGACTGAAGTGTGCGGGCTTCTTGGGGACGATTGCTGTAGACTGTCTAATGGTGAAGGTATAGCACTGGCCATTTTATAGTCACCTAGCAGCAAATCGTTTCCTTGCCGTTCGCATCTTGAGATGTCCACAAACACTACTCCCTCTCTTCCACCTTCCTATAACCCATTTTCCTAAAAACCTGCACAATGCACTGCATGAGTAGGGGCCATCCCCTGAGTGCTGGTTTCACAAAAAAAAAAAAAAAATCACAAAAACATTTTTTTGATGATTTTGGTAATCCAATGATAAATTTTTTTAATTGCTTGTTTTCACTAATAAAATAGAAGCCTTATGACCTTATGATTCCACTTTAAAGAAGATATATAAACTACTTTAAACCTATTATTTGTAGAGTAACAGCAGGTTTAATAATTGTTTTTGAATACAATTTCATTATATTTTGCTTAATAATCTTTTTGAATATATAAAACAAAATTTAATTTTGGGGTTCAGAAATTTATTTCTTAAACAATTTCGAAATTAAATATTTACATCGTGATGCTGTTTAGTACCACTTAAAATTTATCATTGTAATTCTCTTTTTGAGGTATTGGGACAATTAAACACAATTTTTATAGAATTTCTAACCGGTTTTAATGAGAGAGCCCCTTTTAAACAGTTTCAATTACTTAATCACTCGTGAATATTTTTTTTCCAACCATTTAAATTGTAAAAAGTACCTGCATATTATCGCACTCATTGTGGCGATTGTTAAACCTGCACTTATTTTTTATTAAAGTCCATAAGCGCTTCATTATTCTATTTGTTGATAATGAACTTCACTCTGCAATAGTGTCCGGCTAAAACCCACGAAAAATAACAAACAGAATAAATACTAAACGTATACAGTATAGAGACCACAGCATATGTTTAGGCGCTTTAGCTATAGACAGGCAAAAATAATTGGATTTTGGTTAAGAGAGAGAAAACAACAATAGCAACAACTCTATACCAAAAACCAAAAATACATATAAATGGTGAGATAATGGCAGATGCTTGAATAGAAGTGGAAAGAAAACAAAAAAAAAAGACAAACAAACTACAGAAAAACGTAACGTAATGTTCGTTTACATGAAATGCAAACTACAAATACAACGTCCTGGTAGGAAGAAAAAAGAAGGAAAAAACTTCATTTGTTTGAATGGTTTTTACCGTAATGCTGGTCTCGTTGTTAGAGTTTTTCGTCTCTCTTTCACGATTTCAATGGTAGCCTGTGTAAGCATTTGTTTGACAATGTGAATGTGTTTTCAAAGGTAGTGGTTTAGTTCAGTGCATTTGTGGTCGTATATATTATGCTCTTTTATGCTCTTTTACATAAATATACCAAGTTTCTATGACTGCTGTCATAACAGCCTTTTACAAATTGAAAAGACTCTCGGAAAGTTCATGTATCAAGTTTATAAACGCCTAAAGATATACTTTACTTTTTTAATTAAAAACAACACAGCAACAGAAGAACACAGGCTCACATGCAGTTGAGTCCTTAGTTAGTGTAGAATTTAAAATTCACAGAAATTGACTTTTCCGAAGAAGGAGAATGAAGGGACTTGTAAACTAATACAGGATACAGACAATGATATTACAGGTGGTTTAAGGATAAACAAGCAGGATAATTTGATACAAAAACTATCTTTTTAATAAATAAACACAAAAACTATTTAAATGTGATGAGTTTTCAATTAAATATGGCTCTTAAATAAGTTTAAAAGCCTGAAATTATGCTACAAATAAATTTTTTAATCATATTTATTTATTTATTTATTTATTTATTTATTAATTACAATACAATTACAAATTATATTCTAATTATATACGAGCTGAGTAACTTCGACCATGTGCTCGGTGTAGTGTCACAGACCAGAGCCTCTGGTGGAAATCGAACCCACGACCCTCACGCTAATAGTCTAGCACACTACCCACTAGACTACCATCCGAATACTTATCCGAGCTCAAAATAAATCTTGCTATTGCAGCACTCTTTATATTAGAGATCTGAATTAAGAACGTCAAAAAGTGAGGTTAGAAACCTCCATCTTTTACGACAAAAGCCTGACACTAATATATGAGGTGAAAGACAGTCTCCTACTTCTTCGCCTCAGGCCAACAGCT
Organism: Sarcophaga caerulescens; assembly: GCA_927399465.1. Classification (NCBI taxonomy): domain Eukaryota; kingdom Metazoa; phylum Arthropoda; class Insecta; order Diptera; family Sarcophagidae; genus Sarcophaga; species Sarcophaga caerulescens. The sequence continues at coordinate 112,100,612 of OV656873.1, read as the reverse complement.
TCTGTAGAAGACAGGTCGCGTGGCTTGCTCATCAAAAGATCAGTGAACCGTGACAAGCACTATTGTATGATGGATGACCATGCGATTTAAGTACAGAAATAAGTCATTTCTTATCTTAACCATACGTGACTAGCAGAGTCTAGTGATATTGCACATACCCCTTTGCTATCAATGAGATTTTGTCTCCTTGTAAAACGATTAACAGAGGCAATAGGAATACCTATGGCCTGTAACATGTCGGAGATTCCGATCTTTGTATCAGTCTTGGCCAGCTCATAAGCAATACCATTTCCAACGATATCCCTAAGTCCCAGAACCCTTGTAAGAGTTACTTTTGAATGTTCCAAAATTTCCCTGGGATATATTCGGTATTCATAGATAAAGACGGATGTTGAAACAACCTTTGTTACGGACTTAATTGCTTCTGGCTGCCTAAGTAAATCAAGAGATTATCGGAGAAAATCCCCCCACCCAAGAAGCTTTGAAAATTGCTATAATCTCTGCTTGTAAAATAGTGTTTTGGTCAGAAAGCCTCAACTACCCTGTCGCGGGTATTTGGGCCATAGGTATAGAACTCAAGTGTTACATTAGGAACGTCCGAATCTTTAGATCAGAAGTTCCTACTTACTTACTAACTTAATTCGTCATAGCAACCCTTCTGTCATGATTACGACCTAGTTTCTCACAATACCTATGCTGTGTATGTTAATTTTATCCATGAGAGGAGGGACCTACAGTTTCAAGTTGACTCCGAACGACAGACTTTAATAAAAATTCAGAGGGTAGTCACTTGAGTTTAGCAAATAATGTAATAATTGGAGTGGAATAGATCGCAGGGGACAGTTGACTGACTGTCTGTGTACTCTGTCCATCAGTCTAAGTATACCTAAGTTCTGGCTGTTGTATACTTTACGGTAGTGTACCTTCTGTTTTAATAATTTTTTTTTTCAAATAAATTTTACCCTGTCGCCAAACAAATTACACAATACTGTGAGTTTGCTGCCAAATGAAATAAAAATTATAGTCTACTTAACGGCTCCCCAAGGTCAATATTTTAATGAGTGGAATAAAAATCATTGATCAACACACCTTCCTTCTTTTTAATGCGACAAAATGGCAAAAGAAACTAAAGGAATGAAATGCAATAAAAATAATAACTACCAGCACACAATGAAAAACCTGACTATAAAGAGACTAAACGACGGAACAGAGAAGCTAAGGCAAGTAAGGAGGGAAGTAGAATCAAAATAAATAAAACAATAAAAGTATTTGTAACATGTATTAAAGCATGTGGTAAGGCTATATTTCGCAAAGGCTGTAACATATATGATTACATGTGCATACTTTCAGGCTATTAAACTAAAACAATTGACAATTGCTTGTTGTAAACAGAAAATAAACACTTAAATATTCGTTTTCAACACCTAATAGTGATACTAACAGTATCAATAAGAATTAAATTTCTGTTTTATTGTATTGCATTTTCAAAGCCTTAATATAGGCTTTAATTTTTTTCTAAATAAATTTTTAATTCATTTAATTAAAATTTTTTTTCTTTTTGTGGTTATGAACACACAAGATTTATGACCTTTAAACACATGAGTTAATGTTTATAAAACTAAAGCTACTTCATGCACTGGCCTTACAAATACTTCAACTTTCAGAGCTTTTTTCACAATGCCTTTGTAAAAACTCCTTTTTTCCATTTTAATACTCTTTTTTCAAATTCACTGAAGCATTTAAAAGAAATTTTTGTATACAAACCTCATTTTATTTTTTGTATTTCTCTTGTGCTTTGTATAGTAATTTTTAGTTATTTAGAAAATTATAGCATAGTTTTAGGTTGCCACCACAATAACTATTTATTTTTCTCTGCTATTTATTATAAAACAACAATTTTTTGTATGTGGTTTCCGTATGCTAAATAGGCCACTTTATACAAAAGAGACCGACCGTGTATTCTGTTTGTATATGAGCGTGTTTTTATTTTTAATAAATTACCAAATATTTGGAGCATACTTTTTGGTGGTTACACATGCCATATTATTTCTATGAAGTGGTTTAAATTAAAATTATAGAGTTTTTGGGGCTTAGAGAACTTTAATAACCGTAATTATATTATTTGTAAGGGGGAGAATTTTTTCCAGGCATAAGTTTATTAAAAGGTAGAAATATTAAGCATACTTTTAAGTGCTTAAATAATATCTTTAGGTTTTAAGGAAGGTTTAAAAAATGTGGACCGCCTTAGAAATTATTTATTTTTATAGAAAAATTGAATGTTTTAATCACAAAAATATTATTCACAAGCAAAAACATTGAAATTTAAAGAGTTTGTAAACTTTTTTAAACCTTTAAGTCACAAATAAAATGAAATGGGATTTGAAATTCAATAATAACACAAGAAAAGTATTAATGATTCCATTGTTATAACCCTTAAGCACATAAATTTAATTTATTCGTTAAATCTTTAGAGAAAATCTCATTCATTAGAGTGGTTTTATCGTTAGAAACACTCCCTGTTACAAACAGTTTTAAACCAATGCGCTACTACGCAAAATCTTCCTACATAATTTGAATAACAAACAGCCGGTATTTATATTTAATAACCATAACAATTCCTTACATACAAAAAGGGGAGAAAAGGGAAGAAATCTGAATGAAATTTGCATAATACTTTCATATGGTTTTTGTCTCTGGAAGAAATAGAAGAAAAAAAAAATTATAGAAGGCGACAAAAGGTTTGCTTCGCTTTACAAAACCCGGAACAATATTACAAGTGATGCATAAATAAAGGCTCCTTTAGGCTAAATGGCCTTTTAGGATGAACTAAAAATAAGACAAGCAACGCAACAAATTTCAACAACTCTTTCCTCGTACTTTTCTCATCACCTTTTCACTTTATTTTCATTTAAAAAGAAAGTGTCTTTAACACAGTTATGTGTGTCTAACTCAATAGACAGCTTGTGCAGTCAAATTAAAATCACATTAAATTTGCATACTTTTAAGCGTTTGCTCCCACTCACTTCAAATCAAGTTGCTAAGCTCTCTTTCTCTTTCACTCTCTCTCTCTCTTTTTCACACTCTTTCTCTCTCTACCCATTTGAATAAGGAAATGCAGTGACACGTTTCCTGTCACTTACCACATAGTTGAAAAGGAAAACTTCAGAGGAACGTGTTGTGGCTTAGTGGGCAGAGAGTAGAGCTTAGTACTCTATTGTGAGATAAAGTGGGTCGAAAATACACGCTTTGGAACAAATTTGCCAGCAAGTATTTATGAATATACGTTTTCAATTGTGGTTACAAGCTTGGTTTCCTCGTCTAATTAGGAAATCACATAAAAAGAAGTGAGAAACATAAATAGTAAAACGCCTCAAAAAAGTATCTCAATTTTGTAACATACTTTCAGGTGAAAGATATTATTGTTTCAATTGTAACTCCTCCAAAATTCTATAGTTTTAAGAACTGAAATGAAATCATGCAAGTTGTTACTAAAAGCTAATTAAAAAAATCAATCAAAATGTAAATGTGTAATGAAGTTTAATTAAAGCATACTTTTAAGCGTTTAAACAAAATAAATTAAGTTTCTTTTATAGTTTTTAAATTTCTTTTTTTTTCTTTTTAATTGCAGGTAAGAGGACAATTCTTTAAGCCTTTGCATTGTTCTATAAAGTGAGTATTTATTAAAAATGCACATGAATCGCTAGATTTGACTTTAATATCCTTGTAACTTGATGTTGGGTTAGCTATTTTGATGGTTTTTGGCTTTTATAACAGTCCTCATTATTAACAATAAATTGTTTGTTCTTGATTTACAGGAAAATCTTAGTAACTAAAGCTACAGCGCAAAGTATTACTTACCTTATAGTTAGGCGCACAGTTTGGCTTCATACCCCACCCGTGTTGTATTCTATAATTTTACCAATGAGTGTCATACCCTACAATTTCACATTGAGCCTGTATGACAGATCTGAGAAGCTTTGCATTATAATAATTTACTATGAGCGATTTTACCAGAAGATAGTTTTTCATATTACTTGTGTTGAAGATGCCTCAGCTAAGATTTGTACTTTCGAAGTCAACATACTTCTACTTTCTAGACTATGCCGCTCAAATACTCTCATAAAAAAGGGGATTTGTTCCCAATAATATCTTGTTTCCCCTTAGTCTTCTTCTATAAGTTCTTCTCTGGCCAGTTGATCAACCTGGCTTTTAAACAGAAAAGACGTTCTTAATGAAAGTCTTCACCCAAACACGGTTTTTTCCCAGAAGTTTCTATTCGCTTACAATGATAACCAAATCAGACTTAAAACCTCTTTCGTCGGCTCTGAAACTAATTTTCATTGTATTGGACACATGTTCAGCATCTAATACATGATCGAAATCTGTGCACAGAAATCAGAAATCTTATCCAAAGTTTCCTACAATTTACCCACAAAGTATGCTTTATATTTTTTGTTAAGGCCAAAAGTATACTTCAACTTTTTTTCCATTTCATATAATATTTTAAATCGTTTTCAGTGTTTTTAAACTTAACTTAGCCAACTAAAAGCGGACTGCAGTTTAACATTATCGACCTATCTTGTATCGATATTAAATTTTTAGCAATAAAACCGATATAAGGGGCTATACACTGCTTTAACTTTGTTGGGTTTCCCTTCTGCATTTATTGTGGGAGTAATTGTATGAAAACTTTCTTAACTTTTCTACACAATGGTTGCGAAATGTTGGCCATAATTTGAAGGATTTGTGTTTTTTCTTTTAGATTTCAAATCCTTTTATTGTGTTTTTGAACAATAAGCCTTTCCCAAAAGCTTACGCGTTAAATTATTTTTAGGTTTTCCTTCTTTTAGGAAGCGGTAATAAGTCCTCCAAAATTTTCAAAACTTCTCTCCACAATAGATGGCTAAAAGTTATTGTGTATTGGCAGTAGGAACACTTTTGTCTTTGTAATAAATAAAGCATACTTTCAGGTTTCTCTTCGCTGTTTTTCCTTAGTTAGTTAGTTCTTCGTAATTTTTTTTCGAGTTTTAAATTGTTGAAAGCAAAAGGAATAAAAATTTCTGTTTTTCGTTTTTGTTGGCGAATTGTTTCAAATTTTTTTTAATTTATTCGCTTTTGCTTTTGCTGATCGTTATAGTAAAACATGGTCTTTGCGGCAAACTGTTGAAATTGTGGTAAAACTTTATTTAACCGCAAACAAATAAGTAACCCGGTTCAAATACATTTACTGCTCAGCTCTTTTGACACACGCAGACAAACGTAAAATCTAAAATTTCATTTGTAAGCACACATTTCCCCAGGAAAGGCAAGGATACAAGTCGAAAAGTATGAAAACGAAAAAAAAAATTAGGGAAAGATGATAAAGAAGAATGTGGAGTAGAGAAAAATTATTCAAAAAATTAACTTAAATATGGTGGCTGAGACAAGCCAATATTTGTATGTTTGTGACATAAAATGTTGCCATTTTTCCTGTGGTCCTTTTGTATAACTCTTTGGATACTTTGGATATGGCTTTCGTAATGACTGCTGACTTTTTGGTGTAGCCAGTGGTTTTATGGTGAAAACATGAAAAAGAATATGCAAGAATGACAAATAATCAGTGAAATACAGAGTTTTTAAAAATATTTTCAGAGTTTAATACTCTTTTGTCAAGTGTTGAAACTAAAAGACTTTGGCATTGAATTATTCAAACTTAAAAATTTTGCACCAAAGCCAGCTGTAATGCTTCAGACTCCTAAATATCTAAATGGAATTCAATTAATTCGTGTTCCCAATAAAACTTTATATTACTTTGTTGGATCCTTTTGTACCTAGAATAAAAATCCGTTGCCTGCTTTAAGGTTTAAGGGAACTAGAAAAATGTATTTTTTTTCAAAACTTTAAAATTGAAATTTTAATTAACATTGGATTTTCCTCTGTAATACTGTCTCTTAGAATTTTGTATGAGTATAGTAGTATTTTGTATACAATTATAAAGCCTACTTTAAGGGGCTCCTTTCAAAAATCCATTTCTTTTGTTAGAAAAGTTATTTTTAATAACAAAAGTTATTTTGCTTTATTAATGTGAAAAATTTTAATCTTTGTTTTCATTATTTTATTTAAAATCTATAGCCTATTTTAAGGCACAATTTTACTGTAAAGAACACTTTGTCTTTTATAAAACCAATGATATTATAAAGGCAATGTCTTTTGAAAAACTTTTTTCTCTCTAAAGTCTATGAGTGTGGAGATAAAGCGGTAATTATTGTGCTTCTTCTGAAACTAATTAAACTTACAATAATTAACTTCAAGTACTTAAGAACAAATTTGGTTTAAGGCGCAATTGCTTAAATAAAGCCGCAGTTGTGTGAAATATTTGATTTATAGGCTTAAAAAACTTTTAAAGGATGAAAAACAAAAAAAGGAACATTATTTTGTATTTCTTATTTGTCACTTAAGACTATGAACTGTATTGTGTAGAATGGTTATCTTTTTGTAACATATTTTTGGGAGAAAAAATTTCTTCAAAATTAAACACAATAATTGCGTATGAAATCTTTTTCAGCTTTTATTTTTGCTAAACAATTTTATTTGAATGCGAATAAATTTCCTGCAGCATACTTTCAGTTATCTAAAGCCCTATAATTTACATTTTTTCTGTTTTTGTTTAGTTAGAAATGGAATTTCGTTTTATTTTTTTCTCATATTTTTTGTTAACAATTAAAATTATTCATTTTTGAATTTCCCGAGCTGTTTTCACATGCTCTATATTTAAATCGAAAGAATAGAGGCGCCTTTTTATAATGAATGAAAATAACTGAACTAAAGATAAAAGGCAACATATTGTTTGCCGCCAATTGCCTATTGTCTAATTGAAAGCTGTTTTTAAGGGTAAGGATTTTATAGGCAACATTTCTGGTTATAATTATTTCCTTTGTATTATCAACCTAAAAGTATGCAATATATTTTTGGCTTAATTTATGTAAATATAAATTTATTGTAACAAAATTGGGAGAATGTATTTTAATATAAAGACTTCATTTTACGCCTCATGGTATATTAAAATGCAAAATGTTTTTAAATTAGATTGGGTTTGTCAGCATACAAAATCACAAGAGGCTTCTATTTGCCAAATTTATCAGCTTGTTGTGTACTTGACTGTAGAAGTTGTATAGTGAGTAGATTATAGACTTACTAGACAAGTTCTTAGGAGTTCAAACCTCACCTTTGCCATTATGATGTTCTTTTGACGACCCCTTTTCAGCAGCCTTGCAAAACCTTCTAAAATCTCTTATTCAGATTCCACTCCAAACTGTATTTCTTGCTGTAATCCTGTCCAATAATGTATGTATGTAGCATTCACATAAAAAGACACTGACGTACACCATCAGAAAGAGTCTACTGGCCCAAACGCCAGCCAAAGCATCTTACATATCGAGCAATATTCTTTAACCTAAATTTCTAACAGTTCCGTCAGATGTATCCTAGAACTCGTAGATCATAATTAAAAAAATATTACAAATAAAATTATAATGCACATTTTACGTTTTAGTTCATTCTAACCTAAATGTAGGCAACATATTTGGAATTTTAATAAACAAATCTTTATACAGGTAGAAGAAAACATCTCATTTTTTTCCCCTTAAGTGGTCTCCATTCGGGCAACTGCCTACTTGAAAGGCATTCTTGTCTTACTAAGGCACTGAGTGTAGTGGGATCCCCATTCTTAACATTCCGAACGGACCTGACAATTCAAATTGAGGAATATTGTACATAAAGAAACCTATATCGTTTAGTATAGACGACTTCTTCTAATGGCGTTCATCAAATTCTTATGTTTTCTGTCCTTAGAGCAGTGTATTGTATATTTTAGTCGCCTAAAAGTATGCTTTAAAATTTTAATTATTAGTTTAAGGCATTACATACATTGAATTGTACTTAAATAATGTATCTTCAGGGCTGGAGATTAAATATTTTAATTTCCCAAAACGTATGCTTTAAATGTTTAAAATTTGTTTAATTTGAAGTCGCCGTGGTCTAGTAGGTAGTGTGTTGGCTTAGTAGACTGAAGGCCTGAATTCGAATCCCAGGTCAGACATCAAAACGAAAATATTTCTTCAGCGACTTCCTCTCAGCAGATTTCTGGCAAAAACTCTGAGAGTAAATAAAATTGCCATGTAAAGCTTCTCAATAAAATTTGTCGTTCGGAGTCGTTAACACACACAACATGAGTAGTGTGAGAAGCTAGGACTGAAGGGTGCGGGCTTCTTGGGGACGATTGCTGTAGACTGTCTAATGGTGAAGGTATAGCACTGGCCATTTTATAGTCACCTAGCAGCAACTCATTTCCTTGCCGTTCGCATCTTTAGATGTCCACAAACACTACTCCCTCTCTTCCACCTTCCTATAACCCATTTTCCTAAAAAAAACTGCACAATGCACTGCATGAGTAGGGGCCATCCCCTGAGTGCTGGTTTCACAAAAAAAAAAAAAAAAAAAAAAATATGTTCTCTTCAATAGATTAGACCATCTGAAAAATAATTATAAAAGTTTTTGTTCTCACGACTGGGACATTAGTCTATCAGGCATCATAAAATAGATGCTAAAAGTATTCTTAACTTTATTTTGCAAACATTACTGTAGGAAAATTTTTATGGGCAAAAAATCTGATTAAAAATACAAGCAAATAACTGTAGCATACATTTTGGCTGTAATCATGAAAAACCCAGAAAAAATAGACAAAAAAAAAATACCCAATAACAGTTTCAACAAATTATCTAAATATCCCCCGAGTGTAATCTATTTTAAAATAAAATTCTTCTGAAATTTTGTTTCCCTTTTTTGATTTTCTTGTTGCAGAGAAAATAATTCAAAATCATGTATTAAACATGGTCGAGTAAATGTTTGCTTTGGTTTTAAGGCAATTTGTATTGAGGGAAGTAGTGACAAAATAGAGCATTAAGCGAGATAGGAAAACAAAGTACTTTAACATCGTGTTAAAAAATTTAAACAAAATAAGCAAAAAAAACGGGCAAAATAGGAGATAAGAGCAGAAATCTCTGTATCTTGCAAACAATACCCACATGAGACCTACTGGAAAAAAAGAGCAAAAAAATTATTCTCATACTCTGGTTAGCACAATTTCCTCACAAAAATTATTTTATTTTAAAGGCAACTTTAATTTTAACACTCTGCTACTCATGCTAAATAAGAATTCCCTTTTTTTCTTGCAACTCATGCTGAAAATTGTAGAGATTTTCTGGCTGTTTGTGAAGTTCTAATAAAAAAGAAATAAATAAAATCAAATCGTAGGAAAAAAGAGAAAAACTTTGGCTGGCTGGTTGAATATTTTGTCAACAACAGCAATGAATAATTAAAATGCTCCCCTGGGGAAAGGAGGCTATGGGTTTAACAAAGCATTGAAGGAAATAATGAAGAAAAAATTTTGTTTATTTAGAACGAAAAAAAAAAAACTACAAAAGAAATGCTGTAGTACTCTAGTGTTAATATTAAAAGAGAATTATTTAAGAAAAAGGAGACATCCAAAACAAGGGACATACCTGTTCTCCCAGTTCTCATCTTATAATCTGGAATAGACAACGACGATCAGTTTTACATGGATACCTATCCGCTTGGACCTAATATAATCTGCAATAGACAACGCCGATGGGTTTTACATGGGTACCTGTCCGCGTGGACCTAATCCCATGGTGCTCTTAACACAGGGTGAAATACAATGCGTCTACCAACGCCCTCAGATGTAACTTATGCTACACCTGAGTACCAATTCGAAGCCATGTATTTGGACATGACTTCCCTCTTGGTTAGGAGCGGAGCCTATCTAACGCTTGTGCAGACTTTCGGGGATGCATAAAACATCAAAAATCTGCAATAGACAATCGTATTTTTTTTTCACGGTAATTAGAAAAAACCATTTTTTTGGAAGTAATTCCTGTGAGGAATCAAGTCATCATAACTCCCGCCACATAGTTTTCCAAAAAAAAACGCTTAAAACTGCCTTTGAATTTTAAACACAAAGTTTAGATATTCGGTGTGTACTTTAAACTGTAGGTTCCGCCACTCATAGATAAAATAAGCACCACCGCAATATGGATGGTGTAAAAAGCTCTATAGTAATCCTCGCAAAAGGTAGCAACGTGGTTCAAACCCTGAAATCAGGCATCTGGAACAAATTAAAATGTGAAAGGAAAAATTTCCTTGGGTCACCCACCTTCTCTTAGCAACAGTCTTCTACAGACAAAAACTCTGAGAGTAAATGAAATTTGCAATGAAAAGTTTCTCAAAAAATCTGTCGTTCGAAGTTGACATTAAAGTGTGTGGCAGCTACACTTATGTTATGGATTACACCTTAGCAGATGGTGTGAGAAGCTAAGTTGTAATACTGACTGGAGGAAGTAAGTAATTTGTCAAGCAGACCTTTAGAAAATGCATAAGATCGGATCAAGAAATTGGAGTTTCAGGTTTTCGAAGCTTTAATTGTAAAAATCGTAGCGAGAATATAAGAAAACATAAGGTTTTCCTCTCTAGCACCTGTTTCCTCATTTCGTTTTATTTTTTGGGAAGTCCTGAAACCTTGTTCTCGAAAACTCTTCTCTCGAAACTAATGTTTTAAATCTTTATGATTTTTTGTTCCTCCTTACCTCTGTTTTGGCTGTTATAACACAGAAATAATGCAATAAATTCCTTACTTTTAATATTCTAGCACTTAAAAATATGCTACAAAAATGTTAATCTAAATATGTATGCAAGTTATGCTATTATTTTAATAAGGAAAACTATTTTCCAAAATAAATAACCAAAAAAAAAAGGCAAATATGTAGTTTACAACATACTGTTAGGCAACGTAAAAAAGTAAGGGCATGGCTCCAATATGGCGAAAAAAAAACAAGGTAGAGAGCAAACTGTAATAAGGATAATCATAATGAGTTTAATACAATAACTTTACTCTCTTTTTCTTCGTTAACTTTACCTCTTATTGTTATTTTATATTGACTGTTGCATAGACTTTACTTTTTAAACAGCAAAGATGCCTTAACATATGCAACACAGATATAAAAAAGCCAAAGAAAATAAACAAAAGCTTACACACTTTACTTCTTTTGTGAAATGTGAAACAAAAAAAGGAGCAAGAGAGAGAAGAAGATAAAGGGAAAGAGTACATACGAAGGCAACAAAATAATTTTCTTTATGCTGAAAATATTATCGACTTTATTATTAAGTTTACCTAAGTAATGAAGCATACGCAGAGTTACCCATCACGTATAAGGAGTTTAATAAAGGCTTTCCTTTCACATGCATTCTTATACTCTTATAGCCCGAAAGAAAAATTAAAAAATGCCAGAGAAGTCGCACATAATAACCTGCAAATATTTGTTATGAATTCTGTAGGATATTAATATTATATTAAGCAACACCTCCACACAATGGATGTAACAAAGTGAAACAGAGCAAGTGTATATTGTCTTGAATGTTTTGTTAAAAATTCTTTAAAGTGGAAATTTTAATTTCCATATGAATGAATAATATGCATTCAAAGATATACTGCATATAGTACTATTAACGTATGTATGTATGTCCTTGTATACTTACAGGCTTTGATGGTTTTTTGAGAAGAGTTTCCTTTTGATTTTTCTTTAAAAGCTTTTATTGTCAATAGAATAATTACAGACTTAAAAAAGAAAAGCGTATAGAAGTTATTAAATTAGATTAAAAGGCATTGAATTTGAAAATTCTGTATTTTACCCTAAGATATGCAATACTTTTTGCAATTGTAAACAACAGATGGAATATTTTATATTTATATTTTTGTGAAATGCCACTCCTCTCGGCATTAGCTTTAGTTTTAATTTAATTTTTACTGTGATACAATTTTTATTTGAAGAATATTATGAATAGAATATGCTTTGTAAGTAACGCCTAAAGACACACTGACTCGGGGAAAGAGAGGATCTTTCCCAATGTATTTATTTTATTATTTCTTTAGTCTGGTCTAGAGTCGCTTTACTAACCACCTTTAAAACAATATTTTTTTTTTGTCTGTTAAGGACTCTGCTGGTGTGTGATTACCTACTCCATATGAGACTCCATACAATTTATAAAATAATCGGCCAAAAGCAACACAACAAAAATTATATCTACCTTATCCTTTTTCCTTTCTCTACTTCTAGTCATATGGTCGTCTTTGTTGCATTATTTCTTATTCATATGTTTTATAAACAAAGCCTGAACTGAATGGAAGTTTCGCCAGACGCAAGTAAAAACCTCAGATTTTGTTCAATAACACACACAAAACGTTTATCCACTTACTCCATGCCGAAATAGTACAACCCAGTAAACATTTTGAAAGAAATTTAATGGCTTTTCATGAACTACAAAATATTTTAAGCCATATTCAGAATTTCATTGGGTTACTTTGTATTTTTGTTGTCTAAAAGCTAAAAAATTTATTCAAATTTTTTCAGTCGTTAGAAATAATCCTTTTTCTACTTCCATCTACCACAGAGAACAAAGATAAAAAATTGTGTTTACTCGGTATTATTATTACAACCATTATTGTTAGCCATTTTTCCATTCCATTTTAATGCTTTTATAGTTTTTCTATTCAATTTTTGTTTTGAGAAAAAAATATTCAAATAACACTGATCCATAAAGTATGCAACAGTGCACATATGCTACTCTCCGCTTTAGCTTCATAATCTTTTTGGGTTCTAATTAAATTTCTCGGAACAATTTATTGCATTTACTTGAGAAATGTAATTGAATAATTTAAAAAGTAAACCCAGAACAATAATTTATTAGCAAAAAAAAGTGGTGAAAAACAAAGCTTTGGTGCTTCAAAAGTACTGCAAAGTACTAAATACCACGAAAAGTACTTTTTTTTTTTAAGTAAAAGATGAAATTTTTAATGAAAAGCTTTCAGTAAAAAAGTGGAAAAATATGAAACTATGAGGCGGTAAAACGTGCCACATTAGAAATTGAAAATAAAGTATCCTTGCAGACTTTGAAAAGTAAACAGGTTCGATATAGCATGAAAAAAGAGGACTTTTATGAATGACACTCCAAACACGTCTAAAGATATTATGGAGAAGTAAGACTTTGCTGGGAAGTCGCCGTAGTCTAGTAGGTAGTGTGTTGGCTTATTAGACTGAAGGCCCGAGTTCGAATCCCAGGTCAGACATCAAAACGAAAATATGAAAATATTTTTTCGGCGACTTCCTCTCAGCAGATTTCTGGCAAAAACTCTGAGAGTAAATAAAATTGCCATGAAAAGCTTCTCAAAACACTGTCGTTCGGAGTCGACTTTAAACTGTAGGTCCCGCCACTCATGTATAAAATTAATGCACACAACATAAGTGGTGTGAGAAGCTAGGTCGTAATCCTGACTGAAGGGTTGTAATGACCAATTATGTATGTAAGACTTTGCTGGTGATATGCTACAATAAATCAATTATTCCACAGACATGTTTCATATTTCCTGACTACCACTGGCACTCTACCACTCAGTGAGTGTGTGAAGCATAATTTTTGACGCTTCAGATAAATTATTTCATGCTCTAATTACTTATATTGAACTGATCATTTCATGACAATGGCTCTAATTAATTAGAGGTTTATCCCCAAAAACAATTTGTTGGAATTCATAAATATCGGGAGTATTTTCCATAAATATTCCACGGCCCGATGTCTTATATTTGAGTGCTTAAATCTCATGTCATGGTCATTATTTTGTGTATTCTTTAAAATACTTAACAAGGCACTGTTAACTTTAACATTAACTTTAACTTGGTTCTAGTCTTTACTAATTTAATTCCTCTTTGTCTTCACTTACACAATAGCATGAACTAAAGGTATGAGCTGAAATAGGGCATTAATCAAATGTTTTAGGAATATAGATGCAGGAATAGGCATTCCACATGATAATTTAGTTTGTAGATATCACAATAGGCCGAATGGGAGTGGAGCAACTAATAACGTTTAACCCACATAATTTTGTCCTCTCCATCTAAAGGCATTGCTTATCTAAATATCATGTTTTGTATACTTTTCTAATATTATTGCCTACTACTCTAAAGCATGCCACTTTTAAAAATTTATGATTTTGTTTTCAATAAATTTGTAATATAGTCCCCCCTACATAATTTTGTATTTTTACTTAAACACGTAACGATTTTAATCAACTCAACAACAGTTTAGTTGGGCTGTAGTTTGGTGTTGGCATTTTGTTTAACATGAACAGCCAATTAAAACTACAAAAACGATAGCGAACTTAGACGGCTAAGATTTGAAATAAGTTTATAATAAAATGCCATAATTAAGCCTTAAAAAATTAAAAGAAAATAAAAAGTTTTAAATTATAATTCTAATATAAGCATTTTAAAACAACACCCTTAAAGTATGCCATTAATTTTTATTTCTTTTACATTATATTACCAATAAGAACTACTGGAATAGTTTTAATATTTTTTTATACCATATTCTTTATGGAATTTTTCTTAATACCATAAATTTGCTTCTCGTTAAAAGTTTTCATAAAAAAGTGCTGCTGATAAGCATTTTTCATTGCATACTTTAAGTTGAGCTATCAGTGAAAATTGTGTATTAAAGTATTATGAGTTAGAAGGCGGACGGAAAGTTGAAAACGTATAAACAAATGAGCTATAAAATCAATATGGAACAAGATATTTTAATATGTACAGAAAGCTTTAAAAAATTGTTTATAGATGCTGATAATGACGAGAGAAATATATTTTCCAAACACCATTTCTTCTTACTTAAGGCAAGTATAGGTTAAATTGCTAGTCGCCTTACAAAGCTTACCTGGGTCCTCCTATAAGGCCCTTTTGTAATACCGATAGTTCTTATTTCATTATTCAAATATAACTCCTGGCTGGAGTTTCCTTACCAACTCAATAGTTTTATGAAGATGTGGATTCTAATCCAATCACAATTTGGTTCCACATGTTCTGTCAATAAATTCTGGGTACCCAAGAATTTTTCGTCTCAGTTTCCCAGATGCCAGACAATGACAGAGAATACGCTGCTCTATGATCTCATTTTCTTCCCGGTCATTACAGTACACACGAACATCTTCGTAAAGTATTCTTTGCCTCTAAGCATGTGCACAAAGAGGTCAATATTCTGTTATTACTTCGGTGAGATGCCTAAGATGGAGGCGGGATAGGTTAAAACGGAAATTTTGTCCTGTTTCTCCATATTTTTGTTTTCTTTGATCACAAAATTTTATGAAATTTTTATCACATTTTTAAGAGTCTTTTGTTTTCTTTTCTTACTGCTTCTGAGATAACTTTCTCCATTAGTCGTTTCTTTTTTTTTTTTTCTATTTTCATTACTTTGCATATCGAAAAGTAATAAAATTACACGAAAAGTATTTGATGGCAATTCTTGATTTAGGATTTTGTGTATAACAAGCAGCTTAAAACTTGAAAAACGATACTCTTCTTAACAAAAAAAGCAAAAATTCTAATCAAAATTGTATACTGTTAACAAGCTCGAAAAGTGAAAAGAAAAGAAAGAAAAAATATTAAAAAGGAGGGGACAGCAGATGAACAGCTGCTATGACTGCTTTACAATAGAGAAAGAAAGTGATTGATTTTGTTGCATTAATTTAATGAATTTTTCTTACATTTTTCTCCCGTCTCTTTTGCTTTTATGAGTTATGAATAGAATTTCCTTTTTTTTTTTTTTTGTTAATAAATTAATTGAATTAAATTTTCGTTAGCAAAAGCAAAGCTTGGCACACTCAAAATGATTGATTACTAACATAAATTGCAAAAAAAAATGGCAATATTTTCTTATGATGCTGCCCAACAAGTTTATTATGAAAGCAGGAGTTTTATTTGAAAAATGAGGCGTGATAATAGGCTTTGGAAGAAATATGAATTTATGTTGTGCTTCAAGTAATAAACACGTTAAGTATGATATTATGATGGAACAGAGTCTTAGAGAAGCCAGTAATCAAGTTAATACAGTTGCAATATTAAGTTTTAGTGTTTTCCTTACGTAGGCGTATGATTAATATTAATTCATGGGTAGTTTAATGAAAACTGGCATAAACTTACTTGTGCTAAAGTTTTTAATTATTGAAACGGTGAATTAAAGGTAACTTTATTGACTTTCAAAACATAAAGCAGGAAGATTGGTATTTCACCTCCAAAAAGGCAGTTTTCAAATTTATTTATTTATTTTTTTTTTTTTATTTATTCATTCAGGCGTAATTGCAGTACAACAAGATATCATCTTATTTAATAGTACTGCTAAGGATATAGGCATAACAAAATATAAGAAAATACAAAATAATAACGTTAAAAATAAATTAACATAACAAATGTTATTAAAAACAAAATTTATAATTATATTAAAAAAATATGATTGATTAATTACGTATGTGCATTATGTTCATTCAAAAATTTAATTATTGCAGTCTTGAAATGCTTAGCATTGCTTAGTAATTGTATGTTGTTTGGGAGTTCATTCCAGAGACGAATTGCATTGATGTTAAAGTGTCTCTCAGATATCTGCCTGCGGTATCTAACGCTATTAATTCTCAAGCCTCTATTAGATCTTGAAAAAACTATTCTATCAAACAAATAATGGGGTTTCCTAATATAGATGATTTTATGTAGGTACACCAGAGTACGGCATTTCAACAAATTCTCAAAAGATGTGTTATAGATTCGATATGAGGACTTAGATATCCTACTGTACCTTGTACGACCAAAAACATATCGAGCAATACTGTTATAAGTGACCTTGAGCCTATTCCTACTTACTGAGTCGCAACTAGAAAACAGTTTACATCCGTACAGCAAAGTGGGGATGAGATATATTTTCGCGAGCAGCATACGAATATCAAACGGAGTAAAATATTGCGTTAGCCAAAGACTTCGCAACATGGCAACCGTTTTACCACAGATAGAATTCACATGGTTGGACCAGTTAAGGCTGTTATTAAAGATAACTCCTAGGTTCTTAACATTATGTACAGTCTCAATTGAAGTATTATTAATCTGTAATGGTGTAAGCTGTGCCGTATAGTTTACCTTGCCTATTATTAAAGCTTTTGATTTCCTCGGTTTGAGGCAAAGACCATTAATCGACGCCCATTCAAACACATTATGCAGATCACAATTTATTTTCCCTATAAAATTTGTAATATCAGATGGCAAGCAACTAATGTATAACTGAACATCATCTGCGTACATTTGTACCTTGCCAAACTTCGACTTAGTTGGCAGATCATTAGAATAAATCGAATATAAAAGTGGACCAAGAATCGAGCCCTGTGGTACATCTCTAGATATTAAAAAATTGTCCGATTTAGTGCCATCATGATACACAAATTGACTTTATCATGTAGATACGACGAGATTAGCTTGACAGCAGTATTCGAAAAATGGCACATGTGTTCCAACTTTTGGCAGAGAATTGTATGATTAACGGTGTCAAAAGCCTTAGAATGATCAAGTAAAACCAAAAATGATGTCATATTGTCATCCGCACTTAATCGCAACTCTTCCGAAACATCAATGATTAGGTCTGAAACCAGACTGCCTCTCAGAAAGCATGCCATTGTAATATAAGTATCGGGTCATCTGCTTATAAATTAATTTCTCGAAAATTTTCGATAAGTATGACAATATTGCGATTGGTCGATAAGTTTTATCTTGTTTCGGCACTGGTATTATCTTGGCGCTTTTCCACATTGCAGGGTAAGTAGAAGATGTAATTATCGTATTCATTAAATGAGTCATGCACAGTAGAACATATGGCAAAATTAATTTCATAAATTTTATTAGAAAATAAAATTTTTTTATCTAAAAATTTTACCATAAAAATTTACAACAGCTATTGCTATTAATTTAACTTTAAAGTATTAAGAAAATTATATTTATATTCTTATTTAAAAATCGTTAACATAATCCTTTTAAATCCTTATGAATATCAATCGATACCTGAATGAATTTTTCCTAAAAGAGTGTTCCTTCCTTCTCTTCTTTATTAATATTATTTTCAAAATCAATTAACTGTCAATGTTCTTAACCCCTTTTCCTGTTCTAAGATAGCCATGAACAAGTTACTTGTGTTTTCTAGTAAAAGTTAAGAAAAATCAACCAGTCACTGTAGTTTCTCCACAAAACTTTACTTTTATACTTTATAGTGTTTTCAGCATGAACTTTTCCGAACACTTTTTTTCAATATTTTTTTCTTTCTTCTGCTACTTTAACTTTACAATATAAATTGCATTTTATTTTAACTTTACTAAGGAGAGATAATTAATTAGTTTTCTAACTGCTTGCGAAAGTACTGTGTTCATTTAATTCTTTTTCTCAATATTTTTGAAGTGCAGCAAATACGTCAATTGCAGTTTAAATCCAAATAAACTGGGGAAGAAGATAGTATTTAGCAGCACCTAAAGAAAGGCTAAGAAAACCATACGCAAAGGAAACGAAAATATTAATTGAAATGTCAGTTTTCGATCATGTTTACGAGTCATTAAAATTTGAGAGGAAGCCGTCTCATCATTAGAAACAAATGGAATGTTTCCAGGAAGCTTAAATTGTTTGAAAACCAAACTTTGCATTCCAAGATGAAATGGAATTATTTGTATAAAGCTCAGGGCAATCTAGCTTGTTGTGGGTATACAAAATGGGCACAATCTGATCACATCCCGTTGGAAAATTATTTTTAAAAATTTATACTTTCTATAAATTTTTATAATTTTTTTCTGGTAATTTTTGGCACGCAAAAAAGAACTTAAAAAAGTAGTTTTAAACTTTTTCCCCATAACATATACCCAGTGTATTTGAACTCTGTTTTTGTCTTTGTTAAGTTTATTAAACTTTTATTGACTTTGATTTCGTGTATACAACACCGCAAAAATTATAAAAAAAAATAACTCAAATGAAGCAACCTGGTGCAGGAAAAATATTCTCGCGTTCTTAGTTTTTACCCCTTTAAGAATGCACACAAAAAACTTAAGACTCTCCAAAGTATGCTTTAAAAATCGAATGAAAAGAAAGTCATAAAGGAAAGAAAAAAGTTAAGGAACCAATTGATAGAAATCTTTAGAAAATAAGAAAAAAAAACCGCTGCTACTGATAGGAAAAGCAAACTTGAGATAATAAGTTTTTCAAATATTTAGAGGATAAGGAAAACTTTAAACTGCTCTTTTTATGTACGATAGCTTAATAGTTATTAACTGCATTCAAAGAACATGATTTTTGGTTAAATTTAAGTTTACCATGCAAAGAGGAAAATAATTTAAGGAATTTTGTTCCAAACACACCGGGTTACTTTCAAATTGTTTGATTTTTAAGGAAATTTAAATAAATTTAAAGCATAATTTACGGAGTTGTTTCTACAATTTAACGTTAATTTAGATTTCCTTTTTTTTGCCTCTCGAAAACAAAGTATTTTAAATAAAGGACTGAAAAATTCAAACTTATTACCCAAAGGGTTTTCTTATCACAAAAAATTTTTAACAGTTTTTTCCTCCTAATATTATGCTTTACATATTTTATTTTAATTACGTTTTGTATAATTTAAATACAATAATTAGTCGTAATAAATTTCATATACATATGCATACAGTTTTTAATTCCCCTTGTATGATTTTATTAATTACAGTGATTTTAAATTAAATTACATAAAATGCGGCATAACCGTAGGCTGTATGTATATGGCTACAAACATTAATTTTTGTTATCATACAGTTAAGCTAACTGCATTTACTTTTGCGTATGTTTGGGCAGATTTTTTTACTTCTTTATAAAAAAAGAAAACAAAAAATAACTGAATTAAATATTTTATTAAGCCTGCAGTAATTTCCGTTTTAAGAGCATTTAAATTTAATTTAAATTAAACATTCATTTATTTTTAAAGCATATGTTGGGGAGAATATTAGAATGTTCTTCACATTTAAAGCACAGTAGGGTTATATCATTTGTTTAATAAGAAAAAATGTGTTAGGAAAAGCAGTTTTTGTAAAACTATGGTTCTCCTTGTGTTTTATTAGTTTCATATGAAGTGAAGCATACGTTTAGGGGTTTTAATGTATGGTCGAAGAGCAAGAATAGTCGTTTGCCTGTAAGTGTAAATAATAATACAAACACAGGCTTCGACACGAAACAGTAGCCAGCTTGTGTCGTTATAAGTCAATATCCCCAACCTATAAGACACTGGATTTATTAGGAAGACTGTAGCGACTGATTTAGGTTAGATTCACTTGAAAAAGTACTGTATCCTATGGCAGAATAGAATTGAATTTTTTAGTCATTCGTATAGATCTTAATATCGTAGCAGAAAGAACCCTCTGGTCTTCTGCTATGCTGATGATCTCACTCGTCTGCAAAGGAAGACATTGAAACCCTTAGAGAAGCCAGTAATCAAGTTAATACAGTTGCAATATTAAATTTTAATGTTTTCCTTACGTAGGCGTATGATTAATATTAATTCATGGGTAGTTTGATGAAAACTGGCATAACCTTACTTGTGTTAAAGATTTTTTAATTACTAAAATGGCGAATTGAAGGTAACTTCATGGACTTTCAAAATATAAAGCAGGAAGATTGGTATTTCGCCTCCAAGAAGGCAGTTTTCAAATTTAGAAAATAAAATTTTTTTATCTAAAAATTTTGCCATAAAAATTTACGACAGCTATTTCTATTAATTTAACTTTAAAGTATTAAGAAAATTATATTTATTTTCTTATTTAAAAATCGTTAACATAATCCTTTTAAATCCTTGTGAATATCAATCAATACCTGATGCTTGAAATAAAATTGGAACTCTAAATGGCTTCAATAGAAGCTCCAGATTCTTCCAGAATTAGAGGAAATTAAAGGCTATGGTATTATAATACGACACAGTGGCATAAATGTAGTTATCCCCTCGAATTGACAACCAATTTTATCTACTTAAAGCTCTTAATAGGCCTCTATTTACAAAAATAAGCGCATAATTTAAGTATAAAGGGTTTACATGATATTACACATGTTGGAAGAGGTACTTGATGTTTTGATAGTTTTACTTCTACTGCAAATAGTTAAAGTTATTCCATTGTATGCACTAACAATTTCAAATTATTATTCAATATAAATTTTTATTCGACTTTTTACTACAAAATAGTTGTAAATTACGTGGAAATTTTTTTTCGTCATAACAAATGCTATTTCCATTGAAAACTATTTATACTGACCAGAGAGAAATAAAAAATTCAACCACTGCCACTAACTAACACCAACACTAATTAAATAGTAAATTTAAGCCTAATGATTGGCAATAAAAATGTTATAAAACTAAACCATATTGACGGCAGCATAAATTAATTCCATGGCACTCAAACTAATTTGTGAATATTTCACTAAATTACTCGACTAATGAGTGTTATATTGATTAGAAATTATTGAAACTCATGAAATATAAATTCATTTCATATCGGGAAAAAACAGAAGAGCAATAAAATAAATCCCTTTAAAGGTAATTTAGACATCCAAAATCGAAAAATTCGCGATGAAATGTCAACAATAATTATGAATTAATCACACTCATTATGAATAAAAACAAAAAAACAAAGGGAAAAACAAACAAATTTGATAATAACAGGCAGGAGTACGATTCATTTAATGCTTAGAATAATAATTTTGCTACATTTGTATATACCTGTGTATATATTGTGCATACCTTTAGGTAATAACAAAATTGTATTTTTTGTCAGTCTGGGAGAGTAGAGATTTTTGCTTAAATGTCACGTATTGGTTTTAATTATAATTTAATAAAAATACAATACCAAAAAAGGCAAAAGTTTTAGTAATAAAATCCTAGAAAATTAAATAAAAACATTAAGGACGGCTTTTGTGTCCGAAACGTGGCATACTGTTAGGGGTTTAAATAAAATATTTGCTTTGATTCGGGAGGGGGTTTTGATAATATATTTTAATTATTTTCTCCCCATTTTAAGGCATTTAAGCTAACATTTTATAACCATGCAACAATCCCTTCATTTTTTGCCAAAGCCTTGGACGTCAATAACAAATAATCTTGGCAGCTGAAATGATTTTTCATTTGAAATATTTTTTTTATTATTTAAGAAAAATATCCCAGCATATTAATAATCACAAACAAAATGTCTTTGTAAATCATAATAACAGCGGACTAAATGTTGCTCAATGCAAAATGCCTTGATGTAGGCAACAGTTTTTTGTTTTTGCCTTCATAAGAAATGATTTTATTTTAATTAATGGGGTAAAAATCATTTTAAATATTCTCGATAATTTCAATTCGTTGGTAGATTTTTAGACAATTTTTCAGAATTATTCAGAATTCAAAATTATTTAAAAGATTATGGCTCCCTTGAGTAACTCTAACCCAATTTTGTGTATTGTTTTAAACCCTAGTTGTATGACTTTAAATATATTGTATCTCTTATATATGGTTTGTGTCTTTAATAACTTCTAGGGCATCTGATAGAATGAACGTCTGTCATTTATTCTCACTTAATCTATGCACGAGATATACAACGTCGAATGTAGTGCACCAAAGCAAAGTATCAGAAAAGTTCAGTTGAAGGGAAGTTGATTCAAGATGTCTAAAATACGGTTTGAACCACTGGCTCTTTTCTAATAAACCAACAGTCTAACTATTAGACTGTGGCGACTTCAGCACTTATGTTTATAAAAAAAATTCTGGTAAGAAAATCACAAATACGGGTTGTCTAAACGCAAAAGAACTGTGGTATTTGAAGGTATGGTTAATATACGCTGCTATTATTTGTATCACAGCTGTCTATAGCATTCTTAAATACGTATTTGACTAAATCTGCCTTAAAGTATGCCAAAAAAAGTTTAAACCCCCCGAAAAATTAAGTTTAAAATTCCAAAATCCACATTTTATTAATTCAAGTCATTATGAAATGTAAAAGCTTTTAGGAAAATGCCCATTTTTCCTTTATTTTTCGCTTAAATTCCTTGTTTTACATAATTTTGTAAATCCTAAAAGTATGCTAAACATTTTGTTTTGTATATTTTATTTCATTACCATGATTCCGTTTGTTTAATTTTGTTCAGCTTAATGGACTGTCTTTCTAAAATCATCGCAAATAAATGAAGAAAAAAAGAACATCACGTGATGGAAAATATTTAGAAAATGTTTTTGTAATAGAAGTGAGACTTTTTAGAAGCAGGTAAATATGTTCGTCACGGTGTTACAATTATTTAAGGATATGATGTCTATTGTTGTAAGAATTTCACGTTGTTTTTGTTTAGATATTCATTAAAATTTCATTCCTTACTTTTTTTGTCGTTCATGAAAGTGATTTTTGAAACTTGTAGGGAAAAAAGCGGAAAAATGTCGTGTAAACATGCGACTTATAATCACAAAAAAAGGAAGAAATCCATGTCAATAACATTTTGAAACAAAGGAAATGCATAAACACAAGTGTTGTTATGTTATTTTTGTTTTCCTGTTTTCTTCATGCTATTTTAAGCAACAACAAAAACGGATGAAACTACACTCAGTGCTTTACAGACGGCTTTAAATTTCTGTGAATACATGTAAAAAGTCTTTAAGTTTGTATAGAAAGTATCCTATGTTTGCTTAGTAACTTCCCTTCGCCGTTATGATATTGTCTACTGCCTTCTTTTGTAGTTCTTTGAATTTCTTCTGGTGCTACCTGAAAGTATGCTATGCAAAGTAATTTCAAAGTAATGTTTTCATGCTTTAGAATTGTAAACACTTATCTACGAGACCATTTCTCTAAAGGTGTCAACATGTTTTTGAATTCTTTTTCCTTTTCTCACTTCTTTCTTTGATGTTATGTAAGCCTATTTATTATTTATAAAGATTTTTTTAATTTTTTCGTTTTTATAGAAATTTTTTTTTTGTAACAACAAATAAAAATTGTCAACAAGTTAGGCCTCATTTTTTCACTATCAAACAGAGCAGATTCCAATGAGCCTTAACAATACTATTTGTTTCTTTAAGTTAAGCGTCTTTTACACTATCGAACTTCGCCTGTAAAGACTGTCTGATGAGGGAGAGTGTTTTGCTATTAAACTATCCGCCCTAATATACATAAAATATTTTTTATATTCATCAGGTCAAGTTTGTAAACACAAATTTAGCTTTGTTGCACAAGATATATAGGCCACATCAGGTAGTATTTGCAGTCGAAAATCGATCTCGTAATAGGCATTTTATTCTTATTCTAAAGTCATTAGAAATTAGTCCAATGAACTGAGTTTCCTATAGTATTCTAAGACCATAAAATATTTGAAATCATGACAATTTATTTACATAAAGGTCTTTAAAGTCTTAAAATAATTTAAAAAAATATTCCCACACTGCTTTCTTTACTTAGTTTCTGGAATTTCATTACATTCACCTTGATTTTTATTTATCATTTGTACACAGTAAAAAACATTGACGGCAAACAAACAGTTTACATTTGTTCCCTTAAACCACAACAATTACCAGAAACATACACAAATAATAACCCAGCAAATGCTTTATTCACCAAACAACATTTACAGCAAGAGACAGTAAATAAAAAAGTGTAACAAAAATGTTAATGGAGTCTCATGTAAAGCCTATATATGTTATAATTGAGTAGATGATGTTCGGTTTACATGTTGATTTTAACATGAAGAATACTTATGGTAAACAATAACAAGAGTAAACTTGTTTGTCGACGTCACATATCAATATCAAAATAAACATCCAACACTGCTTAATTACTTACAGCAGCTTACCAACACGCCACTCCTTACCCTTTACCAACACTTAAATTGTCACCATTTAATTATAAAGACTTTAGATAACAAAACAAATACTGCAGTTTATAGCAGCGCGACTTACTTTACAAAACAAATCAATTTGTTATACTGCTTCTTCTTTTTAACTCATGCACTTTAAAAACAACAATAACACTGAAACCCATTTAATGCTCACAATTAAACATTCATCAAAAAGATTCCAATCAATTGTGACAACACATAATATTTGTGCCTACCAACAAGCCTTGCAAAACAAATTCAATGTGTTCTTACTCTCTTTTAAAACTCGTAAGTTCTTCCAAAACAAGTTCTTCTCACGCCACCACTTTCTTTGAAAAACACAAGTGTTTTGATAACAATAACAATGTGAATGCAATAATAATATGCAAGAGTAAGTTCTCTTTAATTGCAGCAAATATTTGTGACGTCACAATTTTTGTTTTTACATCTCCCATTCATATGTATGTTCGAATGAAATGAAATGATCTTAGTCGAGGCGAATTATGTTCGTGTAACTTTCTTCACATTCTTAGTAACTCATCTGCCGTTAAAAAGTTTAGTCGTGATTTGCGTAATAGGGGTGTTTTTTTTTCTTAAATAAATTAGTTAATTTGTTTTTCTTAGTATTTTTTGTTAATAAAAGTGTTTAAAAGTAAAGAAAAGTAAATGTTTTATAAAATAATATAAAAATTTCATTAAATAGTTGAGTGTTTTTTGTATATAAAAAGTGTTTTTCTAAATGTGTAAAGCTATTGTGAAAAAATGTGAAATTTTTTTCCAATAAAAAAATGATGGCGGCCAAAGAGCAATAAGCATAATAAAGGGTTGCCATTTCAGGTGAAGTGTTTAAAATCAAGTGGAAGTTAAAAAATGTCCTGTAATTAAATAAAATATAGAAAATATTTGTTTTTTAATTCAAGTTTTTATTTTTTGTGTTTTATGTTTTATTGAAAATAAAATAAAATATTATAATTATTAAAAATATAATATTTTCGGTTAAAAAAAAAAAAAAAACTAAATAAATAATAAATCAAATAAAATAATAAACAAAAAGAAATAGTTTTAAGCGGTAAGTGAGAATTTATAATTTTATTTTGTTTTTAAAATTGTAATAAAAATTCAGAAATCTATCTGGTCTGAGAAAAAGTGAGAAGATGACAATAAAAGAATATAAAAATCACAATTTGCTTATTGGAGATAATAGAGTTGTTAAATATAAAAATTTTATACCAAATATGCCCTCATTAAATTCGATCTATTTTTGCTTTCATAGTTATTGGATCAAGAATTTTGAAACAGTTTCTGTTACGCTCGGGTAACCTTTGGGACCAGAGGTATAGCCAACGAAGCTAATTGTTTTCTTCAAAAAAAGTGCTTTATATAAAAAATTCATGTCATCGATCAAAAAATGCAAATCATCGACCAAAAAATTACAAATCATTGACCAAAGAATGCAAGTCATTGGTCAGAAAATGCAAGTCATCGATACAAGAAATGGAAGCCATCCACAAAAACTGCAAGACATCGACAAAAAGACTGCAATGTAACAATTTTATATAGAAAACGATTTATATAGAAAACTTTTTGCCGCTCATTTGAAGAAAACAATTAGCTTTGTCGCCTACATTTCTGGTTCCAAGTAACGTCCGATCTTAAGGAAATCCTTGATATCACGGCTATCCACCTATTTCCCCCACAAGTCCATTTATTATCCGATTTAGCGCCATTTATACAGAGCACTTGTTTTGCTCAATTGAAGAACACAATTCACTTCGTCGACTATATCTCTGGTTCCAAGTAAAGCTTGGTCCAAAAACCGCACCTTTTATATTTTATAGAATTTTACTCCATTTTGGTACAAATTCCTATTTTCGCGATTATTTATTCTATTCTTCTTTTCACTTCACTTAAGTAAATTTAGTAGTACAAGTCTGATCAAATTCTAGTTTTCTTCTTTTTTGTGAAATCATTTGCTTGTCTTTTGGGCCTCAAAAGAACAAGATTTTCCTTTCAAACATAGTAACTGAGCGTAGCTGATTAGTTTTCCTTAAAAAAAATTTGTTTAATAAGAAATTGCTTACTTTTAAGTTTATTACAACAAGTTTACTATAAGTTCTCTCACAAATGCATGTACAACTTGGAAGATTTCCTCCTGGTTCATTAACTTTAAGAACTTGTGTTAGAATAAAAATTCTTTTCCCTACTTAAGTCTGCCGTACTTAGATTTAATCAAGCAAAAGGTGTTTGGCCTACATAAAGTTACTTAAAAATGTATTTTCTTACTTAGTTTGCACGTTAAGTTAATCAGTAAGTGAAGTAAAAACTTTGTTGCCTACCTTAAGGAGCTTAACAGCCTTTTTTTTTTCCTCCCTTCATTTGAGTAACTGAGTTTTTTTTTTCTTATTTTTCCCTGACTAAAGGAAACTAATCAGATTAGAAAAAACTAACAATCAATTGATTTTCTTTTTATTCGAACTCTGTTACACAAAATTTAGATGTTAGGCCTTTTAAAATAAGATTCAGGGGAAAAACTGTCATAAACACACACAAATTTCATGAAACAAATCCGAAAACAATACTTTGCCGGAAGATAAAGTTTCTCTGATAAAAAGCAGACAAAAAAATCAATTTTTGGGAGTGACAATAGGCTGCCGGTAAGCACAAAAAGAATAAAGAATTGCCTCCACTTTGGGTAGGAGAAAAGAACACATCCACAAAAAGCAAATCATGTTTGAATCTGATGTTTAGGAAATTGATTTTAAACAAATGGACGAAAAAAAATACCAAAAAAGAAGAATACAACAAACCAAAGTGAATTTTGTGAGCCTTGAAGTATACTATAACTTTTTTTTTTTTTATCATTTACTTGATAAGATAGCTCATGTACACCGGATGCGTAAGACAAATTTTATATGAATGAGTGTGATGTGTGTTGCTTTCAGTGAAAAGTCATAAAATTGATGAGCAAAAGAAAGTAAAACTCATGCAAAAGTCAATGAAATATTGATTGAACAGAAGAGGGAGTTTGGGGACAGAGTCAAAATTTATGATAAAATAACTGCAAGAAATTGTCTAAAGGAAATGATAAACAAGTTGATGAAAGTGAACATTTGTCAAATAAAATTGTATTGATTGTGAAACGCTCAAGTTCAATATGAAATGGTAATAGAAGCATTGACAGAGTTTAGGGAAATATCATCATCAAACACCTAAAAGTATGCAAAGTGTAGAGATAAAAGTATACAAATTTAACAAAAACTGTCAAATTAAATTGTTACAAATTTTCTGACTGAAATAAATTCGAAATAAAATTATGTTGAGCAAGAACATAAATTAAAAATGTTTTGACCCCTAAAAGTATGCAATACATATTGTTTAAAATGCTGATTCCCTAAAGATAACACAAGTGCCTTTTCAATTTGCTAATATTGGGAGTATAAATTTAAAATATGTGACCTAAAATCAATTGTATATCTTTCGCTAAAGTACATACAAATTTAATTTCGCTGAACTGTTAAATCTTTCACAAATTATATGGCATTTTGAGGGTGAACATCTGTCATTTAATCTCATCTAGTCATTGAACGAAAATCTCTGAACGAAAAAGTTTTTGTTTCGCTTCAAAAATTTAAAATATTTTATCATCAAATCATAGTTTTGCTTCAGTATTACTTACTGAATTGATCATTACAGCTCTTTAGTCAGGATTACAACCTAGCTTCTCACACCATCAATGTTGTATGTTAATTTTACCCGTGGGTGACTAGACCCATAGTTTAAAGTCTACTCCGCACGACATACATATTTCTTGAGTAATTTTTCTCGGGAATTTTTGCTCCCAGAGTTTTTGCCAGCAGGCTGCTAAGGGCCAGAAATCATGTGAAATCTTAAGACTATCAACATTATTATATTACCTTACAATAGGATTCGCAAAAGCATTTTTGTAAGGTAAGATTTCGTCCATTTCAACTCTGTATTTGGCGTCTTTTTTACCATAAAAATTGTGTTATTTTCATCGCTAATTATTAACTATTAAATTTAAACAATAATTTTAATTGTAAAATCAGTATTTAAACCAATTTTTTAATATTCCCTAAAAGTATACAAGAAATTTAATAAAATTACCATTTACTTCACTTATCTTGTGTTTCTTCACACCAAAAATATTTGCACAGAATCGAAGATTCACACCACTTTCTTCTAAATAGAAAAAATCAATGAAACTAGTTTTATATTAAAAAAAAATGTAAATATTTTTACCCAAAAGTATGCTTTAAAATTTAAAATTACTTTAAATGTGTATATGTAAACAGAGAATGGTTTCGTTTAGTGGTTCAGTTTTAATATTGAAACACACCTTCAAAGAATATGTTGTGTATGCGACACTGGAAAACTCATTTAAAAAGAAACTTTTGCTCATTGGCTTTATTCAGTCACCAGGTGTGTTAGCCAACAAGTAATGACTCTTCTTTGGAGTTGGTTGTAAGGAAAACTACACAAAGAAAGAAAAACGAAAACAACAGGAACAACAACAACAACAACACTTTAGCTTTAATGACAGAAAACAAAATGACCTTTTAACTTTGAATTATTGTTTATGTTTATAAATTTAAAAGTTTTGAAATGAAGAAAGTATAGCATACTTTTAGGAAGTAAAAACAGAAAAGAAAGGAATATTGGTTATATAAAAGCACAAAATGATTAAATATTTAAACGGAAGCAAAAGAAAAACAACATTTCTTAAGGTAAAAGACCAAGATGTTTATAAAACGGAGTATATTTTAAGGCGCAATAAATAAAAGTAGAACATTTGGTAAGGAAACTAGATACTAAAGATAAAAGAGCAGATATATTTGAATATATTTTAAAGAATTTTAGGTTTACTTAAGTTCTTTTTCTCCTTGTTTTTAAAAATCTTCCTTTATTGTAACAAAAATTCAAGTGTTTAGATAATAAATCATATTTTTAGGAGCAATAAACGCAAAGAAAAACTCTGAAAACTTTTGGTCATTTTTGGTTTCAAGACTTTTGAAGATTTGTTGTATACATTCAGGATACCATGTTACAAATATCTCCATTATAGCATATTTTTAGGATCAATAATATAAAACGAAGAATTTAATGAAATTTAAAGTAAAACGTTCGTGCTCATAAATTATTTTTAAGAGGCAAAATAGTTACGTTATTTACATAAAAGCGAATCAATTTATTTAACTTTTCGGTTCATAAAAAAGAACGCACTTTTTGCTCTTTTTTTCAATCATCGCATCAGTGTTTTATTCTCTTGTTTTGTTAGTTTTTGTCGTGCGATTGAAAGCAATTTTCTGCTTTTCCTTTAGTCTTGAGTTTGATTGACATTTTAATGCGAAAATTTTGACAGCAACTCAAATGGAACGTTTTTGCATCTCTCACTTATCGCCTGAAAATAGACTTTAGTTAATGGAGATGTAATAGGCTTAAATGCAGCAAAAGTATAAAACAATTGAAGGTAGTTGAAAGCAGCTGTCTGTTATAAAAGAAATAAAAAAGCGGGAATATAAAACAATAATTTGAAAGAAAAATTTAAACAAGTTTAAAAAATATTTAAAAATTTTAAACATACATATATTGGTATCCGTCTGTTGCTCCTAAAACTACAAGTGACTGGATAAATTCTTTACAAACGTTCCTACTATATGAAGGGATTACCAGGAAAAAGAAACAAGATTTTGTTAAAATTTTAATTTTTAAAAAATTTATAAAAAATCTTGAATTTAAATTAAATTTCCACTCTCCAAGTGATTCCTTCCCTAAGCGTCGAGAATTTAAGGGAACGATTGCAATAGTTTCATGTTGTAATAAATACATCTTTCCGTTTGATTGATTTAAGTTTCGTCCACTTTTTGAACAGCATTTATTTCCATGTCAAGCGGTAAAGCCTAGCAACCCAATCACATCAGTCAGTGATTGTGCAGGTACAGACAAAATAAAACCAAAGAGAATTAAAAATTTGTATCAATGTTTACACAATACCTGGCAAGAACAATTATTTCGGGACACCGTAATGTTTTTTATTTAAAATAAAAGGATCACAAAACCAGAAACGTTTGGTTTTTGTATCCCATTTTCGCCATAAAATCCACTCTTGCCAGCAAACTCAAACAAGACAAAATAAAAGAAAATTGTTTACATTGAAGAAAATGTTGTTTGTCTGCATTAAAATATGCTAGAAAAATGTGACAGTACTTATGTTTTCTCTCTACTGAAGTAAAGCAAGAAACTTTTTTAAATACAAATAAACATTCTGGCCATAAATTAAGTGGAAAAGCATGAAAGCTATTTTAAAATTATTCACTTTTAAGCCGAAACGCTGTCAAACGAATTACAAAATTGAAGCATACTTTTGGGTAAATAAAAATGTATAGGGAATCTGTTTAAGGATATTTACATATTCAATAAGAATTTTACAATTTTAAGGAATAAAAGAAATTTTAAGGAGCATCTCAGTTACCGTATCCTCTCCCACATTCCATCACTAATGGCTAAAATAAATAAAATAAAATAAATAAAATTAATAAGTGGTGTGAGGAGCTAGGCTGTAAACCCAATTAAAACCTCTCACCTGCTGTTTGTAAACAGAAAAAACTTTTGCATATTTTTAGGTTTCTCAAGGTTTCGATAAGTTGTTTATCAATATAATAATTTAAATATCACACTATAATAAATATTATCATTTTATATTAAATATACTATTAACTAAACTATAAATGTGTGTGTAAATATTGCAGTATTATACATTGGTGCATATGAGTGATAGAGTCTCCGCTTATCAAACTAATAATTGAACACAATTTATGTTTGATTGCCTTTTTAGGATCGAATAGTAAATTTATTTAAGTTTTCCTCATAAAACTTCTATTATTTTTTTATTTTATATACGCAACTTTGTAGACGTACTCCTCGTACTATGTATCAATATCTGTAATATGTGTACGTATACATATGTATGTGATAGAATTATATTTATTTATTTGCTTTTATTGTTGTTATTATTATTGTATTGTATTTATGGTTTCATTTGACTGGTAAAAATAATATCACGAGAGGAAAATCAAAAACAAACTGGCTTTTCTTCATAGAGATGACCCGTTTATATATATATTCTTGAAAAACAATTTCTTATAAATTGATACACAGTAAAACCCGGTTAAAACAGACTCCCTATAGCAATTCCTATAGATACCATGCTCTACATTCCATAGTAAACTTTCTATGTTTCCTATACGTCTCTACTTGTGTTAGTTTATACGTAACTGTCTGTCTGTTCATATACAGTTTACCATTGGTATCATAAGTTTTGTTTTGTTGCATTTGGTCACGTTTTCTAAGTTTCGTGTGGCATCACGTACTTTTGCTCAATTTAACAAAGTACATGGGTTGTCTCTGTATCTCTGTGTATGTATGTGTTTAAACGTTGGGAACCAACAATTTAAAAACGTTTGATTTCCTCTTTACCTCTGCTTCCTTTCCATTTCCTATAAAGCAACACATATTGTTGCCTTTAGTCATGGCTTTTGCCTGAGAAAGATTCTCGTGTGTGATGCTGCAGCAAATGAAAGAATTGTTATCACGACTGATACAATAAATTACGTTTGTTAGAGCGACAATACAATACAAAGCAATGAAAATAAATACTAGAATAATAGACAAATATATTTTTGATTGCCTAAATATATGCTTTAACTTTTTTTCAAAAGCGCAAAGTGAAACAATTTTTAAAAGAATTGTAAATTCTGTAGCCTACCGAAGGGCGTTTTATAATGAAATTTAAAAATAACAATAGGCTCATGGAATGAAATGTGTCAGACTCTGCCAGATATTTTAATCAAAATTAAAAAAGTACCACAATTTCCTAGGGTATGAACCTAGAATGTCCACTCCATTTCTTATTGGATTGTTGGAAATTAATTACAATTGCCTTTAAGAATTGTTGCCTACTTAAAGGTGAAATATTAATATTGTTTACTTTCGATTTTAAAAGTCCTTCTTTAAGCCTTTGTACTCCCATTCAACTGAACTGAACTGAAATCTGTTACAGAATTAATTACACTGCCAAAGACCATAAAATCAAACAGCTGTTATATTTCCAACAATTTCCAAAAAAAATTTGGTTTCTGTGTCCGGCATTACTCCCACCTAACTACAATTTTTTTATGTTTAAGAATAAATTACGGAAAAGAAATCGTAATATCTCATTCATTTTCATTTTGTTTTTCTTGTGTTTGAAAACGTAAATCAAATACAATTAACGTTAATTAAATACTCTTCATTTACTAAGGCATTCCATAACCATTTAAAAACATCATCAGCGTACGCATTCTCTTGAACGCCTTAATGTATGCCAACAATAATGATATTTGTAAAAACAACAAGAATAATGGAGGCCTGCCTTTAAGATGGAAAACAAACAAAGTAAACATTTGTTTAGAAGCGAATAAAGGAATAAAGATGAAAGGAAATAAGGCATTTGGTTGTTAGGTGGAATTCTTGTTTTCTCAAGGAAATTAATTCGTTTGTTGTTCAAAAGTATACAGATTTTGAAATGGAATATTGCTTTGAACTGAAGTTTAAAGTACAACAAAAATAAGGTTTAATGCAGGGTTTACCAAAAATTTTTTGGTTATGTATTAGTGAGTAAGAGAGAGAAAATAAATTGAGAGAATTGATTTATTTACAGCCATAGAAAAGTGTTTGTAATATACGTTATTTTGATTATCATTTTATCAACTTACATATGTAAAGCTATCTATCTTTGGCTTAATAATTTTAGATAAATAAAAATAAAATAAAAAAATCCATTTTTTATTAAAAGATCGTAAAGGTATCCAACTTTGGCTTAAAAATTAGATCATGTTTTTAGATAAATAAAAATAAAAAAAATAATAAACCATTTTTTATTAATAGAGAAAAAGCAAGCATTCTAAAGCATTTAAAAAAAATTATACTATGCGACAAAATATATAAGGCATTGAATATTATCAAAAGCATCCTTTTAACATACAATATTTTTTGAGTGTCATTCTGAAAAAAATGGTAAAGCATCCGCCGCACATGTGTTCTTGTCGCAGTCTGATCGACAACTAAATCAAAAAACACAAGAATGCGTGTGAGTTCTCTCAGCACAATTGTGCTATGAAATGGTAAGCGATGGTTTAATGCCACTCGTGATCCACTTTTAATTTATTTTTAACGAAAGTCGGTCATTTAAAGCTTCAAAATGTATCTCAATTGTAGGTTTCCTTGCTTTAAAGGCAAGGGCTTAGCATATATTTATTAAAACAAAGTATTTGTAAGCCAAAGAGTAATTAAAAATAATTTTTTTTTTATGGAAAGTACCTACCAGTTGCAAAAGTACTCTCTGTATTTTCTTGAAGAAACGTGCTTTTTGGAAAGAAGCACTTTTTGGGGAAAAGTAAAAAGTAAAGTGAAAAGTACTTTTTCGACACATACAAAAGAAAAGAAAACTTTTTGGAAAGAACTTTAGAAAAGAACTTTTTGGAAAAGTACTTTATAAAAAAGAACTTTTTAAGAAAGTACATTTTAGATAAGTTCTTCTTAGACGCGAACTGATTACTTCTTACTTTTGTACATTTTTCAGAAACAAACACTATAATGACGTTTAGATGTTTAGAATTCTAGCGAGCAACCCCTTTTACAATAATTTATTGAACAATTTACATTTTATCCTTTAGAAAAATCCCTTTCTTCCCCATTACTGCCATCACTGCTATACAATACCTAAATTGTAGCACAATTGCGTAAATCAAACAAACAATATTTTTTTATGCTCCAAGGCTTTTTCTCCACATCTGTTACTGGCCTTCGGGCTTTGCATTCGTAAAATAATTTTAAATTAAACAAGTCAGGGAATTTTTTTTTTAACCAAAAAACCTAGAGGAAGAGTGGGATGTGTTTTAATAGTTTTGTGGGTTTTTACAGAAAAAGTTGTGTGACTTTCTTTGATTTTTATTTTGTTTAAAGGTTCGTAAGTCTCTCTGTCTTAATACGATAATAATTTGAATACATTTTATTCACCACCTCCCCCTGTACGGTTTAGTTACAATGCAAGACCATCGCTATAGCATAGCAAGTTTTGATTCTTTATAAGCATACAGCAACCCATCTAGGGTTGCCAGCCTGGCTGGACTTGGCTGGATTGTCCAGCTTTTTTGATGCTTGTCCAGTTTCAAGCTAAAATTTAATTTGTCCAGTTAAATAGAATTTTTTTTTAGTACACTGCAATAACTTGGGCAATAATTTTCATGTTATCTTTGTCAAATCATGTTAGCCAACACTGATTGTACATTTGTTATACAACTAAGTTATGATTTCCCTCTTATATCATCACTGACAACATGTCTCAACATTGAACAGCTGATGTCATAATAGATATTATTGCGAGCGATAGTCAATTTTTTAAATTTTAAAGAATGCAATGAATTTATTTAATTGTAATATTTTTAAATAATAATACATATGTATATATGAGCCGCTCAGTGCACAAATCGATTAACTCCATAAAACAAAAAGTAGAGAGAATGCCATGAAATAATGGAAATTGTTTTTTAAAATTCCCTTTACAAATATATATTGTAGAGTACATAAATACATACCTGTGGCATTAAATAATAATAATAGCTGCAAATTGATAATAGTTATCATCCAACGGTTGCTAGTGCTGCATTTGAATTGCGTTATTGAAACGATTTACATAAGAGTATGGAGTTATTAAAAATGTCTTCTGAATTAGTTATTATTCAATAGCCCCAAAAATTTTGTCGTTTAATGGTGTTAACCTTTACTATTCAGGAAAGTTATAATAAATATAAAAAGTTATGACTATCCCAAGTGCTTTGACACTTAAATTTAAGATTTTCCAAAAAGTGGAGTTAATCACTTTGTGCACTGAACGGTTCATATGTTGATAACAGTGGATATTTTAATAAAAATTATTTACACAAAACCAAAATTAACATTTTCTCAGTATTTTTTTATGTCCAGTTTTGTTTTGTCCAGCTTTTTAAAACCCAATGTCCAGCTTTTTGCGAATCGGAATCTAGCAACCCTAAACCCATCACTGCAGAGAGAGCAGTATGTAGATTACTTGTAACGGAACAACTAAACAAACATGCTTCAGCATGTCCAAATAGATGTTGTGTGTTTAGAAAAGAATTTAAAAATAAGTTACAGTGTGTTAAAATAATAAATAAATAAAATAAAACCAAAAACCAACTGCTGTAACACAGTAACAGTAACTGCGAAAATGAAACGAAAAAATCGTGTTAAACGTGATACTAATTTTGAATTCATGTGGCTACTCAAAGGGCGCATAAACCAATCAAATCAACCACAAAAACAAATTCATTCAGTAAAGTAATGGCATCAAACGCAAAAAAACAAAATTGTAAACAAAATTCGAGAAGAAATAATAAAGGCAGAGGAAGTCGGAGTATGAATATATTTTTATAAGGATATGTGGTGTGTTTGTGTATTTAGCACACAAAAATGTTGATTTATTTACAGGCCAAACGTATATTCAAGAGGTTTTATTACTTGGAAGCAAACTTAAGTAGTATAGGTGGAGAGAATACAAGAAAGAAAGGGGTTCTGTTTTATTTTTTCTTGAGATGAGTTTTGTTTTCTATTTCTTATTGCTTAACCTATATCCCTGACATATGTATAAAGCCTTTTATTTACGTACATATATGTACTTATCCCTCGCCTTGAATTGTATCATGTCGTAATGCTTACCATTATCATGTTGTTGTTTTTATTATTTTTCGTTCGTTTATTTTCGTTTGTTTTTTTCTTTTACTCTCCACACATCTTTAGTATAAATTATAAATGCGCCATCACATAGCACACAGTTGTTGTTGTTGAAGAAATAAAAGAAAACATTCACCCCACACCACCAACTTCAGCATAGCATGTGTGAATTTGTTGGGAATTTCGTAAGAGAAGAGAGCGATATAAACACAAGAGCCTACAATCTAAGGAAAATAAAAACAAATCAACAGAAAAATCTTTGGAACTCTCATGATAATAAGGCTCCTTAGAGTAGGTTTTTTTCTGTGGTTTTTTAGTATTTCTTCTCTAATAGTTGTTATTGCTTAAACGGTTTAAACTGGTTCATTGGAATTTTGTAGTGATTTTTCATGGGCATATGTGGGGGTATTATAAACCATTTAAAATTGAATTTTTATTGAAAATAAATATTTTTATAGAAGCTTAAAACATGTTTAATTTTTTTTGCTTAAACAAACCGTAAATAATAATTTATTATTAGCAGATTTTTTTTTATCTAAAAAAAAAATAATTTCTTAACAAATTTCAAGGATTTCTTAATATTGAAGATTGATTTTAATTCAGTTTTTATTTTCTCTTTTAATAAATTTTTTCTTATTTCCTGGTTACTTTGCCAACATGTGTCCTTTAATTCAAATATTTTCCTTCACTTTAATTTCCACTCAATATCGCTTACAATTTCAAATGAAATAAATCCAATAAACAGGATTTTGTTCTATTTTTCTTGATTTGCCTGACACGTTATAAATTCGTTTAAAAACGAAAAGATATTCTGCCGTTAATATTTAAAACAACAAAAATAAAATAACTGGTTTCAGTTGCCTTTAAGTGGTGGTTAATATTCTCTCGTGCTCTTCGAGCAATCTCTCTGCCAATTCAATACATTTTCGTATTATCCTGAGGTCATGAGTTTGTATGCTTTCTGTTGTTCGACTGCGGTTGTGCCAATTCACCAACAACATATTGCCAAGGCTGTGGTGAACCAAATTGCAAATATACTCGTGGTAAATATTGAGTCTATTGGGGGGGAGTAAGCTGGGTAGTGAATGATGGTTGGAGATTTTGATGTGGGTTATTGGGTTCAATATTAATGCTCTATGAGCACGTGTTTACGTGTTTTATTGTAATAATTTCAATAAATGATTAATTTTGATAGAAATAAGAAAAAATGGTGAACATTTGTATGTAATTATTAATATTGATTGGAATATAATCAGTTCTATATTCTGTTCTAGACTATGTTATGCAGATTATTTAAAAAATTTCGCCGCTTTGATGTCGCAATAGCAATGTGTGCTGAAGAAATAGGTTGTAAAGAACTAGGTTGTCATCCTGTAATGATCGATTAAGTCAGTAATCGGTTTTAATTCTAAAAAAATTTTAAATAAAATAATTCCCATAATATTTGAATCTATTTTCTGACAAAACTTAATTCTTTCTTTCTTCATTTAATAATTTATTATCAAATTATTTATTATCAAATTATTATTATCTTCTAGCAATCTCTCTGCCAATTCAATACATTTTCGTATTATCCTGAGGTCATGAGTTTGTATGCTTTCTGTTGTTCGACTGCGGTTGTGCAATTTCACCAACAACAACATATTGCCAAGGCTGTGTGGTGAACCAAATAGCAAATATACTCGGCGTAAATATTGAGTCTATTGGGGGAGTAGAGTAGTGTGTGATGGTACGAGATTTTGCAGTGGGATTTTGGGGTTCAATATTAATGCAGTATGAGCACGTGTTTAAGTGTTTTTTTGGAATAATTTCAATGAATGATTAATTTTGATGGAAATAAGAAAAAAAAAATGGAGATCAGATGGATGTAATTTTTATTGTGTTTTTTACTCAAAAATTTGATTATTACATAATTGTTTTTTTTTTTTTTTTAATTGGTCATTACAACCCTTCAGTCAGGATTATTGACCTAGTTTCTCACACCACTTATGTTGTGTGTGTTAATTTTATACATACATAAGTGGCGAGACCTACAGTTTAAAGTCGACTCCGAACGACAGATTTTTTGAGAAACTTTTCATGGCAATTTTATTTTATTTACTCTCAGAATTTTTGCTAGAAATCTGCTGAGAGGAAATCGCCGAAGAAATACTTTTTGTATTTTGTTTTGATGTCTGGCCTGGGGCTCGAACCCTGGCTTTACGTCTAATAAGCCAACACACTACCTACTAGACTGCGGCGACTTCAGAACATAATTGTTCTAGATTTTATTCTAAGCTGTGTTAATCGAATCGTTTTGGTGTCGCCATAGTCTAATTAGAAATGTGTTGGCTTATTGGACAAGAGCCCGTTGATCAAACTCTAGATCAGACAGCCTGTACAAAGCGAAATACATATGCACTCTTCTGGCAAAAACTCTGACAGTAATCAAATTCCCGTGAAAAATCTTCTCAAAAATCTGTCGTTCGGAGTTGACTTTAAACCGTAGGTTTCGCCACTCATGGATAAAATTAACACACAAACCTGACTAAAGGGCTGTAATGATCAATTCTGTATGTACATATGTATGCATGAGGGTTTGAGAAACTGGGTTATAGTCCTGACTAAAGGGCTGTAATGATCAATCGATTTTAATTCTTAAAACTTGTTACTGCAGTAGTTTCCATAACATATTGGGCTATTTTCTGACAAAACTTAATTCCTTTTTCCTTCATGTAATAATTTATTATCAAAACTTTTCGTTTTTTTTTAATTTTTTAATGTCATTCGGAGAAGCCTGTGTTTTTTTTTTTTCATTGTTTATTTTTAATTTCATCTGCTATCACTTTCAAGTGGTGTTAGATTTCATCAAACTTGAAAGACTTTTTTTGACTTGAGCAACAGTTGTTAAAAAATAAAAAAAATTATCCAACCCTACATCATATTGTCCTAAGGGCGGGTGTTATAATTTCCATTTGATATTTTCAATTCACTTTGTTTTCCACTTAACTTTTTCTGTAAGATGGGTTTCATTTTATACTCTCCCCCGTTTCTGTAGTCTAGCTTCTTAAATAAAGTTCTAAGGAAAGATAAAACAACCTTCAAAACATCAAAGACATCAATGTGAGAGCATTAATGTAGGTGTTCTATTGGAAACAATATAAAAAAAGCAAATCTTAAAAATAATATAAAAAATCGAGAAAAGACCAAAAGCTGGCATTTACCTTGCATTCTCGATCTCATTTTTTCTCCTTTCATACCCATGTCTATAATTGTGTTGAAGCTGTTAATTTCTCGCTATGATTTCTGTGCCTATTTTTCACTTTATATTGCTTCTCTATCAATTTTTGTACGCCGCTTGTCATTGCTTGTCTTATTTGTCTGAATATTATTTTATTTAATGAAGAAATTTATCAACTATTTTTAACTGAAAACTTTTTTTGACTTATACAATATACATATTACGAAAAAATAAAGCATAACTTAGGGTATTTAACAAATATCATCAATATGAAATACCTGTATAAACCAAAAAACATTGTAAGCACAGAGACAGAAACAGAGAAAGAATGAAAAAAAGATAGAATAGCAACATCGTTGGTAAACAACACGGTTTTGCTACGGAAAAGTTCATTGTCATACACTGTCTACCATTTTAACCTTAACCCCTGCACATATGCAATACATTTCGTCTACTTTTTGTTAGAAAACTGTTGTTGTAGTTGCAACTATTGCTTGCTGCTATGCTTGTGGTGCTACCAAATACAAATACAAACACAATTTATGCAGTCAACTGAGAGATATAAACACTTGCCAAATGAAATTTGCCAAGAGACCCCATTGGAAATTCAAAGAAGAATGGAAACAAAAATTTCTAAATATTCTGTAGATGTGTGGACGAAAATATAAGTTTTAGGTGGGCGGATGTAAACAGCGTTTTTGCGGCTACAGTGTGTGCTGTGCTATATAAAGAGGTGTAAAAAAATTAAGGATATTGAGGAACTAGGTCAATAATCCTGACTGAAGGGTTGTAATGACCAATTATGTATGTACATATGTATTGAAGACGTATATACTGGTAGCTATATGGGCCTTTGAAAAAATGTATGCGATAGTCTTAATAATGTAAGAATAAAGGGGACCTCTAAATGGGATGAATTTTATTTAAACTTTGATCTTTACTTTACGGATACCAAGGGCAGCGACCAGCTTGATCGTATGGAAAAATAAATCATACCATTTATGGTTCATTTGCTTCATTAAAAGTGGAAGAAGAGATCTTTTCTGCATGGACTTCTACTCATAGAATCAATTAATGCTTAGTGAACGGACTAATTTAAGCGTCATTTCTTTAATAAGACCTCTGGGCAATATATTGCTCTTCTTCATAATGCCATGTACAGAAACGACTACCGAGGGAAGTGTGCTCATTGCTTTACCTTCTATTTGTTTCACGCTTGATTGAGATTTATTATGCGCTGCCCCAGTAACCTGCTTTGCAGGTTGTTAGAAACGACTCTGTATGGACATTACAACGGTTCGAGCATACTGGGGAGTTCCATGTTATTATTGTTATCGCATATAATCAAATCTGACTTATGGCCCGCCTCAGTAATATATTATCAGACGAAATATTTTCATTTAAAGCCTATTTGGCACAAAAAACTGTAGATAGTTAATTACTCACACTAATTAGTAGAAAATATGCATTCACTATGAATGCCACAGCTGCGAGTCTACATTTTATGGTGTATTTAATATCTAGGATTAATCATTTCCTAATTTACTACAAAAAATTTGATGTCCAATAATTTCTATATTTTCTACAGGGATTTTTTTATTCTCTCCGTTGCAGATTTTTTAACTCCCACAGTCTATTTCGAAGGTATTTAACCAGAAGCTAAACTGCATTACAGATGTACTATTTAGATTGTATTAAATTTATACTCTATTCGTTTATAATATTTTGTTATAATATATACATACATACATGTTATATAGACAGACATGAATGTAGAAAAATTCTTTAACATTTCATCAGCCACCCTCAGCTACTAGAGCGAGTTGGATTTACAAATGTGTCTGCATTTTTTCGTTTTTTTTTTTTGTCTTTAAATACAGTTTTTCTCGTAGACTGTCATTCCTTATTTTATTTTTCATTTTATTTGCGAAGATTGTTGGTTTGTTTGTCTGTAGTTTTTATAGATTTTTAAATTGTTTTTTGTTTAAATTCTATTTAAAGTTTAGTGTCTGATTTTTATTTCTTTTAAAAGAAAAAAAGCAAATTTTTTTTGTAAAGAAAGACTCAATTTTTGCTTAACAGTTACTTTGTAAGATGATTTCTATTTAATTTTCATTCAATTTGATTTTCAATTACTTCCTCTTGATTTAATATTAAATTTTTTTGTTTGATTCCCTTAGAAAATTCCTTTCCTAATATGATATACTAGAGTTTATTTCATTATATACAGCATCATGTGTCGTAATTGTCTATCCTCAAGGCTGTCAGTCGCTGTGTCTTGATGGTATTGATTGCAATATTGTGCGTGCCTTGCCAGTGTATTTTTTCGTTTTTTTTTTTTGTTTTACTCACAGATTTTTTTTTTAATTTTTCCTGTAAAACAATGTATTTCTTGGTTACTTCACAATGATTTTCTAAACAAATTGAATGTGTGGTAAAAACATGGGGAAAAAAATAAATAAAAAACTGTAGCATAAAAACAGGCAAATGCTGTCATATATTGTATATCAAGTTATTGATATTAAATTATATGAGATTTACCACGTATAAAATAAGAGAGGAAATTAACCAAAATCCATGGTTAGAAGGCAAACAAGCGTACTTTATTTATAAAATTTTAAATCAAATTATAAACCTGTACGCCTTATTAGATTTAAAGACTGAAAATTACTTTTGAACCAAAAATTTTAAAATAATAAAACATCTTCAAAATAAACTTCACAATTGAATTCTCTTTATTTAATATTTTTAAGACAATTTCCAAAAGAAAAAAAAGGTATATTAAGCGCCTTAAGATAGGCTTTCAGTCCTGCAAATTCTATACATATTTAAATCATTGAAATAATTTCATTACAGCCTTAGGTAATTTAATTGTTACAAATCTTTCACTGAACTCAGTTACATATTTTTTTATTTTTTAAGCCTCTTTCTCTTAGATGTAGGATTGTCTAAGAAAATTACTCTTTTTTATTTTCATTGGTTCTTGCGATTTTTTTCTTTGAATTTTTTAAGCCGATGAAATTTATCACCGCTTTTCTTAATTGAATTATTAATGTATTTTAAGCTCCTTAAAATATGCTGTATAATTTTTTATTCATTTCCTTTCCTTCATTTTTTTTGGTTGGGTGATGATATCTTTATTATTTTTTGTAAATTTTAATTTCCTTTTAATAAAGTATACAACGGGCGCAGAAATATAATGAATGCTAATTACCAAAATCATTAGTTGTAATATATTTTAAGGCAGATAAGAAAAAAATTTCTTTTCTTGTGTTATGAATTGTCTTAAAATCTCTTCTTTTGAAGTGAGCAATTCACATGCAAACTGAACGCAATGGTCTTTTAGTGTTTATGTATTAATACCCTTAAGTTTTACTAGCCCAAATCAATTTTTTTAATTTTAAAACAACTTTTCTTCCTAAAAGCATGCATCACGTAATTTCCACATCATTAAGTTTTCATATACTGCTTTACTGCAGGTTTGTTTTGTTCAGACTTTATTTATTTATTATGCTTTAATATCTGCATTTACGTCATAAATTATACATGAAAAAATTGTTTTTCGAAAATGTTTTTTTTCCACAAAAATTTTTGATTAGCTTGAGAATAACAAATAAAAACCATAAAATTTGAGATCTCAAATCCTAAAGAAAGAGAAAAAATCTCTTCATAAAATAGAAATATAATCAGTTTATGAAATAAAATCATGCATACAATGTGCCTGGAAGTATGCATATGGTTAAGAGTTGATTTTTTATGAGTTTGTTTCTGGTGGCTCAACATTTTTTTACGACTTTGGTGGTTTGCTTAACAGAGCAAATAAATACGAAATGCGTAAAAAGTTTGAGAAATAATATACAGTACCCAATATCAAACAAATTATATTATAAAAAGTTGTGGCATACTTTTAGGTTGTTATAAACAATTTTCATGCATTGAGTAATTGGCTTTGGAAACAGAGAGTATGGCTTAAGCCAAATAAATTGTTTATGGTTTTCTGTATATTTCAGGCAGTTTACCAGCAAATCAAAGCCATAAAAATTTGAAGAGCGGTTCGAAGCAAAATTTTCCAAAATTTTCTAATTATTTTTTATTTGCTTTACTTGTTATGTAGAGAAAAATGTTGTGTGTTTGCTATAAAAACCACTTTTTGTACATGGAAATTTAATGAACTGGAATCTAAATATACTGCATACTTTTGGGGGGAAATTAAAAATGTCTTTAATTATTAAAGATTAAATTATGCTAATTAAACTTCATGTAGTTAATGTTTAACCAAAAGACCATTTAGCCATTTGGCTCATAAATTGTTTGAAAACAGGAGACTTTTAACATTATATGTCTTTAAAGAAATTATGATTATCTGCAACGCCTTTAAGTTGACTACCACTAATGATGTTGGTAATTAGCGTTTAATGTTTGTCTATGTCACAATAACAGCGAATGGTGTCTGCTTTATTAAACGGAATTTAATTTCCGTTCATTATAAAAAATGAAAATAAACTGGCAAGTAAAAAAAGAAAAAGAAAATCCTTAAGCATGTTTTAAGGCGCCTTAAAATCAATTGTTAATTCAATTAACAGAGCAAGTGCAACATTTTATAAATTGAAAAAATCTATAGAAATATAAAAAAACCTTCTTCAAAATCGTAAATAAATTAAAAATTCCCGTAGAAACC
Organism: Sarcophaga caerulescens; assembly: GCA_927399465.1. NCBI lineage: Eukaryota > Metazoa > Arthropoda > Insecta > Diptera > Sarcophagidae > Sarcophaga > Sarcophaga caerulescens. The sequence continues at coordinate 112,056,118 of OV656873.1, read as the reverse complement.
TAACTTTGCCTAATTTTAGGCGGAAAATAGGCTCAAAAGCATGTATTGATTCTATAAAGGCAGGACGTAATAAAATTGGACAAACTGAAGCTACTGAAGCTGAATTAAACACCGAATTTACTAAAACGAAATATACTTTTTAAACATTTTCTCCTTAAAACATTTTTCTCATCATTTTCCATTTACTTGACTTGGTTTTTATGGCAAAACAGCTGCACAGTTTTTATTTAAATCCTGCTTATTATCATGTCTTAAAAGTTTTTTTTCTTAGAAAAACCTTTAAAAATAACAAATCCATCATAGCAAGTAGAGATGAATAAAAGAAAAAAATGTTTTTCTTAGTAACCGGTTTTGTTTTCCTTAGATCTTCTACTTCCGTTTGCCATACTTTAAAGGGAATTGCAAATGTTTTGATAGAAATCTGTTCTTAGTTCGTTGTGTCTTCTATTATTTTAAAGATTTATTGGAAAAGCATATACAGGCCCATAGTCTACAGATTGACCTACAGACAGCCAAACAGATAGATGTTGTTTGGCAAAGAAGAATTTTGCTTTGTGTGTGTTTTTTTGTTTCTTCCCGTTCAAAACCCCTCCTAAAGGCCTTTTCCTTCTACTTTCATTAACTTTTTTACTTCTATTCGAAAAGTATCGTAAAAAGAAACTTTCAACACATGCAGGATGATGAGTAGGGCAGTATAAAAGCAATAAAATATCCTTTAGTAGGATTAATGTTAAGATTCTTAATTATAGGCTGTAAACATTTGAATTTAATTAAAGTTTTTGATGTAAAGTTGTATAGATATTCCACTAAAATTCCATTTATGATGGTCCGATAAGAAATAATTGTGTAAAGACCTAAAAGTATGCTTCACAGTTAAAATAAAAATTTCAAATTGTAGAAAAAAATATAAGAAACATATTTAATTATTATTTTTTATTTTTTTCTCATTGCAGGTAAGAGATGAAAATCAATCTGTTTACAAATATACAAAATAAGGTGAGTGAAGATTAAACGAATAATCGTATAACCTATAGAATATAGAACATTCTATACTAGTGCACAGTTTTCCCACTACCACCCTTAAAGTATGCTATTTATTAATATCTGTTTAATGCAAAGAAAACACAATAGAAGCCAGACCTCATTGTAGATCTTGCGAATATAATTATTCGATTATGCATTAAAATACAGAGTACATCTGTTCTTCCAAATCAATGAGCCAATAAACGATTTCCAAACAATTTTATGGAAATGTTTTATTTTAATTTCGGCACCATGGCAATGGTAGATACTCTTTGATGGAAGAAAAAATTGTAAATTTACGAGCCTAACCTCGCAATAATAATAGAAGCTAAAAACAATAGAAAAAATAAAATAAAAAAGTGATTAACTTTGGAAAAACAATACAAATAACTGAATATCTGGCTATAGGCAGCCTTAATTTTTGTTTTTATTACCAAAGGAAAGAGCCACAGCTAATTTAATTTTCGTTAACATCATTATTATCTTCATTGCCATGGTGCTGGTGATGATGATAATCATGAAAATGTTGCTGATAATACGTGCGTAAAACCATAAGTATTGTAGAATTTTCGTTTTCTTTTTTTCGCCCTTTTATTTCAAACTCATAATGGAGTTTAATTTCGAATAAAAAAAAAACTTCAATTACCTTTCGACAATTTAAGAAAAATAATTTAAAAATTAACAAACACAGTAGCATTCTAAAGTATATTTTTAGACCTTTTTGTCGAGAACAGTTGGGTCAGTTATAGGGAAATAAGTTCCATTAAAACTAAACAAAGTGAATGGGGAAATGGAAAAAACTTTTGTGGTTAAATGGTGTGTAACGTTTATGCCTTTTCTGAAAAATGAAAAAAAATTCTTTCTGGAAATTGTGGAAAATTTTATAATACTAATCAAAAGTGTTTCAAAAGAGAAAAAGGTTTCTTATGCATTTTAAATACGTATTTTTTTTTTGTTTCTTTTGAAACTTTTTTATTTGACAAAAATAATAAAATATGTTATTGAAAGACCAACACAGTGGGTTAAAGCAAGCGAAGACAGTTAAAAAATTTAAAAAGAGGTTCCTTTTTATTGAAAAGTGAAGCTTCATAACCAATTAATGAATTAAAAACTTGATTAATCGATTAAAAACTAATGGTGTTTTCTTTTCTACCAAAAAATGTGCATTGTGCATGTGCAAAATGCAATTTTTTGTTTGTTTCTTAAAAATGTTTCGCCCTCAAAAAGGGTGGTATGTTTTATTCTAAATAATTCGCACTTGCCAATGGTGGAGAGCATTACATTTTATGCCCTGTATAAATCGAGAGTGTTGATAATGCCCTGTAAAGCAGATGACTTTTGTTTATTTATAGGGCTACCAAATGAAATTTAAAAAAAGCCGCATGGTATCTTTATCCAATTTTGAAGTTCACTTTTCCATTGTTTTGTGGAGTAACCTTAAGGAAAGATTACATTATTAAAGATACATGGTCAGTAATTTAAAAAAATTGCATTCATTGTTAGAACAGTGTTACAAAATTTTTTTTTTGGTTATAAAAAACAGCACTCAAAAAATGAAGTCGAAAATTTAGCTATCTGGCAACACCTTTCTCATATTTACATATTTTATTGAAAACAAATCAAAAAATACAAGATATAAATCTAAAACCTTAACGTTAATAGATATAAAACATTTAATAAGTTTAAAACACTTTTTTTAAATTAATTTTAAATATTATTATTTCCTCATTCAATTTCTTAATAAGTGGTAAACACAGGGCATACCCTTTTTTAATATTTGTGTTATGTTCTGCTCAAATAAAAAATTACATTATAACAGGGTTAGTCAGCAATTTTTTAATGCACCTTGTAAGAGGGTGACATTTTCTTTGTAGAAAAGAAAACACCATAAGAGACTCTCAAAAATTGTTATGTTATAAAATCGATTAACTGATTAAAACTCGTTTAATCGGTTGAAGCGAAAGAGATATATTTATCTAATAAAGAACATTTTAATGAAAAATGTCAAATTTTAAAATAATAATATTAATAAAATCGTATAACCAATTAGTCTCTTCAAAATCGGTTTATGGATCAAAAACCGGTTAATCGATTAAAAATAAATAATTCAAATGGCTATTCACTTTTCTAACACACTTCCATTACCAATTACAAAAAGAAAATGTTGCCTACACTGCAGGCTGAAAGTTCTAAACAGAATTTTAAATTTTAATACTGGCCAGTGTCTTTGGCATTTCTTAGCATTAAGAAATATTGGCTTAAATTGTTTTTTGTATAATTCTTCTTCTTGTTCTTTCAAACAAGTAGAAACAAAAATGATGTGAATACTTTGTGGTTAACTAAGACACAAAAATTTGTGCACTCCCATTTACCAAATAATAATATTATTTTAATTAAAAATCATTTCAAATAGAAAATACAAACGTTATTGCCCTAAAATGGACATTTAAGAATATTTGAAACAAACTAATGTAGCAGAAAGTTCTCTGGAAAGCTTATTCAAAATAAATATTTTTGTAAATTAAAGTCTATCTTTGAAATGCCTAAAAGTAATCTATGGTTTTTGTTTCTTTAAAAACAAGGCAAAATATTTTTTTTATTCGTATATTTTGCTATTGAAACTAAATGTTGCAGAAGTTTTAAAGTTTTAATGGATTTTTTAATGGATTGCTTTCTTAAATAAAATTCAAAATGGATTTAAGGCCAAGAAAACTTGAAGCATACTTTAAGGCTTCTTTTTTAAGTAAAATAAAAAATAAAAGCAATCTAACGTTTTATCTTACGTTGTTTATTTGTATAGTTCAGAAGTTTATTTTAAATAACTAGCTTCTAACACAAGTATTTATTTTGGTGTTCTTTTTGCTAGAATTTTTGCTAGAATATTGAAGTAGGCTGTTGATTATTGAAACTATATATTATGAGTTTGGGCAATCGATATTAATAAGTGTTTTATTTTTGTTATTTCTACCCTTTCTTTCTGCCTTAGCAAGTATTTCATTATTTTCTACTAAATGTGATTTTTGTAGCATATATTTTTGGGCAAAACTAATTCTTCGTATAAACAACACATGAATTTTTAATATTCATCTTTTGAAATAACATAAATATAGTTTTATTTTGAAATTTTATTTATGTTTTTAAAGAGAACAAAAAGAAATTCTGTCATAAATATTTCAAAGCATACATTAAGGACTGCAAATATAGAAAACAAAAAACCAGAAAGAGTTTTTAATTTCGAATATAATATTTTAGTAGCAAAAACAAATAAAGCTTGACAATAGAGATTTTTAAATATTAATAAAATGTGATAAAATATTCTGTTTGAAAAAGACCAAAATAAAGTGCCCAAAAGTAGACAATGAATTGGGATAATGGAATGGATTATGATAAAAGAAAATGGAACTGACCAAAAAAGATTTCTATGCTCATTTGGATGTAGTATTTTATAAAATTTGTTGAAAATTAATAATTTATTCATAGTCCATATAATATGTTATGAAATAAACAAAAAACTCTATTACAGTTGGGTTAGGTTAACGGGTAACTTGCCGTTCCCAGGCAATTTCACTCGGTGCCCCTTATGGTCCATTACGTTATCCAGTGTGAGGTAAGCCGCTTTGTCATGATCTATTAGTTGTGGGTCTGAACCACCCAGAGTTTCGGACCACTAAGCCAGTTCGCTTAGTGGTGCGTTCGCCACTTCGCCCAGATCTTCAAACGTTCTGTCACCCAAAAACCGATGACGTCTGTTCTGAAGTGTAGGGCACTCGCATAAAAGGTGTTGTACCGTGTAACTGGTGTTCTGCGGTAACTGTTGAGACAGATCGAGCTTGTCAGCGAAACTCCCAACAGCGCAGTGTCCCATTAGAATTCCGGTTGGAATGATAACCGTTCTCTTGTCAAACTCAAGTAGTCCCCTGGTTCGCCCGCTGTTCACTGTTGAACATAGCAGTTTTGAAATTCGCAACTAGGTATTTTGAACCACGCACGGTTTATAGAATTTCGTGCTGATTTTTTCGTTTTGGGTTAGTATTCTTGTAGGGCCGCGTATATCTCTTCCATCGCTTTCTCCTTAGACATCAACAATTCTTCCGCGCGAGTTTGTTGACCTTTTCGTTTCTCTCTATGTCACAGAACCCAGTAGAGGCAGGTGTAGAGAGTCCATGCAACTCCTGGCGCCCTTTGATTTGATGAGATGGTATCCCAGCGCTTTAATTATTGCTTGGCTGAAAAAAAAATAAACTATTAAAATACCAGGATATTTATATTTTTTAATTGCAGAAAATAAACAAACATGACTATAATTTCTTCAGTATCACGAATGTTGGCTTCTTTAAATAGAAATTTTAAAAAAATTTTATCGTCTATTTTAGGGTGCAAATTTAAATTTTATTCAAGTGTGTTTAAATATTTAAAACAACATTTGTGTATTCCTTTTTTGTGTATTTTTTTATTTTTTTCCTGGAAAAGAAAGATTTAAATTGTTTATGACTGTTGAAATCGTTTTGACAGCAGAGTGTAGGACAAAAGTCTCATCATCATCATCATCACCCTTAACATATGCTGCATAAAATTCTATATAAAAAACTGCAGTACATGCAGTATTATTGTCAAATAAACATTATTTTTGCCGTCTGTATTATATTTTTGGTGTAAATGGAACCTCTTCAGAAAATCCTTTTTATCCTTATGTTTTCCAAAAAGAATAAAAAAAAAATACGAAAAAAATGTTTGTGCCAGTTTAAGTGTGCTCGAGAGCTTGAATCCTACCGAATAAAGTGCAGAGAGGGGGCCATATACATTTATAAATTCATAAAACATGAATCTTTAGTCCAAAAAAACGGGGGATATATATTCGCAAACAAAATAAAAGAAATATTCTTAATAAACCCTACGAATGCAGTACAGTCTACAGAAATAAGTCCTACAGATACAATATTAAGATTTATATGAGAGTGGAGAGAAGAAGAAATAAAATTTATGGCTTAAAGAGTATGCAGTTGAACAAGCAGGGGAGAAGGAGAGGGGATGAGAAGTAAAACTTCCAATAGCTTGAATTGTTTTAAATGGCTTGTGAATGAAATATATTGCCTGAAAATAGGCTATAGTTTATTTAAACAAATGCAATTGTTATGAATTTTTTCAAAATATTTTGCTAAAATTGTTGAAAACAAAAACAATTTGCGAATATTATGGTCTTCCTACACTCGGCTACAAGCAGTATATACTTTTGGGTACCAAAAATTATATTTTTGACGATACACACCTAAAAGTAGCCTTTAGTTTTTAGAAATTTAGTTTCATATTCTCATAGAAAAAGTATACAAGATGGCTTCAACAAATAATCAAATTATTAATAAATATTTTTATTATTCAAGTATCACTGCCACACTCCCCTTCTACTCTTGCCTGTACTATTCTCTATTGCTCAGAGCTTTCTTGTTTATGACAAATTGTCTCCATTTGAAACAGAAGTGGTTGCGGACATCCTATTACCTCTCATTAGCACAAACGCTGCCATAATATTATTTGAGTAAAATTTATTACCCATTTGAAGAGAAGGAATATCATCTGCAGTTTGGTTTTTATGGTCCAACAATTTGTTGTTCGCCTGGTAGTAGGCTATACATTTTTTCATATTCTGTCTAAAACATTGACCAACATCTGCGTATTTTTCTTGGCAGGGGATATTTATTTTACAAATTGGAATAAAATTTTAAACATTTTATGACAAAAATAAAAAGAAAGCATTCGTTAGCATTCCATTTAATTTAAATGAAATGAAATATTATTGTGTTGTAAAATCATTTTAAATTGTTGAAAATTAAATAAAAGTGAAGCTTATTTGTCTTGGGAACAAATGTTTTCAAAATAAAATCTGAGGGGCAGATGGTAGTACTGAAATATTTTTTATTCCTGTTAATATTGATTATGAAAGCAGAATGCCAGTAGAAGCAGTGACTAATAATTTTCTCTTTGATCTTCTTAAAAGCGTGCCCATAAAACTGAGAGTTGCTAAATAGTAATACAACTAAGTGAGTTCCTTTAACTATGCTTTAATTAACACATACAAATAATTAGCATTTTCCCTTATGCCATTAAACAAAGCAAGCAATCATACAGAAAATCTCTTCAGAGATCATTTTTCATTACATTTGCTTTCAGAGCTAGTGCCAGAAAACCTCTGAAATAAGTTTGAAGATAAATCCTATAAAATACACCAGAATTTCATTTTTTTTTAAATGTTTTTTAATAATCTATTCAATCTTTAAAAACTTACTTTTAAATTGCATATCGGGGCATTAATACTTTTTTCAGTATTATTATGGGAATAAACAAAAAACAATTTCAACTTGCTCAACAACAATTTTGAACAGACCAGACTTCTTCTTTACCTATTATTTTCTTTTTTTATTTGCTTTTTTATCAAGATTTTCTATATTTTCTATACACGAAAAAGAAGATAAAACCCATAAAATAATCGTTACATTTTATTACTGGCAATCATTGAGTCTGATTGTTGCTGGGGTATTGTAAGGAAAAGTATTATTGCTGCTGGAGAAGAACACATAGTCATAATCTGGAGCAGTAGTGTAAAAACATTTTTTAGTTTCTATTTTTCAATGGAAGATATCAGCACCAGTCATGTTATTACAAAAACGTTTAAATGTCAAAGGTACTCGTAGTCTACTTAATTTAACTTGTTTGTAAACAAAAAGTGAAGTATACTTTAGGGAGGCAAATTACTTTGAAACACTTGAAAAATACGATTTAAAATGCTATTCAAGTGAAAATAAAATTGTTTTATGTATAAAGAATACACTTAAGAATCTAATTATCTGTTAAAATTAAAGCCTACTTTTAGGTTAAGAGTAAAATTCACTATTTATAGCAGTAATAAAGTATTAAAACTTAAAATGTGGAAATTAAAATTGTATTTAAAGAGCATTTTTAGAGGACACTACAAAAGCCAAATACCCCTGTCACCACGCTAATCCTTTGTACTTGGTGGGAGCAAGAGTCTCCCATATATTTTAAGCTTCTGGGTTATGGCTAAACGATAACTGGGTCTCTATCATTGCATCATTATCGTTATATATCAGAATAACGATGTCTTATGGCTCAAAATCAATTCTTTTGCTTTCAGTAAAAAATTAGCGGTTCACTCAGTTTGCCTTGTATTTTATTAAATTCTAAATTTTCTTTCAATGCATTAATTATCCTTGAAATTATTTATATTCATGCTTGCCTTGCTTTTTAAAATATGCTTCTTTATCGATTTATTTTAATTCCAATTTACAGTATCCTTTATACTTACAAATGCTTCTTAGTTTAATTGATGCCCCCTGAAAGTGTGCTACATTTTTTAATTATCCGTATTGTCTTTCACTTCTTCTTTAGGTTGCAGTAATTAAAATGATGCTCCTCATAATTATTTTCATAGTTCTGAATTGTTTTTTAGGTTTTAACTTTAATACTCTCCTGAAAATATGCTTTAAATTTGAATTTTCTATTGTTTTTTATATTTTCTTCAGTTGTTCTTAATTATTTTAAAATATTTATTTTAAACATTCTGAACACCTAACTTAGGTGAATGATTTTCATTCTGCTTCTAAACAAATTTACTTCAAACCCAATCTCCATCTCCAAAAAGAGACGGACACTAGCACAAGCAATCAAAACTTTGTAGTGTGAACAATATCTTACTACTTGGATGCACGTATAAAATCTGTCTCATTTTACTTGCTTGCAACAATAGCTAAAACAGTCACTACACTACCACAAACAGTCTAAGCATAAAAAAGTATACGAAATATTCGAAATTATTACGTGCTCATGCATTGAAAAGACTCATTTATTGTATTGCAATACCACACAGCTGACTGCAGGTAGAAATCACACAGAATACACAGAAGTATCACTGACATCATCTCCATCACCCTCTCTGCAGCTATTACCATAGTGATCATCATCCATTTCATTACGAAAATGTACGTTAAAAGAAACATTTTCAAATCAAAATACACTCTGGAGCCTTTATTTCGGCAAAGACTGGGTGTGGGTCTAGCATCTCGAAGAAAATGTTAAGGCATACATGTACATGAGTGTCCCTTCTACAGAAACATTCTCTGTCCCATTTGCTGTGCTTTGCAACTAAATGGTATCACAGTTAAATTGTATGCAACGTTTATGTGGCTCACATGGCTGCTGTTGCATTATAAATGAAATTGTATTTAACGAGACAGATTCAATGGCGTTTGAATAGATGTTTTCTACACTTTTGCTCAAGTGTGTCTATTCAATTTTAGGCGATGATACTGGACTGTAGGAACTATGAAGCGAAGGTTTTGAAAGCAATATTAGAGAGTATTTTGCTGTGGGAATCAGTTTCAATGTCCATTTGTTAGCTGAACATGTGTAAATTGAATTTAATTAAGAAGTTTGAAATTTTGATTTGAATTGTATTTGTTGAGCTTTTCCTCCAGTCTTAAAATATGTGTTTAAAAATTAAAACACGACTGTTTGTTAAAAAATAGAAGCATAACGTAAGGGGTTTTGACTGTCAATTATACTACGTGTGGAAATTAAAGAGATAAAACAGAGAAATTTCAGAAAATTATTTAAAAAAATAGGTTTTAATATTAAAAAAAAAAAGTAAGAGAAAACTAAGCCTTCTCTTTGTCTTCTATTTTCAAACTTCAAAAAAATATGACTCGAAGACAGAAAAACTTAAATGTGGTTGTTGTTGAGCATATGTAGATAGGACAGAAAGAAAAAGAAAAATGATTCGTGTTGTAATTTCTTAGTTAGTTCGGCTAATTTTGGGCCAAGGCACGAGAATCTTTACGGCTTTTTCTCTTGCATTAATTCAATAGATTTCGAATTCATTTCCATTTAAGTAAACATAGTTTTAACATTCTTCGAAAAGGTATTCCAAAACCAATATTGTTTCATTTCATTTATTTCTGAAATAATTTTTTTGCCTAATAGCCCTCCAGTCAAAATTGAAATTAGTTTCGTTTCATGAGTATTGTAATCTGAAACAATTTCAGTTTTCGGCTATTGTTTTATACAGAGAGTTTTGTTTTTTTATTTTTCTATGAGTTTTACAAAATTATTGCATATTTACAGGATGGTTTTTATTATTCTTTTTTTTTTTGGTAAAAGTTAAAACAATTGAAAAGTTTCTAGTATTGTTTAACCACAAAAATCATATTTTATTATAAAAAATTCGATTGAATTTGAAATGGAGAAAGTTTCTAATAAAAGAAAGCAATTGAAAAATAAATATTTTATTATTATTGCATAGTTTTAGGAGAAAAAAAAATAATTGCTTATCAAGCAGGCATTTGTTTTGATTAAAAAAGGGATATTGTTATACAGTAGGACCTTGATTATCCGTGATTCGATTATCCGGCAACATCAATTATCCGGGATGGAAAAGAAATTTTTTTGCATCGACTTAATTTTATTTTAGATCGACTTAAATTTTTCTGCATCGTTTAACCGTGATTACATCTATTATCCGTGATTATAAGCAAACATTTTTTTTCTATTATTTTGGACAAACAAGCGAAAAAGGGGAACTCCCTCTTTAGTATACGAAATCCTTATATACTGTTCACTGTTTTCTGACAAAATTATTTTTTTTTATATTTTTGAAACATGTATGTATATAAAATCCTTGAATTATTTAGTTTTTATATAAATATGTACATATTCATTTATTAATTAATAAAAATATCTATTAAAAACTAGCTATAATTCTTACCCAATTAACCAGGAAAATCGATTATACAGAATACTTCCGGTCCCGACCATCACGGATAATCGAGGTCTCACTGTAATTGTTTTTGTATAACCTATAGTAAATAAATTTTTTTTACAATTTTTTAACAAATGCTAGGGACCAAATTAGACGGCAACGTCCCCAGAAGATGACTTCCGATGAATAATCAAAGTAGGCATTAAGCATGAACATACACATTGACATTAACCAGCCTAAGTAACTACCAATCTCGCAACTGCTATTGTAAATTTTAAAGCTCCTTGTGAAAATGGAATACTACCTGAGATACTTCAAATACATAGGTCCACCGAATTCTGTAGAAACCTCTCACCTTAGTCATACGAAGCATGGGCAAAAGGGTCGATTACAAAACTGAAAAGGACCGATCAAATAAACTTTAGCATTACACATTACTTGCTTGTTTTTATCTTTTTCTTTCATTTTCCCCCATTAAAGACTGCTTTAAACTATTGACTTTGTTTGAATCCCTATGTTTTCTGTCATGAAGAGAAAAAACCTTTTAATAGCTTTCAAATATTGCCAGTTCACCAATTTTTTTCAACCATATCACATGCAAATAATTCTGCTTTTTTCGCAACGCATATATCCATTTGTTTTACACCGCTGTAGTACAGTCCACAAATTTCTTCCATTCGCGCTTTTTTCTTTCATACTAAATTGCATTTCGTATTTGAATGTTTTATTTCACAGAAAATAAAACAATACGCTTCAATTGAGGTACATACCTGCACAGATGAAATGGAAATTGCTTGAAAGCGTCTAAAAAAAACTGTATTGAAGAATATGCTTTTGGGCAAAAAGTTAATGAAATTGCTTGATTGGAATTTTATGGCAATCATTTTGGGGTAATACGAGGAATAGTTTTTATTTTGTAAGTCACGTTACAAACGTTTTAAAGATTTTTTCAATTGGGATTAGCTTAAAAAAACCATGGTGTTGTGAAGGACAAAGACAAGTCCTTCTTTTTAAAGTTGAATAAAAATAATGCTTAGTGGCAGGTTATTTAAAAGGTGAATAATTTTCTGAGAATCTTGTCTAAAATTCTTGACCTCTGTTAAAGAGAACATTTTAATACTAATAACACACATAATTTTGTCGGACTGAAATCTAGTCTAAGTCCTGCCTAGAGATTGTCTAACAAACCAAATAATGTCTATGAGCGACGAACTTTGTGGGAAGTTGCTCAAGGCATTAGCTACAGATTTTGCACTACACTTTTGCCCTCGTGGTTAAGACATTATTCTACTTTGAATTTGTTATTTAAAGTATACTTTCAGGAGTTCAGTTTACATAGTCTTCTGTTTTTGTGTAAGAAGTCCTTTGTCTTCAATTTGAAAAAGAATTGTGAAATAATAATGATAACACTGAGAATGTAATATTAAGCGCGTAACATATTTGGCAAATTGCTGATGAGGGATTTTATTTGTAAAACATTCCTCTTGCCAGACAGACTAAAAATTTTGAAATTATTTGCGAGCTGTCAGAAGTAGAAGTGGCAACATATTCGTGTTCTTGTATTTGTATCACAGAAGTCTTGATATTTTTACAAGAAAATTTAATTTCACATTAGTTTCCTATTTGATGGTGTATGTATAAGCTAAGGGAGCGATTGAATAAAATAATTTAAAGCATAGTTTAAGGCTTTAAATGAAATTAACAAATAAACAAATTCAGAAGCTATTTAAATGATGATTTTTGATAAAATGTTAAGGCACTACCAATGAAGTGGAAAAATAATAAAAGAAATTGAAAACTGCGTTGGTGAGACGGGAATGAGGCATAGTAGAGCTCAAGGAAATTGTATACAATCACGAGATATAGGTGATACGACTAATAGGACGTAAAAGGTCGTAAATAAAAAGTGAACGGAACTTCGATAAGCCTTGAATAAGATTTTTTATAGGAAGTGGAACGTATCAACAGCTTGTGATGTTATTGAGCATGTCTGATTTACATTTACCTCCAAGTTCATGACATACTTTGAAAAACTGACATACAGTGTTAGTTAGAAGAGATATAACTTGTAGTCCTGGGGGTTCTTCAGTTGCTTTTTTGTTCTTTTTGTGTAGTTTATGGAAATTGTAGGCCAAACCCTGATTTTCATCAGACATTAGAGCAAATCCCAGTACATTTCGGATAATTTGATGTCGCTTGATTACATTCCTAATAGGAATTCTCCAAAAGACGAGCAATTGAAGACTAATATACCACATCATATCCACTATCGATAGAATTTAATACAAAACATTGTCTGGTAGCCACATAATTTTTTCTTCAAATTACTAATTATTACTCTAGAGGAACGTTAAATTCAAAGGAAATAAAAAAGCTGTAGCGTACCTTAAGGTGTTGTATTATAAAAAAAACTTTGTGTATCTTACAGAACATTATAATTTTTTCTCTTTTAAAAACTGGAAGGCATTAAACCTGGTGCAAAAATTTATGGCGTAAACCATAAAGCTATGATGATAATCATTATGACCACAACTACCATCGCGAAATAGAAGATAATGCTGGCTGTCGATGTTGATGAAATTTAAATTTGAAATAAAAGCGAAAATTATGATGCACCATAAAATTTTATATTAAAAAAGCGCGTATTTATAACTTCAATATCCTACAATTCTTGCTGAATTACAAGAAATGTGGGAAGATAAGTAAGAAAAGAGACGAAAAAAAAGGAATTTAATTAAAAATTTCTCATCATCTTGTGTACCACAACTTTAATAATATTTTGTGAGCAAAGAGGGCGTTGAATAGTGAGTCTGTCAGTCTGCTATTGTGGTGTACGGCTTATCGAGTTGATTGTCCTGTTTTTTGTTTGTTTATAACCGCCATGCTCTTCTTCATTTCTGCTATTGTTTAAGGGACATCATGGTGAAGATTGTGTTCGACATGTCTTGGAGTTTATTTTACATTTTCCTTCATTTCAAGGCTGTAGGGCTTAATAATGGTCATAATTTAGCCGTCATTAATATTAAAATGAGTATGGTTGGGTGTAGTAAATGATGGTAGTTTAAGTAAATTAATAAAGATAAGCTACTGGCTATCACAACTATAACAAAAACAAACAAGAAAAAATATTTAAATTTTAAATTTTAAAACAAATTCTTAAATATTTTTTATTCAGATCGTGGGTTGCAAGCATACACATATACATACATACATACATACATAATTGGTCATAACAATTCGTCAGTCAAGATTACGACCTAGCTTCTCACACCACTTATGTGGTGTGTGTTAATTTTATACATGAGTGGCGGCGAGCTACAGTTTATAGTCGACGCCGAATGACGGATTTGGATGGGTCGCTTTGTTTCTTATTATTTGTATACCTTGCAGCCTATAAAAGTTAATTCTAAACAGCTTCAATAGTCACAGAAACAAAACATTATTCTAAACATTATTCTAAAGACCAGAATTTATTAAAATTTGATCGTATTTCCTGTTTTTTTTTTCATTTTTTTGTACTATAAGTAGCCACAGTTATATAATAATTTTAAATCTTTGTAGAAAAGCAATTCAACTCATGCACGTACAGGTTGTCCCCGACTTACGACTATTCGCACTTACGACCATTTTTTTCCAATTTTTTTTCATAGAAAATACTTAAAGAAGACAAATAAGTAGTTGCGGGGAATTCCTAAAATATAAATTTTATGTATATAAGTAAATATAAATATAAATTTTGGGTAGTTTCATTTCTCCTGACCCACAAAGTTAGTAGTACAGTACGTAATTTTTTTCTTAAATTTTTTTTTTATATGAAATTCGACTTACGACTTAATCGACTTACGACCGATGACCAGGAACCTACCTCGGGGAATACCTGTATTTGTCATCAGATCAAAACAAGTTCCTATTTTCCATCGACTCTAAAATTTACATTTTGATTTACAGTGCCAATACGATTGAGGTTTGTTTCGACAACGTTTTTCACAGTGATCGTATCAAACGATAGTCAAACGGTATACATATATCCAGACTTAAAGTCTAACTGTGAATAATTGTGATCAGAATTGATCCTCTCTGCAAAGCTATAGCTGCTGTTAATGATTAACTGCCTTGCAATCCTAGCCTTGCAGTCGCATAACATGACAATTCAAGCCATGATGTACTTTGTGGATGCTCCACAGGCCTTTAAATGAAGTTTCTGTCAATTGAAGTTTTCGTATTTAATTTATTTTTATATCTTTCGTACTGATTTAATTTGTATCCAGCGTTTCATACATAATTGGTCATTACAACCCTTCAGTCAGGATTACGACCTAGCTTCTCACACCACTTATGTTGTGTGCGTTAATTTTATACATGAGTGGCGGGACCTACAGTTTTAAAGCCGACTCCGAACGACAGTATTTTGAGAAGCTGTTCATGGCAATTTTATTTACTCTCAGAGTTTTTGCCAGAAATCTGCTGAGAGGAAGTCGCCGAAGAAATATTTTCATATTTTCGTTTTGATGTCTGACGTGGGATTCGAACTCGGGCCTTCAGTCTAAAAAGCCAACACACTACCCACTAGACTACGGCGACTTCATGAGGATAATACAGCGTTTCACCGATGATTATTCGTTTAAAAGCACATCTTTGAGTAACCTTAGGGTGGTAAAATAGTTCTAAACTGTCTTGGGCTCGATGCTTACAGCCTCTGCTATCTTTCTATAGCTTGTGTGGCTACCTTTCTCCATCAATTTTAAAATTTCATCCACATTTGCAGTGACTGGCAGAATCAAATTAACCCTTCCATGATTCAGGAGTAACTCCAACATTGTTTGCTTCAGGTTTTAAAATTTTGCACATGTTTTTGCAGCCAATTTTTGTAGAAACCTATAAAATTTTTAGGGAATAAAGCAATTTCTAAGTAAATAAAATTCATTAAAATTGTTTTATAAACTGCAATTAGTTCTTGGATTTTTATTTCTATTTTATCCTTGTAATGTGTTTTCATTTTAATTAAAAATTTCATTAAAAATAACACAAAAAACTCAATAGAAATGTAATAAAATTAAGTCATTAAAATTTAACAGCGCCTGAAAATATGCAGCAGTACAACAGTAAACACCATGTCCCCTATAAAAGCATAATACACTCACTTTTATACTCTAAATGTTATACTCTCTCTCATACAAGACTTATCTTAAGCTGTTCGTCCTACTTATAGTCATGCAAATAACAATTAAAATGTTTAAAAAGGTAAACAAAAGTAAATGAAAACTTGAACAGTAATAAACACCACACCATACAGCATTCAAAACAATACAAAACAAAACAATAAGAGAGAAATATTCAGAGAATAAAATGGTTGTGAGTGCCATAACAATGCTCACAAAAAAATAAAAGAAAAATACCTAGAGAATGTCCATGCACCACGTATTCAGTTACATAATAAATGCATGGCTGCCTAACCGTTTACTATTGTTTATACACACATGACTGCCTGCCTACCTATGTATACATGTGTATGACCGAGAAGAGACTGTTGTTGGCTTTGTAAGTGTGATAAAAACAATAACATCGGCTATAATAATAGTAGCAGTCGTAGTAATAATCGTGTGTCTGAGCTCAAAACAATAAAGAGGACATTTACTGTAATGCTCATACTCACGCATGCTGTTATACTTGCGTATGTGAAGTACAGTAACACATATATAATAAAACATGGTTGAACATGAATTTCCTACGAAGAACACTCGTGTATAAACCAGGCATTTGAGATGTGAATTGTTTACAGTGTTACTGTGTCTATAGAATACCATACCATATGTGTACCACAATAATGGGCCTATTTTTAGTCTGATTTTTATTCTTTGGTGTGTTTCGCCGTTAAAATGAAACAATTAAACAAGAAATGAATGTTTATTGTTTTTTTCTGTGATAATTGTTAAACGTGCATATGAATTTAATTATTCTTCGCCATTCTTAATGGCATTTTTTAAGATAAAAACATATTTTTATTCAGAAAGAAAATTGCGGAATACAATTAAAGATAAACAAAAACGATATTAAAAAGTCAGGGTGCTTAAATGAAATGGAAAAAGTAGCAGGAATTGTTAGGTTTTCCAACAAGGAATTCCGAACTTTGCAGGTTCGTATTGACCATTTTGTTATTCAGTCAGTCTGCTTTGCAAAATCACCATGCATTCAACCATGCGTGCAAATAATATATATATATATATATATTTTCTTTATTTTATAAATCAGTTTTATAAAGTATCTTAAAATAACATATAAAGAGATATGGCAATTGTTACCTTACATCTATAACTTATTTGTTTTACTTAATTTAAGACGCAATTATTAAAATAATGTAAGACGCATGGGAAAGGAAAATATTTAGTAAAAAACCTTCATAAGAAAATATAAAGTGGTATAAAGTAATATTTATACTTTAAAGAAAAAGACGCAAACATTACATTTTGGACCTATGTATATAGGCTCGAGATGTAATTATTACTAGAATTATTACAACGAGCTTGAAATTTGTCTGTTATGAAATGAATACGATTTAAGATATATTCTACATTGCATAAATTATGGAATCTTCTGGTAGAATAATGCCAAGGTAATCTCATCACCATTTTCAGTAATTTGTTCTGACATATTTGAATCCTATTTATATGTGTTTTAGCACAGAATCCCCAGACGGGGCAAGCATATAAGGCAATTACCTGAAATATTGTTTTAACGATAGTGATTTTGTTGCATGTATTTAGTTCTGATCTTCTGTTGATTAATGGATATAACATTTTAATAGCCAAGTTAAACTTGGTAATTATGTGAACAATGTGCTCTTTAAAAGTTAAGGTTCGATCCAGAAATACTCCCAAATATCTAACATTATTAGACCATGGAATATCTGTACCATTCATAATAAGGTTTGAATTAGGAAGATTACGAGGACTTCTTTTTCTAGTGAAAAAGATAGCCTGTGATTTTTCTGCATTTATTTTAATTTTCCATTTAACGAAATAGTCAAATAGTATATTAAGAACAATCTGCATGTTATGCATTATATCATGTGGCAAAACACCAAAACAATATATTGCGGTATCATCCGCAAAAAAGGCATAATTAAAAACATTAATTTTTGGAATATCAGCACAGTAAAGAATATATAACAGTGGCCCTAACACAGAACCCTGTGGTACCCCTGCATCAATATTAAAAGCTTCTGAAGAGACAGAGTTAACATAAATAACGAATCGCCTATTTGTCAAAAAACTTTTTACAACATTAATAAGATATCCTGGAAACCCAAATGTTATTAGTTTATAAAGAAGACCTTGATTTCACACTGTGTCAAAAGCTTTTTCGACATCTAATAAATTCCTGTTTTACAAAAGATGTAATGCGTTTGATTTGCTGGGTTGTGTTGTGAGAGGAACGAAAGCCAAATTGTTCTCGAGGTAAAATATTCCTATCCTCCATGACAATGCTCAATTTTTCCTTAATAATTTTTTCAAATAACTTTCCAATTCCGCTTAGAAGGCTTATCGGACAATACTTTCCGGTCTCATTATTAGGTTTACCTGGCTTTAGAATTGGCACAACCCTTGCAGTGCGCCAGGCCGTAGGAAAGTATTGAAGCTTAAGGCAGGCATTAAATATAACAGTTAAGTGCTTAACTCCAGAATCAGAAAGATTTTTAAGAAATTCATTTCTAATGTTATCCATACCACAAGATTAGAATTAGAATTTTTAAAATACCTTTAACAACATTTTCAAAAATCATTTCTGATTCTGGAGTTAAGTGAGAAATTGAATTATTATAGTCTAAGGTATCGCCTACAACCTGAACAAGATTTTGACAACCTAAACTAGCAGCTATATGGTGATTCTGGCAATAGGTTTCCCCAAAAGCATTCGCTTTTTCAAGGTCTGTGGTCAAATTACGGTTTCCACTTCTTAAGGCCGGGATATTAGATATTTTCTTTCTTAAAATTTTTGCTATATTCCAGAATGGCTTCGAGCGATTGTCTAACCTGATTAATCTTTCATTCCATTTTTTATTCCTATATCTCCAAATTGAGAATTTGACAACCTTATCCTAATACTTGTATTCTCGGAGGACTGACATAAGCCTATACCTTTGCCACTGTCTTCTAAAGTAATTTCTCTCCCTTATAAGGTCAATAATTTCATCAGGTAGTTTAATAAAGTTGAACTCAGTTTCACGATGAATTGGTGTACAAGTCTCTATAGATCTAATAATAGTTTCAGAAAATGTTTGCACATTATGATCAATTTCAGACACATTATTTATTTCATCTACCCCAGTAGTAATGTTGGCCAATACTAAATCAATAATTTCTGAATATCTTCTCCAGTTCGTTTTATTATGCGTGCAAATAATAAAATTGTTCCATCCAAATGGGTGCTCTTTCTAAGCCTAATTTTCATTGAAAAATCATCTTTGCCGATGAGGCGCATTTCAGATGAATGGGTGGGTATGTGAAGGAACAAAATTTATGAATTGTGACGAGCGTCCAACGCATGCTGAAGAAGTTGGGTGTGGGGTTTGGACGAGCGGCGTCATCGGTCCATATTTTTATGAGAACGACGTTGGTCAATCCATTACTATCAACGGCTAGCACTTTAATTCAATGATTTCCAACCTCTTTTCATCTGAAATGTATAATTTGGACATCAATTACATCTGATTTCAACAGGACATCGCTAGCTGCCACACAGCTCATGCTACATTGGATATTCTCCATGAGCGATTTGAAGGCATGGTCATTTCACGTTATGGTGATGTGAAATTGTCACCGAGGTCTAATGATTTCATTTCTTTAAGCCTTTTCTTGTATCGTTTTCTTATATCACTGGTGTATGCGTATAAGCCACAAACAACAACTGCCCTTAAAGTCAGCGTAACCCTTGTCGTCCGTGAATTTCAGCCTAATTTACGCATCAGATTCATGGAAGATTGGACATTTAGAATGTGCTTCACACAGAGAAGGCGTGGCGGTCATTTGAAGTATTAAACATTCCACACAAAATGGCATCAAGATGTTTATCAAACGCACAAAAAATGGCGCTGTATCACACATACATTTTGTTTTAAATTTAAACATAGGAAGCCTTTATTAAAGACCCTGTGGGTGAATTTAAAAAGGAACATTAGCAGTTTACGAATTTTATTTAATATTTTTAATTGAATTTTTACCAATTTAATTAAAAAATTTAACGTGAAGCAAAAAGTAGAGAATCTAATAACGTAACTAAAACGTGCACCACCTGCGATTTACTGGTTTTACTTTACTTTACAAAATATTTTTCTGCTGTTTAAGCATTTCATTTCGAAAACATTTGCAAAAATATTTTCAATGAAACAAAACTTTTTTATGAGCGAAAATGAAATTTTAATTGTTACCACCACAGCTTAATATGCAGCTCTGGAGGGAGTAGCAAACTAACAGCGTTGAATACCATTTTTTTTTTTTTGCAAAAAATTCACTTCTGCTTACAAAACTTTCCATCACAAATGCATTTCTAATTACATTTTAAAGTTTGTGAAGAACTGCAAACGATGAACAATTTTAACGAAAAAGATTAAGGAAAGTTGTAAAAAAATTAAGAAAACTAAATGAAGGGAAATTGCAACTAACAAGTGGGTTTTATGGCAGTTAATTTGAGAAAATTAAAAAAATATTGAAGGAAAAATAAAATTTTAATGAAAAATTATACAAAAATTTACTTTTACTCACTTTTTCTTTCTTTTTCTCTTTTCTTTGCAGGTAAGTCAAGAGGAAAAAAATTTCCAACCATTTTTGATTTTCAACTCCCTCAAAGTAAGTAGAAGAACCCTTAAAAAATTTATTTTCAAAACTTTTTGTGGGAAAACGCGGAAGCTTTTTGTATATTTTTCCAAGAATTTCTGAATTTCTAAAACTTTCTTCACAACAAAAGAAAAAAGAAATACAATAAATTTTTAGAACAACAATAACAAAGCAAAGTCATGCATAAAACAGGTAAAAGTTATACAGAGAAATCGTTGAGAAGAAACCAAAAGTTTAAAGACAATAAAAAGAAATCTCATGAAACATCCAAAATTTTCTTAAAAATCAAAGAAGAGTTTAAGAAGAAATAAATTTTTATGAGAAAAAACTGAAATTAATTGCTATAACTTCAGCTGGTTAAAGCTAGATTTTAGTACTTTAGTCCCTTCTATTTTCATAACAATCGTATTCCCTGCAGGCTAGTCCCTAGAAGGTACATACATATATGTTTCCCCAGCTCTGGGTATTTACATCAGAAACTTCTGTGTTGTATTGATAAGGAGATGCAACGAAGAATGTCTCTACCTGATGCATAATTTGGTGGGATTTTGGTGTACATACTACATTCGCCCCCTAGACATGATTAGATTGTGAATTGTCAATCGAAATTTTACAAAAAAAAGGTTGATTTCACAATTAAACGAGAGAAAAACTGTCTCTATGACGCAACATAATCTAATAAGATTAATACAGTTTTCTTAACAAGTTTTAATAGTCAGGATATCCTGTTTATTCAAAGGATAATCGTCTTTCTAATGCAATTAGTCACCTATCTCCGACCCTATCTCTTCTTTTTTCTACTTTACGAATAGAAAATAACCAATGGAGCTTAATATGACGAATTAAGTTCGGTAGTCGCCGTAGTCTAGTAGGTAGTGTGTTAGCTTATTAGAAGTAAGGCCCGAGTTCAAATCCCAGATCAGACGTCAAAACGAAAATATGAATATATTTCTTCGGCGACTTCCTTTCAGCGGATTTCTGGCAAAAACTCTTAAGAGTAAATAAAATTGCCATGAAAAGCTTCTCAAAAATCTGTCGTTCGGAGTCGACTTTAAACTGTAGGTCCCGCCAATTATGTATAAAATTAACGCACACAACATAAGTGGTGAGAGAAGCTATGTCGTATCCTGACCAATTATGTAATAAGAGATGTGTGGTCTGGTCTGGTGGATTCTTATGAGGAAACAACACTTTATCACGTTTCATCATTTTCTTGCCTGCATATGCAACACTGTTTGCCTTCCTTGAACAAATTCTCCCATTCCACTTAACTGGTTTTACAGTTCCGTTGTCTCAGTTATGTAGTTGTGGATCCATGTCTCATACATGGTTAGGAAAAATCATGTTTATTGTTTAAATAGTTGAAACAAACGCGGTATCCACTTGGCCACGGCTCGAAAATTTACAAATACGAAATATGTTGCACTTTTTTTAAGGCAGCTTCTATAGGGTGATTTTTTAAGAGCTATAGGAAATTTTTTCCAAAAAAAACACATAAAATTCAGAAAATTGCATGAAATCTTTATTTGAATCGATAGTACGGTCCATATAATTTAATGTTTGAAGTTTATTTCATGCAAATGTTGACCGCGACTGCGCCTCAAATGGTCCATCCGCTTAGTCCTATTTTGGCATACTCTTTCCAACATTTCGGCCGGTATCTCACGAATAAATGCTTCAATGTTGTCTTCCAATGCGTCAATTGAAGCAGGCTTGTCTGTATAGACATGAGCTTTAACATAGCCCCACAAAAAGCAGTCTAAAGGCGTTACGATTGGCAGCATCTTTGAAGAAGTACGGTCCAATGATGCCACCAGCCCATAAACGGCACCAAACTGTGACTTTTTCTGGATGCATTGGTAGCTTTTGCAATGCTTCTGGCTGATCTTCATTCCAAAATCGACAATTCTGCTTATTTACGTCGCTGAACACAATTTTTCGATAAAGAAGTGGATCTTCGGCCAACTTTCCAAGAGCCCATTTTGATAATAAAATTCAATGATTTGCAAGCGTTGTTCGTTTGTAAGACGATTCATGGTTAAATTATAGACCAAACTGAAGATGTTTGACAGTGAAACAAAACACGAAACGGGCGTGAGCTGTTTAAACCAGTGTTGCCAAAAAGATAATAGCTAAAAAATCACCCTTTATATCAAATAGCTCACATATCTTCTGTGGAAGAAAATGCAATACTTTAAAGTCCTTAACCATCTATACTGGAGATCTCAATTGGTCGATTAATACGATATTCATCTTGGCAACTCACACAGCCTCATTTAAACTCTGTAATCCAATATGTTGCAGTCAGTGGTGTTGTCGAGCCGGAACGCCGGAACGCCGGAACGCCGAAACTAAAGATGATTTCTGATAACAAGAATTGGCTGACGTTTTGAAAAAAAAAATTGAAAAGAATTGCTGATTTTTTTTCTAATTTTTGACGAATTTTTAAATGTATTTTTATAAACAAGGGTTTGAACCGAATCGGAACAAAAACCGGAACGAACCGGCTTGTTTTTCCGAACCGTGAACATGAGACCTAAAAAAAAAACGCCGCCGCCAGGATTATCATGGAAAATCACCCCCGTCGTTAAATTTGAGACATGAGACCGCACAGAGCGGCCGCCTACCCAGGATCGGCCCTGTCTATATAATTATATATATGCGTTCCGGTAAAAAAAATTAGCACAACACCACTGCTTGCAGTAGTAGACGAAGGATAAAGCACAATATTTTAAATTTTTTTTTGTAAATTTTACATCGTGATTCTATTTACTTCTGGATTCTATTGTGCTTTTAGCCATAAACTGAGTATTTTTTTATTTTTCATTATCTGTAATTATTTGTAACGAGATGTAATTAAACATGTAGTAGAATACAGTTATAGCAACAATACAAGACCATCATTATTGTTGTTTTGTTTTTGTGATTATGAAATATGGTCATCCAGCATAGCAAAGGATAATGAATAACAATACGTAACCGCCATTATCATAAATAAAAAGAAATAAAAAACTGAAAACAATACGATGCGATAGAGAATGGCTGAACATTTGTGTATAGGGATAGGAGAGAGTGTGGTGCTATTGAAAAATAAAATATAGAAACGCCAGCATAAAGAATTATAAAAACTGCATTATCATCAAATACCAGAATCATTAAATTGTTAAATCACATGACTACACAGAAAGAAAAACGGCGTGCTAAAATCAACTTTTCTATTCTCAATTTAAGCCAAAAAAACGTGCTTGAAAAATTAAGCCCGTTTTGGCTATTGTTTGCTTAAAACAAGCAAAAAACGGGATTGATGTGAAAAACTAAACCTTATATTACTAAAATCAACACTAAAAAGCTCAAATCTATCTAAAAACGTGTAATTTTGACTTATTTGTTATTTGAGTTATGGAATTGTGGGTTTTAAGTTCAAAAGTAAAAATTTTAATAATTCTCATTTAGTTCATGTGTTTTATACAATATATATCCAACAAAATGTCGTATTTTTCGCAAGTTGCATTTCTTTGGTAGATGACTTGGATTATTCCGGTCGATGACTTGCTTTTTTTTTTGTGTAGATGACTTGCATATTTTTCAAATCAATCGATTTTAGGATTAAATCAAGTACGAGTTCGAGCTTAAATCAAGTTCAAAATTCTTGAAACAAGCTCAATTTTGGATAAATTTAGGTTTAAATTAAGTACAATTTAGGGCTTAAATCAAGTTCATTGTGCTCGAATAAAGTACGATTTGCCTCAATTCGATCCCATTTATAAGTTAATCTAGCCTAAATCAACTTTATAATTCTTGAAACAAGTGCGCTTAAGGATTACTTCAACTTCTGATTCTCTTGAATCAAGTACGAATTCGATCTTAAATCAAGAAAAAATATGCTTAAACCAAATAAATGATGAGATCACTTTGATCCCAAAAAGGCTTAAATCGCGTTAAAATCAACACTTTTGTACTTGGCTGATTCGGGCTTGATTCAACTCTTTTGTACTTGATTCAAGCCAAACCGTACTTACCGTACTATTGTGACCGATATGGATTGATTCAAGCCCGGATGGCTTGATTCTTTTTTTCAGTGTACCAGCAACATTATATTGGCTCTTTAGAAAATTATTTAATTGTCGCCAAATGACCACAGATTTTATTTTTTAAAAGGATTTGGTTTTTATGCATTTTGGTATTGAAATAAAAGCATTTTGTTTGTAACTTCCTAACTCCTTTAGCTGCTCCTCTTTATATGGCTAAAGTTCCTACCGCAGTTAAGATGCAAAATTGTCGAAAATCTGCTTTAACTGAAATCTTGCTGTCTCCAGAATTTTTTTTGAAGTCGCCGTAGTCTAGTAGGTAGTGTGTTGGCTTATTAGACGTAAAGCCACTGTTCAAACCCCAGGTCAGGCATCAAAACGAAACACGAAAGAAAAATATTTCTTCGGCGATTTCCTCTCAGCAGATTTCTGGCAAAAACTCTGAGGGTAAATAAAATTTGCCATAAAAAGGTTTCTCAAAAATCTGTCATTCGGAATCGACGTTAAACTGTAGATCCCGCCACTCACGTATAAAATTAACGCACACAACATGAGTGGTGTGAGAAGCTAGGACGTTGTACAATGGGTCAATTCGACCTCCGGGTACTGTACTTGTCACAGTTGTTAGGTCTAACCTAACCTAACCTATACCACAATTTATGTTTTTGTATAATACCCAGAAGTATTCATTATTTTCTGCGATACACCAAATCAATCAAACGTCGATAAACGAAAAATCTCCCTTTATCGGCTACTTATAATGAAATTCTCTGTCGGGATTATCAGAAAGTCTTCTAATGGTAGTCTAAACGATTATCTTCACTTCCTTGCTTGGGTATTTCATTCTTCTTCATTTCATTTTAAGTGAAATAAAAATTTAAATTCAAACTTTTTGTGGGTGTTTTAAACAACTTTTGTGTAAATTTTTCACAAAAGAACTGTCATGACAACACAAACATTTTTCTTTTCTACGTTTAGCTGAGTCCACAAAGTAAAGGAAGAAGCTTTAACATCTCTAAGGAAGAAAACAGACACGAAAAAAAAAAATAAGTGTTGAAAACCAAATTAAAGTTTTAGTTGCTCTCTTACCTTTCGTTTTTCAAAAGGAATTCAGTTTTTAACAAAATTCTTTACACTTTTAACTTTAACAAATACTAGAGAACAAGTAATAGAGAAGAGTACGTGGAGAGGAAACGGTACACTTAAACAAATAGAAAGTTAAAGGAAGGTACAGAGTAAAATAAAATGAAAGAATATGGATGGAAAAAGTAAAAAGTTAGTTTTAAACTTAATCTACCTGTAAGAGAGAGGAAAAATCGTAATGGCGAGACGTTAAACTAACATTTGTAAAAATATTTTCAAAGAGGACGACAGAAAAAAAATCTAGAGGATGGCGTTAAAAGTTAAAACCATATAAGCCAAGATATAATGAAAAAAAGCCAAAAAGCTTAAACAGAAGAGAAGAAACTAAAGAGTATTTTTAAAAACAAAGAATAAATTGTGAACTTTAAAGACACCGTATGATACCCTACTTATTTTAAGAGGGAGAGAGTGTTATTTCCGAGCAACAAAAAGTGGCAACGCCTTCATTCTAGCCTGTGCTATAAAACCTCAATCGTGTGCTCAGCTAAAAGAAAATTTGACTAGTGGAACTAAAGCAAGCCCTATAATTATAATTTAAATCAAATAAATATAGTGAAACGTTTAGCATTTCACATTCTTGCAGATTTGTTGTTTAACACATAATACAACTTCGGAGTTTATCCTTGCTTTTGCTATAATTTTTAACGTTTTGTCTTTGTCTTGTCTTACCTTTACTAGACTTAATGCTTTGTCTAGCTGGCACATTATACTTTCTGGTCACTCCACTATTCTGGAGGTTGATCCGGTGGCCCCTGTGTACATGGACTATATCACTGCTGAATATTGCCTTAGATGTTTCCACTCTCTGATTCCGAGCAGGGATGACTGGAATCTTAATACGGTCGTCCCCCCCGGAAGTCCTGGATATATATTCCGACGGCGCTAAACTCGATAATGGTGTTGGAAGCGGTATCTACTTTTTCTCTTCGTCTGCCGGACTACTGCAGCGTGTTTCAGGCGGAGGTGATGGCGATTTACCGGGCCGCTCAATGGATCCTCGTCAACGATGCTCCTTTCACTCGCGTCTCGGTCTTGTCTGATAGTCAGGCCGCGATAAGATCTCTATCGGGTTTCGTGAATAACTCTAGGATCGTTAGGGAATGTCGTCGCTGTCTCGACCTTCTTTCGGGGTTATTTGGTTTTTGGTATTTGGTATAGGTTATTTGGCTCCCCATTCCTTGTTAGCTTAACGGAGCTATCATCCATTGATATCAAGGATATAGCTTCTTCATCAAACTTTCTGGCTGGTTTTACAGTGCGGGGTAGTCGTGCTTCCGTTGTGCAGCCCTTGCGCTGACTAGGGTTAGCAATCCCGCTCTATATTTTCAATCCCGGGATTTCGGGATTTCATTCACCTAGTCCCGGGATCCCGGGATTTATCCCGGGATTTTAAAAAATTTGTTCTTGAAAGATATTAACATATTATTTCAATAAAATTAATAACATGACACATCCAAAAATTGGTTTATAAGAAAGAATTTATTAAATTATAAGAAAATTAATTTTATTTTTA
Source organism: Sarcophaga caerulescens (assembly GCA_927399465.1). NCBI lineage: Eukaryota > Metazoa > Arthropoda > Insecta > Diptera > Sarcophagidae > Sarcophaga > Sarcophaga caerulescens. The sequence continues at coordinate 112,028,815 of OV656873.1, read as the reverse complement.
ATTTTACACATTTTTAAATTAATTATAAAGAGTTAATTGTTTTTATAGATCTATACTCTTTTGTTGATCAAGTGCGATATGTTATTATTTTTTATTATTTTTAAAATACGTTTTGAGGAAGCACAGAGCATCCAAAGTTTCATCGCTCAAACGAGTTCTTATTTTAGTTGCGAAAAATCCAGCTGCAGAAAAAGCACGTTCAGACTCTACACTGGCTAGCTTAATAGTCATTAAAAAATCGTATGCTCTTTACAATAAGTCACCACGTGTTTCCCCATTTTCAAACAAGAGCATTTCTCTCTGAACTTTTACAGACAACGTCTCACATCGAATTGCTATCCTCGGTAAATGTGCTTTTTTTATACCTTCATTGAGCTCGTCTGAAATATTTAAAGGTTCTTCAAGAGAACAAGAAAGAGATTCAGATGGAAGCTCAGAAGAAACTGAAACAATTTCGAAAAGTGCCTTATCTGAATCAGAAAGTGTAACTTCTGACTCAGAAGCTATTAGAAGTGATGTAGCTGGACTTGAAGTATTTAGTCTTTCGAGTAACTCAACTATTAATTTGCGACATTTGATGGAAGAAGGAACCGTTACGAACTCTGTTTCGGATTCGGACTGAACATTTGGTCAACCATTGTGCAGATACTGAAGTACCACATTGATATCTGTTCTCCTTTCTTGCATGCGAAGGATGAGGGCTGAATGTAGTTTTTGACTTATAACGTTGTTAGCATCTTTAAGTTTTTTTAACATAAAAGTTATGGTAACATCGGCTGTGAACAGATTAGCATCCCGACGGCAAAGGGCGTCAACTGTTGCTTTAACTGGGACAAGAGCACTAATGATTGCGGATACCATATTAATCTCATCTTTGGATAAAGCAAAATATTCACCTTCAGGTGGACCTATGTCTATTAATGCCTTTTGTATACAATTTCTTAATACATAAAAACGTTTTAGTGAGAGTTCTAATATACGATTTTTTTCATTGCGGCTTAAAAAGTCAAATCCCGGGATTAAGTGCTCAATCCCGGGAATTTGGAATTGTTAAAAACTGCGGGATCCCGGGATTTCGGGACCCCGGGATCCCGGGATTCCCAACACTAGCGCTGACCAACTTCTTCCTTTTCCCTGATTGTGGTGGAACTTGGTCAGTACAGGGACTGCGTTCACCCGTGGCATCACAACGGGCCGCTATGCGTGCTCAAGTGAGCTTTGTGACCACTCCGACCTAACCTAACCTAACCTTACCTTTACCTTCTAATACAACACTGCATGCTCCCTTACGTATGCTTTACAAAAAATGCAAACCTTCAGAGAATTTCTTACAATGTATGTAAAACGGAGTAGAGAACACAAAATCGCTACAAAAAATTTTAATTTTCTATTTTAATCGAATTGTTTCAAAAGGAAAAGAATTTCGCTGAAAAAAGAAACTCTCGTTTTCAATTTTCTCATCACAGTTTTTCCATGAATTCCATTTTTCCTACACGTAAATTGAGTAAAGGAATGCATTATCAAATCATGGTTTCTACTACACTACCTATGTATGCTTACACATGGCTTTTGCCTCGTTATACACTCGTTAGAAAGCAAATAAACTAGAAAACTAGGAGAGAATGAGATGGTAATTGAAATTCACCACAAAATTAAACCAGATCCAGGGATAAATAGAGTGCAACAAAGGCAAATGAAATGAAATTGTTACAAAAGCATGAGGTACGAGAGTTTTTTTACACTGAAATAGCTGTAAAGAAAATTGTAAAATGAGCAGAAAAAATACGAAAGTAAGCATTAAGCAAAAGTTAATTACGTTTAACAATATTTGTTTAATAAAACTGAACATTTAATAGATTTAAACAAGGATGGATAATAATGAAGTTGGCGGCATATTGAAATCGTTAAAAAACTTTACTTCAGAATTAAAAAACGATATAATTCTCCTTCTTACATACGTACGTAATTGGTTATTACAACTCTGTAGTCGGGATTTCAACCTAGCTTCTCACACCACATACGTTGTGGGTGCACCTATAGTGGCAGCACTTATAGTTTATTATCGACTTCAAACAACCGGGTGTTTAGAAACTTTTCAAGGAAATTTTATTTCACACTTTGCCAGAAATCTGCTGAGAGAAGTCGCCTTAGTCTAGTAGGTAGTGTGTTAGCTTATTAGACTGAAGGCCCGAGTTCGAATCCCAGGTCAGACATCAAAACGAAAATATGAAAATATTTCTTCGGCGACTTCCTCTCAGCAGATTTCTGTCAAAAACTCTGAGAGTAAATAAAAATTGCCATGAAAAGCTTCCCAAAAAAACTGTCGTTTTTCTGCGGCGTCTTCCTCTCAGCAGATTTCTGGCAAAAACTCTGAGAGTAAATAAAAATTGCCATGAAAAGCTTCCCCAAAAAACTGTCGTTCGGAGTCGACTTTAAACTGTAGGTCCCGCCACTCATGTATAAAATTAACGCACACAACATAAGTGGTGTGAGAAGCCAGGTCGTCTGAAGGGTTGTTATGACCAATTATGTATGTATGTATATGTATGTATGTAATCTGCTGAGAGAAAATCATTCAAAAAATATTTCTTTTCGTATTTCTTTTTATTCGAAATGCCGGAGAACTGGGTCTGCTGTCCAATAAGTCAACACACTTCCCACCAGACTCCTACGACTTCAATCCCAAATAACATCAAGTGCAAGAAAATTCGCTCGCAGAGAAATAATTTGATTTCAAAATAAAATTCCTTTAATAGCTTGAGTTTATTAAATCCCTTCATTATATTTCTATTATTTTGAGTTTATTTTTTTCTATTTTTTTTTTTTTTATTAAAATACCGGGTTATTCATTTTGTGGTTTCAAAAGTAAACGTAAATAAAACACATATAAAATATTTTTTCCATGATATTTCTTTTTTATTGTAAAGTTTGAACGTTGACATTATGTGTGAAACACTACATCATTTAATTGACCTCCACGCGAAGTGTTGCAAGCATTGATTCTTTTGAGGTAATTTTCGACCACTTTTTGACACATATTGGGCGGTATCTCAGCCATAACTTGACGAATGTTGGTTTTTAAGTGCTCAAGAGTTGAAGGTTTATCTGCATAAACACGATCTTTGGCGTAGCCCACAAAAAAAAAGTCTAATGGTGTCAAATCGCATGATTTTGGTGGCCAGTTGATATCGCCACGACGAGAAATTATGCGGCCAGGAAATGTCTCTTGCAATAAAGCAATATTCGCTCGAGTTGTGTGGCATGTGGCACCGTCTTGTTGAAACCACATATTCTCCAAGTCGTAGTTTTCAATAGCAGGCAAAAAAAGTCGGCTATCATATGACCATAACGCTCCGAATTGACGGTGACAGTCGTTCCATCGTCGTTTTCGAAGAAGTAAGGTCCAATCACACCTTCGTACCAAAGAGCGCACCAAACAGTGACTTTTTCTGGATGTAATGGCCTCTCTTCAATTACTTGAGGATCCTCAGAACCCCAAATACGACAATTTTGTTTATTAACATACTCACCGAGTGTGAAATGTGCTTCATCGCTGAAGAAAATTTTGTTCGATACGTGGCTGTGGCAGAATCACCATTTTTGTTGTAGATTTTGATAATTTTTATGCGTTGTGTGATAGTTAAGCGATCCATTTTCGTCAATGTCAGACTTTCAACTGAAAAGAAAAAAATTGATTTCACAACTTAGTTTGACAGATGTCGAATTCCAGTCCCATACTTTTGAAACCACGAAATGGATAGCCCTTTACCATGAATTTTTTAAATTAATAAAAAATAAAAAAAAAAATAAACTCAGCAATTGGAAAACTTTTCAATTAAAATGTTTTAATCCCCATCCCCCATATACTTTACTTAACTGTTTGTGACAGTTTGACAAATTTGTGGATTTCTAAATTTGTTCAACTGCAAATGACAAGCCATGTAAGGAAAATCAAAAAATATTTTTTCACTCAATAGGTACCTGGAAGCATTTTTTAAATAAATCATTGTGCCGCCACAAATAGGCACTCGTAACAAAAAAATCGATTAAAAATCATGGCTCAACAGCGCTAAGCAAATACAACAAAATGACAAACTATCAACACTTGTTCTATCTTTTTTTCCAAATAATGTAAGCTGCGTGTGTAAAACAACGACAACGGCAAATAAAACTTCATCTAAAAAGCTTTTAACAAAAATTTCAATCAAATTTCCATCAAATCAATGCCAAAAAATCAATTTTTGATTTCTCTATTCAAAGAGTTGAAGTAAAGGCGACAACAATCAAACATAAAAAGGGTCCAGGGTAGGTAGTAGTGGTTTTAAAAAATCATGTCATTTATTTACAAATGTTCTGCATTTGTTGCCCATTTGAAAATTTTTTTTTTTTTTTGGTAATTTTTGAATTAAAACTGTTATTTACAACACCATTTACGATAAATGGGGTTGACGTAGTCTGGAAGGTAGTGTGTTCACATGAGGCCGTGGTTCAAACATACTCAAAATCTAAATTCTTTGCCATTAATATTTTAAGAATTCTGCATATGCAGCACTTTAACATTCAGAACATTTCAATCATTTTGCTGTTTATAGTGAAATACAGGGATTGAAAATTACGCTTCGTACATACAGCTATGGACATTAAATTAGCACAAAACTTCGTTATAAAAACAATCAGATTTTTTATAGTATTTTAGGTCTATTCAGAAAAAAATTTAAACATAGAAACTTAAGATGCATATTCTCCTTAAAAAAAAAAAAACAAAAATTTTGGCGAAATTGCCAATCGTCTGCTCATTAAGACCTGCAACATATCAAACGCTAGATTTTAGCTGGACAGTAAAATAGCATAAATTAAAATTTCTGGATTAAAAATAATATATTTTAATAAATAGTAAAAATATTAATGTTTTCAGTTTATTTGATCAATATTTAGTAGAGTAGCCACTATTTTCAAGCACCACGTGGCATCTAAGGGACAAAGTTCTTTGGAAAAGATTTTTGGGAATCGAGTACCAAGCGTCCCGTATTTCAATCCACAAATCGTCCAAATTTTTGTACTTTTGTTGAGCAATAGTACATTTCACATCGTTTCAGAGGTTTTCTATCGAGTTTAAGTCAGAACTTTGCGCCGGCCAGTCTAAAACGGGAATGTGCACTTTATAAAATCAATCCTTAGCCCGCTTAGATGTGTGTTTGGGGCCACTATCTTGCAAAAATATGAATAAAACTGGCATGTATTAAAAGCTTATGGTTCCATTTTGTTCTCTAGAATGTCCAAATACTGATAACGGTCCATTTTTTCATTAATTTTCACAATGGGACCTACACCGTGCCATGAAAATGCTCCCCATGTCATTGTGCTTTCTCGACTATGCGTTATGATCCTTTGAGTATAGCGTTGATTTAATTCTGGCCATTAAACAACCACTCTACCATCTGGTCCCATACGATTTAGCATTGTTTTATCACTCCAAAATATTTTTTCCAGAATGGGAGATGATCTGTACCCATGTGGGTGCGAGCAAACGTTAAACGCTTGACTACATATATTTTTCTTTTGGTAGAAGTGGCTTCTTTCGGCAAGAGCGTCCAAAGAGCTTTCCGTGATTAAGACGTCATCGTATAAGCCTGTCAGATAAATTTAACCTAAATTGAGAATTATTTTCGTTCAAAATATCGCGTGACGACATGAAAGGCTCCTTCTTTGACTTCCGGACAATAGCACGGTCCACAACTTCGGTTGTTTCCTTGACACATGGCTTTCGTTTTTTGTTCTTTGTGACATTATTATGTTTGCTTTGAAGGAAATGATCACGTTATAAATCATTTTTCGCGAGCAATTCGAAATTTCGGCAATTTTAGCCAGGTTTTTCCCATCATTCCACAAGTCAACGATAACGAGCTTCTCCTCTGGCGAGCAATCTTTTCAACGTCCCATTTTTAAAAAAATTACTATAAATGCCATAAAATTAAAATAATATACCGTAAGAAAAAAATATTTGAACAATGCTTGTACCTATGCACGTTGTGCTAATTTACTGTCCAGCTCGAATTTAGCTACTGATTTGTAGCAGTCAAAACAAAAAATTTTTACGATAACGGTAAAATTTTTTGTTAAACAATAGCTAGATGTCATCGTGCAACATTCCAGACCAAAACAATTGGCCTAATTAGGATACAAATGAGAAAAAATTCACAATCAAACTATATATGAATTTTGTGCTAATTTAATGTCCATGGCTGTATACTTCAGCCAGAGTAAAAACTGTGCTAGACTGATAAGTGTTATGGTTCGCTTTATGTTAAAAGCATCGAAATGGCTACAGCATAAAAGCAAATCAAGTCCCATTTATTCCAAAATAGCCGCTAATTTTTCAGAAATTGTTCATAATCGGAAATTGGTATTTAAATGAAATTTTTTAAATTCTAAAATTATTGCAAATATACCACTTCATCACAGTTCCAAAAAGGAGTTTTCAAAACCTAATCTTTTAATTATTTTGATTTTTTTTTTGTGTTTAAATATCTTTATCCTGTATTCGCATTTGAAAACAGTCGTTTAATTTCCTTAAACACTTGGCCATAATATTGTATACAAAGTATGTAATATTACCCGCTTAAGATGCTTACGTTCAATTAACTTAAACTGCCAACAATTATGTTCATTAAAGCCAACCATAGTCTCCACAAAACAACTTTAATTAAGCGATTAAACTTGTATGTAAAGGTAGAGAGAGAGAGAGAATGCTTACCGCTCCAATATATAGGAGACTAAAAATTAACACGAAAATACGTAGTTAAAGAAGATAATTTATTAGAAGTCTTTAAAGCAAAAAATTATAAAGAATTTTGGAAAGACTAAAGTACACCCATAGGATTAGCTGTTGTGAATATGGCTGCTTTTCGAATTAACCGCTAGTGTTTCTCTCTTTGCAAGCTCATTAAACTTAATCGAAAGCAATAAATTATCACTAATTTTGGTTTCAACACAACTTTTCTTAAAGTTTGTTAAAGATTCATAGCAATTTTGCAATTCTTTTCAAAGAAATTCTTTTTTTTTCCTTTGGAAATTATTATCTTATGTAAGGTGGCTTTGAAATAATTCCAAACATACTGCCTACTTTTAGGCATTTAATTTAAATGATTTGTCTTTGTTTTTTCTTTTCTGTTGTTAAGTTTCAAGGTCATTAATGGCTTTTCAACATGTCTTTTCTTAATTTATAAAATACACCATCGCTCTCGAAGAAGAAAATCCACAAAAACCTATTCGGTCGGTATGACCTTGTCATTGCTGTTTGCTGTAAGACATGTGGAAAATTAATAATAATTTATGGTTTCATGGAATGTCTAGGGAATAAGACGGTGAAAGGAATCGTGGCAACACACATTAAATATTAAAGAAAAATAAAATTAAAGGAAAATTATTTAAATAAATAACAAAATAAAAAAATATAAATAAAAGCATATCTTCAAGGAGGGAAATAGAATACTTGCCTTGGATGGAAATTCAGTGCCTATTTAAATTTAATTCTTTTTTTGTTCTTTCTTACGCTTTCGTTTTTAAATCTTTTTTCTTGAATTCATTTTATTTATTGGATTCGAAGGCTGCATTACAAGTCATGTTTTCAATATAATTTAACGTTTAATGATTTTAAAAAATCCCTTAAAGTAGGCAATATTTTTTAAGCCATTTAGAACTGCCTACTCCTTTAACACTACACATGAGAAAGCAATCAATAGTCGAATATAAACACACAAACTCATGCTCAATTAACGAGTTTTAGCATTTTTACAGGGGGCGTGAAAATAATAATGGGTGGCAAAAGTATTTAGTAAAAATGTTTTGTTGTTTTGGGTAATTAACGATTACCTCAATTGATTGTAATCACATGGCCATAATAATGGTTTAATCCAAGCGAACTAACAAAATTTTGCGTTCGTTTCAATTGTATTTCTCCCCTTTGTTATGACTACCCCCGAGCAAGTTTAATTGGTTTTATAAAGAAGAAATTTTTGTTTTGTGGCGACGCCATGTTCGTTATGACCATCCTGCCATTCGATTGCCTTTTGAGTTCCATAGATACTTTGCGATACCATCCAGCTTTTTACAGACTCCACTTACGTTTTCGTATTTGATAAGTTCCAAATACCAAAGCTGCCGATTAAAGCCGCTGTAGTCTAATAGGCAGTGTGTTGGCTTACTAGACGAAAGAAAAGTTTCTCATATCAAGTGCTATGTTGTATATGAAATGCTTTATTTTAAAAACGCAGGTGGTAATGCAGTATTCCAAACCATAATCAATTTAGCTTACATACCTTGGAAGGTAGGAGCAGATATCGTATACTTTGTATGCCTTGATCACCTCTTTTCTGGGAAATGTTGCTTTCATTATTGTTACGTTAATTATCTAAGTGCCTTAGGTATAATTACTGGCACCATAAGATATCTTAAAGTTCGTGAGAGCAATATATAGATCGTCTGAGCGCTGTGCATCTTTTGCATATCGTAACGACAATAAGAAAAATAAATTCTTTTTCACGGAACAAACGCAAATTACTTCTCCGGCCTAATAAACATATGAGATCTGCAGTTAAATTATGCTGGCATGAGGCATGAGTTCGAATGATGTTCGAATCTTATTTTATTTCGTATTATTTTCAGATTTATTTGTGAAAAACAGGGTACTTTTTTATTCTATTTAATCGAAACCCTGTGAAAATGTTAAATTTTGTCTAAAAAATTTGGGAATCAATTTGACGTTGAACAATAAAAACGGAAATACACGTAAATTCAGATTATTGCGTTCCTTTCTTGATTGTTTTGTAACCCACTATACCCCTGATAAGCTATAACAAAACAAACGGAAACAGTATACAAAAAAGCGCCTAAAAATATACTCGAATTTTTTTTATTTCTTTTTGTATTTTTTCTTCATGGCATAACGGGTAAAGTTAACAAATATTCTGTTGCAGTGCTGAATTGTTACATGAAACTACTGAAACCTGAAAAAATTCTGCAGAAATTTATTGAAGTAAGAGAAAAAGAGAGAGAGAAAAAAAGGGCGCAAAAGGCTCCATAAATTTTCACGCAATAAATTGTAGCAGGTTTTTAGACAAACAACTAAGAATACGACGAAAGGAAAGCAACCATAAATACGCGAAAATTCGTTATTGCCATAGAAACAGAGATGAAACAAATACATGCGGGTAGAAGACTAAAATTTGAAGGTATTTGCTCACGTACGCATAGATAATGTCTTACCCCGGATTAAGGTAAAGCCTTTATTGCGTTCGTTAATAATTCCCTGCTCAGTCTCTTGCAGCCGTAAGCCTAAAATTAGTTTCAAGTTCGTTAGTTGTGTAGTTTATTTCAGTTTATTTGTATCATCATGGCATGTTTTAGACGAAAACTGTTTAATATTAGTTGTGGCTTCCTTCAACTCCAAGCCACTTTGTTACCAACAGATAACCTCTTGCTTCATAGCAATTTGTATTTGTTTTACTCTTCTTAATTTTTTTTGTTGCATAACTTTAGGTGGGGGATTTAAATGTAATATTTTTCGTAATAGTTTAATCTTACACTGGCTGTGATTTTGTAATAATTTCTTTAAGCTTCAAATCTGTTTAATAATGCCAATAAGTTTTCAAGTTTGTGAAGTAAGCCAGCCATTGTCGTTATATTAATAGAGTCTGGAATGGATTTCATAGATATATCAAGGAATTTTAATGCAAATAAATTGTTTAACTTATGGCTTCAAAAATGCTTTTGTATTAGAACTTTAATAAGTAAGAAAAATTAGATTTTCTGGCATATAATTTTATATTCTAAATTGTTGGAGTATTTTAAAATATTTTTTTGTGTTACGTGTTGTTTAATCAACTTCAAAAGAAAATTATTTTTGGATGCTTTGCACAGTCTACGTTAAGATTTTAATGCTTCATTTGCAATGACCCTGTTTTCGTGGTACTTACTCAATTCGTCTTTATTCTCCACTCGTACTATCTTTTAACCCTAAAGCCTTATACTTCAATATACCCCTGTAAACTTTTTTGCAGCATTATTATCTGCAAGTTCTTGCAAATTTTTTAAATTACTTAGTGTTAAATTGTTTAAATTTTAAACCTAATATTTAATGAAAATTTAATTTCATTTTATTTACGTTCAACATTTTTTCTTCTTCTTTATTTTCGCATATTTGATTTCAAACAATCTCTGATTTTATATGCATTTTTAAATCTCTTCCATTTCAATCAATATCCTTCATTTTATTGTAACATTATAATCTCCTTTTTTCATATCAATTTACTTATTGAAAACAAAAAATCATTGCATACTTTTATGCTGTGAAAAAAATCCCCCACTCAATATATTGTAACATCAGCAAAAGACGGGATTTAATGTTGCCTCTACCAACAAATTGACAACCACGGTATTTAAAAACAATATTTTTGTGTAACAAATATGCCAGAAACGCATGTTAAAGAACTGCATGTCCTTTAACGCCTACACATAGGCATTGAAAATATGTATTGATACGTGTCAGCCTCTGCAGAGTATGTATTTATGCTAATCACTCTTTTCAATAGTGAAAATTAATTAAAATTAAATTGTATTCAACGTCATCATCATCATCATCAGCATAAAATGATTTATAAATTATGGAAATTATATGCCAAATGCAACAATATATACCAGGGCTGGTGGGAAATTGTGCGGCCTAGCTTTGCTTCTTGTGAATACTTGTATATTATTTCTCTATCACTACAAAGAAGAAGTAGGAGCACAAGGAGTTTAACTAAATATGACAGCTAGATAATGAGATTTAACGAAAGAGCTGTTTGCAGCAAAATAATATTTTGTGTGTGGCAAGGTAATAAGGATTGGGGTGGTTACCTTTCCTGTTATTTCGTATAATTTGCATTAAAATGCAAAACTTTAAAATTTTTGATAAGAGTTTTGTTCACCTGCATTTGTAGATACAGAAAATACTTAGTTTTATAAAATCGGATAACTTTTTTTCATTTTCATTGTCTACTTTAAGGGGCAGCCTAATTAAAGACATAAAACATAGCTTAAATAAACAAATTAAATAAAATTATTGCTTAATACTAAGAATTTTAAAAACACTCCTTTTCTGGCATTAGTCAGAGACAGAATTTCTTATATGTTTAGTTAATAATGTTGTCTGTCAAAAACTAAACGCCTGAAGTTATGCAATTAATTTATTTAACTAACGAAACAAACAATATGTTGACGGAGGCAAGCAATGCATGCAGCTGCACACCTTTGGCAGACAATCAAATTAAATCTAAAACAACAAGAGATTTGAGTAAATTGAGTTGAAATTCATTCATTGATGATGATGGAAGATGGCTAATGAAATCCCGATGCTAATTAGAAGACATTTAACAGAAAAGCCCTAAAGGCAGACACATTATTAGTGGTTGTGGAAAAGAAAAAAGTTAATGACAACTTTTACAATGACATTCAGAAATGAAATAATCGTACAAAGTTTGTGTGGAATTTGAAGAAATTTTCAAAATTTTTAAATTTGTAAGCGAAAATTAAAGAAAAAATATTTTCTTTAACCAAACGTATGATGAATGTTATTTATTTGGGGGTGTTAAGAAAAAGTCTTGAATTTATCGTAGCCGAATAGGTAGTGCGTTAGCTTATTAGACGCGAGCCTATGGTTGAAGCCTCAGCTCAATAGCTCGAAACAAAACGAAATATGAAAAAATAATTCTCCGGTGATTTCCTGATAGCAGTCTTTTGGCAAAAACTCGGAGAGTAAATACAATTGCCATGAAAAATTCTTAAAAAATCTGTTTTTCAGAGACGACATTAAAGTGTACCTTTGTTCAAACCTTAGCTCAGACATTTTCATCAATACGAAATAAAAAAAAAATATTTCTTTTTGGCAACTTCAGTCTTCTGACTAAAAAGCTGTGTGAGTAAAATAAAATTGCAATGAAAAGTTTCTTAAAACTCGTTCTGAATTGACTTTAAACTGTAGGTCCCACCTTTCATGGATAACATAACAACATGGGTGGTCTTGCACTATGCAATTCTGACTAAAGACTTGTAATGACCAAAGTAGTGTAATAATACATCAAATATAAGTCCTTCAAGTATATGTCCTTTAAGTTTGTAAATAAAATTTTTCAATTCCTTGTGCTCGTTTTATATTTGGGAAAATTTAAAACATTCCACTAGATATTAAAAACGAGCTTTAGAGCCTTTAAATAACGAGCCTTAGAGCCTTTTTGTATGTTATGCTAATTTATACATTTCCTGCTTATTTAATCCAAGACATATTTATTTTAATATTAAAAAAAAAATTAAACCAAAAAACACAAAGAAAACTCTTCTTTTGCTTATTATGGCACATTTTCTTAACAACCTTTTGCCTGTCTTTAAAATTTTCCAATAAAACTCCCCATAACCCCTCAGCATATGCCCAATTTCTGCTATTATTTACTATCTCCTAACCGATAACATGAAGCATACTTTACGCGTCCTTAAACTTTAATTCGATTGTGGGGAATAACAAAACAGTAGATGGCAACAGCAACGGCACTAAACAAAAGTGAATATTAAACAGCTTTGTGTATAATATTATGGCATACTTCTAGGCATAACAACCTGATAAGTCTTTGGTGTTTACTTATCTGTATTTGCCTGTGTGTGTGTGTGTGTGCGTGTGCAAAATGTACGTCAAGTATTTATTATTAAATTTATGAATTATTCATTATTTGTGCAAATAATAGATCATGCTAAACAAAGGAGTAAAATTACTGTCTTTTCAGCCTTTAAATATGCTTAAATAACTTGCAATTCCTTTTTGAGGGAGCAAACAAAAGGAGAAATGAAATTTAAATATTATGGGTTGAAATTAACATAAAAATTCATTAAATTAAACAAGAAAAGGAACAGAATTTGCTTTTTAAAACAGTACAATACGAAAATGGTATTATAATGTTGTACAATTAGTGCTTTTTTGTATAGAAAAAGGTGATGAGGAAAATCAAATACAATATTTCAGGAACAAATTAGAACAAACGTTGGATTTTTTCTTTTGAGGCGATTTCTTTGGGGATTTTTATGAGTATTGTTCGTTCTCTACGCCCTTTATACCATTTGTTTGTAAAGATTCCTTAGAAACTGTTTTTAATAAATAATGTGAAGCATATTTTTAGGTAACTAAACCAACCCTTGGAAGTATGTTTTTAGTTTTTGTCTTGCATTTTTAGAAAAACAAGAATAATAAATCCTTTGATACCAATTTCCTGTGTCATGTTATGAAATACCCTAGAAAGAGACCCCAGAACAGAAAGGGAAGTTTATAAAATGTTTTCTTCATTATTTTTTAGTTTCTTTAGCCTACTTTTTTTTCCCCCATCTTAAGATATTGTACTTGGCCGTTGGCAGTAAATACATTCAGGCTGCTCTTGCATTTTCCGTCTACTTTTGCATACTTTCAGGCAAACTTACTGTCGTGCCACAAAACATAGTTTAGTGGGGGGCTTTGTTTATGTACAAAGTTAGCGTTGACAAGTTTCCTTTTCTGCAATATTGTTGGTCTGTTGTTGTTTTTAAAATACAAAACCAGGTTAATGATTTCGAGTTTTTTTTTTTTGTTTTCTTAATCAAACCACTACTGAGTGAATGAAAACATTTCTTATTTATTTTTATGGCAGCTCTTGACAACTTTTTACAATGAAAAAAAAAACAGTGTCATTATTGGTACAGAAATATTTCTACAACAACTACAACAGCAATAGAAATAAATCCAGAACTCTTGAATATTTTATTTTTATTTGCTTTGCATTGTTAAGCTGAACAAGGTCATGTCTTAATGGCAACTTGTGGCAAATGAATGTTACAAAACCACAATCATAATCAGCATATTTAATGTTTGTTCTAGTTTTGGGAAAAGTAAATAAATTTTGAATTTTAATAAAAATATAAAAAAACTGAAGTATATTTATAGGGTAACAGAGTTTAATAAAATATTTAAAGTCTACTTTTAGGAGGTCTTTAAATAGAATTTAAGAATAAAATTTTGAACTGTTTTAACGTGACATACTGTATACGTAATACTCCTAATAAATAAGGAATTATGAAGTAGTCTGTGCTTTACAGGACCGCTTTGGTGGCGGTAAGACTCTATGTATTCAAAACCTAGCCCAGCTTGAACTACCGTCATGCTGCTATTCTGGCGAGATAGGGACACACCAGAACCAATTATATGTTTCCTTATAACTTTCTAAATAGAACATTCGGTTGGTCCTTCATCTTACCCAACCTAACGTTATGCAGCATACGTAAAGACGAGGATTTAAAATTTTGTTTTTAATTTTTCGATTTTAAAGTATCATTATAAACATTTACAGCTTGATTAATAGTCGTCCTCCCTTAAAGCAGATTTTAGGATACATTTTCTAATCAATAAAATACTTCCTTAACAATGATTTTCAAATACATATTTCTAAAATCCCTAAAAGTAGGCAAAAAAATAAAATTTAAGGCTTTTCTTTTAGCCCATTAACTCGAACAACTACCAGAATATGTTGCTCCTCATGCACACATTATGCTTTCTTTATTTACAATATTTATTTTAGTTCTAGGCTTCAGTTATATTTCCATACCCCAACACTAAAACGGAAATGCCACTTAAAGCCAAATATACTCCCAGAAAATTAAACAAAACAGCAACCTTTTAAGTGGAGGAGAAAATGTAATCAAATGTAAAAACAAGAAATCAAAATACCATCTGACATAGACAGTTAAAACATCAATTTCTCAATCACTTCCATTGACCTCCCACAAACCGAAGAGAAACACGAAAACAGAAATTTAAAAAGCAATGGCATTCACTACCCCTAAAAGTGGGCTTTATTTGTTATAAGCATTGTGTGTATGTTCATAAAATATTTGTGTTTGCAATTTATATACACAAAGAAGTAAAAACAAATATAAAAGAAAATGTTAAGCATACTTTAAGGCTGAATATTTCCACGATGGTTGTGGTATAATGTTTTGCCAGCGTAAAGGCTTCCCATATCTGCTAATGACTTCTGTGGAAGTTATAGATCAGCTGAGGAGGAAGAGAACATTGTCCACCTCAGTTTCCAGTAGTCCGTTCGGGCTTAACGCACTTGACTCAGTCTTAGTTGATAGCCTAACGAAGCTATTGTTACTTGGTATCACCTTGATCACTGGGTTCATTAATTTTTTGCATTGGTTTTCACCATGATTCTAGGTGAATAATGGTTTAAATGTGAAGTCCTTGAACTGATTAAAAAACGTGGAGAATCGCTTCACCTGATATGACAATAAGAATATTTGTGCGAAATAATTATCCAACACACTACCTACTGGATTAGCCTTATTCCACATATTTTTTTCTTGATTGTAGCGTGTTTCATTTTCTCCATTTTTGGTATTGCCTTTTACGATTTTTTCGTTTTCTTTTATTTTCACTCCCTTTTTACTGAAATGTCTGGCATTTGAGTGATTAATTCACAGAGTTTGATGGCTGAGCTTTAAACAATTTTCATTCCAGCCATAAAAAGCATGGCATAGTTATAGGCTGCTATAAAGTCTAAACCAATGCGAGTGAAATCTATTTTGTATGTGTCTGTTGCTAGACCTGAGAGATTCGTTTTCTACCTTTTTAATGTTCGTGTAGATGATGATTTTTATGTTTTAATGATGATGACGATGCCTATGACGGCAACGACTCTGTGGTAGCGATAATATCGATAAAAATAGCGTTTGGGTAAGCAATTGTGTGCGCCTGCTGTTATATTTCGAAAGTGAAACATTAAAAACGAAAAACATTTCCTTTATTGCCATGTTAATAGCTAAAGTTGTTGGCAGAAATATTTTTGGAAAAGCAAAAATCGTTAGATGTTGCCCATAAACACATATTTGTTTTTTCTATTTTTTTTTGCCTTCAAATAGGAATATTTAACAGTTAATATAAAAGAAAAACAGTTATGTAAGGTATACATTTAGGCTAAAAACTTTAGACTTCATACTGAGCCTTAAAACTTGTAGGGGGACGAAAGTAGAAATTTTAAGGTGTAGTTTATATTAAAAAGAATTGAAAGAAATTGTGTTAAACACAATTTTTTATGGGTTTAATACTAAAGGTAATCTTTAAAATTGTCTAAAATGACGCCTTAAAGTAGATTTTAATATTATAAATGAATTTTTTATAGGAAGAACTTAATGTATTCTGTTAAATTTTTGATATTTAAAGGTTTTATGTTGTATTTTTATTTTGTATTTTATTGTAACACCTAAAGTTATGCTTTATAATTTTTGCCTCATGTTATGCTAAACTTTTTTAAATATTTTTTTGTGTGTAGATAACATAGCATGTTGGATTATATTGGTTTTTCTTTTTTAGATGGTTTGATTATTGATTTTGATATTTAAATTGTTTAATTCAATCAATATGGGTTTCTTGAAGCTCCAATTAAATATTTGCAGCTTATTTTTTTTTTTTTTTTTTTTTAATATTAATTTTATTTTCATTTCATATTGAAGTAATCGATGAATAACACAGCCCTGCAAATTTGGATTTTTTTTGTGCAAATAAGATGGCTCCAGGTATTTCCGAAGGCATTTTGCGCGCTGATCACGAATCAAAAACTTTCCATCACGTCAGGTTTTCGAGAAAAAGGCAGATGCAATATGGCGGTCAAGTAAATCTGATTAAATTTTATAAACCTCGACCGCCATATTGGATCCGCCATTTTGAATTTTTTAAATCTGAATGAAGATCTGTAATCAGCGACCCCAAAAACCCCTGAGTAACAATTTTCAAGTAAATCTGATTAATTTTTAAGGACCTCCGTAATGTGTTTCTTTTTCTCTTCCACCCCTTGACATAAACCCACCCCATACTTTAAGGGTGCATGCAAACAATTTGGCTTTGGTCTCATTTTAAAGAGCAAAGATCAATTGTCAATTTCTGATAATAACGATGGTTCTAGTACGTCAGTGTTTAGCTCTTCAATTCTTCAAAAATGGCCAAAAACGCTATTTTTAGGGGTTTCAGCCCCCTTTTTCTTGAAAACCTGACGTGATGAATGCCTTCGGAAACACCTGGAGCCATCTTATTTGCAAAACCCATGCAGGGCTGTGTAATTAATGAAGTTTACCATCCATTTGCAAATGGGCAAAGCAGAGCCTAGGCTTTAATATTTAAAATGCTTTTCAAATGATGATATCTTTGGGTTTTAAAATCTTCAAAACGTTTATTTACTGAGGATTTGAAGAATCGATTTTTCTTCTCTTTGCCTTTCTTCCTGTCTTCCTTTTGAACTCTTTAAAGTATGTTGTTAGTAAAACGCAGTTTGTTTGTCAGTCATTTGCAACGACCTCCTCTTTTATAAATTATATGAAGAAACTTTAACTGGAATGCTTGTAAAAGAAATAAACTTCAACATCGAATAAATGAATGCCTTTTCTGACAAGGAATATAAAAAATCATATTTTATTCACATCCAATATAAGCGGGGGCCATATCATATGGAATATCTTTGCCTTTAATCATGTCTAGCAACTGTCTGGCAGAATTTTTTTCCCCTGGCCTGCTCACAAGTTTAAGCAAAAAAACAGGCATATTATATAGCAAGGGTAGAGGCATGTCTCTTGCAACTAAATATTACTATCAGGCCAATGGATGACAATCAATTCATCAGCAGTTTGATAAATAACTCAATATTTCTGTTGAATTAATTTTCGTTTGATTTATGGTTCATGCATGTTAATATTTCCGTATATAAACAATCGATTTTGATTTTTTGTCCTGATTTTTATTAATGTTTTCTATCTGCTATAGTTTTTTACGCCTAAAACTTGATTTTATATGTATATCAGTAATTAATTCTAGTAAAAAACAAAAGAAAAATAATAAATAAAAAATAAATGTATTCAACAAATATTTACAAACCACATCATAAATTTAATGAATTGAAACAAAAAATTATAAAAACTATGCAATTAATTAAATTGCCTTCAAACGCTTAAAAATATGCTGTAAAAAATGATAAAAAAAATTTTAATTTAAAGCTAATTTAATTCTATAACAAAAAAATAATAAAAAAATGTTAAATACACTTTTTAATATAATAATAAATCTTATGGTAAAAGTTAATAAATTTTGTTATATAACAAATTTAAAATTTGAAGTAAAATACAATTAAAAAATAATAAAAAAAAAACCTAAAAGAGTTTTAAACAGATGAAGCAGCTTCAAATATTTATTTTAAACAAAAACTAAAAATTAAAAAATTTATTTGCGGAATGTGTAGGCCCTTCTGATCCTATTTTCTGTATTATTGATGATTCCCTGATGCAGTGTGAGGAACCATATAGCAATCGGGTTTACGTTAAGGTAGATATTCTCGGCACACTTCCAGCAAATTATATCAAATATTTTAGCGAGAACTATATTGTTATGTTTTTACCTTTTTAAAAACGTTAAAAATATGTGTTCGTAGATTGCAAATAAAATAAAAATAAATATGTGTTTAATTTTAAATAAATTCTTTATTATTCGCACAATTCCGTGTGCCACCTTTAGCGATTTGACTTAACCAATAACAATTTACTTTGTTATTCTTTACACACTCGTTCATTAGAACTTTAAACCACGATTCACTTCCGCGTACGCAATAACAATTGTTCGTTATTCTCTCTCTGCTTATAACCTTTTTATAAGCACTATACGGAAATCTTCAGACCACATTTATTCTTCACACGCAACGCAACGTGTCGTCTTCACACTCAACTGACTGTATTCCAACTGAATCCCACGTGTCGTCTTCACACAAGACTCACTGAATTTTAACCGAATCATCGTTGCTTGCTCTGCTTTGCCTTTTATATCCCAAGAGCCAGCAGTCTGATGAATGCACTTGAAGGAGAATGTAAACAAGCTGTCCTCATCATTGTTGTTTGTGTATCTTGTTTACATTCGTCCAGGCAGAGTTGTTGTTGCTTATTTATTTGTCTATCCGCTATTTTTTTTATACACTGACGTTGTTGCTATATTTTTGTTTATTCATCAATCTTGTAAACAAGTCCATTGTTTTTGTTGCTATATTTTTTTTTACTTATGCGTTGATCACGTGAACAAGTCCATTGTTTTGTTTTTGGAGCTTTTGTTTATCATTTTATACATGATCAAGTCCATTATGTTGTTTTTGGAGCTTTTATTTATTATTTTAATAACACCATTTCCATTTTCGTAACAATATTAACCTCAGCAGCAATAGCAAGAATTTCAATGGCTCGTGCAAACAAATACAATGTTAGTCACTAGCTAGGAACTCTATTAAACAATCAAGAATGTCGTCAATAAAAACCTGCACATAACTTACCATTCCACTTGTTTTTCTATCACTTCAGCAACATCAAAAAATTTCTCAATGATCCATCATCATCAGGAGTTTACAGTTAGTTCTTTCTGTGCAGCTTCTTAAACTTTCGCCTCAACATCAACCTATGGATTCCATTTTTAAAGTAATATTCTTCTCTGGATGGTGGTACTGTTAGGTATTGTGTTGATGGTGGCAGAGTTGCTTGCTTAGATGGTATTCTGGATAATATTTCGTACAAGATTCGCGGCCTGAAGTTGGCTGCCTTAGAAATTCAATTTCTATGGAAAAACTCGAATTTTACCAAAAATTTGCAAGCGAAACAATGTTCCATTATTGACTGAATCTAGAGTTATAAGCTTTACACGAATAGAAACTACTTGAGTTGCCCTTAAAGCCCATATACATAAGCCTGAATCCTCATGTTTTTTTTTAAATTTTGATTGAAGCGATCTAAAGCTGAGAATTTTTGGTCAAAAATCAAATTTCTTACAAAATTGTCAAAGCGAAACAATGTTCCACGATTTAGTGAATCCGGGTATAACCTGTATAGGTAAAGAAGCTGCAGGGCTATACAGATCTATCGCCTTAAATGTTGATTGAAGTGACCTGAAATTATCTCTTCAATATTGATGCCGTAGCGTTGTAATGCTACCGGTGATCCAAACTGTTTTATGAATTCAGCAACTGACATCTTTTTCACATCTTATGCCAGGCCTCCGTTAAGTTATTCAATACAATTTGATAATAATTACGCTGGTCACCTTCAATTGATCACATAATGACTTTACATATCTGTTTCCTATTTTAAATAGGGTAGTATTTATAAGGCCTTTTATTGGCTTTTCTTGATTTTATTTTCTTGTTTACTGATAGGAAAGAGAAAGAGAGAGAGAGAAATGGAGAGGACCCTAATAAACAACAATTTAAAGAAAACACACAAAATAGCAAATTATGGCTAAAGAAAACCAAAAAATCCGTAACAAGACAGCACAGCTAACGAACTCCTCATAAAAATTGCAGGAGAAAAAAAACACAATAATTGGGTATAAAAAAGGGTTTTCTTCTGTTAGTTTTGTTTTTAGGAGGGCATCTAAAGGGATTTGACTTCAATTAGGATGAATACACGAGATACCGAAAAAGAAAAAACGAAATAAGAAAATAAAATTGCGTAATGAATATCAAAACAACGAAGAAAAAAGAAAGAAATTGAAGTCAATAGAGGCTGATTTTTTTTTTTTTTTTTTTTTTTTTTTTTTGAATTTAAAATCCAACACAGAAATTGTATTGATGGAGGTTGAGTTTTTTGTTTCCCTAAATTGTTTCCTACAATTGTTGGCATTATTTGTCAAAAATCGATGTGAGTGAGGTATTTGCTGATGACTAGTTGTTGTTACAGTTGTTGTAGTAGTTGTGGTATTATTGGTAACCATGGTAAACAAGATTTTCCATCTCAATTGGAATTTAAATTAAATCAAAGTAATTGAATTCTTGTGTTTAATTTAATACAAAAGAGAGATAATTGAACTAAGAAAAGTTTGAAAGTTATTTTCCATTTATTTACCTTCAATTACAATTTTTTAATAGAGTTTGTAGAGACTTATGTCGATTTCTTTTCTGGCATAAATGTTGCCTTCATTCTGCTTTTTTGCCATTTTGCTGTTCTTTTCTGAAAAAAATGCAATTTTGTAAATTAGTAACGTGTTCTTTTCTAAAAATTTTGCCGTAAAACCCAGAAAATATGCTGCATGTTTGACCCTTAATTTAATCAAAGGGTTGTAAGGGCAGCACTTTTAAAACAGCTGTTCTTGTTATTGTTTTGAAAAAAATAACAAAAATTATTTGTTTTAAAATTGGTGAAATGAAAGCAAAAAATATTATTTTGGAAAATTTGTTGGAATCCTCTTCTTCGTCATATATGGAGGGCATGTATCCATTATTATTAAAACGAAACTCTTATCGCGGGTTTAAAATTTTGTTGAAAATGTTATTTATCAGTATTGCGCCAAGTTCTAGTAACAAATTTATAAACAAACAACAGCTGACTATAGATGTTGATAATTTTATTTTTGTAAAAGCAGAATTAGCTTTAAAATCGCTAAAAAAAAATTTATTTTATTTTAGCGATATGAAATTTACTAGTCGGGGACTACAAAGAAACATATGCATATGTATTATTAGCCCAACAAAAAAGGTTTGAGATGAGTTAACTTAAAAATTAACATTTTTTTTTTTAAATTGTAATAAGAAGATTATTTATAAATACTTTTAAATGGAATTTGGTTATTATCTTTTGTAATAAAAATATTTCCCAAAAATTCCAAAAATTATATTTTTGATTTGATTTTTAGTTTTTATATAGAAATTCTAAAAAATTTACTAAATAATTAATAACATATTGTGCCAACTAAAGCGATTTGAAAACATTGGCCCTAAAGTTGAATTTTACATAAAAATAAAAGTTTTAACTTGTATGACCCAAGAGCCCTCGGTAAAAATATTATTATTTTTTTTATTTAAAACATTTTATGTAATGTTAGCTTTCCGAAAATAAAAAAATAAAGGGTCCGCCAAATAACTTTTTGTTTTTTTGAAAATGCTTTAAAAAAAAAACTACTGAATATTTTCTCAAATTTCTTTTTTTTTATTTGAAAGTACAATCCTTCCGGTTAATAATGGAAAATAATTTCATTCAAATGGCTGTCTCGGCTGGCCAAGCAGTAGCCTACACGATCGGTCCAATTTTTAAGCACATTATCGATTGTGTGCAGCTGTATTTCACCAATGGCTTCACGAATATTGTCCTTTAAAGCGTCAATTGTCTCTGGGTTGTCGGCGTAATACTTATCTTTGACGGCACCCCACAAATAATAGTCCAACGGTGTCAAATCGCAGCACCGAGGTGGCCAAACGACATCAGCTCTGCGGCTGATAATGCGATCTTCAAAAACAGGGCGCAAAACATCGAGTGTAGCTTCGGCTGTGTTGCACGTAGCGCCGTCCTGTTGAAACCAAATGTGGTCAATATCCTCCTCTTCAATTTTTGTGAACAAAAATTCGTTTAACATGGCCCGATAACGATCGCCATTGACTGTAACGGCCACTCCTTGCTCATTTTCGAAGAAAAATGGCCCAATTATGCCTCTGGACCAAAATCCGCACCAAAAAGTAACTCGTTTTGGGTGCGTCGGCTTTTCAATGTATGCATGCGGGTTTTCTGTGCCCCAAATGCGACAATTTTGCTTGTTTACATACCCGCCAAGATCAAAATGAGCTTCGTCTGAAAAGATGATTTTTTTTTTGCCAAAATCGGCATCTTCTGTAAGTCGATGGCAGGCCCACTTAGCGAATCGAGTGGTTGCGTATACACAACCATATTCGTTCAGCGGAAGGATAAAACTAATTATCTGTCAAATCAGACATGAGCTAAGTGTTACCATTCACGAAATAAGCACTAGTTGAAAAAAAAAACGTTAGATGGCGGACCCGATAATTTAATTGGAAATTATTTGGATAATTAAAAAAAATATTTTTTCATTTTCTATACAATGATTAGTTTTAAAATCGTTAATTAAGTAAGAAAAACGCTAAATTGGTATAAAACTACAAAAATAATTGCATAACGGGCAATGATTTTTGTTCTTTTGTAATCGTTTAAAATGCAACACATTATGAGGGTTCGTGCAACCTTCAATAAGTGCTACAAAATATGTAGGCAACATTTTTTACCAGAAAAGAAATCACCATTAGTAAATACATACGTTTTTTAATTTTTTTAATCTTACTGCACTGAACCTGAGATCTTTCCCAAATCCTGTGTGGCCTAATTTGTTTATAAAAGTTTCGTTTTGTTTAAACACAAATGTAAACAATTCATGTGTAATTTATGGAAGTTTTTATTTTCATCGACATTTACAATATATTTAGGGCTTTTTTTATTTCTTCTTTTAGATTCTTTTTTTATTTTCTCATACTTAAGACAAGTTTAAGTTGAAACTTTTGTTTCAAAATTTTCATTTCCTTTAGTCTTTTTCTTCCAATTATTTTTTCCAAAAAACTGTCTCTAGAAATTTTTCAACTTTATGTCTTCAAAGTATTTTTCTTAAATATATTGATGTTGTTTTTTTTATCATATTGTTGTTGTTCTTGTTATATTCATGTCTATTTTTTAATGTTATTGTTGTTGTCATTCCTATTGTTGTTATTCCTATTACAATTTATTGTTTTTGTCAGTTAAAATGAGATGGCATTTGTCAAATGCCATTTCCAAGACAATTTGTTGAGCCAGAGAAATAAGTTTTGAAAACCTGAAAATGTTATCCCAAGTAATGATAAAAAAAAATAAGAAGAAAAGGAAAAAATTTTATTTCTTTTAAACAATGAAATGTAGATCTACATAAACTTGTTTTTTAAAACTTAAACAAACAAACAGAAAAGTTAAGAAAATGGGAACACAAATGTAACACAAACAACTTGAAATAGGATTTGGTTTCAGATTGTTTTACTAAATTATACAATTTAATGGTTGGTAGTGACCATGCAGTACATGTTCTAAATATTTTTTTATTCCTTATTACTCGTAGTCTTATCTAAGAAAGTCTCCTTACTCGGGTGCATAAAACTTAAGTGAATAGATTTTGTATAAAAACCTTTATGTTGTTTGCTGCATGCGACCTGTCTTTTATGAAAAGCAAGTAGTTGTTGTAATAATCAACAAGCTTTAGTCTATGCCATCAAAAGATGTACTCAATTTAACTTGGATAGGATGAGGTATAAAAGACAGGACATAAAAATACCATCTGATAGACAGGCAGTTATATGAGCACTAGGTTAGTAAAAGGTTAATTCGAAAAGATAGTGGGGAACTGTCTGTAGAAGATAGAAGTCGCCGTGGTCTAGTAGGTAGTGTGTTGGCCCGAGTTCGAATCCCAGGTCAGACATCAAAACGAAAATATTTCTTCGGCGACTTCCTCTCAGCAGATTTCTGGCAAAAACTCTGAGAGTAAATAAAATTGCCATGAAAAGCTTCTCAATAAAATTTGTCGTTCGGAGTCGACTTTAAACTGTAGGTCCCGCTACTCATTTATAAAATTAACACACACAACATGAGTGGTGTGAGAAGCTAGGACTGAAGGGTGCGGGCTTCTTGGGGACGATTGCTGTAGACTGTCTAATGGTGAAGGTATAGCACTGGCCATTTTATAGTCACCTAGCAGCAACTCGTTTCCTTGCCGTTCGCATTTTGAGATGTCCACAAACACTACTCCCTCTCTTCCACCTTCCTATAACCCATTTTCATAAAAACCTGCACAATGCACTGCATGAGTAGGGGCCATATCCTGAGTGCTGGTTTCACCAAAAAAAAAAAAAAAATATCAGCAGAATAAGATTACCCTCTGCTGAGTGGCAAGTCATGTAGGAATTCTCGGCAATGAGAAAGCAGGCGAGCTTGTAAGGAAGGGAACTTCCTTGATAAAGCCAAGTCAAAACTCTTCTTCTCAAACCAAGTGGATTAGAGGCAATCGAATCTTTTGTTGTGAATTTACAATAAAAAAAGATCGCAGTTATGCATCGGACAACTCAGGAATAAACAGAGATTGATAATCCGTCGCCGCAGACATGAGGCCACGGTTTAAACTCCAAGTCAGACATTTCCAACAAAACGAAGTATGAGAAAAACATTTCTTCAGCGACTTCCTCTCAACAGATTTCTGGCAAAAATTTCTGAAAGTGACTAAAATTACCGCGAAAAGTTTCTCAAAAAATCTGTCGTTAGGAATCGACTTTAAACTGTTGAAAATTAACACACACGCAACTAAAGTGGTGCGACAAACTAGATCCTAGTCCTTTAAAAAAAAAATACCTCCAGACAAAATTGCCATGCTTTGCCTAAACTCTTAAGAGATTGCTAAAGATATTGCGACTGAAAACAGAATGTTCTGTAACGCTATTGTTTTAAGCGAAACTGAAAGTTCTTTATCCTATTTCCCCAACATAAATCACTGGGGAAATAAAAACTTCAACTTCTAAAATACCAGCATAGAAGAACCGAAGAACATAAAAAGTAGGCAACAACAAATATTTAAAATAGAGCGCCTAAAAATAGCTTCAAATACGGAAATTTTCGACAGAAATAAACAGACAGGAGGTCGTATCTTATACATACACTTACACCTGACTAAACAATTGTAGGAAGTTGTAACGTCTCGTTTTAAACTTACAATTGACTTTTGCCAAGTGGATCCGCTTGTTGGCAAAATACAAACACAGACAAAAAGAAATTGTCACGGGAAACAAATACTTTCAAATACCTTTTCTATAGCAACTTGCCTTTTGGTTGCATTACAATGGAACAGAATCACACTTTCTCTTCTATTTCATAATGGCGGCTATGGTGACAAAAATGGCTGTCTCTACCTCCACCTTGTTTATGCTGTCCAAAAAGGAGGAGGAAAAAAGTTTGTCTAATGCGACAATTTGGCATACAATTTTGGCTGTAAGAGAAAAAACGCAACACAAACAACATAAAGGCCATAAAAATTGTAAAAGTCAGCGTGCGGAAAAGTCATAAATCTTCTAAAGCGACTGATGGTCTGCTACTCAAACATAACAGCAGAAGGTGCTAACACCGCCCTTAACCAGATGTACTGCTACAAACATTTGCTACAATTAAAGCACGTTATACGAACAGTGAAAAAGTACAAAATATGTCTTCAAAATTAACATTGAAATGAAAATAACGGTAATTTTTATTATAAAAATAATTCTGGCATAATTTTAGGCTCTTCTAGTTTAAATTTAAATTTGAATTTGAATTTTTTCTCTTAGAATTTTGTTATTCCTTACAAACCATTAATCATTTCTATGCCTGTCTAGCTTTATTTCTACGAATTCGAATGTTTAACTAACCGCCTGTTTTTTCATTCGGGTGTACTTTTCATTTACTCACTATGGATTATTGTTTTCAAAAGGAATTTCGTGGGTAGCTTGGGTAGTGCTCTTTTTTTCTTTCTTCTTTCGACAATATTTGCGAAAAAACTAGACTGTATGACGCCAAAATATATACACCAGAAGGTAAAGCAGTGGAAAAACATGCAGAAAATATATAAGTTTTGTAACAAATGTAGTGAAAATGAAAGCATATTTTTAGGAACCTACAGGCATTCATTTGCTAACGGCCATTTTATTAGAGCTACGTCTGCAAAATTATTTGTCATTTATTCAGTCTGTTTAGTCAACTCACCATATCCTGAAAGTAAAAGAACTATAGGCAACGACGAATTTTGAACAATACCAATCCCCATGGCATCCAAGTATGTCCACTCCATCACAAAAAAATCACTGTTTGCTCTGGATTTTGGGCTGAAGATGTCAGCAATGGATATTTCTTTGAGAACGAAATTGGCTAGACCGCCACTATGTAACGGCTTGCGCTATAGGACGATGATTGTCAACTTTTCTTGGCCTAAACTTCAACAGGACAGTGCTGTGGGCCACATAGCTCATGCCACATCGGATATTCATCTCACATGGAGGTGAGGTGAACTAGCTAATGAAATCGTGTGATTTGATCACGTTTGACTTTTTCTTGTTGAGATTTTTTTAAGTCGCAGTTGTATAGGAATAAGTTATAAACCACAGTGGTCTTTAAAGCCAAGGCAACCCATGCAATCGGCCAAATTCAATCTGACTTGTGTGCCAGAGTTATGGAAAATTCGCTGTAGTTTAGTAGGCAGTATGTTGGCCTATGAGATGCGACTCCGAGGTTCAAACTCCATCTCCGGCCTTTTGTACGAAATATGAAAAATATTTCTTTTGGCGACTTTCTCTCAGCAGACGTCTGGTAAAAGCTCTGGGAGTAACCAAATTGGAATGAAAAGTTGTTCAAAATCTGTCGCTCGGAGTTGATTTTAAACTGTAGGTTCCGCCACTCATGGGAAAAATTAAAATTCCTAACATAGTGATGTGAGAAGCTAGGCTGTAGTCCTGGCTATTAGGCGGTAGAGGTCATTTAAGTAAATACATATGTGTTACGTCTGTACATGGACCTTCAATAAAATTTTATTGAATTCTAATTCTAAAAGCGATGTAAAGAAAATTGTTTCATTAATTTACTTTTCAGTGAATGATTCCTCTAAAAAGTGGCTGTTTTACCAGCCACGAATGTTTCGCTCCACTACCTAATCAGCAAAACACCTGCATATTATTGCAGTCTATAACGCTGAGCAGATCCACACTATCTTTAGTAAATTCCATAAGCACTTCATCATTTTATTGATGATAATGAGCTTGGCTATGAAATAAGGGGTGATTTTTTAAGAGCTATAGGAAAATTTTTCAAAAAAAAACACATAAAAATTCAGAAAAATGCATGAAATCTTTATTTGAATCGATAGTACGGTCCATATAATTTAATGTTTGAAGATTATTTCATGCAAATGTTGACCGCGACTGCACCTCAAATGGTCCATCCGCTTATGCCAATTTTGGCATACTCTTTCCAACATTTCGGTCGGTATCTCACGAATAAATGCTTCAATGTTGTCTTCCAATGCGTCAATTGAAGCGGGCTTGCCTGTATAGACATGAGCTTTAACATAGCCCCACAAAAAATAGTCTAAAGGCGTTAAATCGCACGACCGGTCCCGAACGTGAAATAACATGTTCACCGAACTCGCCTCTCAATAAGTCCATTGTTACGCGTGCTGCGTGGCATGTGGCACCGTCTTGTTGAAACCACATGTCATGCAAGTCAAGCTCTTGCATTTTGGACAAAAAAAAGTTGGTAGCGCTCACCTTTCACAGTTACGTTACGATTCGCAGCATCTTTGAAGAAGTACGGTCCAATGATGTCAAATTCAATGATTTGCAAGCGTTGTTCGTTTGTAAGACGATTCATGGTTAAATTATAGACTAAACTGAAGATGTTTGACAGTGAAACAAAACACGAAACGTGCGTGAGCTGTTTAAACCAGTGCTGCCAAAAAGGTAATAGCTAAAAAATAACCCTTTAGTAACCCACCACGAAACATAACAAACAGAATAAATACCAAACGTACACGTTAAATTGAAGTCGCCGTAGTCTAGTAGGTAGTGTGTTGGCTTATTAGACTGAAGGCCCGAGTTCGAATCCCAGGTCAGACATCAAAACGAAAATATGAAAATATTTCTTCGGCGACTTCCTCTCAGCAGATTTCAGGCAAAAACCCTGAGAGTAAATAAAATTGCCATGAAAAAGCTTCTCAAAATACTGTCGTTCGGAGTCGACTTTAAACTGTAGGTCCCGCCACTTATGTATAAAATTAACGCACACAACATAAGTGGTGTGAGAAGCTAGGTCGTAATCCTGACTGAAGGGTTGTAATGACCAATTATGTATGTATGTATGTATGTACACGTTAAATAGACCACAGCATATGTTTAGGCGCTATAGCTCTAGGCAGGCCAAAATAATTTAAAGAAACAAAAAAAAGCGACAGCCAGAAAGTAAATTTTTGTACGGAAAAGCCTGGGGAGATTTGTGGAAATTTGTAGAGTGAAAGTTTATTAGGATTTTGGTTTGTAAAATAATAACAACAAAAATGACAACCCAGTCACAAAATCTCTTGTACAAATAAATGGTGAGATAATGGCAAATGCTTGAATAGAACTGAAGAGAAAAAAAAACAAAGAAATTACAGAAAAACAAAATGTTCGTTTACATGAAATGGAAACTACAAATAGCAGATCCATCCTGGTAAAAACAAAGCAAAGAAGAATACAAAAAACTTTGTTTCTGTGAATGTTTTTTACCGCAATGTTGGGCGCATTGTTACAATTTTTTTCGTTCTTTCACTATTTCAAATGGAAGTCTGTGGAAGTTTTTGTTTGACTGTGGAATTTCTAAAGTTCGTTCGCTAGAGTTCATGAGGTAAGCACTGCATTTGTGGTCGTATATGTTATGCTGTTTTATACAAATATACGAAGTTTTTAGAATGGCAGAAGAACAGTGCAGAATATCTGCTGCAAAAGAGTCTCTGAAAGTTCATGTATCAAGTTTAAAAATGCCTAAAGATATGCTTTAATTTTTAATTAAAAGCAACACAGTAACAGAGAAACATACTCACATATAGAAGAAAGGCTTTGGCGCAGGGTAGACTTTAAAATTCACAGAAATTAAATTTTCAGAAAGAGACGGAAGGAAGGAGAGTTTCTATAGGAAAATATTTTAAAGCATACTGACAATTACATACAAGTGGTTGAGAATAAATAACCAAAATAATTAAAGAAAAACTATTTTTTAATAAATAAACAAGGAAAACTATTTAAATATGAAAAGTTTTAAATAAAATACTGCTCTTAAATTAGCTTACAAGCCTGAAACTATACAGCAAATAAACATTTATTCATGCTGCTTACAGAAAGCGAATCTAAGTTTTCGTTTTACTCTGTAGCTTTGTGGTATTGTAACGTCTCTTTAGAAATATTTGTTTCAAGAAATAAATTGTACCCAGTCCTCCTGTACTCTGTTATAATATTGTCTCCAAACAAATTAGAAGACACAGTGAGTTTGTTGCCAAACGAAATAAAAATTGTAGTCTACTTAACGGCTCCCTAAGGTCAATATTTTAATGAGCATCGTAAAACCGCATTGATCAACACCTTTCTACTTTTTAATACGAAAACAAAATGGCAAGAGAAACTAAAGCAATGAAATGCAATAAAAATAATGAATACCGGCACATAATGAACAACCTAGCTATAAAGCGCCATAGAGAGGGACATTTAAGGGACAGAGAAGCTAAGGAAAGTAAAGAGTAGAAACCAACAAATAAAAAAAACAATAAAAATGTTTGTAACATTTACAAAAGCATGTGGAGAGTCTCCATTTCGCAAGACTGTTTACATATACGTTTACATGTGCATACTTTCAGGCTAATAAACTAAAATAAATGACAATTGCTGCCTATAAAGAGAAAATAAACACCTTACGGCAATACTAGGTAGGTAGTATACGCTGTATACCCAAAAAGAAGTTGTATATGTACACTTGGGCCGCATGAGACCCAATTGTAATACCACAGTTTTCAATTTTTCCTTATTTCTGGAACCAATTGAAGCTTCTGAAGAAGCAACTCAGACTGTTAATAACCATGCCTGACACCATGATGCCTTTTCTTTTTTCGCCATACTGTTGGGCATGTCAACAATAGGTGAAGGACAGTCTGCTTCTCTTCCTCCTCTTTATAGCTCCTGCATCAAACCAATGCACATTGCATGAGTGCCAATAATGCTCTTTTTAGGTTTAAGTAGATTCATGAGTCTTCCATCCGATTTTGTTTAGATTTTCATTGCTATTCTGCCCGTGTCCTAAGCCGCCCTTCTGGCGTTGACGGAATTCTTGACTGCATTATTAATTAGAAGCCCGCATGTCCTTAAAGGGATTCCTAAATTAATGAATTCATGATTGAGAGAGTTCAATGATTGTACCACTCTTGCCCAGTACATTCGCTCTACAGTAATCTGGAATATCACTGTGTCCGAGTACCCATATGATATGGACATTATATCGCTTCGCTACGTCGCTGTAAGATATCTGTGACAGCTTTACACCGTCTTGGAGTTCACCACAATGGAATCTAGTGCTTGGATAACCGCCAGGCTATCAGAAAGTTTGGTAATACCCCTCCCTGGGGATATTTGCATCTCCAATAACCTTCTGTCACAACAGTACTGATGGCAATGCGAACAATATTTTAAAGAATTAAAATTCTGTTTTACTGTTTTGAATTTTTTTAAAAGCCTTAATGTAGACTTTAATTTTTTTATATATTTTTTTAACACATTTTATTTCAATTCAGTTTATGATTATGAACACACAAGATTTATGACCTTTAAACACATGAGTTAACGTTTATAAAACTTAAGCTACTTCACCCACCGGCCTTACAAATACCTCAACTTTCAGTGCTTTTTTCACAAAGCCTTTGTAAAATCCCCTTTTTTCCATTTTAATACTCTTTTATTTTAAATTCGCTGAAGCATTTAAACAAATTTTTGTATACAAACCTCAATTTATTTTCTGTATTTCCCTTGGGCTTTGTATAGTAATTTTCAGTTATTTAGAAAATTATAGCATAGTTTTAGGTTGCCACCACAATAATTATTTATTTTTCTCTGCTATTCATTATATAACAATAATTTTTTTTTTATATTTTCTGGGTATATTTCTATGTGGTTTCCGTATGCTAAATAGGCCACGTTATACAACAGAGACCGTGTATTTTGTATGCATATGAGTGTGTTTTTATTTTTAATAAATTACCAAATATTTGGAGCATACTTTTTGGTGGTTGCATATGCTTTATTATTTCTATGAAGTGGTTTAAATTAAAATTATAGAGTTTTTGGAGCTTAGAGGACTTTAATAACCGTAATTATATTATTTGTAAGGGGGAGAATTTTTTCCACAAATAATTTTATTAGAATATAAAAATTTTAAGCATACTTTTAAGCGCTTTTTCTGACAGGGCACTGCGAGATTAGGTCGCTGACGTGGATCTGGAACAGATCCCAGCCGGACTATTGCAGGGTATGTTGCGATGAGGAGGAGTTAGAGACTATCGAATACCTCCTCTGTAACTGCCCAGCCCTTGGTAGGTTGAGGTTGAGGACCCTTGGCAGAGCCTTCTTTGAGAGCTTGAGTTCTGTGTCGAGAGCCGACATCAAGGCTCTCCACAGATTCATTAGCAGTTTGAGCTGGTTGAGAGGTGCTAGGGCTTCATAAGTGTAGTCGCGCGCTCAACCCTTGTTTGTGTCTGTTTCTTTCTGTGTGATTCCCATCCTCCCCTTACCCTTATGCCCTCCTTTCATCCTATTCCCTCTATTTCCTTCCCTCTCCAAGGACGTTGTACAATGGGTCAATTTCGACCTCCGGGTATTGTACTTGTCTTAACGGACAAGTACACGTCCTCTAACCTAACCTAACCTTTAAGCGCTTACATAAGATCTTAAGTTCCTTGGGAAAGTTTAGAAAATGTATACCGCCATAGAAATTATTGCATATTATTCACAAGGAAAAGATTTGAAGTTTATAGACTTTGTAAACTTTTCTAAATAAAATAAAGTCACAAATAAAATGAAATTGGATTTAAAATTCAATAAAAAAAAATTAAAAATAATTCAATATTCTTCTACAAGAAAAGTATTAATGAATGCATTCTTATAACCCTTCGGCACATAAATTTCAATAGTTTTTTACATCTTTAGAGAAAATCTCATTCATTAGAGTGGTTTTATCGTTCGAAACACTCCCTGTTACAGACGGTTTTAAATCAACGCTTCACTACGCACAATCTTCCAACACAATTTGAATAACAAACACCCGGTATTTATATTTAATAACCAGCACAATTGCTTACAGAAAAAATGGGGTGAAAAGGGAAGAAATCTGTATGAAATTTGCATAATATTTTCATATGGGTTTTGTCTCTGGAAAAAATAGAAAAAAAAATTATAGAAAGGGGTGACAAAAGGTTTGCTTCGCCATACAAAACCCGGAACAATATTACAAGTGATGCATAAATAAAGACTCCTTCAGGCTAAATGCCCTTTTAGAGTAAGAAAGCTCTTTCCTATTCTTTCTTTATTTGGAATGAAAGTGTCTTTAACACAGTTATGCGTCTAACTGAATAGACAGCTTGTGTAGTCGAATTAAAATCACATTAAATTTGCATACTTTTAAGCGTTTACACAAAACGCACTCTTATTCACTTAACATCAGGTTGATAACTCTCTCTCTCTCTCTCTATTTAGTTAAGGAAATGCAGTGACACGTTCCCTGGATCATTCCATTCGGTTAAAAAAGAAAAATCTATTCAGAAGAAAGTGTTGTGGGTTAGTTGAGAGGACGAGAGTGAAAATTATCCTTCTGGAGAGATTTAGTGGAGCAAATGAAACAAAATTCTCAAACAAGTGCATTTAAATATTTGACTGCAATTGTTGCACCTGCGTAAATAGTTTTTTTTTTTTTTTATTTAATTAGTAAATTACACAGAAAGATGTGGAAAACAAAACCCCAATTTTGTAACATAATTTCAGGAGAAAGTTATTAAAATTATGAATTTATATTCGCTTGTGGCCTGATTAGCTTAATTAAGTTTAATTGAAGTATACTTTTAAGCGTTTAAATAAAATAATGCAATATTTTTAAGTGATTCTAATTTATTTCTCTTTTTTTACTTGCAGGTAAGAAGACAATTTTTGAAATTTATTTACAATGTTATGAGGTGAGTGTAAAAGCTTTGTCTCTGAATAATTTATTGCAAATGTTAGTGGTCTTTTAAGGCCTATTAAACCTGTGATCGCAAGTATATTTGGGACTGTTCCCTTAGAAGTCGGTAGGTCATTTAATGGACACTGTATTCCTAAATTCGCCGTAGCCTAATAGGTAATGTGTTGACTGTTTCAAAGTAAGGACATGCTTCATACCTCAGCCCTTGAAAAGTTTTTTAAAAGTCTATCCTTCGAGGTCGATATCAAACTGTGGGTCAAGCCACTCATTGGTAAAATTAATACCCGCAACATGGGTGGTTTGAGAAGCTAGGTCGTAATCCTCACTTAAAACAGGTTAATTCTAAGCAGTATAAATCCGTATTTAAATTTTGGCCATTAAATGATACTCGGGTACTCCCATAAAGTATGCTTTAATGTATTTTGAAGATTTATTTATTCTTTTTAAGCAAACCGATTTTAAACGGAAAAAATGTTTTTCTAGTCATTGATTTTAATCGATTTCATTTAGCTTTGAACACATGTTATTAAACAATGTGTTTAAACTTAGCTATCAGTACCTAAAAGTAGGCTGTAATTTTTGTTTTATGGTCTTTTGAATATTTTCAATGCTGATTTTTAACAATAAGTTCATTGTAAAAGGGTTTAGTTAATGTAGCAAATACGTGCCATGGAGGTGGCATTGAATTCATCAAACTTTTTGCACCTTTTCTACACAATGGTTGCGAATTCTTATTAGGAGTTGGGCATAGTTTTAAAAAAATGTTCGTATTATTTGGTAGATTTCAAAGCCCCTTATT
The DNA here is from genome assembly GCA_927399465.1 of Sarcophaga caerulescens. NCBI lineage: Eukaryota > Metazoa > Arthropoda > Insecta > Diptera > Sarcophagidae > Sarcophaga > Sarcophaga caerulescens. The sequence continues at coordinate 111,994,341 of OV656873.1, read as the reverse complement.
GTGATTTTGTATAATAAGTCCTTTACAAAAGGTTAAGAGCGTGTTTTATTTTTAGGTTTCCCTTTTGTTGTTTGTCTTTTACCCCCGTTAAATGCAAGAGGAATGCCATTAATTCCTTCAAAGTTGTTTAAACTCTTTTGTACAATAGGTGGCTAAAAATTATGGTGTATGGGCAGTAGGAACATATTAGTTTTTTGTAATAAGTAAAGCATACTGTCAGGTTTTTCTTAGGTTTTTTTTTTTACTAGTAAGGGAGTTATTGTTCCTCGTGTATAATCAGAAAGATTTTTTCTGCATTCCATTTTCGTTGAGAAATTTTTGCAATTTTTTTAATTGTTTTGCATTTGCTGTCGAAATTGTGGTAAAACTTTATTTAACCTCAAACAAATAAGTAACCCAGTACAAATACATTTACTGCTCAGCTCTTTTGACTAACGTAACCAAACATAAAGGCTAAAAACTTTATTTACACATGCACACACATTCCCAGGAAAACAGAGGATACAAGTCTTCACATCACCGTAGAAACCATTCCAAATCTGTATGAAAAGTAAAAAAATTCAAGGCAAAGATGATGATGATGAAGAGTATGGAGTAGAGAAAAAGTATTTAAAAATCCAACTCAAATATGGTGGCTGAGGCAAGCCAATATTTGTATGTTTATGGCATAAAATGCACACTTTTTTTCGTGTGGTCGTTTTGTGCAACTTTCTGGATTCAGTGGGTATAACTTTTGTAATGACTACTGCCTTTTTGGTGTAACCGGTGGTTTAATGCTGAGAATAAAGAGAATATGCAAGAAAGGCAAATAATCAGAAAAATACGAACTTCTTAACAATATTTTCAATATTTTAGTTTTAATACTAAAAAATTTTGCGCTTGAATTTTGGAAACTTCAAAATTTTGCACCAAACTAGCGACATACGCCTAGATATGAGTACTAGAATAAGGAAAGAAAATTTTAATTAATTTGTACTTCCAACAGCATGCTTTTAATTGAGGTCCTTGTTATATTTATTTTTTCTACCAAACCTAAAAAACGTTGCATACTTTAAGGTTTAACGTAATTAAGAAAATTTTGTAATATTTTTATCAAAATTTAAATATTTTAAATTTTAATACGTTAAAATCTTTATTCTGCTTTTACATTACTATTTGTGTATTAAACTATGGGTGTGAGAGTGTGTGTATAATCCTAAAGTATACTTTAGGGTGCCTTTAAAAGTTTCATTAATTTTGTAGGAAAAGTTAAGTTTTAATAGCAAAAGTTTTTTGCTTTATTAATGCGATAAATTTTGATCGTTGTTAATATAATTTTATTTCAAATCTATTGCCTATTGTTAGGCAGCATTTTCCTTAACGAACAATTTTCTTTCAAACAAATTTTAAACATATTCAAATGATAAACTTTTTGTGTAAGTTTTTCCTTCGCCAAAACGAGGAGTGTGGCTTTAAAGAAGGAATTTCTTTGTTTAATCTTAAACCAATTAAACTTGCAATAATTATCTAAAAATTTTGGAAAACAAGTTTGCTCAGGGCACTATTGTTTAACGACGACGGCAATATCTGTAAGTTTTTTTTTTTAATTTTTAGGCTTAAGAAACTTTCATAGAAATTATATTGTAATCCTTATCACATAAAGCTGTTAACAATAAGCTGTGGCATATTTATCTTTTTGTAGCATACATTTAGGAGTAAGAAAATTTTAAACCCATAGAAAAAACCATTTTAAATACAATATTTTCATTTGAACTCTTTTTCAGTTACCACTTCTGCTAAACAATTTTGTTTGAATGTAATTAAAATGTACTGTAGTATACTTGTCGTTACTCTATGCCATATAATTTATATTTTCCTATTATAAAGCGGCTAAAAATGCGATTACTTTTATGTTAATAATTAAAATCATTTATTTGTATGTGGCCCAATTTTTTTATGTACTCTATATTAAAATTAAAAACTAAAGTCTACTTCCAGGCTGAATAAAACAAAAAGACTTCAAATTTATTTTTTACCCTCCCGCCTCCTTTTTTGTTAACAATTAAAATCATTTATTTGTATGTGGCCCAATTTTTTTATGTAGTCTGTATTAAAATTAAAAACTAAAGCCTACTTCCAGGCTGAATAAAACAAAAAAAAAAAAAAAAATCCTGCAAATTGTTTGCTAACAATTGATTATTGTCTAATACCAATAAGTTCTTAGAGGGAGAAATAAATTAGTACACATTTTCCATTTTTAATTACTTCCACTACATTAGTAACCTAAAAGTAGGCAATATGTATATTCATGGCTTACTTAAGGAAAAAGGTAATCTAATTACAGAAGAAACATGTTTTAACAGTTTATTTCAACTACAATTGAGAGAATATACATATTTGCCGCATGATAGTTACTATTTTGCGCCTTATGATATGCAATAAATTTTGATTTAAAATGCAAAGATTAGTGTTGGGTGGGATCAACATTCATATTAGCGTGAAGTTCTTCTTGACTCAAATTTATCAGGCCCATTGTTCTAGCGATGTACACCAATATAAAGAGCCTTATGGCGCAAGCCACCTAGACTCTGTTTTACAGCGGACAGGAAAATAAAACTTTAAACAGTTCCGTCAGGGAAGTCAGGAATGGCAAAAAACAAGTTTTTCTACTTCTTTTTTACATTGCATGTGCAAAAAGTCTGATTAACAAAACGAGCAAACAAATGTAGCATACTTTTTGGCTGTAATCGAGACAAATCCAACAATAAATAGAGACTGTTAGAAAAAAATCCAATAACAGTTTCAACAAATTATCTAAATATCCCCAGAGTGTAATCTATTTTAAAATAAAATTCTTCTGAAATTTTGTTTCCCTTTTTGGATTTTCTTGTTGTAGAGAAAATAATTCAAAATCATATATTAAACATGGTCGAGTAAATGTTTGCTTTGGTTTTAAGGCAATTTGTATTGAGGGAAGTAGTGACAAAATACAGAGAAAAAGCATGATTTGGTGACAGTCATTAAACAAGAGATAGGAAAACAAAATACTTTAACATCGTTCGATAAAATTTAAACAAAATCAGCAAAAAAAAAAAAGGGCAATACGTTGGTGGAGATAAAGACAGAAATCTCTGTATCTTGCAACATTATCCACATGAGACCTACTGAAAAAAGAGCAGAAAAATTATTCTCATACTCTATTGAACAAAATTTTCTAAAAAATATTTTATTTTAAAGGCAACTTTAATTTTAACACACTCTGTGACTCAGAGTGTGTTAAAAAGGAATTCCGTTTTTTTTTTTTTGCAACTCATGCTGAAAATTGTAGAGACTTTTCTGGGTTGTTTGTGAATTTCTAATAAAAAAACATAAAATCAAATTGTAGGAAAAAAGAAAATCTTTGGCTGGCTGGTTGAAAAATTTGTCAACAACAGCAATGAATAATTAAAATGCTCCCCTGACTGGAGACATGACTGGGAAAAGGAGGCTATGCATTTAAAATAGCTTTGAAGAAAATAATGAAGAAAAAATTTTGTTTATTTGGAAAAAAAAAAAAAAAAGAAGAACTACAAAAGAAATGCTGCAGTACTCTAGTGCTAATAGGAAAAGGGAATTATTTAAGAAAAAGGAGACTTCCAATACAAGGGATATACCTGTTCTCTAAGTTCTCATCCTATCCCAATCTGTAATAGCAAATCGTTGTTTTTTTCACGAATTTTTAAAACTAATTCCTTTGAGGAAACTAAAAAATTCAAGTCATCATAACTCCCACCAGATAGTTTCTCAAAATTTTTCTGCATTTGAATTTTAAACAAAAAAATTTAGATATTCGGTGTCTACTTTAAACTGTATATTCCGCCATTCATAGATAAAATAAACACCAGCAACAAGGATGCTGCAAAAAGCAAGGTTGTATTTCAGACTAAATGTAGTAAAGTGGATCAAACTCCGGGGTCAAACAACTTGAACAAATCATCTTAACACTCCCCGTCAGAGAAGGTGAATGAAATAGACATGAAAAGTTTCTTAAAAATCTGTCATTCGGCATCGACTTTAAAGTGTAGGTCCCCCAACACTTATGGATAAATCTTTAACACATGCAACATTGTTGGTGGTGTGGGAAGCTAGGTTTTAATTCTGACTGAAGGACAGCTTAAGCTAGGAAGTAAGGAATTCGTCACGAAGACCTTTAGAAAATCCAGAATATCGGATCAAGAAATTGTAGTTTCAAGTTTTCGAAGCTTTAAAAGTAAAAATAGTGGAAAGAATGTAAGAAAACATAAGGTTTTCCCTTGTAGAACTTGTTTCCTCATTTCGAATTGGAAATGAAGTACAATTCCTCTTTGGGAAGTCCTGAAACCTAATTTTCGTAAACTCTTCCGTTGGAACTAATGTTTTAAATGTTTATGATTTTTTGTTTTTTATCATCTCTGTTTTGGCTATTTTACCACAGAAATAATGCAACAAATTCCTTATTTTTAATATTCTAAAGCTTAAAAGTATGCTACAAAAATATTAACCAAAAAAAATGTATGCGAGTTATGCTATTATTTTAATAAGGAAAACTATTTTCCAAGACAAATAACAAAAAGATGCTAAAATGGTTCACAGCATACTGTTAGGTAAAAGCAAAAAAGTGTAGGCATGGCTGAAAGGCGAATGAATAAGGATAATCATAATGAATTTAATGCAACAACTTTTTCTCCTTTGTTAACTTTACCTCTTATTGTGATTTTATATTGACTGTTGCATAGACTTTACTTTTTTAAAAAGCAAAGATGCCTTAACATATGCAACACAAATATAAACAAGCCAAAGAAAATCAAGAAAAACTTACACACTTTACTTCTTTTGTGAAATGTTTAACAAAAAGGGAGTAACAGCGAGAGAAAGAGAGGAAGGAAAAGAGTGTATAAAAGACAACAAAATAATATTCTTTATGCTGTAAATATAATCGACTTTATTATTAAGTTTGCCAAAATAATGAAGCATAACCATAGTTACCCAGCACGTATAAGGAGTTTAACAAAGCCATGCATTCTTATACTCTTATAGCCTGAAAGAAAAATTAAATAATGCCAGAGAAGTCGCACATAATAACTTGCAAATATTTGTTATGAAGTCTGTAGGAAATTAATATTATCTTAAGCAAGTTAACATTCACCGAACACCACCTCCACACAATGGATGTAACAAAGCGGAACAGAGCGAGTGTATATTGTCTTGAATGTTTTGTCAAAAATTCTTTAAAGTGGAAATTTTGATTTCCATATGAGCTGCTACATTCGGAAATGCTGTTTATGCATGAATAATTTCATTTTACTGGAAAGTGTGCATTAAAAGACACACACAATACTGCATATGCTGTTAACGTACATGTGTGTTCCTAGTATACTTACAGGCTTTGATGATTTCTTTAGAGGAGTATTCTTTTGATTTTTCTTTAAAAGCTTTTATTGTCATTAAAATAATTACAGACTTTAAAAAGGAAAGTGTATAGAAATTATTAAATTACATTAAAAGGCATTGACTTTGAAAATTCTGTATTTTACCCTACGGTATGCAGTAATTTCTGCAATTATAAGCTACAAATGGATTTTGATCATAATTTTGGAAATGCCACTTCTCCACAGTTTTAATTTAATTTTTATTATGAAATAAGTTTTATTTGAAGAATTGAATAAATTTTGTAAGTTACGCCTAAAAGCATACTAAAGCGAGAAAGTAAAGTCTTTTTTTTTTTTTTTTGTTTAAATTTTGTTACTTTAGTCTGGTCTAGACTGGCTTTACTAACCACCTTTAAAACAATCTTTTTTCTTTCTGTTAAGGATTCTGCCTGTATGTGATTAACCACTTCATATGAGTTTCCATACAATTTATAAAATAATCGGCCAAAAGCAAAAAAAACAAAAATTATATACTTCTTACGCTTCTTCCATTCCTTCTAGCAATGTGGTCGTCTCTGTTGCATGATTGTTTATTCATATGTTTTATAAACAAAGCCCGAACTGTATGGAAGTTTCGCCAGACACAAGTAAAAACAACAGATTTTGTTCAATGACACACAAAACGTTTATCCACTTACTCCATGCCGAGATAGTGAAGCCCAGTAAACATTTTGAAAGAAATCAGATGGCTTTTTATGAATTGAAAGAGAAAACTACAGCAATTTCATTGGGTTACTTTGTATTCTTGTTGTCTAAAAGCTGAAAAATTTATTCAGATTTTTTTCAGTCGTTAGAAATAATCCTTTTCTACTTCCATCTACCACAGAAAACAAAGATAAAAAATTTCATTTACTTGGTATTATTATTGCAAACCTTATTGTTAGCCATTTTGCATTCCATTTTAATGTTTTTTTATTTTTTCTATTCAATTTTTGTTTTGAGGTAAAATATTCAAATTAAAACTGATCCATAAAGTATGCAACAAACAACACATATGCTACTCTCCGGTTTAGCTTCATAATCTATTTGGGTTTTAATTAAATTTCTTGGCAAATTTATTGCATTTACTTTAGAAAGGTAATTGAAAAATTTAAAAAGTAATACCAACATAATAATTTGTTAGAAGAATGGGAAAAAAAACAAAGCCTTGGTGCTTGAAAAGTACTGCAAAGTACTAAATACCACGAAAATCTCTTTTTTTTTTTAAGCGAACGATTAAATTTTTAATAGAAAGCTTTCAGTAAAAGAAATATGGCACTATGACCTCATAGTAAGACTTACCTCAATGGGATTTGAAAATAAACTATCATTGCACACTTCGAAAAGTAAACTAGGTAGAGTGTTTGATGATTATTTCGAATTATTTCATGGAAAAAAGGGACTTTTGGGAATGACATTTCAAACATATGTAAAGACGACCACAGATGTTGTGTACAAATTAAATTTTTGCAGTTGATATTCCACAATAAATCAATTATAGCTTAGATATGTTTCATATAGAGGGGGACTGTTTCAAACCCGATGTTTTCAAAATTTCAAAATAACTTGCTTAGTACAACTGACACTCTATTACTCAGTGTATGCCTGGAGCATAATTTTTGAGGCTCCGGATACACTATTACATGCTCCCATTACTTATGTATATTTAACTGACAACTTCATGACCCCGGTTTGTAGAGTCCCCTTAAAAACCTAACAGAGCTCTGTTAAACTTAACATTGTTTCCGCTACAATTTTTGGTTTTTGTCTTTACTAGTTCAATTAAGAAGTTATTTTCACACTTATACTGGGTTCAGACATGCACCTTTATTGTGTAAATCGCAATAAACGGCATTATTGATCTCAATATTTCATATAAAATTTCAATTAATTATTGGCCAATAAATTCATAAATTGTTATAATATTGATAAAAAAAAAAAACTTTAAATACAACACTGTCATAAGTGCGTTCAGTGAGCAGATTACATTTTTCCGAACGCTTTCTATTAATATTTGACAACTCAAATGTAAACAACGACAAACAAAAAATGGAAGGTCAGCAGAAATGTTTGTATTTTATATTGAGTTTCATATCAAATTTTTCTTTCTCATCCCTCTGAGAAAAGCCACTTTGGAGTCAAAAGTAGTTCCTATTAACCGCAACAGCTCGGCGTTTCGGTTAATCATTAGCAAAACCTTTTTAAAAGTTAAATTGTTTTCCATTTTTTCCAAAAAATTTTTTGGCACTAATTTTCGCGTTTAAATTAAAAGCAATGTTGTTGAAGCAATCAGCTGTTTTGTTTACCAGCTGTCAAATAAATTTTCGTATATTATATGCCTGAATGCTAAAAATATTGTTCTCAATAAACCGAATATTGATTTAATAAAAGTGCATGTCTGAACATAGTATTATAGTGAAATACGAATAGAAATATGGTGAAAATAAGTGGAACATGAATTACGGATTGGGCTTTCCTCGTAGACGTTTACCTTATGGCCTTATGGATAAAGTTATTAATAAAAGGTCATATTCTACATCGTCTAATTTGTCTTTATTTAGGTAATTGCTTAGCCCACGTCGCGTGTTTTGTATATTTTACAAATTATGTTGCCTACTTTTTGGAGCCATATAACATGTTTTTACGTAATGAATAATTTCTTGTTTTTAATAAATTGTAACGAGTCACCCCTTTAATTTTGGATTTCTACTTAAACACGTAAAGATTTTAATCAACTCAACAACAGTTTAGTTGGGCAGTAGTTTGGTGTTGGCATTTTGTTTAAAATGAACATCCAATTAAAACTAGAAAAACGCCAACGAACTAGGCGACTAAGTTTTAGTTAAATTTATAATGAAATTAAATTTATAATGAAGTTAAATTTATAATTTATCATAAATTATTTTAAACAATTAGTGCAAAATTTTTTAAAATAAAATCCTATTGTATGCATTTTAAAACAACACCCTTAAAGTATGTTATTTATTTTTTTTTTTTTTGCTTTATATTACCAACAAGAACTATTCGAATAGTTTTAATAGATTGTTTTTTGCAGTTATTTTTTATAACATATTCTTTATGGGGTATTTTGTTGGCACCATAAATTTGCTTCTCGTTAAAAGTTCTACTAAATATAAGTGTTGCTGAGAAGCATTTTTCATTGCATACTTTAGGTTAAGCCATCAGTGGAAATTGTATATTAAAGTATTACGAGTTAGAAGGCGGAAGGAAAGATGAAAACGTATAAATTTAGCTATAAAATGAATATGAAATGAGATATTTTAATATGTGAAGAAAGCTTTAAAAAAGTTTATATAGATGCTGATACTGATGAGAAAAATATGTTTTCCAAACACCATTTCTTTTCCCGTAAGGCCAATATAAGTTAAATTGGCAGCGGCTTCGAAAAGCTTACTTCGGTCCTATTAGGGCCTTATCTCGTCGTCCTGAATAGAGTTTCTTTACCAAACCGATAGTTTTATGACGATGTGGATTCTTTTCCAATCATCCGTTTCTTCTTCCTTAAGGCAAGTATTAGCAGCCGCATCAAAAAGTTTACTTGGATCCTCCTATAAGGCCTTTTTGTAAGACCGATAGTACGCATTTCGTCATTCAACTACAGGGTGGGCCAAAAGTCACGAAGGGGTTTAATCGTTTAATCGTTCTTGGGAATCTCGTGGCTTTAGTTCTTGCACTAACTGCAGCTTGTATGGGAAAAGATGTAAATTTCCCTTTAATATTCTGCGTAAAGACCGCCGAGACATTTGCAGCTCAGCAGAGCGCCTTCTAGATGAGGTTCAGGATTCTCCTCAACACTCTCCAGAACGCGTTGAATATTTGCTTCATTAATTACAGAATGTGGTCTTCCGCTTCGTGGAAGATCCCTTAGTGAGCCTTGTTCCTGAAAACGTGTCACTAATTGATTCGGATGGTGAATTCCGCACATTAAAATGACGACGATAGGCTCGTTGAGTTTGAATTATTGATCGATGATGTTCAAAATAAAGTTCTATGATTTTGGTTCGCTGGATAACGTTGTAACCTTCCAAAATTAATCTCCCAGATTTATTTTACAAGTCCTAAAAAGAAAAATAAAAAAAAAAATTAAACTAGAAAAGTTATTAATTTTTCAAATCCCTTCGCGACTTTTGCTCCACCCTGTATAACACATGGCTAGAGTTTCCTTACAAACACGATAGTTTTATAAAGATATGGAATTCTATTCCAATCACCTTTTGGTTCGATATCTTCTGTCAATAGATTCTAGGTTCACAAGAATTTTACTACTGAGATTTTCAGATACCAGACAATGGCAGAGAATATGCTCCATGATCTCATTTTCTTCCTTGTCATTACAGCTCTCACGAAAGTCATTGTAAGGTATTCTTTGTCTCTAACCATGTGCACCCAGGGGCCAGTATTGTGTTATCACACTTCGATGAGGTTCCTTAGATGGAGTCGGGATAGTTTTCAACACAAATTTTGTTCTGTTTCTCCATATTTATGTTTTCTTTGATCACAAAATTTGATGAACTTTTTATTACATTTTTAAAATGCTTTTATTTTCTTTTCTTACTGCTTTTGAGATAACTTTCTCCGTTAGCTATTTCCGTGTTTTTTTTTTATTTTCATTACTTTGTGTATCGAAAAGTAATCAAATTTCATAAAAAGTATTTGATGGCAATGCTTGATTTAGAATTTTGGGTATAACAAGCAGCTTAGAAGTTAAAAAACGACTGTCTTATTCCAATGAAATTTTTATTCTGTTAACAAGCTCGACAAGTGAAAAGAAAAGAAAAAATATTATAAAGGAGGAGAGAAGTCATGGCAGCAGATGAACAGCTGCTTTGACTATTACTTTCATTAATTTAATGAATTTTTCCTACATTTTTCTCTCGTTTTTTGTTTGCTTTTATGAGTTATGAAAAGAATTTCCTTCTTTTTTGTTAATAAATTAATTGAATTAAATTTTCGTTAGCAAAAGCAAAGCACAAAAAGCAAAGGCACAATTAAAATGATTGATTTCTAACATAAATTGTAGAAAAAATTGCAATATTTTCTTATGATACTGCTTAACAACTTTATTATTACAACATGAGTTTTGTTTGAAAAATGAAGCGTGATAAGGAGGCCTTGGAAGAAATATTGAAAGAATTTATTTTGTAGTTCAAATAATAAACACGTTAAGAATGATATTATCGTACAACAAAATATTAGCATGTTAATACAGTTGAAATATTAATATTTTGTTTTTTCCTTCCGTAGGCGTATGATTAATATTAATTCATGGTTAGTTTAATGAAAAGTGGCATAACTTTACTTGTCTTTCGGATTTTTTAATTATTGAAACGGTGAATTAAAGGTAACGTGATGAACTTAAAAAGGAATTAGATTTCGTTTCAAAACACAAAGCAAGAAAATTGATATTTCACGTCCAAAAAGGCAGTTTTAAAATTTTAATGTTCTTTTTGTTTTAAAAGTGATTACAATTCAAAATAATTAAGCTATGCTGTTTATTTAACTGCCAAATATTAAGAAAAATCATATGTATTTTCCTTTTTTAAAAATTGTTAATATAATCCCTTTAAATCCTTATGAATATAAATCAATACCTGATGCTTGAAATAAAATTATTTTTCCTAAACAGTGTTCCTTCCTTCTCTTCTTTATAAAAAATCATCTTCAAAATTAATTAACTGTCAATGTTTTTAACCCCCTCTTCCATTCTTAGATAACCAAGAACAACTTACTTGTGTTTTCCTGTAAAAGTTGAGAAAAATCAACCAGTCACTGTAGTTTACTCACAAAACTTTGCTTTTGCCACGCAATCATGTTTTAAGTATGAACTTTTCTGAACACTTTTTTTCAATATTTTTTTCTTTTTTCTGCTACTTTAACTTTGCAATATAAATTGCATTTTATTTTAACATTACTAAGGAGAGATAATTAATTAGTTTTGTAACTGCTTGTGAAAGTACTGTGTTCATTTAATTTTTTTTTTCTCAATATTTTTGAAGTGCAGCAAATACGTCAATTGCAGTTTAAATTCAAAGAAAGAAACTGGGAAAGAAGATAGTATTTAGCAGCACTTAAAAAAAGCCAAAGAAAACCATACACAAAGGAAGCGAAATTATTAATTGAAATGTCAGTTTTTGATCATGTTCACGAGTCATTGAAATTTGTGAAAAAGTCGTCTCATCATCAGAAACAAATGAAATGTATTCAGAAAACTTAAATTGTCTGAATACGAAACTTTGCATTCCAAGATGAAATGGACTTATTTGTATAAAGGTCAGGTCAATCTAGCTTGTTGTGGGTATGCAAAATAGGCACAATTTGATTACACTCCGTTGGATAATTATATTTAAAAATTTATACTTTCTATAAATTTTTATAATTTTTTTTCTGGTAATTTTTGGCACGCAAAAAAGAAATTAAAAAAGTACTTTTAAACTTTTTCCCCATAATATATACCCGGTGTATTTAAACTCTGTTTTTGTCTTTTGTTAAGTTTATTTAACTTTTATTGACTTTGATTTTTTGTATACAACACCACAAAAATTATATAAAAAAAATTACTCAACGGAAGCAACCTGGTGCAGGTAAAATATTCTCGCGTTCTTAGTTTTTACCCCTTTAAGTATGCACATAAAAAACTTTGAACTCCCCAAAGTATGCTTTAAAAATCGAATGTAAAGAAAGTCAAGGAAAGAAAGAAAAGAAAAAAGTTACGGAACCAATAGATAGAAATCTTTAGAAGATAAGAAAAAAAACTGCTGCTACTGATAGGAAAACCAAACTAAACAAGTTTTTACGATGTTCGGAGGATAAGACAAATTTCTAACTTTTTTATGTACGATAGCTTAATAGTTATTAACTGCATTCAAAGAACATGATTTTTGGTTAAATTTAAGTTTACCATGCAAAGAGGAAAGCAATTTAAGGAATTTTATTCCAAACACACCGAATTGCTTTCAAACTGTTTAATTTTTTAAGGGAATTTAAATATTTTTAAAGCATAATTTAAGGAGTTGTTTTTACACTTAAAAGTTAATTTAGATATCCTTCCTTTACCTCTCTAGAACAAAGCATGTTAAATACATTCTTAAAAATTCCAAAGGGTTTTGTTAAACGTTAATTTCTGTTTTTGCATTTCTAAAACGAAGCTTTTTACATAAAAGTCTGAAAAAAAAGCCAAAAAATGTTTAAACATTTTTTTCTCCTAATATTATGCTTCTCATTTTTTTGTTTTAATTACGTTTTGTATAATTTAAATACAATAATTAGTCGTAATAAATTTCATGTACATATGCTTACAGTTTTTAATTCCCCTTGTATGATTTTATTAATTACAGTGATTTTAAATTAAATTACATAAAATGCAGCATAACCGTAGGCTGTATATATGCATACAAACATTCATTTTTATTATCATACAGTTAAGTTAACTGCATTTACTTTTGCGTATATTTGAGCAGACTTTTTTGTGTCTTTATAAAAAAAATAACTGAATTAAATATTTTATTAAGCCTGCAGTAATTTCCGTTTTAAGAGCATATATTTCAATTTAATTTAAATTAAACATAAATTTATTTTTAAAGCATATGTTGGGGAGAATGTTTGAATTTTATTTACATTTAAAACATAATTAGGTTATACTACATATATATCTGTTTAATAAGAAAAAATGTGTTAGAGAAAGGAGTTTATGGAAAAATTTTGTTCTCTTTGAGTTTTATTGGGGTCATTTGAAATGAAGCATACGTTTAGGAGTTTTAATGTATGCTCGAAAAGTAAGAGTAAGTAAAAATGCAATCATGCTCCTCGATAAGAGATAGTAGTGAGCAGGCGTCCTTAGAACTCAAGACATTTGAGTTATTATAAAGCCTGTTGCGACTGATTTAGAATGACTTCACTTGAAAAAGAACTACTATGCAGTTGATCTCACTGGTCTGTTAAGGGGGGATATTGGAACTCTAAATGGCTTCAATAGTGGCTCCGGATTGTTCCACAATTATAGGAAATTAAAGGCTATGGTATTACAATGCGATTAAAGTGGGTTAAATATAGTTATTCCCACGAGTTGGCAACCATTTTCATCTACCTAACGCTCCCAATAAGCCTCTATTTACAAAAATAAACGCATAATTTTAGTATAAAAAGGTTACATGATATTATTATGTTGGAAGAGGTTCTTGATGTTTTGATACGTTGCTTCTACTGCAAATAGGACTCCAATCATAAAAGCATTACGAACTGTTTTGTTTTCTTAAAATTGTACCATTACATATATGCATCTGCAATTTTAGATTATTATTCAACATAAACCTTCATGTGGCTTTTTATTGCAAAGTAAATTTTAAATTTCAAATTAATGTTCGAGGAAATATTTTTTTTTTCCTTCATAATAAATGTTATTTGCATCGAAAACTATTTATTATGATCATAATAAAATAAAAAATTCAACCATTGCCGCTAACTAACACCAACACTAATTAAATAGTAAATTTAAGCCTAATGATAGGCAATAAAAATGTTGCAAAACTAAACCATATTGACTGCAACGAAAATTAATTTCATGGCACTCAAACTAATTTGTGAATATTTTACTAAATTACTCCACTAATGAGTGTGATTTTGATTGGAAATTATTGGAACTCATGAAATAAAATTTCATTTGATATCGAGAAAAAGAAGAAGAGAAATAAAATAAATCCCCTTGAAGGTAATTTAGCCATCCAAAATCGAAAAATTCACGATGAAATGTCAACAATAATTATGAATTAATCACACTCATTATGAACAAAAACAATATAAAACAAAGGGAAAAACAAACAAACAAATTTGATAATAACAGGCAGGAGTACGAGGGATTTAATGCTTAGAATAATAATTTTGCTTCAGTTGTATTGCATACCTTTAGGTAATAACGAAATTGTATTTTTTGTCAGCCAGGGGAGAATAAAGATTTTTGCTTAAATGTCACGTATTGGTTTTAATTATAATTTAATACAAATACAATACCAAAAAAAGGCTAAAGTTTTAGTAATGAAATCCTAGAAAATTAAATAAAAATATTAAGAACGGCTTTTGTGTTCGAAACGTGACATACTTTTTGGGGTTTGAATAAAAATATTTGCATTGATTCAAAAGGGGGTTTTGTTAATATTTTTTAATTATTTTGCCGCTATTATTCTTCCCCGTTTAGGGCATTTAAACAACCATGCAACCCCTTCAATTTTTTCCAAAGCCATTGACGTGAATAACCAACAATCTTGGCATCTGAAATGATTTTTAATTATTCATAATCAGAAACAAATGTCCTTGTAAATCATAATAACAGCGGAATAAATGTTAATATCCCTTGATGTAGGCAATAGTTTTTTTATATAAGAACTGAATTTCTTTTAGTTGATAGGGAGAAATTATTTAAACTGTTCTCAATAATTTAAATGTGTTGGCAGAATTTTAAACAATTTTTCAGAATTATGTACTCAGAATTCAAAATTATTTAAAATATTATGGCTCCCGCTTAGATAGCTTTAGAGATTCCTCCACAACTTGAGTAGCTTTAACCCAACTTTGTGCAGTGTTTCAAACCGTAGTTTTATGACTTGGCAACGCAGGCCTTACAGCATATATGTATTGTATCTCTTATATGTATATGGTTTGTGTCTTTAATAAATCTGTATCTGCATCGGCATCTGATAAATTGAACGCCGGTCATTTATTCTCACGATCTATAAACGGGCTATAAAGCGTCGAATATAGTGCAACAAAGCAAAGCTTCAAGAAAATTGCAATTACTCCCAAAAGATTATCCACAATATATACGAACCACTTCAACGTGGAAGATGTGGTTTAAGCAGCTTAAGAGCTGGTAAAATCGTAGCACCCAACCAGTTTTTGAAATCTTGCAAGCAGCAACACGTTATGGATTCTGAACGTTTGAAATACTACTGGTTCGCCACTAAATCTTACTTTTGTATAAACGTTCTGGACATGAAAAGTTATCCGTTGCGAGATACCGTATCCCAGTAATATTAAATTTAAAGAATGGGGCAGTAAGTTAATCAACGGTTATGCCTTACGTTCTTACTCTTAAGCTTAAGTCGGAATATTGCTTGTGCCAAGAGTACTGCTTTATAATTGATAGAATCTGTTGAATGTCAGGTCGATTTAGGATTGTGAAAGTAGATAAGAAGCTCTCTTGATAAAGAATTTTATCCTCCATTTAAAGTTGAAACCCTTTGGAAGCAGATAGTTCCTGAGGACACGTTTTTCTTACTAAGGCGTTGGTGTTGAATTTATTGAGTTTCCAATGCTGCCTTAGTGCATGATTCAAGACTGCAGTGTTGCTAAAAACTTCAAAGACTTAACTTTATAGAGGTTTCGCCGTATAGCGTTACAAAAAACATTCAAACTGAAGCGTGGAAACTAATAACGTGTTCTGGAATACAGATTGATGCACTCTTATGGCGACATGCCTGAACAAAATATTTGTTCAGATAAAGTTATTTCTATTCACCATCTATCCTACTTATTTAATTGGTCATGTCAACCCTTCAGTCAGGACTACAACCCAGTCCTGAAGGTTTATCCTATTGGCAGGACGTACAATTTAAAGTCGACTACGAATGACAGATTCTTGAGCTTCTTTTCATGGCACACATTGATTCAATGTGTGGTTAAAAGATGTCGCTATTATTTGTATCATAGCTGCCCTGTAGCATTCTTAAATATATATTTGTTTAAATTTGCCTTAAAGTATTCTAAACAATTTTTAATTTAATTTGCTTGTTGTTTTACTCCTGAAAAAAAAAACAACATTTAATGAAGTTTAAAATTCTAAAACCCCCATTTTATTCCTTCAAGTCATTAAGGATTTTAAAAGCTTTACAGAAATACTGGTGTTTTCTTCTTTTTCAGCCTAAATTCCTTGTTTTACATAATTTTTGTAAATCCTAAAAGTATGCTAAACATTTTGTTTTGTAAATTTTATTTCATTACCATGATTCCGTTTGTTTAGTTTTGTTCAGCTTAATGGACTGTTTTTCTAAAATCATTGCAAATAAATGAAGAAAAAAAGAACATCACGTGATGGAAAATATTTGGAAAATGTTTTGTAATAGAAGTGAGACTTTCTAGAAGCAGGTAAATATGTTTGTCACGGTGTTTCAATTATTTAAGGATACGATGTGTATTGTTGAGACTATTTCACTTTGTTGTTATTTAGATATTCATTAAAATTTCATTAAGTTTTTTCATTCCTTCTTATTTTTTTGTTCATGAAAGTGATTTTTGAAACTTGTAGGGAAAAAAGCGGAAAAATGTCGTGTAAACATGCGACTTATAATCACAAAAAAAAGGAAGAAATCCATGTCAATAACATTTTGAAACAAAGAAAACGTATAAACACAAGTGTTGTTATTGTTATTTTTGTTTTCCTGTTTTCTTCATGCTATTTTAAGCAACAACAAAAACGGATGAAACTACACTCAGTGCTTTACAGACGGCTTTAAATTTCTGTGAATACATGTAAAAATTCTTCAAGTTTGTGTAGAAAGTATCGCATGTTTGCTTAGTAACTTACCTTAGACGTTATGCTATCGTCTACTGCCTTCTTTTGTATATCTTTGAATTTCTTTTCATTCTACCTGAAAGTATGCTATGCGAAGTAATTTAAAAGTAATGTTTTTCATGCTTTAGAATTGTAAACACTTATCTACTAGACCATTTTTCTATAGGTGTCAACATGCTTTTGAATTCTTTTTCCTTTTCTCTGTTTCTCTTTGTTTTCTTTGATGTTGTGACCTCGTTTGCAATTTTCTAATGATTTTTTTTTTTTGAGAATTTTTTTGTTTTTATGAAAATTTTTTTGTAACAACAAATAAAAATTGTTAACAAGTTAACAATTGCCCTTATTTTTTCGCTATTAAACAGAGGAAATACCAATGAAAGTTGTAGAAAGTTGTTTTGCTATTTAATCACAAGCCTTAGCATAGGCAACGTTATTTGTTGGGTTAAGTTAGCGCCTATTACACTATCGAACTTCGCCTGTAAAGACTGTCTGATGAGGGAGAATGTTTTGCTATTAAACTATCCACACAAATATAAAATATACTTTTTAACTCATACACTTTAAAAACAACAATAACACTGAAACCCATTTAATGCTCACAATTAAACATTCATCAAAGGGATTCCAATCAATTGTGACGTCACATATTATTTGTGCCTACCAACAAGCCTTGCAAAACAAATTCAATGTGTTCTTACTCTCTTTTAAAAATCTGAGTTCTTCGAAAACCAGTTCTTCTCACGCCACCACTTTCTTTGAAAAAGCACAAGTGTTTTGAGGACAATAACAATGTGAATGCAATAATAATATGCAAGAGTAAGTTCTCTTTAATTGCAGCAAATATTTGTGACGTCACAATTTTTGTTTTTACATCTCCCATTCATATGTATGTTCGAATGAAATGAAATGATCTTAGTCGAGGCGAATTATGTTCGTGTAACTTTCTTCACATTATTAGTAACTCATCTGCCGTTAAAAAGTTTAGTCGTGATTTGCGTAATAGGGGTGTTTTTTTCTTAAATAAATTAGTTAATTTGTTTTTCTTAGTATTTTTTGTTAATAAAAGTGTTTAAAAGTAAAGAAAAATAAATGTTTTATAAAATAATATAAAAATTTCATTAAATAGTTGAGTGTTTTTGTATAAAAAAGTGTTTTTCAAAATGTGTAAAGCTATTGTGAAAAAATGTGAAATTTTTTTTCAATAAAAAATGATGGCGGCCAAAGAGCAATAAGCATAATAAAGGGTTGCCAGTTCAGGTGAAGTGTTTAAAAGCAAGTGGAAGTTAGAAAATGTCCTGTAATTAAATAAAATATTGAAATTAAATTCATTATAAGTTTTTTTAGTGTTTAATTCTTTATTAAAAATATAGTAAAATACAAAAATGATTAAAAATATAATAATTTCGGTTCGGTTAACAATAATAAAAAATAATTAAAATATATTTATAAAAAAAATATGCTTTTAAGCGGTAAGTAGGAATTTATAATTTTATTTTGCCATTTTAAATTATAATAAAAAAATTCGAAATCTATCTGTTATTAAAAAAATTTAATTATATTTTGACATACATACATATGTATGCCATAAATTGTACAAAAAGTGAAAGAAAGACAAAAATCAAAAATATATGAAAATAACAATTTGCTTCTTGGAGGTAATAGAGTTGTAAAATATAAGAATTTTTACAAAATATACTCTTCATAAATAGGGCAAAATTTGATAAAGTGTGGCTTGTTGGCTTGCTTGGACAATGGATTTCAAAACAGTTTACGTAACGACCAGCGCCTTTTTAAATTTTATCGAATTTTACAAGATTTTGTTTGATTTGAGTTAAGATTTTCTCTCTTCTCTTCACTTCACTTAAGTAAGTTACGTAGTACAGTCTGATCAAATTCTATTTTTTCTCTTTTCTGAAATCATTTGCTTGTCTTTTGGAACTCATTGCATAAAAAAATTACAAGAATTTCCTTTCAAACATAGTAACAGAGCGTAATAAGAAATTGCTTACTTTTAGTTTTATTACAGCAAGTTTACTATAAGATTTCCTCAATTCCAAGTAGTTGGTTCATTAATTTTGAGAACCTGTGTTCGAATAAAAATTTTTTTTCTACGACAGACTTACCTTAGATTTAATCAAGCAAAAGGTGTTTGGCCAACATAAAGTTACTTAAAAATGTGTTTTCTACTTACTTTGTCATTAAGTTAATCAGTAAGTGAAGTAGAACGAAATGTTGCCTACTTTAAGGAGCTTAACAGCTTTCTTTTTTTTTTTTGTTGAATAACAGAGTTTTTTTTTTCTTATTTTTTTTCCTGATTAAAGGAAACTAATCAGATTAGAAAAAACTAAAAATCAATTGATTTTTTTATTCGAACTCTGCTACACAAAATTTAGACGTTTCCAGTGTTAGGCCTTTTAAAATAAGATTCAGGGGAAAAAACTGTCACAAACACACACAAAATTTCATGAAACAAATCCGAAAACAATACTTTGCCGGAAGATAAAATTTTTCTGAAAAAAAAACAGACAAAAAAATCAATTTTTCGAATGATAAAAGGCTGCCGGCAAGCACAAAAAGAATTGCCTTGACTTTGGGTAGGAGAAAGGCGCACATTCACAAAAAGCAAATCATGTTTGAATCTGATGTTTAGAAAATTGATTTTAAACAAATGGACGAAAAAATAACAAAAGAAAGAAAAAGAATATAAGAAACCAGAGTGAATTTTGTGAGCCTTGAAATATACTATAACTTTTTTTTTATCATTTGCTTGATAAGATATCACATGCACACAGGATGCGGGAGTGTAATGTGTGTGTTCGTTTCAATGAAAAGTCATAAAATTGATGAGCAAAAGAAAGTAAAACTCATACAAAAGTCAGTCACATATTGATTGAATAGAAGAGAGAGGTTGTTAGGCAAATTTATGATAAAATAGGAGCAAGAAATTGTCTAGAGGAAGTGATAAACCAAGTTGATAAAAGTAAAACATTGCCAAATAAAATTGTATTGATTGGAATATTCGAGTTCAATATGAGATGGTAATAGCAGTGTTGGCAGAGTTTAGGGAAATCATCGAACACCTAAAAGTATGCAATATGTAGAGATAAAAGTTTAAAAATGTAACAAACATTGTCAAATTAAATTGTTACAAATTTTCTAAGGGAAATAAATTCGAAATAAAATTATGTTGAGCAAGAAAAGAACTTAAAAACACTTTTGCGTCTAAATGTAGGCAATAGATTTTGTTTACCATGCTTGATTTCTAAACATAATAACTGGGCCTTTTACAATTACAATTATTACGTTTATACCTTAACAATATGAGATTTAAAATCGATTGTTCATCTCTCACAGAACAGTCGCATCTTTCGTAGCTTATATGGCATTTTAAAGGTAAACGTCTATCACATAATCTCATCTAGTCATTGAACAAAAATCTCTGTCTGACAAAGTAAATGAGGGCCTTCATCTGTCTTTAATTAAATATTTTTACCCAATTTTATATTTTAAAATATTTTGAATACATGCTTCAATTCATGCTCAGTACAGTTCTTGGTTTTAATAGTGACACACATCACAGACAAAATGTGTATGTATTGCACACCGGAAAACTCATTCAAGAATAAACTTTTGCGTTCATTGGCTTTATTAAGTCACCAGGTGTTTTACTCATCAAGTAATGACTCTTTTTTGGAGTTGGCTATAAAGAAAACTTTACAAAAACAACAACAACACCAACTGCAGCAACATTTTAGCTTTAATGATATAAGACCAAACGATCTTTTAACTTTGAATTATTGTTTACAAAACTTAAATGATAAAAATTTTAGAAAACCGTAAAAAGCTAGGTATACTTTTAGGACGCAAAACATGTAGAAGAAACAAGCAGGAAATAAAAAAGAATGTAGAACAACAATATGATTAAATATTTAAAAAGAAACAAGGAACGTAAAAGGGACAATAATTTCTCTAAGCTAACACACAGCGAAAGTTTAAAAAGAGAAGAATTAAAGCATACTTTATAGCATATAAACAAAGGAACAACATTTTACGAATTGAAACTGTAATTTTGAATGTATTTTAACAAGATATTAAATTTGTATTAAAAATTCAACAGTTTTAAAACATTTTTTGCTCTTTTCCTATCATTTTACTTAAAAACCCAACTGTATTTCGCTTGTTTGAATTTTTAGTTTTCGGTGTGTTATTGACAGCAATATTGTGCTTTTCTTTTAGCCATGATTTTGATTGACATTTTAATGCGAAAATTTTGACAGCAACTCAAGTGGAACATTTTTGCATCGTTTTTGACTAAAAGCGCCTGAAAACAGACTTTAGTTTATGGAGTTGTAATAGGCTTGAAAAGTACAAAACAATAGAAGGCAGTCAGTTATAAAGAAAATAAAAGGGTTTGAGTATTAAAAAAAAATAAAGGAATTTTAAAGCTTACTTTAAAAAAATTGTAGGCGAAAGTATTTGTTAAATTCTAGAGTTTTTTAAATACTACTACCGCTACACTGTTGGATCTAAAGCTTCAAATGTATTAATAAATTCTTGGTAAAGATTTACATTGTAATGAAGTTAGTGGATTTTCAAATAATCATTCTTTTGAATCGCTTTAATAGCTTAAGAAAACTATTGTAAGAGCGACGTGTTCTTATAAAGCCAAAGGTTTCCATTTGACTGATTTAAGTTCACCTCATTCTCTTTAACAAATATATACTGGCGAGCTTGATTTACTTGCCATGTGGTAAAACATAGCAACCCATTCACATCACTCAATGGTTCTACGAGTAAATAAAAAGCCAAAAGAAAACCAAAGAACATTAAAAATGTGTTTAAATATTTACAGAATACCTGGCAAGGACAATTTTTTCGTTGTAATTTAAATCTATGCCCCCAAACGCAAGCAATAAAAAACAAGAAACATTTTTTTTTTTTAAGAAAACCGGGAAAATTTGTTTTCCCATTTCGTAAGACTCGGAAGAGGAATTAAAAAATACCAAAAAACACTATACATTTTTTCTACCTCATTTTCGCCGCACAATCATTTCTTCCAACCAAATTTAACATACCGAAAGGTCAAAAAAATAACTCTTGTATCAGACTTAAAGTATGCTACAAAAATATGTAATGTATACGGAAATGAAGGAAAAAACTTTGTAAATGAAAATAAATATACCGGCTATAAATTAAATGTAAAAGCATGAAAAGATTTTAAATTACTCTTTTAGGTTGCAATAATGTCAAGAGATTTAGAAAAATTTAACTTACTTTTGAGCAAAAACCAAAAAGAAAAATATTAGAAAATCGTTTTAAGAGTATATGAAAAGTTTAAGAAAAATCTGTAGTTTAATTTTGTAGATCCCGTCATTTACGGATAAAGTTAACACACACAACTTGTTTGGTGTGTGGGAAACTAGGTTGTAAACCTGGCTATATGGTTGTAGTGACCAATTAAGTAATATGCAACTCTACTGTTATCTACTTTTTGAACAGGAAAAAAACTGTGGCATACTTTTAGGTTTATCAATATTTTAACCAATTTTCTATCAATTTTCTAATTTAAATATAAATATAATGTTATTTTTCAAGTATATTATTAACTAAACTATCACTGTGGGTTTTGGTACATACTATGTTTGTAAAAGAGTTTCTGTTTGTCAAAGTTATAATTGAACACAATTTGTATTTGATTGCCTTTAGTATCGATAGTAAATTTATTTAAGTTTTCCTCATAAAAACTTTTATTATTTATTACTACTTATATACGCAATTTTGTAAACGAACTTGTACTATGTATGTATCAACATCTGTAGTATTGTAAACATAAGTATATGTTAAAATCATATTTTTTTATTTGTTATTGTTGTTATTATTGATTTATTTATGGTTTAAATTTTACTGGTAAAAACAACATTACGAAAGGAAAATCAAAAACAAACTGACTCTTGTCTACATAGATGACCCGTTTATTTATATTCTTGGAAGACAATTTCGAATAAAATGCTACACAGTAAAACCTGGTTAAAACAGACTCCCTATAGCAATTCCTATAGAAACTATGCTCCACATTCCATAGTTACCGTTCTATGTTTCTCAAACATCTGTACTTGTGTTAGCTTATACGCAACTGTCTGTCTGTTCGTATTCAGTTTACCATTGTGTATCATACGTTCTGTTTTTTTGCATTTGGTCACGTTTTCTAAGTTTCGTGTGGCATCACGTACTTTTGCTCAATTTAACAAAGTACGTAGGTTGTCTCCGTATCTCTGTGTATGTATGTGCTAAAACGTTGGCAACCAACAATTTAAAAAACGTTTGATTTCCTCTGTACCTTTCCTTCCTTGCCATTTCCTATGAAGCAACACATATTGTTTCCTTTAGAGGCGACTTTTGGCTGGAAAAGATTCTCGTGTATGTTGCTACAGCAGATGAAACAATTGTTATCACAACTGATACAATAAATTGCGTTTGTTAGAGCGACAATACAATACAAAGCAAACCAAATAAATACTAGTATAATAGCAAAAATATTTTTCGATTGCCTGAATATATGCTTTAATTTTTTTTTTCAAAAGTGGAAAGTGAAACAATGTTTAAAAAAAAATGTAAATTATGTAGCATACCTAAGGGCGTTATATAATGAAATTTAAAAATAACAATAGGCTCATGGAATGAAATGTGTCAGACTCTGCCAGATTTTTTAATCAAAATTGAACCTAGAATGTAGACGAGCCGATATCCACTACATCACTCCACTTCTTATTGTATAATTGAAAATAAATCACAATTACCTTTAAGAATTGTTGCCTACTTAAAGCCGAAATATTAATATTATTTACTATCAGATTTTAAAAGTCCTTCTTTAAAGTTGAAATGGTGAAATAAAATCTCTTACAGAATTAATTACACTGCCAAAGACTATAAAATCCAACAGCTGTTATGTTTCCAATAAGATTCTGGTTTTTGTCCGGCATTACTCCCACTTGTCCATAATATTTTCATGGTTGCGAGTAAATTAAGCAAAAGAAATCATAATATTTCATCTCTACTTTGTTTTTCTCTCGAAAACATAAATCAAATACAATTAACGTTAATTAAATACTCATTTAAGAAGAGCATGGCCATTAAAAAAACATCATCAGCGTACGTATTCTCTTGAACGCCTTAAAGTATGCCAATACTGATGATATTTGTAAAAGAAAACAAGAATAATGTAGGCTTGCCCTTAAGGAAGATGGAAAACAAACAAACAAATATTTGTTTAGAAGCGAAAAAGGAATAAATAGAAAAGGAAATGAGAAATTTGGTTGTTAGATGGAAGGTTTTTTGGTGGTTGCGGTTGTAACACCACAAAATTCTCTTTTTCCAGGAAATTATTTCGGTTGTTACTCACAATTGTAAAGATTTTGGAATACGATATTGCTTCGGGAAAGCATTACAGACATCAAAGGAGTTTAAAATACAACAAAAAAAATGTATCACTAAAAATTAGTTTTTTATTACCAAAAAGTACCTAAATACCTTTTTACAAGAGTACTTTTCAGAAAAGTACATTTTACTTTTGTACGTTGGAAAAATAAACGCTATAATGATATTAAGTTGTTTAGAATTCTAATAAGCAACCCTTTTTACAATAATTTATTGAACAATTTACATTTTATCCTTTAGAAAAATCACCTTCTTCCCCATTACTGCCATCACTGCTATACAATACCTAAATTGTAGCACAATTGCGTAAATCGAACAAACAATATTTTTATATGCTTCAAGGCTCTTTCGACATCTGTTACTGGCCTTCAGACTTTACATTCTTGAAAGAATTTTAAATTAAACAAACCAGGGAATATTTTTCTTTTAGCAAAAAAAAAACAAAAGGAAGAGTATAGGATATGGATCTTTGGTTTTGTGGGTTTTTACAGAAAAAGTTGTGTAACTTTCTTTGAAGTTTATTTCGTTTAAAAGGTTTTTAAGTCTCTCTGTCTTAATACGATAATAATTTGAATTATTTTTATTCACCACCTCTCCCACTAAGTTTTTGTTTCAAATGCAATTGTTGCAATGCCATACCATCGCTACAGCATTGCAACTTTTGATTCTTTACAGAGCAACCCATCACTGCAGAGAGAGCAGTATGTGGATTACTTATAACGGAACAACTAAACAAACATGCTTCAGCATGTCCAAATAGATGTTGTGTGTTTAGAAAAGAATTTAAGAATAAGTTACAATGTGTGTCATAATCAGACGTCGGCACCAATATCCCTCAGGGGAAGATCATCTTCGGCTTTTTACACACATAGGACACGAACATCAACAATGTTCGTTAAAAAGAGCGTAAAAATGCATTCAGTTGCTTGTCAGCTTCTAACGAAGAAGGTTTATGTAGCTTTTTTTTATGTTTCAATTACACACACAAAAAAATATTTCGGTAGGATTTACTGATATTCAATGAGATTCACTAATAACAATGAGAAATTATCTCGTTTTTTTGAAGAAGGCGCTGCGCATTTTTTCTATATTTTCCACTAGATATAATACATATTATTAGCACGTTCATCGCCATGTCAGTCATACATATCGCTCCTTTATTGCAACATAGTCATATCTCAAAAAAACTTGAACTTGGCAAAATGCGATTTAAGTTTTCAAGACATAAGTACTATGATCTAATTGCCTAACTTCTAATTGCTATAACTTCGGTTCAGCTTGGGATATAAAACTGATTTTTTTTTTTGACATGTACAGAAGGTCTAAAAGAGCAGTTTTGCTTAAGTAACTACAAATTTTTAATTTTTTGAGATATGACTATGTTGCAATAAAGGAGCGATATGTGTCTGACGCTAAGAAGTTCTACATGAGCCATGTCAGTCATATATGTCTTACGTACGCGATTTGGTAGACGACCACGTAAATCACAGATGTCCGACGCAAACGATACGTTTGCATTATGTTTCGAAAAAAATAATAAACAATAATAAATAAATAATAAATAATAATAATAATAAATAATAATAATAATAAATAATAATAATAAAGGGTCCGCCGAATAACTTTTTTTTTTTTGAAAATGCTTTAAAAAAAACTACTGAATATTTTCTCAAATTTTTTTTTTTTAATTTGAAAGTACAATCCTTCCGGTTAATAATGGAAAATAATTTCATTCAAATGGCTGCCTCGGCTGGCCATGCAGTAGCCTACACGATCGGTCCAATTTTTAAGCACATTATCGATTGTGTGCAGCTGTATTTCACCAATGGCTTTACGAATATTGTCCTTTAAAGCGCCAATTGTCTCTGGCTTGTCGGTGTAACACTTATCTTTGACGGCACCCCACAAATAATAGTCCAACGGTGTCAAATCGCAGCTCCGAGCTGGACAAACGACATCAGCTCTGCGGCTGATAATGCGATCTTCAAAAACAGGGCGCAAAACATCGAGTGTAGCTTCGGCTGTGTGGCACGTAGCGCCGTCCTGTTGAAACCAAATGTTGCCAATATCCTTCTCTTCAATTTTTGTAAACAAAAATTCGTTCAACATGGCCCGATAACGATCGCCATTGACTGTAACAGCCACTCCTTGCTCATTTTCGAAGAAAAATGGCCCAATTATGCCTCTGGACCAAAATCCGCACCAAACAGTGACTCGTTTTGGGTGCGTCGGCTTTTCAATGTATGCGTGCGGGTTTTCTGTGCCCCAAATGCGACAATTTTGCTTGTTTACATACCCGCCAAGATCAAAATGAGCTTCATCTGAAAAGATGATTTTTTTTTGCCAAAATCGGCATCTTCTGTAAGTCGATCGCAGGCCCACTTAGCGTTGTTGTTCAAGCATATACACAACCATATTCGTTCAGCGGAAGGATAAATCTAATTATCTGTCAAATCAGACATTAGCTAAGTGTTACCATTCACGAAATAAGCACTAGTTGAAAAAAAAACGTTAGATGGCGGATCCGATAAAATAAAAAATAGTGTTTTTCCGGGAATTTTGGCAAAAAAAAAATGTTTTTCTGTGATACATTAAGTTTCCTTGATACATTTTTAACTAAATTATCTAATAAAGTTACCGTGGCCCATAGGAAAATTTTTCTGATATTATCGTGGCGATGATTATCGTGTTAAGTTACAGTTGAAAATATTAGATTACACTTGAAAATTTTACTAACAATTTTCCTCTGGGTTAACATATGCTTCTCACAAATACATTCACATTTTTACTATGTTCTCTTTGTGCCGACGTCTGGTCATAATAATACCAGTAATATGGAAAATAAAAACAACAACTAACTACTGCTGTAACATAGTAACAGTAAAAACGAAACAAAACGAAAAAATCGTGTTAAACGTGATACTGATTTCGAATTCATGTGGCTACTCAAAGGGGTGCATAAACCAATCAAATCAACCACAAAAACAAATTCATTCAGAAAAATAATGGCATGAGTGAATGAATATGTTTTCGAAAGGATATGTGGTGTGTTAGTGTATTTGGAACACAAAAATGTTGATTTATTTACAGTCCAAACGTACATATATTCAAGTGGTTTTATTACTTAGAAGAGGAACCTAAATATTAGAGAAGGAGGAGTATACAAAAGAGAGAACGGTTTCGTTTTATTTTTACTTGAGATGAGTTTTATTTTATATTTCTTATTGCTTAACGCCTATCCCTCACATACATATAAAGCCTTTTATTTACGTATGTATACTCATCCCTTGTCTGGAATTATATCATGTCGTAATGCTTACCATTATCATGTTGTTGTTTTTATTATTTTTCATTCGTTTATTTTCGTTCGTTTTTTTTTTCTTTTACTCTCCACACATCTTTAGTATAAATTATAAATGAGCCAAGTGCGCCATCACATAAGACACAGTTGTTGTTGTTGGAGAAATAAAAGAAAACATTCACCTCACACCACCAACTTCAGCATAGTATGTGTGAAGCTGTTAAGCATTTCGAAAGAGAAGAGGGCGATATAAACACAAGAGCCTACAATCTAAGGAAAATAAAAACAAATCAACAGAAAAATCTTTGGAACTCTCATGATAATAAGGCTCCTTAGAGTAGGTTTTTTTCTGTGGTTTTTTAGTATTTCTTCTCTAATAGTTGTTATTGCTTAAACGGTTTAAACTGATTCATTGGAATTTTGTAGTGATTTTTCATGGACATATGTGGGGGTATTATAAACCATTTAAAATTGAATTTTTATTGAAAATAAATATTCTTATAGAAGCCTGAAATATGTTTTATTTTTTGTTTAACAGCTTGTTTAGCTGTAAATAATAATTTATTATCAGGAGACTTTTTCTATTTAAAGAAATTAGTTCCTCAACAAATTTCAAGGGTTTTTATTACTGTTTTTTATTTTACCTTAACTCATTCGCTGCCAAGCCTAAATTATATGAAGTCATTCCCATTGCCATTTATATTTTGAGTGTTATTGTTTACCAAAACCCTGTTATTTCTTGGTAAGAGCACATACATTATCATACATAATCATTTACAAGCAGAAAACCAAAGACGAGTATACTCGTCGTTGGCAATAAGAAGGCAGAAGGACTCGATATCCTTTTTCGTATTTGCGTACGTTTTAGTAGAGAAGTAAGAAATAAAGTATTATTTTTGTAAAAAAATTTATTTGTAGTACTTTTCAAGTTTTTTACATATTTATACTATGTTTGTGGCCAAAAAAATTTGCTAATTCAAAAGCCTGCATGTTATAATATATTTTAAAGTAGGACGAATATGCTCGTCTTGGCGGTGCGGGATACCTTCTCAAATACGAGTATACGCGTCCTTGGCAGCGAATGGGTTAAATTCCGTTTTTTATTTAATTTTTAAGGTATTTTTTCTTATTCCCTGGTTACTTTGCCAACACGTGTCCTTTAATTCAAATATTTTTCTTCACTTTAATTTCCACTCAGTATCGCTTACAATTTCAAATGAAATAAATCCAATAAACAGAATTTTGTTCTATTTTTCTTGATTTGCCTGACACGTTATAAATTCGTTTAAAAACGAAAAGATATTCTTCCGTTGACATTTAAAACAACAAAAATAAAATAACTGGTTTCAGTTGCCTTTAAGTGGTGGTTAATATTCTCTTGTGCTCTTCTAGCAATCTCTCTGCCAATTCAATACATTTTTGTATTATCCTGAGGCCATGAGTTTGTATGCTTTCTGTTGTTCGACTGCGGTTGTGCAATTTCACCAACAACAACGTATTGCCAAGGCTGTGGTGAACCAAATTGCAAATATACTCGTGGTAAATATTGAGTCTATTGGGGGAGAGTAAGCTGGGTAGTGAATGATGGTTGGAGATTTTGATGTGGGTTATTGGGTTCAATATTAATGCTCTATGAGCACGTGTTTACGTGTTTTATTGTAATAATTTCAATAAATGATTAAATTTGATGGAAATAAGAAAAAATGGTAAACATTTGGATGTAATTATTAATATTGATTGGAACATAATCAGTTCTAGATTCTGTTCTAGACTATGTTATGCAGAATATTTAAAAAATTTCGCCGCTTTGATGTCGCAATAGCAATGTGTGCTGAAGAAATAGGTTGTAAAGAACTTGGTTGTCATCCTGTAATGATCGATTAAGTCAGTAATCGGTTTTAATTCTAAAAAAATTTTAAATAAAATAATTCCCATAATATTTGTATCTATTTTCTGACAAAACTTAATTTTTTCTTTCTTCATTTAATAATTTATTATCAAAACGTCTCGCCTTTTAATGTTTTAATGTATTGCATAGAAGGCTGCTTTTATTTATGTATCCTGGCCTATCATTGTTTATCTTTAATTTCATTTGGTATCACTTTCAAGTGGTGTTAGATTTCATAAACCTTCACCTTGAGCAACAGTTGTTAAAAGAGGGAAAAATATTCCAACCCTACATCATATTGTCCTAAGGGCGTGTGTTATAATTTCCATTTGATATTTTCAATTCACTTTGTTTTCCACTTAACTTTTTTTGTAAAATGGGTTTCATTTTATACTCTCCCCCGTTTCTGTAGTCTACCTTCTTAAATAAAGTTCTAAGGGAAAGAAAAAACAACCTTCAAAACATCAAAAGCATCAATGTGAGAGCATTAATGCAGGTGTTCTATGGGAAACAAGAGTACAAAAACAAATCATAAAAAATAATACAAAAAATCGAGAATAAAAGCATACTTTTGGGGTGTTTACATATGTCTTCAATCTCAAAGACTAAAAGCTGGCATTTACCTTGCATTCTCGATCTCATTTTTCTCCCTTCATAGTCATGTCAACAATTCCGTTGAAGCTATTGAATCTTTGCTATAATTTCTGTGCCTATTTTTCACTTTATATTGCTTCTCTATCAATTTTTGTACACCGCTTGTCATTGCTTGCCTTATTTGTCTGAATATTATTTTATTTAAACAAGAAATTTAACAAAGAACTACTTTTTAATGAAAACTTTTTTTGACTTATACAATATATTACGAAAAAATAAAGCATAACTTAGGGTATTTAACAAATATCATCCATATGAAACACCTGTATAAACCAAAAAACATTGTAAGCACAGAGACAGAAACAGAAAAAGAATGAAAAAAAAAGATAGAATAGCGACATCGTTGTTTAACAACACAGTTTTTTAAGTGAAAAGTTCATTGTCATACACTGTCTACCATTTTAACCTTAACCCCTGCACATATGCAATACATTTCTTCTACTTTTTGTTACAAAACTGTTTTTGTAATTGCAACTACTGCTGCTGTGTTTGTGGTGCTGCCAAATACAAATACAAACACAATTTATGCAGTCAACTGCGATATATAAACACTTGCCAAATGAAATTTGCCAAAAGACCCCATTGGAAATTTAAAGAAGAATTGAAACAAAAATTTCTAAAAATTCTGTAGACGTGTGGATAAAAATATAAGTTTTAGGTGAGGTGAAGGGATGAAAACCGTTTTTTTGCAGCTACAGTGTGTGCTTTGCTATATTAAGAAGTGTAAACTAATTAAGATATTGAAAGCATTATGCACGTCTGTATATACTGGAAGCTATGTGGACCTTAGAAAGAATGTTTTGTGATAGCCTTAATGGCCTAAGAATAACGAAAAGCTGTACATTTTACGGAAACTCTGACCTTTACCTTAAGAAAAAATATGATCTAGATGCAGTAGAATAACAGAATAGCGGAGCCTGGACGCAGGCTGACAATGATGGAACTGGCACAGGTGCCAAAAGGGGTCCACCTCGAAGTAATGCAACCGTGGTTCCGAGGTGGAATGATACCCCGGTGAGGAGAAAAGGCGGGTTTTTAGTCGGTATACCCAGTGGGAGAGTCCGACATACTATGTATGGTGACGACATTCATGAATGCATAAAGTATTTTCCCTCCTTCCCGCAAAAAAAAAAAAAAACCTTTACCTTAAGAATACCAAGCGCAGACACCAGACTGCCTGTATCGAAAAATAAATCATACGATTAATTGTCCATTTGCTTCGCTAAAAATGGAAGAAGAGAAGGTTTTGCACGGACTGCTACCCATAGAATCAATTAATGCTTGGTGAATGGGTCATTTCTTTAATAAGACTTCTTCTGCATAATGCCATCCGCAAAGATTGTAACGACTACCGTGGGAAGTGATCTCATTGTGTTTCCTTCTATTTGTAACACGCGTGATTGAGATTTATTATACACTGCCACAGTAACCTCCATTACAGGTGGTTAGATTCGACTCTGTATGGACATTGCAACTGTTTGAGCACACTAGAAGGGAAGTTCCATGATATTATTGTTGTCTAATCTAATCAAATCTGACTTATGGCCCCGTTTCACTTATATACATACTATCAGATGAAATATTTTCATTTTAAACCCTATTTGGTAGGAAAAACTGTGGATAGTTTATTACAGCAACTGTTTAGTAGAATAAAGACGAATTTGAAAATACAGATTCACTATGAGCGCTACAGCTGTAAGTCAACATTTTATGGTGTATTTAATATCCACGATTGATAATTTTTTTAGTTTCCTTTTAAAGACCCCCCACAAAAAATTTTATGTCCAATAATTTCTATATTTTCTACAGGGGTTTTTGTATTCTCTCCGCTGCAGATTTTTTAACTCCCACAGTCTATTTCGAAGGTATTTAACCAGAAGCTAAACTACATTACAGATGTACTATTTAGATTGTATTAAATTTATACTCTATTCGTTTATAATATTTTGTTATAATACATATATGCATACATACAGTATAGACAGACAAGAATGTAGAAAAATTCTTTCACATTTCATCAGCCACCCTCAGCTGCTAGAGCGAAGCAGGGGTTTTCAAATGTGTCTGCATTTCTTCTTCAATAGTTTCCATTTTTTTTTTTGTCTTTATATTTTTCATATTTTTCATTTTATTTGAGAAGATTGTTGGTTTGTTTGTCTGTAGTTTTTATAAATTTTGAAAATATTTTTTTTTTTCTTAAATTCTGTTTAAAGTTTAGTGTCTGATTTTTATTACTTTTAAAAGAAAAAGAATTTTTTTTGTTAAAAAAAGGCTAAATTTTTTTCTTGGCAGTTACTTTGTAAGTTGATTTCTATTTAATTTTCATTCAATTTGATTTTCAATTACTTCCTCTTGATTTAATATTAAATTTTTTTTTTTTTGTTTCATTCCCATGGAAGTTTCTTCCTAAGATAGATGATACTCCAGAGTTTATTTCATTACATACAGCATCATGTGTCGTAATTGTCTATCCTCAAGGCTGTCAGTCGCTGTGTCTTGGTGGTATTGATTGCAATATTGTGCGTGCCTTGCCAGTATATTTTTTTTCTTTGTTTTACTCACAAATTTTTTTAAAATTTCTGCTTGGAAACAATGTAGTTATGGTTACATCACAATGATTTTATAAAAAAAAAAAAAAAAAGTATCATGTGTAGAAAGAAAATATGAAAAAATTCAAAAAATAGAAAAAGCGTAGCATAAAATAAGGCAAATACTGTCATATATTGTATATCAAGTTATTGATATTAAATTATATGAGATTTACCACGTATAAAATAAGAAAGCAAATAAACCAAAATCCATGGTTAGAAGGCAAACAAGCGTACTTTATTTATAAAAATTTAAAAGCAAATTATAAACCTGTACGCCTTATTACATTTAAAGAAATGAAATTCACTTTAGAACTAAACATTTTAAAATAATATAAACATCTTCAAAATAAACTTCACAATTGAATTCTTTTTATTTAATATTTTAAAGACAATTTCTAAAAAAAAATATATATTAAGCGCCTTAAGATAGGCTTTAATTTTTATAAATTCTTTTTGAATAATTGAAATAATTTTATTACTGCCTTCGGTTATTTAATTATTAAGAATCATTCACTGAACTAAGTTATTTTTTATTTTTAAAGCCTCTTTCTCTTAGAAGTAAGCTTTTCTAAGAAAAATATTCTTTTTTATTTTCATTGGTTCTTCAAGTTTTTTCTTTAAATTTTTTAAGTCGATGAAATTTATCACCGCTTTTCTTAATTGAATTATTAATGTACTTAAGCTCCTTAAAATATGCTGCATAATTCTTTATTTATTTTCTTTCGTGCTTTTGTTTTGGGTGATGATATTTTAATTCTTTCTTCTAAATTTTAATTTCCTTTTAATAAAGTATACAACGGACGCATCAATATAATGAATGCTAATTACCAAAATCATTAGTTGTAGTCTATTTTAAGCCAAATTAGATAAATTTATTTCCTTGTGTAATAAATAGTCTTAAAAATCTCTTCTTTTGAAGTTAGTAATTTACGAGTAAACTGACTAAAATGGTCTTGTAGTGTTTACGTGTTAATAACATTAAGTTTTATTACCAAAAAATAAATTTTTATATTAGATACATTTTTCTTCCTAAAAGTAGGCATAACTTTTATTAGCCCAAATAAATTTTTTTAATTTAAAAAAATCCCTGAAGGTATGCATCACTTAATTTCCACATCATTAAGTTTTCATGTGCCAGAAGTGGTTTTTATGGAAAACAAACAGAATTTTTCAACATACCACACAAAACTCACGCAAATTTTTTATATTTAATTAGGAATCTAGTGGTTTTTATGTTTTTCTCCCTTGGACCCTCTGCCCTAAATCCCGGTCCAAATTTTTATAGCTTTGATTTGTTGTTCAACTACGTGAAAATTTGTATCGTTAACAATATCTTTGGCTTCTGCATACTCTTTCGAAAGGCATTTTTTGAATTCGAATTTTTTTATTCGTTTATATCCTAAAAGTATGCCGCATTTTGGTTAATACAATTTGGTTTGTTGTTGCTGCGTATAATTTTCAAACTTTTTATTAATGTTTTTATATTTAATTGCTCTGCTTTCTGGGCAATCCCCTGAAGTCGTAAAAAAAGTTGAGAAACCCAAAATCAAACACATAAAAACTCAGTTTTAAACTCTTACTCATGTACATTTCGATATAATTTGATAATGCATACTTTCAGGCATAATGCATGTAGAAATTTATTTCATAAACTGTTTATATTTTTATTTTATGGCAAAAATTTTTATTTAAAGATTTGGGGGTTCTGGTGTTTTATGGCTTTTGTTTTATTTGCTTTTTTCAAGCTAATCAAACATTTTCTTTTATTATTAAAACAGCCATGTGGAAGAATATTTTAAAGCATAATTTAAGGCATAAATCTAGACATTTGAAATTGATAAATAGATAAGTTTACGAAGATTAAGAAATATTTGAATAAAGTTTATGTACAATCCCAGTTATAACGCAATGACAGGGTTTAACGATCCAAATGTAATAGACTTTTTAAGGGTTCATCGAATAGATATGCAGCCTGCTATTATATATGGAATACTCCTCCTTTTCTGTTGGTCATTCTGACTGGCTTTTTCTAGACTGCTTTGTTCAAATTGTTGAATTATGAATTTAAGTACATAGCTTTTCCAGGGGTAACAGCTTCTAACGATGAATTTCCATACAATTCAGTTAAATAGCCAATAGTTTAAAGCATACGTCAAGGTTAAAAATTTTTAAAGTATAAGTTATCCTTAATCATAGTTAAAGTCAACAATTAGGCTAGCTTTTGCTTTTGAACTTCCTCTCTCTCTCTCTTATTACATTCATATGTTTTTCCAATCACATTCAATTTCTCGTAAAAAATAAAGCATATCTTCAGGCTTTTATTTTACAAAACGTAATCATGCTTACCAGCATTTTATTATTTGCAAATGCTTTTCCTCTGTTATTTTAACCGCATTTTTACCCTCAAACCTTTATTTTCATCAGTTACCATTTACTTGATTCGGTCTGTGTATAGTTAAGTAGCTGCAAAGTTTTTATTTAAACTCTGCTTATTATTATGCCTTCTAAACCTACTTCTGCGTGCATTACCTTCTCATCCTTAAAACTCTTGTTTTTCTTAGAAAAACCACTAAAAATAACAAATCCATCATACAAAGTAAAAAGGAACAGAAAAAAAGGTTATTCATAGTAACCGGTTTTGTTTTTCTTACATCTTCTACTTCCGGCTGCCATACTTTAAGGGAATTTGTTAATGTTTTGATAGAAAACTGTTCTTAGTTTAGTAAGTCTTCTATTCCTTCAACGAATTGTTGGAAAATCATATACAGACTGATAATCTACAAATTGACCTACAGACAGCCAAACAGACAGTTGTTGTTTGGCAAAAAATAATTTTGTTTTGTGTGTTTATCTGTTTGTTCCCCTTCAAATTTTTTGCCAAAAAACAGAACTCTTAAAGATTTTTTCCATCTACTTTTATTAACTTTTTTATTTTTTTCAAAAACAATCGTAAAAAGAAACTTTCAACACATGCTGGATGATTAGTAGGGCAGTTTAGAAGCAATAAAACAACCTTTAGCAGAATTAATGTTAAGATTTTTTATTATAGGCCGTAAACATTTGAATTTAATTAAAGTTTTTGATGTAAAGTTTTATAGATTTTCCATTAAAATCATTCATTTATGATGGCCCGATGAGAAATTGTGTAATAACCTGAAAGTATGCCTTAAAATTATAAGTTTTATTTCAAACGATGAACCAAAACATGAGAAACTTATCAAGTTATTCTTTTTATTTTTTTTCTCATTGCAGGTAAGAGATGAAAATGAAAATCAATCTGTTTACAAATATAAAAAATAAGGTGAGTGAAGATTAAACGATTAATCGTATAACCTATAGAATATAGAACTTTCTATAAAACCTTTAACATTTTCTGGTAATAAAGTATGCTGGTAATACTTGATCATTCGTCAGGATTAAAACGTAGCTTCTCGCATCACCCATGTTGTGTGTTTTTTTTTTTTTTTGAGTGGCGCGACCTATAGGTTAACGTCGACTCCGAACCACAAATTTTTTGAGAAGCTTTTGGTGGCAATTTTTATTTAAACTCAGAGTTTTTGCCACAAGGTAACTGAGAAAAAGTCGCCGAAAAGGTTTTTTATATATCTTTGTGTTCGAAATGTCTGACCTGGGGTTTGAACAAAGAACTCGCATCTACCTACTAGACTGTGGTTATTACTTTCTATACTAAGGAGTGCGCACGAAAAAAACTGGACTTACACTTTTCGTTATAGAAATAAAACTAAGTGGCGGATTTTTTTCGTTTTATATTTCAATTAAAGTAAATAATATTTGAATTCTTTTGTGTATAAAATTTTTTTCTGACAAAGGTCTCAGAGCATCCAACTTTTTGAGCCACTTTTCTTCCAGACATGTTAGGGTGTTTTTTGAAAAATACGTATTATTTTACTTGCTTTGTTTTGGTCGGCAAATCCTTTTTTTCTTCCACTTCCACGCTTTCTCTCAATACTTAAAGACTCCTTATATTGTTTTATTCTTAACTTAGAAACTGTTTTTTGGTTAACACCTGCGAGCCTAGCAATCGTTTTTTGTAAGCGGCGCGAT
The DNA here is from genome assembly GCA_927399465.1 of Sarcophaga caerulescens. Classification (NCBI taxonomy): domain Eukaryota; kingdom Metazoa; phylum Arthropoda; class Insecta; order Diptera; family Sarcophagidae; genus Sarcophaga; species Sarcophaga caerulescens. Next base: position 111,957,422 of record OV656873.1, on the reverse strand, counting down.
TTTTCATTGAAAATTTCAATTATTTTTTTACGACATTCTTGTTGGGTGCCCATTTTCAAAAAACTAATTTTGCTATTGCAATGACATTTAGCACGTGAATTTTGAAACAGATGACTAACAAAAACAATGTAACGGTATTCATTTTTTTCAATTATGATAAAAGTTATGAGCTTAAAAGTAGGCCCATTTTTTTTTTGTGTGCACTCCTTAGTATACTCTTTTTGTTATATTTTTCCACTACCACCCTTAAAGTATGCTACTTATTAATAGCTGTTTAACGCAAGGAAAACATAACAGAAGCCCGACCTCATTGTAAATCTTGCGAATATAATTATTCGATTATGCATTACAATACAGAGTACATCTGTTATTCCAAATCAATGAGCCAATAAAAGATTTCTAAACAATTTTATGGAAATTTTTTATTTTAATTTCAACACCATGGCGGTGGTAAATGATCTTTGATGGAAGAAAAAAATTGTAAATTTACGAGCCTAACCTCGCAATAATAAAAGCCAAAAACAATGGGAAAAAGTAAAACAAAAGAAAAAAGTGATTAACTTTAGAAAAACAATACAAATAACTGAATATCTAGCTTTATTCAGCCTACATTTCTTTTATTAACAAAGGGAAGAGCCACAGCTAATTTAATATTCGTTATTATCATTATTATCTCCATTGCCATCATGCTGATGATGATGATGATAAACATGAAAATGATGCTGATAATACGTGCGTAACCATAAGCAATTTAGAATTTTCCTTTTTGTTTTTCTTTACTTTATTTGAAACTCATAATGGAATTTAATTTCGTATAAAGAAAATAACTTCAATTGCCTATTCGGCAATTTAAAAAAATAATTTCAAAATAAACAAAAACTGTAGCATTCTAAAGCATAATTTTAATCCTGTTTATCTAGATGAACTGTTGGATCAGCTGTAGAGAAATAAGTTACATTAAAACCAAACAAAATAAATGGGGAAATGGAGAAAAAAACTTTTGTGGTAAAATGGTGTGTAACGTTTGACGTTTCCTGAAAAATAAAAAAATATATTTCTAAAAATCAAAACTCTTTCAAAAGGGGAAAAAAAGTTTCTTATGCACTTTAAATAAGTATTTTTTGTTTCTTTTAAAACTGTTTTATTTGACAAAAAAAAAAAACAAAAAATTTTATTGAAAGAGCAACACAGTCGATTAAAACAACTAAAGGCACTTAAAATATATAAGAAAAAGATTATTTTTGAATAAAAAAACCAATTAATGGACAAAGAATTGGATTAATCGCTTAAAATCTGGTTAATCGATTAAAAACTAACTAGTATAATGTTATGAATCCGCTCAAATGATTAAAAGTCGATTAATCGGTTAAAGTGGAAAAGAAATTTTTACCCAATAAAAAATAAATTTTTTAGAAACATTTTCATGACAAGTTTCAAAAGGAAACATACTTTTGCAAAAAAAAAAAAAGTATAAAATCTCATACCCGATCAGTCGATTCAAAATCAGTTAATCGATTAAAAAAGGAAACATACTTTTAAACAAGAAAAAAAAAATGTATAAAATCTTATAACCAATTTGTCTATTCAAAGTCGGTTAATCGATTAAAAACCGTTTAATCAATTAAAAATCGGTTATTCGATTAAAAATTCTGTAAGCACATTAAAATCTTTTATCAAAACCAAATAGTTCAAATGGTTATTCACTCTTCTAACTCACTTCAATTCCAATTAGTTTCAATAACAAAAAGAAAATGTTGCCTATACTTTAGGCTAAAAACAGAATATTCAATGTCTTTGGCAATTCTTGGTATTAAGAGTTATTAAATGGGGTTATTTGTTTAAATTGTTTTTTATATTATTCTTCTTCTTGTGTTGCAAAACCAGTAGAAACAAAAATTATATGAAAACTTTGTGGTTTTTGGACACACAAATGAACATACACCAACATACCAAATAATAATATTCTTTTAATTAAAAATCCTTTTAAAAAGAAAATACAGTAGTTATTGCCATAAAATGCAGATTGAAAAATATTTAAAACAAACAAATGTAGCAGATGGTTCACTGGAAAGCCTTTTCAAAATAAATATTTTTGTAAATTAAAGTCTATCTTTAAAATGACTTGTTCTAACAAAATGCCTAAATGAGTTTATTTTATTCATTTATTTTGCTATTGAAACTAAATGATGCAGAAATTTTAAAGTTTTAATGGTTTTTTTAATGGATTGCTTTCTTGAATACGACAATACCGAAAGGATTCAAGACTAAGAAAACTTGAAGCATATTTTAAGGTTCCTTTTTCAAGTAAAGTCAAAAATAAAAGCAATTTAACGTTGTTTCTTGCCTTGTGTATTTGTTTAGTTCAGAAGTTTATTTTAAATAAATTTGGCACAAGTATTTGTTGTGATGTTCTTTTTTCTAGAATATTCAAGTAGTATTTTAGGCTGTTGATAATGGAAACTATCTACATACATACATATATATTACGAGTTTGGGCAATTGATATTAATAAGTGTTTTATTTTTGTTATTTCTACCCTTTTTTTTGCATTAGCAAATTTTTGATCATTTCTATTAAATGTGATTTTTGTAGCATATATTTTTGGGCAAACCTAGTTTTTCCTATAAACAATATATGAATTTTTAATATTCATCTTTTGAAATAATATATCACAGTATAGTTTTATTTTTAGATTTTATTAATATTTTTAAAGAGAACAAAAAGAAATTCTGTCATAAATAGTTCAAAGCATACATTAAGGATTGCAAACATAAAAAAAAAAAACCATGAAAAGGTTTTGATTTTGAAATACAGCATTATATTATAATAAAGAAACAAATATAGCTTCACAATAGAGATTTTAAATATTAATAAAATGTGATAAAATATTCTGTTTGAAAAGGACCAAAATAAAGTGCTCAAAAGTAGACAATGAATTGTGATAAAAGAAAATGGAACTGACAAAAAAAGATTTCTATGCTCATTGGGATGTAATATTTTATAAAATTTATTGAAAATGAATAATTTATTCATAGTCCATATAATATGTTATGAAATAAACAAAAAACTCTATTACAGTTGGGTTAGGTTAGCGGGTAGCTTGTCGTTCACAGGCAAGTGAACTCGATCTGCAAGTTCTCACGATCTGTTAGTTGTGGGTCTGGACCACCCAGAGTTTCAGATGAAACCGGCTAGTTGCCTTAGTGGTACATTCTCCACCTTGCCCAGATCTTCAAACTTTCTGTCACCCAAAAATTTATTACGTCTGTCCTGAAGCACAAATGTTGTACCTACTCAGTTTACTTCACATCATGGCTGGTTCTGCAGTAATCCTGGTGGGACAGACCGAACTTGTTAATGAAATTGCAAATAGCACAGTGCTTCCTTAGAATTCCTGTTGGAATGCTAACCATTCTCTTGTCGAATTCAATTAGTTCCCTGGTGGACCACCCACGGTTTGTTGCATTCCTTGTATCAACTTCTATGATTTCTTCCGTGCTAGTTCGTACACTCTTTCGTTTTTCTCTATGCCACATTGGCTCCACAGTGGCCAGGAGCACAGTTGAGGCAGGCGTTTTTTGGTGTATAGAAACTCCATGCAACTCCTGACGCCTTCGACTAAAAAAAAATTAAAAACTCCATTAAAATACCATGAAATTTATATTTTTTAATGACAGAAAATTATCAAGCATGACTTTTGACTGCTTTTTTAAATAGAAAATTTCTTTTCCAATTTTTTTTATCATCTATTTTAGGGCACAAATTTAAAATTTATTCCTAAAGTCTGTGTAAATATTTAAACCAACGTTTGTATTTTCTTTTTTTTATAATTTTTTTTATTTTTGGCCTGAATAAGAAAGATTTAAATTGTTTATGACTGTTGGAATCGTTTTGACAGCAGAGTGTTGGACAACAGTCTCATCATCATCATCATCATCACCCTTAACATATGCTGCATAAAATTCTGTTTATAAAAAAACTGCAGTACATGCAGTATTATTGTCAAATAAACATTATTTTTGCCGTCTGTATTATATTTTTGGTGTAAAAGTGTAACCCCTTCAGAAAATTCTTTTTATCTTCATGTTTGTCGAAAAAGAGAAAAAAAAATTTTGTGCCAGTTTAAGTGTGCTTGAGAGCTTGAATCCTTCCGAATAAAGTAAAGAGGGGGCCACATGCATTTATAAATTCATAAAACATGAATCCTTACTCCGAAACAAAAACGAGGAATATACATTCGCAGACAAAATAAAAAAATATTCTTAATAAACACGATAAATGCAGTACAGTCTACAGAAATAAGTCCTGCAGAGATACAATATTAAGATTTATATGAGAATGGAGAGAAAAGGAAATAAAATTTATGGCTTAAAGAGTATGCAGTTGAACAAGTAGAGGAGTAGGAGAAGAAAAAGGAGAACTCACATAAAACTATTAAAAGAGAATAAAAAATTGCATAAAAGATATATAAAAAAGTAAGATTTCCAACAACTTGCATTGTTTTAAATGGCTTGTGAAGAAAATATATATTTTGCGAAGCCCGTAGTATATTACTATAGTTTAAAAAACAACAGCAATTGTTATTACTTTTAACTTTCGAATTTTATTATATTCATACCCTTAGCTATAGGCTGTATATACTATTGGGTACAAAAAAATGTATTTAAAAAGCCACACCTAAAAGTAGCCTTTAGTTTTTAGAAATTTAGTTTCATATTCTCATAAAAAAGTATACAAAATGCCTTCAACAAATAATCAAATTATTAAGAAATATTTTTATTATTCAAGTATCACTGCCACGCGCCTCTTCCACTCTTCTCTGTACTACTCTCTATTGCGCTGAGCTTTCTTGTTTATGACAAATTGTCTGCATTTGAAACAGAAGTGGTTGCGAGTATCCTTATTACTTATTATTATAATATTTTCAAGTAAAATTTATTACCCATTTGAAGAGAAGGAATATCATCTGCTGTTGGCTTTTATGATCCAACAATTTGTTGTTCGCCTGGTAGTAGGCTTTAATTTTTTTCTTTTTCTTTCTAAAACATTGCCCGACATTTGTGTATATTTCTCGGCAGGGGATTTTATCTTATAACTTGAAATAAAATTTTAAAAATTTTATTACAAAAATTAAAAGAAAGCATTTGCATTTCATTTAATTTAAATGAAATGAATTATTGTGTTGTAAAATCATTTTAAATTGTTGAAGATGAAATAAAATTTAAGATTATTTATCTTGGAAACGTATACTCTCATAATAAAACCTGATGGTAGTAGTGAAACGGTTTTTTATTCGTGATAATATTGATTATGAAAGCAAAATGGCAGTAGAAGCAAGGGCTATAAACTAATAATTTATATCTTCTTAAAGCAAGCTCATAAAGCTGAGAGTCTTTAAATACAAATTCAACAAGTTGAACTCCTTTAACTATGCTTTAATTATCACATATAAATCAACATTTTCCCTTACACGATTAAACGAAGCAAGCAACTCCTCACCTTATGCTCACGAAGCTTAACTAGCCTGAAACCATACAAAAATTTTCTTCAGAGATAATATTTCAATTTTTACCTTGAGTAGCTGGGTTTTACAGTTAAAAGTCGACTGCGAACAACAGATTCTTGAATAACTTTGCATGGCAATTTCAATAACTTTCCGAACTAGTGCCAGAAAACTGCTGAGATAAGTTCGAAGATAAATCCTCTAAAATTATATCAGAATATTATTATTTTTTTAATAATCTATAAAGTTTTAAAAAACGTACTTCAAAATTGTATATTGGGTCATTAAGGTTCTGTTTTTTCAGTATTATTATGGGACTAAACAAAAAAGAACTTCAACCAGCTCAACAACAATTTTAACCAGACCAAGAAACTTCTTCTCTCTCTATTTTTTTTTTTTTATTTGTTTTTATCAAGACTTCAATGTTTTCTATACAAGAAAAAGAAGATAAAACCGATAAAATAATCGTTACATTTTATTACTGGCAATCTTATTGTTGCTGGGGTATTGCAAATAAAAGTATTATTGTTGCAAGAGAAGAACACATAGTCATAATCTGGAGCAGTAGTGTAAAAACATTTTTTAGTTTCTATTTTTCAATGGAAGATATCGGCACCAGTCATGTTATTACAAAAACGTTTAAATGTCAAAGGTACTCGTAGTCTATTTAATTTAACTTGTTTGTAAACAAAAAATGAAGTATACTTTAGGGAGACAAATTACTTTGAAACACTTGAAAAATGCTATATAACATGCTATTTAAGTGAAAATAATACAGTTTTATATATAAAGAATACTCTTAAGAATCTAATTATCTGGTTAAATTAAAGCCTACATTTAGGTTAGGAGTTAGATTCACAATTTACAGAAGTAATGAAGTATGTATTAAGACTTAATATCTTGAAATTAAAATTGTATTTAAAGGAGCATTTTTAGAAGATATATTAAAGCATGTAGAGTTTAATAACAATTTAATTTAAACTTACATGAATTAATTGGAAATGCAAGGATTGTTTAGTTTATCCAGCAGTCTCTAATTGCCTTACATAGTGCCACTACGAACCGTTTCGAGTATTTAGCGCTGCACTCAAACGTATGTGAAGGCCTGACAACTAAACGAATCAACTACGAAAGTCAAATATCCCTGTCACCAAGATAATGCTCTGGACTTGGTGGGACCAAAGGTCTTCTATATATTTTAAGCTACTGGAGTAAGCATAAGCGATTACTGGTTCTCTGTCATAGCTCGAAATCAATTATTTTGCTTTAAGGAACAAATTAGCGGTTCACTCATGTTTAGCCCCGTAATGTATGCCTCGTATTGCGTTAAATTCAATTTCGTCTGTCCATCCATTAATTATATTTGAAATTATTTCTATTCATGCTTGCTTGCTTTTTGCAATATGTTTCAATATCGACTTATTTTCGTTCTAGCATCCTTTACACTTACAAATGATTCTTAATTTAATTATGCGCCTGAAAGTGTGCTACACTTTTTAATTATCCGTATTGTATTTTGCCTGTTTCTCCGAGTTGCAATAATTAAAATGATTCTCCTCATAATTATTTTCGTAGTTTTTAATTGTTTTTTAAGTTTTAACTTAAATGGTCTCCTAAAAATATGCTTGAATTTTTTTTTTGTTAAACCAGCACTCAGGGGATGGCCAATACTCTTGCGGTGCATTGTGCAGGTTTTTAGGAAAATGGGTTATAGGAAGATGGAAGAGAGGGAGTAGTGTTTGTGGACATCTCAATATGCGAACGGCAAGGAAACGAGTTGCTGCTAGGTGACTATAAAATGGCCAGTGCTATACCTTCACCATTAGACAGTCTACAGCAATCGTCCCCAAGAAGCCCGCACCCTTCAGTCCTAGCTTCTCACACTACTCATGTTGTGTGTGTTAATTTTATACATGAGTTTATACATGAGTTTATATTGTTTTGTATATTCTCTTCATTTGTTCTTAATTATTTTAAAATATTTATTTTAAACATTCTAAACGCCTTAATTAGGTGCCCAAAAGCATTGCTACTGCCAAACAAATTTACTTCAAACAGAAATTCCACCTCCAAAAAGAAGGCGGACACTAGCACACGCAATGAAAGCTTTGCAGTCTGAACAATACCTTACTACTTGGGTGCACGTACAAAACATATTACATTTTACTTGCTTGTAGCAATAGCTGAAACAATCTCTACACTACCACAGACAGTTTAAGCATAAAAAAGTATACGAAATATTCGAAATTATTACGTGCTCATGCATTGAAAAGACTCATTTATTGTATTGCAATACCACACAGCTGACTGCAGGTAGAAATCACACAGGATACACAGAAGTATCACTGACATCATCGCCATCACCCTCTCTGCAGCTATTACCATAGTGATCATCATCAATTTCATTTGGAAAATGTACGTTTAAAGAAACATTTTCAAATCAAGATACACCCTCTGATGCCTTTAGTTAGGTAAAGAATGAATGTGAGTCGAAGCAAGTGTAAAGCCATACTCTACTTATACATGTACATGAGCCATCTTTCTACGTTCTATCATTCTCTCTCCCTTTTGCTGTGCTTTGCAACTAAATGGTATCAGTGCTAAATTGCATGCAACGTTTATGTGGCACACATGGCTGCTGCTGTTGCATTATAAATGAAATTGTATTCAACGTACCAGATTCAATGGCGTTTGAATGGCTGTGTTTTTATTTTCCCTTTGGCCCAACTGTGTCTTTTCAATTTTAGGCAATGATACTGGACGAAGGGAACTATGAAATCAAGGTTTTGAAAGTAATATTAGAGAGTATTTTGCTGTGGGAATCAGTTTCAATGTCCATTTGTTAGCTGAACATGTGTAAATTGAATTTAATTATGAGAAGTTTGAAGGCAGAAAATGTGGAATATGCTGAGTTTCCTTCAGCCTTAAAATATGTTCAAAAAATAAAAAAAAAATTTTGTTAAAAAACAAATAAAGCATAACGTAAGGGGTTTTGTCTATCAATTCTATTACGATATGGAAATTTAAAGAGATAAAACAGGGAAATTTCACAAAATAATTTTAAAAAAATATGTTTTAATATTAAGAGAAGGAAGACTAAAGCAAAGCCCCCTCTATTTACTTTCAATTTTCTAACTGAAATAAAAAAATGGCTCAAAGGCAAAAAAAATCTTCTGACAAAGAAAAGCTGAGATCTGTGGCGGTTGAGCATTTTAAGAAGCTAGGCAGGACAGGCAAGAAAGCGATAAATGATCCCTATTGTAATCTCGTAGTTAGATCGACAAATTTTGAGCCAAGGAAAGAGGATCTTCACTGCTTTTTCACTTACATTAGTTTAATAATCATTTAATTTATTTCTTTTCAACTAAAAATAGTCAAAATTCTTCAAAAAAAAAATGCCAAAATCAAAATTTGTTTCATTTCATTTACTTTTTAAAATATAAATTTTTTTCTCAATAACCCTCCAGGTAGAATTGAAATTATGTACTTTCATTTCATCTGCATTTGCATGAGTATTTTAACCTGAAACAATTGCCTTTTTCGGCTATTGTTTTACTCAGAAAGTTTTGCCTTTTTTTTATAAGTTTTTTTTTAATTATTGCATATTTACAGGATGGTTTGATTGCACTTTTTTTTTGGTAAAAGTTAAAACAATTGAAAAGTTTCAAATATTGTTTAACAACAAAACTCATATTTTATAATAAAAATTCTCACCTAGCAGCAACTCGTTTCCTTGCCGTTCGCATCTTGAGATGTCCACAAACACTACTCCCTCTCTTCCACCTTCCTATAACCCATTTTCCTAAAATACCTGCACAATGCACTGCATGAGTAGGGGCCCATCCCCTGAGTGCTGATTTCACAAAAAAAAAAAAAAAAATTCTATTGAATTTGAAATGGAAAAAGTTCCTCACAAAAGAAACAATAAAAAAATAAATATTTTATTATTGCATATTTTTAGGTATTTGCTTTCACAAAAGAGGAATATTGTAATGATTGTTTTCGTATAATCTAAAATGAATCAATTTTTTATAATTTATGAACAAGTGCTAGGGACCAAACTAAAGGGGATATTCCCCAGAAGATGACTACATACATACATAATTGGTCATTACAACCCTTCAGTCAGGATTACGACCTAGCTTCTCACACCACTTATGTTGTGTGCGTTAATTTTATACATGAGTGGCGGGACCTACAGTTTAAAGTCGACTCCGAACGACAGTTTTTTGAGAAGCTTTTCATGGCAATTTTATTTACTCTCAGAGTTTTTGCCAGAAATCTGCTGAGAGGAAGTCGCCGAAGAAATAATTTCATATTTTCGTTTTGATGTCTGACCTGGGATTCGAACTCGGGCCTTCAGTCTAATAAGCCAACACACTACCTACTAGACTACGGCGACTTCCCAGAAGATGACTTCTGCCGAATAATCAAAGTGAGCATTAAACATGAACATGAACAGTGACCAGAACTAGCCTAAATACCAAAGAGGCGTTGGGATCTCTAAGTAGAGCAGAATAATGGCTATAATTGAAAGCAAAAGAGAATATCAGCCAATGCCCGTCTAAAATCAACTTAGGTACTAAATCACGGTAAGACATGGCAAATGTCAACCGCAATAGCCTGGAAGCTACAAGTATTTTATAAATAAATGCTGATGCATAGTTAAGGATAAAATGAAAGAAGAAAGTATAAGGCAGACACAAAATCGCAATACATTTTCGGTCAAACGTCAAGTTTGTTTAAACAATTTTATTCGGTAAATATTTAATTTTATTTCATATTTAGTTCGTCCATTGTTTTTTAGTATGTCTTTGTCTCTTTTTACTCCAATATTCCCCCATTAAATGCTGCTCTCTAAACTATTAACTTTGTTTGAGTTCCTATTTTGTCTGCCATCGATAGAAAAAAACCTTTTAATAGCTTTCAAATATTGCGAGTTCACCAGTTTTTTAAGCATTTCACATGCAAGTAGTTCTGTTTTTTTTTTCCGAAACGCAAATAACCATTTGCCGGATACCCCCTCTACTACCGCTTACAAATCCCGACAATATTGCATTTGAGTTTCAATGTTTTATTTTCCAGCAAATAAAACAACACGCTTCAATTGAGGCACATACCTGAAATGGAAATTGCTTGAAAGCGTCTAAAAAACTGCAATTGAAGAGAATGAATTGGAAAAAAGTTAATGAAATTGCTTGATTGGAATTTTATGGCAGTCATTTTGGAAATACGAGGAGTAGCTTTTGTTTTGTCAGTCACGTTACAAACTCGCTTTAGAGATTTTTTTTCAATTGAGATCAGCATTTGTGAAATTAAAAAACCTGAGGTGCTGTAAAGAACAATGTCTCTGGAAATTTTATAAAAATAACGATTAATGGCCAGTTATTTGAAGGGGAATAATTTTGTGAGGAATTTAAATAAATTCTGAAAAATTATATGATGGCCCTTGAGTTCTATTCAAAAGGACTTTTAAACACTGTGGGGTACTTATGTAAAAGTATTTGGAACACCTTAAAAATAAAAATGGATTAAGCAAACTCTTCTTAAATTTGCTCATATTGTGCTAATCAAGCATTAAACTAGAATTTACAGGAAAGGGAGTTTGGTCTAGAGTTCGTCTTATTTGTTGTTCTTCACGTAGAAATTTGACAAACGAAATAATATCTGTAAACGATGATCTTTGGAGGATGCAGGTCAAGGCAGTAGCTGGAGATTGTAAAAAAATTTTGAGAGCAATTTTTCCCTTCTTAGCCAGCGTTACAGCAATAGGTAAGATATTCGAAAGTATGGCTGCCTTCCAAAATGTATCAATACAAAGTTTGTATGCAGTTCTACTACTGTATATAAGCTATGTAGATATGCAAAGTAACCAAACAATGCATCAACTATAAATCCGACGCCAGATTGCTTTTTGACTGCGTTAAAAGTACACATTGACGACGTTTTGAAATAGAATACATTGCATTTATTTTGTACAGCGGCATTATGAAACACGATACTTTGTTCAAACACAAAGCAAATAACATTTTGGAAGGCAGTCTATGTCTAGTTTGAATTTTTTTAAAGTATACTTTAAGGAGTTCACTTTACATAGTTTTCTGATTTTGTGCAATTTTAAAAACAAAAACAATGTCTTTGCGCCATCTAACAATTGTACAATAATAATAAAATAACAAGATAGGGAATGTAATATTAAACGTGTAACATATTTGGCGAATTGCTATTCAGCGATTTTATTGGTATAACGTTCCTCTTGCCAGACAAACTAAAAATGTTAAAAATATTTGCGGACTGCCAGTAGTAGATGTGATAGCATATGCGTTTTCTCTGCTTCAAACAGAAGTCTTGCAATTTTGAAAAAGAATTTAATTTCACATTAGCGGAAAAGAACACATTCTAGTTGCCATTTCCCAATGGTGTCTGCATATACCAAGGGAGTTATTGAGTAAATGAATTTAAAGCATATTTTAATGCTTTAAAAGAAATTGACAAATAAACAAATTCTAAAGCTATTTAAATGCGGATAAGATGTTAGGCCGCCAATGAAGTGAAAAAATAATAAAAAGAAATTAAAAAAGGTGTTGAGGAGACAAAGTTAAGGAAATATTATTCAATCACGAGATGTAGGTAATGCGACTAATAGAAGATAGAAAATTCGTACGTAAAAAGTGAGCAGAAATTAGATAAGCCTTGAATAGGATTTTTTTTATAGAAAGTGGAACTTATTATTGGGCATTTCGGATTCTTGTCATCAATATTCACCTCCAAGTTCATTGGGTACTTTGAAAAACTGTCATAAAGTGTTACTTAGGAGAGATAAAACTTGCAGTCTTGGGTGTTCTTCAGTTCTATTCTTATCCTTTTTATGTTGTTTATAAAACTTGTGGGCCAAACCCTAATTTTCATTAGATAATAGCGCAAATTCGATTACATTTTTTGTAATTTAATGGCGCTGATTACATTCCTATTAGGAATTCTCCAAAAGGCGAGCAATTGAAGATAACATGTTACATCATATCCATCATATCGTTACAATTTAATACAAAACATTGTCTACGTTTTGATGCTATTTAATGAATAAATGTTTTGGTAGACACATAGATTTCTCATCAAATTAAGCCTGACTTGGATCACAAAATGAAGTCGCCGTGGTCTAGTAGGTAGTGTGTTGGCTTATTAGACGAAAGACCCGAGTTCGAATCCCAGGTCAGACACCAAAACGAAAATATGAAAATATTTCTTCGGCGACTTCCTCTCAGCAAATTTCTGGCAAAAACTCTGAGAGTAAACAAAACTGCCATAAAAAGCTTCTCAAAAAATCTGTCGTTCGGAGTCGACTTTAAACTGTAGGTCCTACTCATGTTTAAAATTAACGCACACAACACGAGTAGTGTGAGAAGCTAGGACGTTGTACAATGGGTCAATTTGATCTCCGGGTACTGTACTTGTCACAGTTGACAAGTACACGTCCTCTAACCTAACCTAACCTAACCTGGATCACAAAATTATTACTCTAGAGCCACGATCGGCAACTCCTATACACAGTGTATTTTGGCCGTTACAAAATTTACACAGACTACTCACACGCATAGAAAACACAATTCAGTCTCTTATGAGCTGTCACAGAAGGAGGTTGTGTTTCGCTCGTTTATTGCTTTTGTACATGAAAATATGTAAATGCAGAGTTGGATAATTCTGTATATTGTTTTACCTTTTTTTTAGCGTCTCCACTACATATAAAGTAGTTTTTGGAATTATAAACATTTAAATGGTTTTTATCGCCTTTAGGTGTTTAAATAGGTTATTTATTATATGTTTTTGGAAATTCCTTAAAATTTATAATAATTGCTGACAAATAGGTTAAAATTTTTTTCATAAAACAATATTTGATTTTTTTTTACGAATTACTAAACAATAAATAAAAATACACAAACCACTACTGAATCAAAATATTTACTACTTTTGAACTAAAAAATTACAATTTTTCTTTTTGCTTAGTATTATTTATAAATTTCAGTTTTCCATGCCTGTCTTGTGGTGAAAATGAGAGTACAACTGTTTCTCATTTCTTGTTTTTTCGCTCTTACACTTATACAAGTGCAAATTGTAGTAGTATATGTCTGCCGATCGCGGCTCTAGAGGAACCTTAAACTGCAAGGAAACAAAAAACCGTAGCATACCTTAAGGTTTCGTACTATTAAAAGAAAGCTTTTTATACTTTATAGAATATTTATACTTTTTTTTGTCTTTCAAAAACTGGAAGACATTAAACCTTGTGCTTGTAGTGCAAAAATTTATGTCGTAAACCATAAACCAATGATGAAAATCATTATGACCACAACTACCATCTCAGGGTATAGTATACTGCTGGATGTCGATGTTGATAAAATTTGAATGAATAAAAGCGAAAATTATGATGCGTCATAAAATTTTATATTAAAAAGCGCGTATTTATTACTTCAATATCCTACAATACTTGCTGAATTGCAAGAAAAGTAAGAGGTTAAGCAAAAGAAGAGAAGAAGAGCAAAAAAGGAATTTAATTAAAAATATTTTTCATTATCTTGTACTACAACTTTAATAATATTTGCCAAGCAAAGAGGGTGAGTCTGTCAGTCTGCCCTTGTGTTGTATGGCTTATCGAGTTGATTGTCCTGGTTTTTGCTTGTTTATAACCGTCATGCTCTTCTTCATTTCTGCTATTGTTTAAGGATATCATTCATGGTGGAGATTGTGTTCGACATGTCTTGGAGTTTATTTTACATTTTCCTTCATTTCAAGGCTGTAGGGCTTAATAATGGTCATAATTTAGCCGTCATTAATATTAAAATGAGTATGGTAGGGAGTAGTAAATGGTGGTAGTTTAAGTAAATTAATAAAGATAAGCTACTGGATATTTATATTTACAACAAAACAAAAACAAAAAAAAAAACTATTTTGCATTGTAAACATCTTTGTTAAAATCACTTGCAGTAGGAATATTTAAAAAGGAAGTCATAATTAAAAGAATTTTTCCATAAACTGTTGTTAAAACTCTTATTCGAATGTTTGTTTCACTTCGTTTGACGAATTTTTTACCAAGAATTTGTGTAAATCCAAAATTAAAGGTTAATCAGATGGAGTTTGCAGTAGAACTGTGTACACTTGAGATGAGAATTGATCACATTAAAGGGCTGTAGTTGATCATAATTCCGTTCCAATTCAAACAAAGCCTTTATATTTTACTGCTTTTGATTTATTCTGACTTTGAATACTCATGTATAAAATTAACGCACACAACACGAGAGGTGTGAGAAGCTGGGACGTTGAACAATGGGTCAGTTTGACCTCCGGGTACTGTACTTGTCACAGTTGACAAGTACACGTCCTCTAACCTAACCTAACCTAACCTTGAATACTTTGTGACAGCTCGAAGCCCATGGAATATAACTTTTTTCGTTTGATATTCTCGTATTCAATCCAATTTACAACAACCGTCATGAACGTTTTAAAAATTTTTCGATTTTTATGATTTTTGGCGGCGTATTACGGATATTCGTTCGATCAATCTTGAGCTATTTCAAGTGGCAAACAAACACTTTCTGTGTGACTACTTTTCTCTAAATTTCATTCACATTTTCAGTGACTAAAAAAAATTGAATAAACCATCTATGATTTGGCATTAATTCAAACAATGCTGCCGTCTACGTTTCAAAATTTACAACATTTTTTTGCAGTGGTTTTTAAATAAAACAAAAAATCATTAAAGATTCTATTTAAACTGTAATAAATTCTTGGATTTTTATTTCTATTTTCTGTCTTTTAATGTATTTCAACTTTAGTTAAAAATTTAATTAAAAACAATTAAAAAAAATTACCATAGAAAAGTAATAAAATTAAGTCATAAAAATGTACCTGCGCCAAAATATATGCAGTGAAAATGGTAGTCGATGAAAATAGAAACAAATCCTGTAGTGCGAATGAGAAAAATCAAATACATTCACAAGAATTTTTGCTCTTATTGTTATATTCTCTGATATAAGATTTAACTACAATTGTTCTCTACTTATAACCACGCATACAAGAATTAAAATGTTTAAAGGTAAACAAAAGTAAAACACCATCAGTAATAACAACATAAAGCAATTAAAACAATACAAAACAGAACAATAAGAGAGAAATACTCAGAGAACACTCATGCATTTATAACGACACATTATGTGAGTGCATACCTTACAGATGTTTGTTATTGCTTCTACATACCATTCCATAAGCATTTATATGACTGTGGTTCTCGTATGTGTGATAAAAAGAATAACATCGGCTATAATAATAGTAGCAATCGTAGTAATAATCGGTGTCTGAGCGCAAAACAATAAAGAGGACATTAACTATAATACTCATACTCACGCATGCTGTTATACTTGCGTATGTAAAGTACATAAACATGAATTTCTTACGAAGAACACTCGTGTATAAATCTGGCATATATGTATGTATGTAAGATGTGAATTGTTTACAGTGTTACTGTGTCTGTCTATAGAATGCCATACACTATATGTGTACCACAATAATGTGCCTATTTTTAGGCTGATTTTTAATCTTTTACCCTGTATTTCAAGGCTTTCACTGTTAAAACTGAAACAATTAAAAAGTAAATGCAGGGTTTATTGCATTTTTTTTCTGTAATACATAATTGTTAAACGTGCACATGAATTTAATTTTTTTTTTTATTATTTTATTTAAAAAAATGCCTACTTAACCTAACGTTATCACACAATTTACAGAGTTTTAGTCTTAGTAACTTTTCATCTAAAAACTCTTACAATATTTATAAAAATAAAGTTTCCGAGAAAAGTCAAAATTTCAGAGGATATTTTATAGAAACCCCTGATATGACGTCACTTATTTATAATTTAATCTTTACCTATTCGTAGAGATTAGAAATGAGTGGATTGTCAGAGCAACTGCAAAGTAGTTTAAACTGTTCCGTTATCGAAAAAATTTTATAACAAATTAGATTGATATTATTCTCCTAGTGGAGAGTTCTAGTGGAGAAATGCCAAGGCAAATTTAACATCATTTTTAGTAATTTATTCTGACAAACTTGTAATTTTTTCACGTGCGAATTTGCGCATACCCCCCAAACAGGACAGGCATACAAAAGTATTGATTGAAAAATTACTTTAGCCAATATTAGTTTATTGTCTTGGTTATAAAAAAGATCTTCGCGCTATAATTGGATACAGCATAACCTTTGCCGTGTTAAATTTTTCAATTTGTTTCTTAATATGTAAATCAAATATCAGTTTACGGTCAAAGTATACACCAAGATACTTAACATTGTCACTCCAATGTACCAGAGTGCCATTCACCCTCAGCTGGTTCTGCGGGTAAAAACATAAATTTCGTCTACGACTGAAGAACACAGCACAAGTCTTAGTTTCATTAATCTTGATCTTCCATGTATTAAAATATGAGACTATTACGTCCAAAGCACTTTGTAAATTATTAGCAATACTATGGCCAAACTTATGAGACGAATAAAGGCAAGTGTCATCTGCGTATGTTGCAATTTCCACCCCAGTCATTTGTGGTATATCCGAACAATATAGGTTATAAAGAAGAGGGCCTAAGACAGCCAGATGGGATCTCAAATAGGTCAGAATATTTGTCATTAAGGCTAACGCAGTAATATCTAATCTTGAGAAACGATTCAATGATTCTCACCAAATATAGAGGCAAATTATATTGAATCATTTTGTACAATAACCCGTTATACCAAACGGAATCAAAAGCCTTTTCCATATCATGAATTTAATTATTTTGCCATTCTTAATGGCATTTTTTAAGATAAAAACATATTTTTATTCTAAACATTTTATTCAGAACAAAGATACGGTTTACAATTAAAGGTAAACAAAAACCATATTAAAAATACATGATATTTAAATGAAATGGAAATAGTAACAGATGTTGTAGTTTTTTAAATTAAAAAACATCATTAGCAGATTAAAAATCTTATTTAATTTCGTCTGATTGTTTCAAAATTTTCTTTCACTTATTCTATCTTTTTTTTTCAAATTTAATTTAATTTAATTAAAATTTGTATGTGAAGCAAAAAATATAGAATCTAATAATAATCCAAATAAAACGTGCTCCTCTTTACTGCATTTGCTTTACTTTACAAAATAATTTTTCTGCTGTTTAAGCATTTCATTTTGAAAGCATTTGGAAAATATTTTCAATGAAACAAAACTTTTTTTATGAGCGAAAATGAAATTTGAATTGTTAACACCACAGCTTAATTTGCAGCTCTAGAGCAGTGATGTCCAAAGCTAAAACTGTAGTTGTATTGGTGAGAGAAAGAGAACTGCACTGAAAGAAAAATTGCGTATACTTAAAAAAAATTCACGGACAAAATGATAAATTAAAATTTATTTTATATATCATTAATGAAATTTTCTACATTAATGCTATTATGACAGTTTCGTAGCAAAAGAATATTTTTTAAGTGTGCGGAATTTAATTTATTACGTTGTTTAGAACCAATGAATTTTAAGTCTGAAAAAATCTGTTCACATAGATAAGTTGAGGGAAAAAATGATAAACATTTTTGATAATTCTCTTTTAATTCTGGATATAATAAATCATCAAAATTTTGCCAAAATTCGGTGATATTAATTTTATTAATGGTGAATTCACTACGCAGTATTATCTACTCCGCTTGGATTCCTAGTTGATCTGTTCGTCGAACTACGCTATTCCGAGATAACGGAAGGGACTCTATAAACTTTAGATTGTGCTTAAGTTTTTTAAAACATTTATATAAAATATTTTTAATAAACATTTCATCAGAAAATGGTCTACCATGTTTAACAATATTTAAACTTATAAGACTTGACAACTCTTTTTTTAAACTTTTATCATCTGAAGTCTTTTCGTTGGTTTCCGTATCAGATAACCAATTCTTCAGTTTTTCCAAAAAAATAATTTTATATTTTAAAAATAATTCTTCTTTTTCCCTATCACTAAATCTATCCTTATTACTATGAAAGGAATCATAGTGTCTTTTTAAAACATATCCCCTAATTTCCTTAAATGTTTTATAACATAATAGACATTAGATAACATAATAGACCAAATATTTTTCGCATGCCATATTTATTTCTTTCAATGCTCTAAACAAAAATATTGAAAGAAAATCGTACACACGCTACACATGTGCATTCGTCGCTGGCTCAGTGACGACTAAACAAAAGAGAATAAGAATATGTGTGTTTTTTAGTCAGCACAATTGTGCTATGAAATGGACATCATTGCTCTAGAGAGAGTAGCAGACTAACAGCATTGAATACTTTTTTTTTTTTTTTGTAGAAAAATTCACTTTTGCTTACAAAACTTTCTATTACAAATTCATTTCTAATTACATTTTGAAGTTTGTAAATATACATAAATGATGAACAATTTTAATGCAAAAGATTCAGAAAACTTGTAAAATAAATGAAGGAAATTCGCAACTAACAAGTGGATTTTTATGGCAAATAATTTAACAAAAATTAAAAAATATTGAAGGAAAAATATAATTTTAATGAAAAATTATACAAAAATTTCATACTCACGTTATTTCTCTTTTTTCTCTTCTCTTTACAGGTAAGTCATGAAGAAAAAGGAAAAAATTTCCAACCATTTTTGATTTCCCTCTTTACCAAAGTAAGTAGAAGAAGAACATTTTAAAAAATTTATTTTCAATAATTTTTGTCTGCGAAAATACATCGCCAAAGTTTTTTGCTTATTTTCCCAAGAATTGTTTAAAAACTTTCTTTAACAACAAAAGAAAAAAAACAATAACAAAGCAAAGTCATGCATAAAATAGGTAAAAGTTATATAAAGAAATTGTTGGAAAGAAATGAAAAGTTTCGAAACAATAACAGTCTTTTCTATGAAAAATCAAAAATTTTCCACTAAAAAATCAAATAAAAATGAACGAAAAAAGGAAATTTCTAAGAGAACTCTCATGTTTCAACTCAACTTACAAGACCTGAATTCTGCTGAAGAAAGAGAAAGCGTCAGATTCCTAAATACGAGGGCGGTTCGGAAACTTCTTAGCCTATCAATGAAAGAAAATAGTTAGTTTTTCAAAAATATTTTTATTTTTCAATATAATCTCCTGAAACTTCAATACACTTAGTCCAACGCTTTTCTAGCAATTCTATGCCTTGATTAAAATAGTTTTCCTCAAGGTCTTCAAAATAGTGGTTTACAACTGTAATTGCATCTTCATTTGAGGTAAAACGCTTGCCAGCAAGGAATTTTTTTAGATTTGGGAACAGGTAAAAGTCACTGGGAGCTAAATCAGGAGAATAAGGTGGGTGGTCAAGCAACTCGTACTTTAATTCGTTGATTTTAGCCCTTGTTAAAACACTCTTGTGCGCTGGTGCGTTGTCTTGATGAAAAATTATTTTTTTGTGTTGTAAGCCAGGACGTTTTTCTCGAATTTGTACATTTAATTGATCCAAAAGGTTCAATAGTACTCTGAATTTATTGTTTTACCCTTTTGCAGATAGTCAATCAATAAAATACCTTTGAAGTCCAAAAAAAACCGTTGCCATAACCTTACCAGCCGATTGAATTGTTTTTGCCTTCCTTGGGGCACTTCCTCCAGCTTCAGTCCATTGTTTGGATTGTTCTTTTGTCTCTGGAGTATAGTGGTGGATCCATGTCTCATCAACAGTTATGAAACGACGCTTAAAATCCATTTTATTTCGCTTAAAACGATCCAAACAAGCTTGAGAAATGTTCATTCTTATGCGTTTTTGGTCGGCTGTTAACAAATGCGGCACCCATCAGAAAGCTTTTTCATCTGTAGTTCTTCACACAAAATTAAATGGACTCGATCATTTGAGATGCCCATGATGTTAGCAATTTCACGCACTTTTATTCGTCGATCATTTAATACCATATCATGCACTTTGGCTACAATTTCTGTTGTTGTTGCTGTTTTTGGACGTCCACTACGTGGTTCATCTTCAATGCTTGTACGACCACGTTTAAATTCAGCAACCAAATTTTTTACTGTTGCATATGAAGGAGCACTTTCACCTAACACATTCACCATATCATTATGAATTTCTTGTCCCGATAAACCTTTTTTATGGAAATATTTAATGACAGCACGCATTTCTAATTTTTCCATTGTAAAAAAATCGCGGATGCGTCTTTTTTGAACACCTGTTTCTATATGAAGGAGTTGCCAGATCGAAACAAAATTTAACATGTGTTCATAACAGAGATGGAAGTTTCCAAAACACTTAACTTTTTTCTGTTTATACCGCGCTTTCTGTGCTAGGCTAAGAACTTTCCGAACTTTCCGAACTCGTAATGTGATAAACAATACTTTAATATTTCTCTTCAGATTTTAATTTAAAATCTGCAAATTCAGCCACCAAAAAAATTTAATTCATCAGCAAAGCAAATGATTTTTTAAATTAAACAGTCTTAAGGTACTGCTACTGGTGGTAGTCACATGTGATTTAAGATTTCTTTAATGATTATTGCGATGCTAATGCACGATTTTGTAATCCTTTATGCTGGTCTTACTATATTTAATCTCCCATCCCTATATACAATATTTAGCCATTCTCTATCGCATCCTATTGTTTTAGAGTTTTTATTCCTTTTTTGTTTATGATTATGGCTGTTACGTGTAGCTCGTTATCCGTTGCTATGCTTGTTTGCCTGGTCATATTTTATAATCACAAAAACATAAAACAACAATGATGCTGGTATTTTTGTTGTAAACATATTATATGATTTAATTACCTCTCGTTACAAATAATTACAGACAGAAAATAATGTTATATTTATGGCTAAAAGCGCTATACAGTCATTAAACATAAATTTATTCTGTACGTTGTTGTCGATAAAGTAACTGAAAAAGATATACATTCTAAATGAAATTTTTACGATTTTATTGTATTCAGACCGACCGTACCATAGGATATCGTAAGATTTGTAAAACCTAGCTTCACAAAAGTATACTTAACGTCCCGTTGTAATAGTGCCACGTCTTTGTTAGCCGGTATTGACAATCAGTATTAGAGAATCGAGCTAAAAACCAGCCTAAATGTTCAATGAATTTATTGTTCGATACGATACCTAGTAACGATAGCTTCGTTACACTATCGTCGTGCCACAGACAAACATTAGCAGATAAAGTGAATAATTTTTTATACCCCAGCCAATCAACAAACTGTTTATTTGCAGAAGGCAAAGTTTCTCCGCACTAGTCTAGTAGGTAACGTATGTATTAATTTATTACACGAGACCCCGTGATTCAAATCCTAGCTCAGACATTTCCAACAAAACGAAATATGAAAAACAAATTTATTTTTTTCGACGACTTCCTCTTTCAGCAGTCTGAGGGCAAATAAAATTGCCATGAAAATTTTTTCAAAAATCTGTCGTTCGGATCCACATTAACCGATTTACAGCCAAACAAAAACTACAAGTTAAATTTTTAAAATTTCAATGTGTATTTATTTTTAACAATGCAAAAAAAACAGAAACGTAAAAAAAAAGTAAAAAAAATAAAAAATTCAGGATATTAGAGGGGTGTACCCAAATTGGTACAATGGCCACTTATGAGTGATCTTTTGCAAAACAATTTTTTTCAACGGAGAGTGTTTTTTGCATTTTTTGCAACTCCAGCGGCTTCTATTGTGGCAGATGACACAACGCACACGCTTAGGATGCTTTTCTGGAACATGATCTGCACCGTCTAGATGTAGACCCTCAATATTTGATGACGAAGGCCGAGCAGAATGTCTTTTGGACGACTGTTTTAGATAAAACCTAGCTATGGATCGACGAAATTGTAATTGATCCATAGCATTTTCTTCACAAAATTCATGTAGGCGCCACGCGTTTGATATAGCCATATAAAGATATAGATTGGTCCATTTCATCATCTCCGAGCATGCTTTTGTTGTAAGTTTGGAACAAGTGAGGTATTTGCATATCAACTTTTTGTTTTTTTTTTAGAAGTCCATCTTTTAACTTTTCCTACTGGTCCATAAGAAACGTAATTGGTCGCCATTGTGCAAATACTGTTATGCAAATACTGTTATGCAAATACTGTATACTTGTGGCCATTGTACCCAAATTGGAACAGCATTATTATATGTTTCCTAAAAACTTATACATTTGTTGTATGAAACTAAAAACGCTTTTCAATGATTCACTGTTTATTGCATTTTATATTATAATACAAATAATGACTATAAGCTTTAGATAGAAAATATAACTTTGGTTACCATTGACCTACCTCTACAAGTGTATTTTTAATGAAATTTAATAGATTATTACAACAATAACAATAAATGTAGTTAAATTGCTTCATTTAATATTTATTCAGAGCACTTTCCACTATTCAATAATGCAAAAATAAATAAACTAGAGTAAACAATTTTTTTATACAGCCTTAATAATTAAGTGTTCCGAAATTGGCACAGAGACCGTAAATGGGTTAAACTGACACACCGTGGGTGATGTAAGAAAATCAGTCGTACTCCTCCTGACTAAAGCGCTGTAATAATTAATAAATTAAATAAAGTATGTAATAATAATGCTGCTGTTGTTTGTGTGGCTTTAAACCCAGCAAACCTCTCTGTCGGGAGAGTCAAAAAGTCTTCTACAGGTAATATTAGCGATAATCTTGGCTTGCTTCTTTTAATATTTGTTTTTCCCTATTTCTTTTCCTGTAAAATTTATTTTAAATTTTATTTCCAATTTTTGTTGAGTGTTTTTAAACAACTTTCAAGTAAATTTTTCACAAAAGAACTGTCCTGACAACACAAACATTTTTCTTTTCGTTTGGCTGAGTCCACAAAGTAAAGGAAGCATGAATATCTCTAAGGAAAAAAACCAGAGACGAAGCAAAAACAAGAGAAAATAGGTGTTGAAAACCAAATTAAAGTTTTAGTTTCCCCTTTTTAGAAAGATTTCTGTTTTTAACAATATTCTTCACACTTTTTAAAGTTTAGAAAGAGCCACAGTAGAACGAGTCGAGCGGATGTCAGAAAGTAACAGAAACACTTAAGCAAATAGAAAAACTAAAAGAATTTACCAGAGTGAAATAAAAAAAAAAAGAAACATGAACTGGAAAACTAATATTCATTTCAAATTTAATCTACCTTTAGCAG
Organism: Sarcophaga caerulescens; assembly: GCA_927399465.1. Taxonomy (NCBI): domain Eukaryota; kingdom Metazoa; phylum Arthropoda; class Insecta; order Diptera; family Sarcophagidae; genus Sarcophaga; species Sarcophaga caerulescens. The sequence goes on along the minus strand of OV656873.1, from coordinate 111,933,734 downwards.
AGAAGAAGAAGAAGAAAACACAAATAGAGGGAAGGTAAACTAGCTTCAGCAAAATAGAAAAAAACTTTCAGAAAGAACATAGAGGAGGGGTGGCTTTAAAAGTTAAAACCATGTAAGCCAAGATGTAATGAGAAAAGCCAAAGAGCATAAAACAAAGTGTAATAAAAACACAAGAATTAATAACGAAGTTTAAAGCTGCCATATAGTACCCATTCAATGGCGGGCTTCGGTTCTAGTCATTTACATCGGTCTTAGTACTTATTACTTAACTTATTATTTATTACAGCTCTTTAGTCAGAATTACGACCTAGTTTCTCACACCACAATGGTACAATGGGTCAAATCGACCTCCGGGTACTGTTCTTAACTCAGGTGACAGGTACACGTCCTCTAACCTAACCTTCACACACCACCAAGTGTGTGTTAATTTTCTTCATCAGTGGTGTGATCTATAGTTTACTGTTGACTCCGAACACCAGATTTGAAAAGTTTTTCAGGGCAATAATTTTTATTTCCAGGGTTGTAGTTAGAAAACTATTGTCTGAGCTGGTGTTTGAATCATGGGATCCTATCTAATAAACCAGCACACTGCTTAATTGACTGCGTCAACCGTTTGTCATATATTACAACTTCAAATAGAATATTTTAGATTTACAGCAAATATTTCTATGAAAGGAGCCTATTTTGCGATTTAAATACACGCACTTTATTCCTTAAACTAATAAAGCGATTCAGAGTTAAAGTTTTTCTTAAAGTTTATCCCATTCTTTGCTAAAATTTTGAACATTTTCTGTTTTAAACTCATACCTTTACCTTCTAATACAACGCTGCATGCTCCCTTAAGTATGCTTTACAAAAAATTCAAACCTTAAGAAAATTCCTTACAATATATGCAGGTAAAGAGGAGTAAAGTAAACAAAATCGCTACAAAAAATGTTAATTTTCAATTTTAATCGAATTGTTTCAAAAGGAAAAAAATTTCTTTGAAAAAAGAAACCCTCGCTTGCAATTTTCTCATCACATTTTTTTTTCACGAATTCTTTTTTCCCTCACGTAAATTGAGTAAAGGAATGCATCATCAAATCATGGTTTCTACTACACTACCTATGCTTACACATGGCTTTTGCCTCGTTATACACTCGTTAGAAAGCAAATAAACTAGAAAACTAGTGAATGAGATGGTAATTGAAATGCACCACAAAATTAGACCAGAGCCAGGGATAAGTAGAGTGCAACAAAGGCAAAATTAAATGAAATTGTTACAAAAGCATGAAAGAAAATTGTAAAATGAACAGAAAAAATGCAATGGTAAGCATTAAACCGAAGTAAATTACGTTTAACAATATTTGTTTAATAAAACTGCAAAGTTTATCGGTTTAAGTAATGAAGAGCAATAGAAAAAATTGACTCGTTTTTAAAATATCTTGCTTTGCAGAGGAAATTTCTGTAAAAAGTTGTCCTATGCAGTTTGATGTATTAAATCGTTATGTTTACAGCCTCCAGTACCGCTGTAGAACAGATTTTCATTGACCCTGTTATAACAACGGAGGCAAGTCTTTATAACTTCTCAAATTCCATCTGAACTGTTTTCAAATTCATTCTACCTGCATAAAAAACAGCCTCAGTAGGTTATACTTTAGTTTCCCAGCAAAGTATACATCCTATGAATATTTCTTGGAATAAACCATCAAGACTTTAATGCAAACCATCTGCATATCATTATGTAGCATGATTAGTTCTCCTTCAGTTGGTTTCTGTGTAAGCTTTCCTTCTTAGTTTACTGCCTAATATTATTCCGGGGAACTTTCCCTTTATTTTCTGTGATATTACCTCATTCAGAAGTCAAATATTCTTCCATTTGCCGCATCCTTTAGGCAACTTCTGGTTGGAATAAACCCTTAAGATTTTAATGCAAACCATCTGCATATCATTATGTAGCATGATTAGTCCTCCTTCAGTTGGTTTCTGTGTAAGCATTCCCTGTTAGTTTACTCCCCAATATTATTCCCTTTGTTTTCTGCGATATAACCTCATTCAGGAGTCAAATATTCTTTCATTTGACGCATCCTTTAGGCAACTTCTGGTTGGAATAAACCATCAAGATTTTAATGCAAACCATCTGCATATCATTATGTAGCATGATTAGTCCTCCTTCAGTTGGTTTCTGTGTAAGCATTCCCTGTTAGTTTACTCCCCAATATTATTCCCTTTGTTTTCTGCGATATAACCTCATTCAGGAGTCAAATATTCTTTCATTTGCCGCATCCTTTAGGCAATTTCTGGTTGTGTTGACCCATATTATTTCATACGCTGCGTTTGTTCCCGCCGATCGTGTTATGGGATCTCTGTAACCCATGTGGATGGGGAAGGCTCTATATCCCCTCTATTCAGTACCCAATATTATATGCGAGCCCGTGAGGAGTTTTATCTATCAAATGCGCCTTTCTTATAGAGCAGGCCTATTAACAATTCTATTTACAGCAACCAAATAGCTTTGAAACTACCTCCTCCTGAGAATTTATCTATCCGAGACCGAGTAAGCATTACTTCGAATAGAGTTCAGGCTGCCAAAATGATTGATTGCCTGCCTTTAAGTCTTTCAATTGTTCCGAGCCCTGGTTTTCATGCATGTTTTTAACGAACTGGTCTGTAAAATATCAACAGACGTTTGAGGATTCTATTGAATTTAATAGGACTATTGATGTTGTTCCTTTACCTTAGACGGCTGTCTATTGGCTCTAATACTTAGACCGAGTAAGGTTAGAATTACCCAGAAAGCCATTATATTTGAGTATTACAAATAATTCGATTATTACTGGTGTATTAAATAAGCACAGTGTGACTTAAATTTAGTATCGACTGATACAGAAATTGGTATCATAACTATAAAAATTCAGATCAATTAATTAACGTTTCTTTCTCTCGTCCTCATTTATTGAAGCTTCTGTTTGATGCTTTCTGTTTTTTATGGGTTTCATAGTAGGCCTTGTAGTAGAAAAAGAAATTATTTTGCTGTAAATAGGTCAACCTGTTAATAATTATATTTCTAAAAACTAAATTGCTGTGGATTTCATAAGCCTCATCTTTTTAATTAGAGTTTACAGCCTCATATTAGGAATAAAAACTAATGCATAACATAACATTTGCATTTAAATGCAAATTATTGCATAGTTTAGGGGGGAGTTAGCCACCATTGTGTGCATTAACTTGCCACATGCAACGTATTGTTTTACTGCAAAAACAGCTCTTTTATTCAAAGTCATTATAAAGCTGTCATATTTAGTTAAATCCCTTCTACTTCCACTACTTCATGTTTGAATGGAAATAACACGCAAATACGCACATTTCAGGTGCATGCAACAATGCTTAGTCCTGTCATAGCATATCAGCCTTGGAATATATTGTTGCATTGGCAAATAATTTCCATATTTATAAATCATTTCATGATGATGATGACGATGGTGTTGAATACAATTTAATTTTAATTAATTTTTAGTATTAAGGAGGAGAGGGTGATTAGCATAAATGCATACCATGCAGGCTGATGTTTATCAATACATATTTTTAAAGCCTATAGGTAGGCTCATTGTAGGCCACACATTTTATACTGTGTGGCATATATGTTACACAAAAATATTATTTTTAAAAGCACACCGCTGAGCTTGTGTCAAATTGCAGCGAAAAAATTAAGCCTAGCTTTTATAAAATAAAGTATAATAAAACGTGAATGATTGCAGCATAAAAGTATGCAGTGATTTTTTTCATACATAAACTGATATGCAAAGAGGAGATTATAATATTACAATGTAATGAAGGATATTGATTGAAATGAAAGAGATTTTCAAACTGAAATAAAATGATAGATTGTTTGAAACAAAATATGCTTCAATAAGTAGTAAAAATTGTATTTTTTTTTAATAACATGAAATACTTTATTAAATATTTAATTTAAAATATTAAGAATGTTGAAATTCTTTTTATAACTTAACAAAATAAATTTAATATTAAATTTTGTTTTTTAGTATCATTAAACAAGAACAAAAATTATATTTCAAAGTAGGGCTACAAAAGTGCTTTACAGCACTTTTAATTCCTTGAAAAGTTTAAAAATTTAATTATGAACCGCCAAAATCAAAAATTTCTAAAGCCCACTATGGTATATTAAATCACGAGTTTACACACCTGTACCTTGCCTTTAAGATCACCATAATACAGCTCCTAGTCCTTCCTTTATATACTGGTAGGTATCAAAGGAAAGTTGTGGCGTCTATCAGTAATTCAGAACCGCTTTTACCATTTCTGCCTCGCCTATTATTATTGACGTATAGATGCACTGACGTATTACTGTAGATCCATACGGTGACGTTCTATTGCACCGCCTAAATCTATGTAGGTTTCCCCAGTAGCCCAGACACAATATCATCCGGTAACTTCCTAACTTACACTAGTTAAACACTGAAATGTTTTTCTTATCAAATGCATTAATGCTGCTTAGGTTGTAGGTATGTGTTCTGATGATTCGTTCTTCTTAACACAGAATATTGGCATTGAAGCGCTTTCTACTCCATTGCAAATATTCCTTGAATCTATAATGCCCTGTCGAGTTATTGTCTTTAAGCTATTTCCGAATAACTTACATTTTTTTCTATTAGAAGTTCTTACTAAAACTTTAGATTTTCTCAATCTATTCGCAGTATTTTCTCATATGCCAAAAGGAAGAGGATACCTGTTCCTATTCCTATTTCAGAGAAAGGTTCAGGATCATCCGCGGTGTAGAAGCTCGATTCCTGACAAGCTCATCTACAGTTTCATTGCCCTTGAATTCTCCCATGACCTGAAATTCAACAAATAGTAACTCTATTCCCCCTGTTGCTCTGTGATGTGAATCTGAATTACTTGGATCGGTAGTCAACCACTTATTTGAAATAAGGGCTATGGATTCAGTATCAGAGTATATCGAGTGGAGATATACTCATATTAACTAAAAGTTTTGAAGTTCTGTAGTCGCCGTAGTCTAGTAGGTGGTCAGATGCAAGGTAGTAGTTTAAAGCCCAGGTCCGACATCGTGAACAAAAGCCAAATACGAAAAGAAATACATGTTCGGTGATGTCCTCACAACAGTCTTCTAACAAAAACTCTCTGAATATATAAAATTCCCATTAAGAGCTTCTCAAAGATCTGTCGTTTGGACGTACGTCCCGTCACTCGTCAATAAAATTAACACACGCGACATGGGTGATGTGAAAAACTAGGTCATATTCCTGACTAAACGGTTGTAATGTCCAATTAAGTATGTTAAGTAGCAGCCATAAGATTCCCAGAGAGGTTTAATGGCAGTTCTAAGCTTGTTCAAGAATACCAAGCGTTTCTGAAGGAGACTTCAAGATATATAAAGGTTTATTATGTCTTCTACCATTTCCAATTTGAATTGTGGTCCCATCATTTATAGTTCAAATATTAGAAGGTTTAAACCAAAGCAACCTCTGAATTAATATTAATCATACGTCATGGTTACGAAAAATTTTAAGTTTGTGTTTTCTTAATAGGTTAAAGCCAACGCTATACTCCAATAATTTTTCTTTATGATTTTTTTTACAAAAATTGTAAAAAATCTCCTTTATTAGAACGAAATCTCTATCTTGAATTCTTTTCCTTGCCTATTATTAAAAACTTTTAAGTCTTTTTATAAGCAATAGATTACAATCTTTATTTATTTTAAAATCTCTGAAAATTGCCTACTGAAAATCATTACTAGACTCCATTAATTTAACGACAAAGGCATACTTCATAAACTGGAATATTTATTGACATTATTAAACTCAATTTAAGCTTCAGAAAATGGTTGTGATATCACAATCATTGTGGGATTAAACTCTCGAGCAAATTATTACATTTAAATCCCTGCCTAAAATTATGCAGTAAAAAAGTTAAGCAGAGTAAAACAAAATCAAACTCCTGTTAGGTATACTTTTATTTTTCCAACAAATTAAGGTTTTCTGTTAGAGCTATAGGGGTTAGGTTAGGGTAGGAAACCACAAATAATCTTTTAGAGTTTTAGGCTTAAACATGCCCCCCAACACTACAAATGAAAAGAAATAAACTAAACAACTAACGAACTTGAAAATAAACTACGGCATACAAATCTAAGAGGCTGAGAGGAATTAACAAATACCAGCATGAAGAACAACAATAGCAATACAAGCACAGCAAAGGCTTTGCATTAAGCCGGATAAGACATTATCTATGCGCACGTGAGCAAATACCTTTCAAATGTTGTTTCAAGCGTATATTTTCTATTTTTTTTTTCTCTTTCTCCCCTACCTCTTATAAAGATTTTTCGCGAATTTATGTTTCTTTTTTTTGTATGTTTTCTCTTCTTTATTCCAGTAAATGTTTTTTTCTTTTTTGCCTAAAAACCTGCTACAATTTATTGCGTGCAAATTTATGGAGTCTTTTATCAGCCTCTCTTCACGTATACATACTCTACTCCTTTAACTAAATTTCTAGAGAATTTGTATCAGGTTTCATGTAGCAATTCAGCATCACAACACAATATTTGTTAAGTTTACCTGTTTCACGTAAAAATAAGAAACAAACAAAAAACGAAGTATACTTTTAGGGTTGTTTTATAACATTTCCGTTGTTTTGTTATGGTTCATAATGTGCATAGTGGGTTACAAAAAACAAAAAAAAAACGAAAAAAAGGAACGTAATAATCTGAATTTACGTGTATTTCCGTTTTTATTGTTCAAAGTAAAACACTCGTGCCATGCTTTTTCGAAAAGATTGAACATTTTCACAGGGATTTCAATGAAACGAATAAATAAAATGCGTTCCTAGGCATGTTTCACACATAAATCAGGAAATGGAATGAACACAATACATAAATAACTCAATTTAACATTTAAAATTTGATTTATAAATTTTCTTAATTCATAGCAAAATCTTTAAAATATTGGATTTAAATTCTGCGACACAAAAATTTTTGGTGAAAACTCTGAAAATGATTCTCGATACGAAAATAATACGCACTTCTACGTCAAATACAGCGCATTGTGATGCCACTGTGATTCAATTTTCCATAATTCTGAAACCATTCGCAGCTTCTGATAAGGCCATTTAGTCTGTTAATATTCATTCTCGATAGATTAATGAAACACACACATGCTCTTCCTTCTGCTACAATATAATTCTGAGCGTGTACCCAAATAGGTGACGAATTATTTCCGCTCTTTATCGTCTCTCCAACTGCTGCTGAAATTATTGCCTATATTACCAGGAGCGTTTCATATACATACATAAGTGTCTGAGTACAATATTCAGTTACATATGTGTCCCACAAAAAAGCTGAGCGTACTCTTTCAAAGTTTGACTAGACTTTTTATGCGCTCTCTATCTAGTCGTGGTCAGATTTTTGCATTAACTTGCCCGCTTCGTTAACTGTTCACGCTGTGTAGGCGGGATTTGTTACTGCATTGTCAATTGTAGGCATATAGGACCCTAACTTGGTTTCCAGTATAGAGAACTACAACCCGAAAGTTATATGTTTATGCCATATTTGGCCAATTTATCCGCTCTGTGAGTTTCACTATGAATATCGCTAAGCCCCGCACACATGTGATGTGAAAATTGTACCGCTTTGCCATCTCGTTGATTGACTCTTACGGCATCCTCGAATCGTTCTTAAGTAATTATATGAAGGCTCTGTGCTCTAACAGCTATCTGGCACCTGACTATCACGAAGGTGGCTAATATATCTTGCAGTCATATGTTGTCCTTAATAATCATCATAGTAGCCCGTACGGACTCTTTCTCCGCTCACAAGGTGTTCCTGCAGATTTTTTGAATGTATGCATGTTCACAGCTCTGTTCAGTCTATAACCATCTTAGAAAATCCGTACAGAATCGTTGAAGAGGTCTAGAACACTATTTTCGCATTCATCTTCTATCAGGAATACTATAATCAATGTTCCCGAAAGTTTCTAACTGCGTTAGAATATTCGAGTATCTAATATTCCATCTGTTTCATTGCCCAGTAGCTGACGAATATTAGTAGTGGATTTCATACAATAAGGATCTAGTGGAAAGAGACTTAAAGTAGGCTCCAGCGCTAACAACGTAGTAGTAGTGGGCCATGCACTGGCAACAATGAAGCAAGAGGATCTTTGTATTCACCTTGTCGATCAGTCATTCGCGGGTCAAACTATGAATCATCATTGTTGTATAACAGTGGTTCGCTTTTGGGCATGAGTTCTCAATTGCCCTTCCAACACTTTATTTCAAGCATGAGGTCCGTTTCTTCCCGATGAATCTATTGGGTTTCCTGGACAGTTTCTTAAAGCAAAAAAAAAACCCAAATGAAGGGCACATCACCATTGAGTCCAAGACCGCTCCTCTACTGCTTCATACGGTGCGAAAATAAATGGTTTGACACTTCCTGGTCAAACGAACCATCATCTCCATTCTCTCGGAATGTACACCCAAGTCTTGACTAGATGCCAATACTATAGATCTCTTCAGAGCCCTATGCATCGTGTCTATAGTAGGATTCACAAATCTGCTCAGAATGGTAACAACTATGTCATACACACAGGCGACTGCCTCACCGACTACCCATTGTAACTATAGTAGTAGGTTATTCACCACAAGACAGAAGAATGTAGAGCATCCCTCACTTGTGAAACTGTTTTACACGTCTTTCTTGTAGAATTTTATACGTAAATTTGAATTCTAGCCTTTATTTCCTATTTAAGATGTGAGGCATACTTTTAGGCTTTGAATATTATTTTATAAAATGTTGTTTCTTTCCATTTTTCTTAAATACTTTATGTGACTTTCATGATTTCACTTTCATCGCCTTATTCCCTAGACATTGCAAGAAACCATAAATTATTATTAATTTTCCACATGTCTTCTAATGGCAATGACAAGGTCGTGCCATTAGATTTTGTGGAATTTCTTTGGTTGAAAGAGAATAATTTATAAATTAAGCCAAGACATGTTGAAATGCCACTGGTGACCTTGAATATTAAAAGCAAAAATATATTAATGAAATGCCTAAAAGTATGCAATACATGGGGAATTATAAAAACGCCTTGCGTAAGATAATAAATTCCAAAAGAGAACAAAAAAAAAAAATTGAAAGAAAAACAAAAGAATTTGTATGAATCTTTAACAAACTTAAAGAAATATTTGTGTTAACCAAAAATGATAATAATTTATCGCTTACAATTAACTTAATGGACTAGACTGAAAAGCAGAGGCTGCCATATTCATGGCTAATACCATGGGTGTATTTGTGCGGCTTTCAAAATGTTTTTTTTTCTAATTTTTCCTCTAAGAAATAAAGACTTGTAACAAATTACCTTCGTTAACTGCTACGTTTTACTTCTCAGTTTCGTTTTTCCTTAAATATAGAGGAGGGATTCGTTCTCCTTTATCTTTAGCAGCAAATAAAACGCTTTACAAAAATTGTTTTGTTTTGTAAGATGGTTTTTCGTTTAAATGAACTTAATTGCTGGCAGTTTAAGTTAATTGAACGTAAGCATATTAAGCATCTAATATTACACGCCTTATATACTTACAGTATTATGGCCAAGTATTTAAGGATATTGCTTTTTGGTTAAAGAAACGTGAAGGCTTACGTTAATGGCAGCAAATAGACAGTTGAAGGTTAAATTAAAAATAATTAAAATTTATACAAAAACAAAGATTTCCTTTGAAATTCTTCTATAGTTAAGCCAATGTTAAGCCTAGAATTAAAGCAAAATTTTTGGTTGTAAAGAGCAGCTCTGTTTTTGTACTCTTTTTCGCTCATCTCTTCATCAAAGACCTCCGCTATCTTTTTAACAATTCTTTACTTAGTTCCTATTTAATCCTTATCCAAGGTATTTCAATTCAGCAGGCGATTAGTCTACTACAGGGTGGCTGATATATAATGCAACAAAGTAAAGCGCTATATTTTTTTAATTTTATTGTTCAAAAGCAAAAAATGTTGGAAATAACATCAAATTTTAGAATCACTTTAGATTTCTTCGAATTGGCTACCTTTGGTACGAATTATGGCCTTCAAACGGCCGACAAAGCCATCACAGGTTGCACGAAAGTGGCTCTGCGGTATTTTGGCCCATTCCCGGTGAAGCGCCGTCTTGAGATGATCGACACTTTGGTATATTTTAGTGAGAACCTTACTCTCCAGAATGCCCCAGGCGCAAAAGTCCAACGGATTGAGATCCAGAGATTTTGGTGGCCATTGTGCCGTAGAAATGAAGCGAGGAAACTCCTTTTTAAGCCATTCTTGGTTGACGCGTGCTGAGTGCGGTGGTGCTGAGTCCTGTTGGAATGTCCATGATCTGCGACCGAACTGTTTGTCTGCCCAGAGCTTCAATACTGTCTTTAAGACATTTTCCCGATAATATTCGGCATTTATTTTGACCCCACGGTCGATGAATACGAGCGTGGAGCGACCATCGGCCGTTACGGCGTCCCACACCATTACCATTGGCGGCGCTTGAGTTCTGGTCGCCAATCGCAGTTGTAAATTTTCAGCTAACCTCTTTGGCAAGTAAACCCGATCATTTTGTTTGTTCACAAACTGCTCAATTTGGAATGGCTTCTCATCGGAGAAAACTAAATTCGGTAACTGGCCACTTTCGTGCAAGCGAAGTAACTCCTTGGCTCTTTCCAGTCTAACTTTTTTTTGTCCATCGGTGAGCTCTTGCACTTTTTGGAACTTCAATGGCTGTAGTCCAAGCTCATTTTTCAATATGTGTTCGCATCCGTTCTCGCGATATGTTCAGCTCACGAGCAATTTTTCTACCACTGCGGCGTGGATTTCGATCAAATCTGGCCTTCACTTTTCGGATCATTTCTGGTGTTGTTACCGTTTTTTTTTCGTCCACTTTTTGGACGCGATGCAACACTGCCAATATCACGGTAACGAGCAATGGTACGAGAAACAAAAGATTTATTCACATTTAAATGCTGGAGGGCTCTAACGATAGCCACCTGTGGTTTTCCAGCCAAATATATAGCAATCACACTATCACACTTGAATTCCATCACGAATAACTTTTTTTCTGAATGCAATTGATCAAAATGCTTTTGTAAGCTTGTAAATAATAAAATGAACTGTCACTGGAATAAATCTGTCAGCAGTCAGACGAGCGGTTTACAAATGATAACAACCTGAAGTTGGTTGCAATACATATCAGCCACCCTGTATAGCAGATTCTGGAATGACAGGATTATCGTCCGCCTATCGTTGCCTAAAAACAATGCAGTCTGCGAACATTTTATTGAGTAAAGTTACGTAGATTTTCCTGATCGATTTTTACCATTTTACTGGAGACGGCGGAGCATGACCTACCTGTGATATTTGTTTTTCATATTATCCTCCCTGGGATGGTATAGGTCAATAAGCTTCCTGGCCGGTTTAAAAACTTTTTCAGTATTTTTACATTAAATTTATTAGATTTCTTATTCAGGACGTTTTAATTACTGCACCGAGAATAGGAGCGTGTAACGGCTTTAACAAATAACAGGCGCAATTGAGCTCATACATATATCGGTCCGTTGTTAAACCACATAAAGCGATGCTCAAGAACTAACTGACTAGTCCTTATAACCATGGTCTTGATAATGAACATTAGGGTGTAGCATTTAAGACAAAAAACAGGCTTAGAATCAAGTTGAATTTCAGCCTAAAAGATTAATGAGTTTGGTGATCGATCCAACCATCTGGTAACATTAGGTCTGTTAAATCACAGAGAGAAAGGGAGCCCGCGATACCTCTCTTCAATAATCTCTTCTTTCTCAAACGAGATGTACTATCTATCTATCTATCTATTTTAGCAACCCTTCAAGTCAGGGTTACAACCTATCTTCTCACACCACTTATGTTGTGTGTGTTAGTTTTAAACATGAGTGGCGGCGGAAGCTACAGTTTAAAGTCGACTTCCAACGACAAATTTTTGAAAACCTTTCATGGCAATTTTGATTTACTCTCAGAATTTTGGCCAGAAATCTGCTGAGAGACAGTCGCCGAAGAAATATTGTTTTCATATATCGTTTTTGTTCGAGATGTCTGACCTGGGGTTTAAACCGTAGCCTTACACTACCTACTACCTACTACGCCGATTACAAGCAAGCCTTCTTCACATTACATAACAATATGTGTGAATAAATACACTGACAGAGCTGTTCTACGATTGAATTCAAACAGTTGATTGCTACATTTTCCACTCAGTTTGGACCAGATAAGTCTGGCAAAGATTCGTCCTCAGTTATAGGCATCCTAACCTAAGTTGTATGTATATCCAAGAACATGTATGAGTCCAACAGCTACACAATTATCCGGAATGTCCCTAGGACCAGATTGTTTGCGTCAAACAGTTTAAACTTGAAGATTGCAACCGAAATCCAAGAGAGCCTTTAGGAGTGACCATAATCTGTATCGCAACAGATTTTCTCACTTTACCAGTCCATCAGAAGAGTTTACTGTAAAGAACATTAAGCTCGATCTCCACAAATAATAGTAGAGAGTTACCACATCAAAACGAAGTCCTTTTAAGCACTAAGCATCTGTGGGTTATCTGTAGCAGACGTATGATTCATTTAAAGCTCGAAAGTTCTTCTTTATTTGCTGAAGTTTATTTAGGTTGTCATGGTTATTTAGAATCTTTTACAACTTCTTAAGAAATTTTCTACATAAAGATCACAAGGAAATGACTTGTTTTCTCCAAAATATATCGCCTTGTTGTACTTTATTTTAATTTATTAATCATACGCCCCGGTAATGAAAATGAATTATTATTAATCATACGTAGAGGATGGCATTTTTTTGTATTTAAGTTTCTCTCTGCACTAGTTTATTCTCATCCTATACTATCCATAAAAGAAAAATTATAATTTTTAAATTCATTAATCACATTTAAAGCGTGTTGTAAATGTCCTGCACTGTTAATGATAATGGCGCCTCATTTAAACCATCCTGTAGATCTTGTCTCATAATAATAAGGCCAAGGCTATAAAAATGGAAATTAAAACAAAACCATTTGAAGCATTTTAATGGCTTCTTATTATCAAGTAAATGGCCAGCTATATGGTCATGGCTAAAAAGAATGCATTTTAATTGCTTGTTTTAAAAATGAATACAGAATGCAAAGAAGCAAAAATTAATTAAAATTTAAATGGCCTTTTATGAGTAGCAGACATCAGCAGCAGCAGGCCATTATAAAAACTATCGACAATTTGTGTCAAAAAAAAAAAAAAAAAAAAAAAAAAAAAAAAAAAAAAACAAACAACAGTTGGATTTTATTTCTTGTTTCTACATAACCTCACAATTAATAGTTATTTCACAGGAGGAAAAGACGAGGCAGAATGATGCGTATTATTGTGTAAATGAATTATTCTTTTTACTGGCCAAGTCATTTGTTGAACCAACTGATAGCTGCACATCATATTTAAGTATACTGCCACCACACTAAAGTTACACATGCAACAAGGATACTCTGAATTTGCTAACTCACTCTAATCCGTTTTACAAATTCCATTGCTTCTCAGTGTAGTACAACACATCACCAATACATCACCTTCATTCATTCTCCTCTATCATCATCATACCATCATTTTTGAATATTTTTTCATCGTCATCGTATCAAATTCATGTAATAATTTATCATTGTCAGGGATGTCTAGCTTGTATATACCCTAGAGGGATACCTCTCTCTCTTTCTCTACATACAATCTTACTTTGTCATGGCAGTTGCTTGGTTATCCAGCATAATTAAAATCCATAAAAACGAGCAAAAATATTTTCAAAATGCACACACGCGGTGTAAAATTCCTGCAAATAGAAGGGAACTATTAAATTTATTTAAACAATAGAAAATAAAGCTTTAATTCACTCAAAACCCATAACATTTTATAAATTTTTTATAGAAAAATCTGCTCTATTTAGAGTTACATTTGTCTTCAGTTTTTATAGAAGTTGCTGATAAAAAAAAAAGTTGTCAAAACAAAAAAAAAATCTTCTTTTTAAAATCAGTCTCTGTTTAGATCGTTTTAAGGTTCATGTCCTCTGTTTAACGGCTCATTCCCCAAAGGTACAGACAGCCAAAGATATGTATAGTCCCCAACCAATATCGTTTCAACTTTAATTTTGTCCTCGTATATTTCGTTTCATTCGATCCTTTTAAGGTTCATATCCTCTATTTAGCGGCTCATTCCCCAAAGACACAAACAGCCTACGAGATTCTCCCCAACGAATATCTTTTCAACTTCCATTTTCGTCCTTGACTACCAAGACTTTTTTAGAGAAATTTCGGATCATTCGATAGTTTTGAGGTTCATATCCTCTATTTAGCGGCTCATTCCCCAAAGACACAAACAGCCTACAAGATTCTCCCCAACGAATATCTTTTCAACTTCCATTTTCGTCCTTGACTACCAAGACTTTTTTAGAGAAATTTCGGATCATTCGATAGTTTTGAGGTTCATATCCTCTATTTAGCGGCTCATTCCCCAAAGACACAAACAGCCTACAAGATTCTCCCCAACGAATATCTTTTCAACTTCCATTTTCGTCCTTGACTACCAAGACTTTTTTAGAGAAATTTCGGATCATTCGATAGTTTTGAGGTTCATATCCGCTGTTTAGCGGCTCATTCCCCAAAGGTACAAACCAGCTGCAATTAAGTCTCTAAGGAATATCTTTTCAACTTCCAATTTCAGCAAGACTTTTTCAAGAAATTCAAAAGTCTCATTCAAAGGTAACCTTTCTATGGGTTCCAGGACAAAGGAAAGTTTATATTATTTGTTCGCTTTACAGTGAGACTTAAAACTTAGTGGGTGACTGAAAGGTACGTGTAATATTGTTTGAATCTGCTGGATTTGTGCAGACGACCTATTGGTTTTCTGTCTCTAAATCGCATAGACATCCATGGCACAATTTGGGGGTCTCATACATGCTACATATAAACACAATAAACGTCAAGCAACAAACGCAGCAATCTCTCAAAAAATTTTAAAGGCATCGAGACAATAAGAAGCAAATTGTTGTTGTAAAATTCCTGTTGGCTACGTTGCCTTTATTGTGTTTATAGCATCACAGGGATACGCATTATTGGAGAGCATACCGATAGACTTGGCATTCCCCGAAATGGCTTCTGTGGGAGCTGTGGGTCAGCGGTAGAGATGAACGATATTTTCAAAACTGTGATTTAATCACGGTGATTGATAATTCACTGGTAACTACAGTGATTGAAATTGCCAAATAACAGTTACTAATAATGTCGTTCTTTCAAAATTGTTACATACTCAAATTTATTTCATTTTATTTTGAGCGAGGCAGAATTACTATTAGATGATGCTGATTATTTACTTTTGTCTTTTATACATGAACTTTCTGTGAAATGTAATTGTCAAGCTTCTTATAAAAAAAAAATTACTTTAAAAATAATAACATTGATGACACCACTTTGATTTTGTTTAGTAGTCTTTTCATAGTATGTATCTAGTTGTCTCTTTCTTGCGACTTAATAAAATACGCTATTGTCATTATTGGAATAATGTGATCACAATCACTGTTTTAAAGAACAGTGATTAACAAATCACGTTCACTGAGAACAACGTTCTTCAAAAATCACTGGATCGCTCATCTCTAGTCAGCGGTGATGGATAAGACTGTCTTTCACCTCATGTATCAGTTAAATTCTTTGAAAACGAAGATTTTCTTGACTGTCCTGTATTCTGGAGTTGCAATGATTTTTGTAGAGAACATTTTTGATACCCGTCAGAAGTTTCCGTAGTCTGGTAGGTAGTGTGTTGGCTTATTAGACGTAAGGGCCACGGTTCAAACTCTAGGTCAGGCATTTCGAACAACACGAAATACGAGAAAATATTTGGTCGGCGACTTCCTCTCAGCAGAATTTTGTGCAAAATAAAATTACTATAAAAAGTTTCCCAAAAAAATGGGTCGTTCGGAATCGACTTTAAGTTGTAGGTCCTGCCACTCAGGCATAGAAAATTAACACACGTAACATAAGTGGTTTGAGAAGTTAGGTCGTAATCCTGAAGGTCTGTAATGATGTATGCATGTATGAACGTTTGATCCCCCTTTTGATGTATTTCTACTCAGACGTTGTACTACCTACCACAATCACTTTTCAATTAACATTTTTTCTATGTGTTGTCCTCCTTTTATTTTTGTCCATAAAACGATACAGATTTTGTATGGCATTGCCAGGCTTTTAATTTACATTTCTGTTGTAATTTGTTTGTAACACAGAAATTTACATAAAAAAAAAAAAAAAAACAAAAAAATTTGCAACAATTTTCCAAATGATGCAGCAAACCTTACAAAATCTGTCATTAATTTCTAAACCCCTTTCCTCACCATGTCAACCCTTCCTCTCTTTGCTTGGTTAGTTCTCTTTTCTATTTCATGTTTAATTTCAATTTAGAGACCAAAAAATTGATTTTTTGCCATTGATTTGATGGAAATTTGATTGAACATTTTTGTTGAGGAGAACTGTTTTTATGTGAATTTCTGTTGTTCTGTTGTCGTTACGTTTTCATATGATTTTTGCATTCTTTGAAAGAAAACAACAACAATAACGAGTGTGTTGAAAATTTTTGTCATTTTTGTTGTTGTATTTGTATTGAGCTGTTTGTGTTGTATTGTGAGCCATGATTTGATGTGCGTGTCTGTTTTGTGGTCCAATGATTTATTTTAAAATGCTTTCGGTTTTCTGTGGTAAAAATAATTTTTTGGCAAATGTTCTGTCATTTGCAGTTTAAAAAACAATTAGAAAACTCCACAAATTTATTTAACTGTCACAAACACGAAAATAAACAGAGGGAGGGAGGTAAAACAAATTAAATTGAAATACTTTAAAACTGCTTAACAAACTTTATTTGTTTTCTGTTTAAAACTGAAAGACAATTTAAATGATATTTGAAATGATTGAAATTGAAATAAAAAAATTAAAAATTTTATTCCCGTTACCGTAACACCCGACCGTAACGAAAACTGTTTTGAAATCCTTGATTCAATATCTATCCAGCCCATTAGGTCTGAAAATCGCAAGAAGAGGATCGACTCATTTCTGTCCTTAAATTGCTTGGCCATACTTCACAAAATGGCGTTTCCAATGGACCAATGTCCTTTTACTAGGACGTGCCAAAAGGCTTGGCATTCCCACAAATAACTTCTGCAACAGCTGTGGGTCTGAGGATCAGGAGGAAGGGACTGGCTTCCACCTCACGTGTCATAAAGAGACCGTTGGTTTCACTTTCTGTGACATCCTTGACCGAGCTTCTCTGATATACCGATTGCTGCAATTCCAAGATTAATTTTAAACTTGTGATCATTTCCTCAAGGAAATATTTGATCCACATGTAGTATTGTAGTAGTATCGTAGTCGCCATAGTCTAATAGGTAATGTGTTGGCTTATTAGACGTAAAGCCAGGGTTCGAGCCCCAGGCCAGACATCAAAAACAAAATACAAAAAGTATTTCTTCGTCGATTTCATCTCAGCAGATTTCTGGCAAAAACTCTGAGAGTAAATTGAAAAATTGCCATGAAAAGTTGCTCAAAAAAATCTGTCGTTCGCACACAACATAAGTGGTGTGAGAAACTAGGTCAATAATCCTGACTGAAGGATTGTAATGACCAATTATGTATTGTTACGTTTTTACCCTTTTAAAAACGTTAAAAATATGAGTCTGTAGATTGCAAATAAAATAAAAATAAATGTGTGTTTAATTTTAAGTCAATTCTTTATTATCTGCACAACTTTTGTGCCACTGTTCGAACTTATTCCACGTATACAATGATAACTTTCACAATATGTGCTTGTTCGTGATATTTCTCTGCTTACAACCTTTTTTTTTGTAAGCAACAACACTTGTTAGTTATTCTTCTTTGCTGACAACCTTTTTGTAAGCACGACACTAACAACTGTTTTCTTCACGCAACTTGTCTGCACACAAGGCTGACTGAATTATAACTCGATCTCGTATCTCCACACACCACTGGTTGAATTCTCACTCAATTCAACGCGACGTCGTCACTCGACTAGCTTAACTCGAACTCCGAGAATCACGTGTCTTCATACACGACTGACTGAATTCTAACTGAATCCTCGTTGCTCGCTTTATCTTGCCTTTTATATCACTGGATCAACAGTGTGATGAATGCCCTTGAAGGATGATGACGGCCTTCGGGAACAATCCAAAAATGTAAACATCTCGTCATCATTGTTGATCGTGTATCTTGTTTACTTTCGTCCAGGCAGAATTGTTGTTGTTTTGTTTATTTGTCTTTCCGCTATATTTTTTTTGTATACACGGACGTTGTTGCTATATTTTTGTTTATTCATCGATCTTGTAAACAAGCATGTTGTTTTTGTTGCTATATGTTTACTTATTCGTTGATCACGTGAACAACTGAATTGTTTTGTTTTTGGAGCTTTTGTTTATCATTTTATGTGTGATCAAGTCCATTGTGTTGTTTTTGGAGCTTTTGCTTATTATTTTAATAACACCATTTCCATTTTCGTAACATTATGTATGTATGTATGTATGTAGTAGTGATTGTGGTATCATAATGGGACTAAATGCTGGCCTAAGTGGGCCCTCTTCCTTTAAAGGAAGTGCCCCACCTTACCTAAACTAACCTAACGTAAGCCTTTATAAATACATGCATTATATGCAGGCTAGACCAATGTCATACTCTAAGAAATGTGATGGCAATCCACACTAAACATCGTTTCCTTCGGGATGCCTTCAACGCTCTAGGACCTCATGTAGATTGATAATGTCCCAAATTGTACAATTTTGTTTGCACACGTACACCTATTCATTCAGAATATGTCGTCATCGCTGAAAATGAAATTTCGCAAGGATTCATCCCCTAAACAGAATTCCCCATTTTGATAAAACAATTTTGTTTTCTGCACATCGTGTTCAATGCGTCCATGGTGATCAGAGTGAATAACTGACAACGGATTTCGCAGATATGGCTTCAGCAAGATTGCCGTCAAAGTTTAAAAGATCCTTTTGGAAGACCCGATGATAAATATTTGTTCAAATAATTTTAATTTATAATTTTGCATATTTATGTCTGTAGTCTATGTAAATTTGCATTAAATTGCAGAATAAATACAAAATTTTGAATGCATTTTGAAAAAAATTTAATCCCTTTTTTGCCTCTACAAAAATGTCTATGTGTCCATGGACGATAATGTAATTAATTACACAATAATAATCACATTTAATTACAAATAATATTTTATAAAAACATAATAATCTCATAACAACAAAGGGGAAAAAATATTATTTGATTATAAATTATTTATTAAGTGAAGGGGGGGGGGGGGGTGGTTAGGGGAAAAACATGTACATTCACATTTAAATCATAATCGAAATTTAATTACAAATGACAGAGAATTATTTATCAAGAGATTAACAAATTTATAGACAAATTTATTATAATACATAATAAAATAATAAAATTAATTATTTATTAATTGTATGTGTATAACAAAAAAAAATACAATATAAAATTAAATATGAAATAAAATGCCTTTTTTTCGTATTGAATATTTTTTAGTCGCCGTAGTCTAGTTGGTAGTGTGTCGGCTTATTAGACGTAAAGCCAGGGTTCGAGACCCAGGCCAGACATCAAAACAAAAATACAAAAAGTATTTCTTCGACGATTTCCTCTCAGCAGATTTCTGGCAAAACCTCTGAGAGTAAATAAAATTGCCATGAAAAGTTTCTCAAAAAATCTGTCGTTCGGAGTCGACTTTAAACTGTAGGTCCCGCCACTTATGTATAAAATTAACACACACAACATAAGTGGTGTGAGAAACTAGGTCAATAATCCTGACTGAAGGGTTGTAATGACCAATTATGTATGTATGTATGTAGTTGATGATTTCAAACATTTTTGGACTTAATTGTATGATGTTGACACCAACTACAATAGGACGGCAATACATGCCACACAGAACATGCCACATTTGATTTGCACAAGCGATTTGAGGTTCTATTCGGCTTATGTGTAGGTAATGTGAATTGGCCATCTAGAGCGTGCGATTTTACATCGTTAGACTTTTTCCCTCAAGTCCCTGGTGTAGGCGAATATGCCACAAAGCGCATTAGTCTTCAAGGCCAAAATATTACATGCCATTGATCTAATTCTGTTTAATTTATGCGCCAGAGTCATGGATAATTGAACATTTCGAATGCACTGGACCCAGAGAAATCGTGACGGATATTTGAACGATGTTATCCCTCCTATGGATTTTGCGAGGAGGAAGTGATTGCCTTTTATCTGTCAGTACCCTGCTCTTGTCATAAAGACACAGAGGTTTTTCTCTCCCTCTCATTCCGTTGCATTTTCTGACTGCTGCAATATCAAGCCTTATTTTGCACTCGGCATTGTTTTCTCTAGGGAATGTTTGACACCCAGATAGAATTGTTGGCCTAAGTGCGACGATTTCCTTTAAGAAGTTTCTCCTCCCTACCTAACCTATTCAACATATGTATAATGGCTTCAAAGTGACTAAAAAATATTTATTAAAGCTAAGTTTTCAATTTCTTTCCAATTACCAATTCTATTGCCTACATTTAGGCTTTCAAAATTCATAAATTATTTATACGGAATATATTTTGAAAAGTTTTAAAAAGTTCGAAGAAAATATTCACAATTCAAATGATTAAAATATGGTGAATTCCTTTATTTTCATGAAAAGATTAAAAAGCCTAACTACTACACAGCCAAAGTAACCTACCAACCGTAATAAATTTGTGAATATTATGTTAATTTAAATGTTTGTCTTTGTATACTTTAACTAAACCTAGACGCACAAAGCTATATTTATTTAAACCTTAAAATATATTTAAAGGCAAAACATCATACCACCATATCTTGTCTTTTCCTTTTCATAACAACCTTTTGCCTGATTATAATATATTCCCATAAAAGACTCCTTAACCCCTCAGAGTATGCTCCTTTTCTCCTATTATTTAATATCTCCTAACCGATGACATAAAGCATACTTTACGCGTTCTTAAACTTTAACTCGATTGTGGAGAATAACAAAGCGACAGCCACAACAACGACAACATTAAACAGAAGTGAATATTAAATAAGCTGAGTATGATATTCATGGCATACTTCTAGGCGATTTTAATATATACACAACAAAACACAAAACAGCCTTTATGGGTCTATAGAGTGTATTCCTTCCACCTATGTGATTGTATGTGTGTGAGTCTGTATACGACTAGTATTTATTACTAAATTTATGAATTATTCATTATTTGTGAAAATAATAGATCATGCTAAACAATGGAGTACTATTCCTGCCTTTTCAGCCTTAAAATATGCTTAAATAACTTGCAATTCCATTTTAGATAGCATACTAAAAGGGGGATATGAAATTAAATATTTTAGGGCGAAATTAGCATAAAAACTTGGAAAGTCAGGTTAAAATAAATAAAAAAAAATACCATAAAAAAGTACTAAAATACAGAAAGTACTTTTTGATATGTTAAACAAAAGGGGAAAATTTTTAATAAATTGAGTAAGAAGTAGAATAGAAAGCTATAAAATAAATGGGATCAATTAAATCAAATGAAAAATTGAACCAAAGGTAATATTTACCCCCAAAGGAATCCAATCTGAAAATAAAACTGAATTTTGTCAGAAAAAATATTTAATTAAACACCAAATCAAAAAAGTACCAAATCAAAAAAAGTACTACATCAGAAAGTGCCAATTGAAAAAAATACCAATCCTAAGAAGTACCTGTAGTGACATAAAATGGCAGAAAATATTGTAAGAAAAAATAGTTGCCATAAAAATTAACAAAAATAGACGTACACCCACCTCCCTAATGTTTCCTTTTCTAAGACCTACTTCTAGGTGGGCCTACAACTCCGTGGAACTATCGGTTCTCACGTATGACTTCATAGTATCAAGGAAGCTCTAGTAGTGGTATTTTGTCAGCTTATCGGGTGCTTTTTTACGAGACCTCCCCATACAGATAGATTGAGGTTTTTAAAGAAATTCTCCAAGTTTTCCGAATTGAGGATAAGGAACCTTGAGTCTGGATTTTACAGGCTATATCGTCAGGGTATGTGATTTCGCCAAGCTGTCCTGAATGGTATTTTCACATCGGGACCATTAACGTAATTTACGTAGTTTGCTAAATGGAGGCTGCCACTGATAGGAGTATACTTTAAGGCCGCTTCCATAGGTTCGTCTTTCACGCTAACGTCTTCGCTATCACAAAGGAGCTGATTTGAAAATGGATTCCGCAGGTCCTCGTAAAGACATATGGCCTATTTCTGGATACTTACTTAACTAGCTAGTAAACTGTTAGTTTCTTAACTAACTACTTAGCTCGTTAATTTCGTAATTAGCTAGTTAGATCGTTAGTTTCTTAACTAGCTAGTTCGCTAATTAGCTAGCTGAAAAGCTGGCAAGCTAGGTAGCTGGAAAGCGCGGTAGTAGAATAGTTGTAGTAGTAGCAGCTACTTACTAGCTATCAATGTAGTCAGCTTCCCAGCTATACTATTGAGTATACTACACCATACGAGCTACTTAGCTCGTTCGTTCCTTAATTGCTGGTTTCTTAGCTCGTTAGTTCTTTAACTAGTTACTTAGCTCGACAGTTTCATAACTACCCAGTTAGTTCGTTAGTTTCTTAAATAGCCAGTTAGTTTCCTAATTAGCTACTTATTTCGTTACGTAGATCGCTAGTTAGGTTCTTAAATAGCCAGTAAGTTCGTTGGTTTCTTAAACAGCCAGTTCGTTATTTTCTTACCTTACAGTTAGCTCGTTAGTTTCTTAACTATCTAGGTCGCTAGTTAGTTTCCTAACTAGCCAGTTAGTTCATTAGTTTCTTAACTAATTTGCTACTTAGTTTCTTAACTAGCTAGTCCGCTAGTTAATTTCTTAACTAGCCCGTTATCTCGTTAGTTTCTTAACTAACCAGTTAGTTTCTTACCTTGCCAGTTAGCTCGTTCGTTTCTTAACTAGCCAGTTTGCTAGTTAGTTTCTTAACTAGCTAGGTCGCTACTTAGTTTTTTAACTATCTAGGTCGCTAATTAGCTACCCAGTTCACTAGTTAGTTTTAGGACTAGCTATTTCGCTAGTTAGATCCTTAACTAGCTACTTAGCTCGTAAGCTAGTTAGTTTCTTCACTAGCCAGTTAGTTCGTTAGTTTCTTAACTAGCTAGTTTGATATTTAGTTTCATAACTAGCTAGTTCGCTAGTTAGTTTCTTGACTACCCAGTTTGTTAGTTAGTTTCTTGACTAGCTAGTATGCTAGTTAGTTTCTTAACTAGCTAGTTTGCTAGTTAGTTTCTTGACTAGCTAGTTTGCTAGTTAGTTTCTTGACTAGCTAGTTTACTAGTTAGTTTCTTGACTAGCTAGTTCACTAGTTAGTTTCTTAACTAGCTAGTTCGCTAGTTAGTTTCTTAACTAGCTAGTTTGCTAGTTAGTTTCTTAACTAGCTATTTCGCTAGTTAGTTTCTTAACTAGCTAGTTCACTAGTTAGTTTCTTGACTAGCTATTTCGCTAGTTAGTTTCTTAACTAGCTATTTCGCTAGTTAGTTTCTTAACTAGCTAGTTTGCTAGTTAGTTTCTTGACTAGCTAGTTCGCTAGTTAGTTTCTTGACTAGCTAGTTCGCTAGTTAGTTTCTTGACTAGCTAGTTTGCTAGTTAGTTTCTTAACTAGCTAGTTTACTAGTTAGTTTCTTGACTAGCTAGTTCACTAGTTAGTTTCTTGACTAGCTAGTTCGCTAGTTAGTTTCTTAACTAGCTAGTTCACTAGTTAGTTTCTTAACTAGCTAGTTAGTTTCTTAACTAGCTAGTTTGCTAGTTAGTTTCTTGACTAGCTAGTTCACTAGTTAGTTTCTTGACTAGCTAGTTCGCTAGTTAGTTTCTTGACTAGCTAGTTCGCTAGTTAGTTTCTTGACTAGCCAGTTTGCTAGTTAGTTTCTTGACAAGCTAGGTTGCTAGTTAGTTTCTTGACTAGCTAGTTTGCTAGTTAGTTTCTTGATTAGCTATTTCGCTAGTTAGTTTCTTGACTAGCTAGTTTGCTAGATAGTTTCTTAACTAGCTAGTTAGTTTCTTGACTAGCTAGTTTGCTAGTTAGTTTCTTGACTAGCTATTTCGCTAGTTAGTTTCTTGACTAGCCAGTTTGCTAGTTAGTTTCTTGACTAGCTAGTTAGCTAGTTAGTTTCTTGACTAGCCAGTTTGCTAGTTAGTTTCTTGACTAGCTAGTTCGCTAGTTAGTTTCTTAACTAGCTAGTTTGCTAGTTAGTTTCTTGACTAGCTATTTCGCTAGTTAGTTTCTTAACTAGCTAGTTCACTAGTTAGTTTCTTGACTAGCTATTTCGCTAGTTAGTTTCTTAACTAGCTATTTCGCTAGTTAGTTTCTTAACTAGCTAGTTTGCTAGTTAGTTTCTTGACTAGCTAGTTCGCTAGTTAGTTTCTTGACTAGCTAGTTCGCTAGTTAGTTTCTTAACTAGCTAGTTTACTAGTTAGTTTCTTGACTAGCTAGTTCACTAGTTAGTTTCTTGACTAGCTAGTTCGCTAGTTAGTTTCTTAACTAGCTAGTTCACTAGTTAGTTTCTTAACTAGCTAGTTAGTTTCTTAACTAGCTAGTTTGCTAGTTAGTTTCTTGACTAGCTAGTTCACTAGTTAGTTTCTTGACTAGCTAGTTCGCTAGTTAGTTTCTTGACTAGCTAGTTCGCTAGTTAGTTTCTTGACTAGCCAGTTTGCTAGTTAGTTTCTTGACAAGCTAGGTTGCTAGTTAGTTTCTTGACTAGCTAGTTTGCTAGTTAGTTTCTTGATTAGCTATTTCGCTAGTTAGTTTCTTGACTAGCTAGTTTGCTAGATAGTTTCTTAACTAGCTAGTTAGTTTCTTGACTAGCTAGTTTGCTAGTTAGTTTCTTGACTAGCTATTTCGCTAGTTAGTTTCTTGACTAGCCAGTTTGCTAGTTAGTTTCTTGACTAGCTAGTTAGCTAGTTAGTTTCTTGACTAGCCAGTTTGCTAGTTAGTTTCTTGACTAGCTAGTTCGCTAGTTAGTTTCTTGACTAGCCAGTTTGCTAGTTAGTTTCTTGACTAGCTAGGTTGCTAGTTAGTTTCTTGACTAGCTAGTTTGCTAGTTAGTTTCTTGATTAGCTATTTCGCTAGTTAGTTTCTTGACTAGCTAGTTTGCTAGATAGTTTCTTGATTAGCTATTTCGCTAGTTAGTTTCTTGACTAGCTAGTTCGCTAGTTAGTTTCTTGACTAGCCAGTTTGCTAGTTAGTTTCTTGACTAGCTAGTTCGCTAGTTAGTTTCTTGACTAGCTAGTTCGCTAGTTAGTTTCTTGACTAGCTAGTTCACTAGTTAGTTTCTTGACTAGCTAGTTCGCTAGTTAGTTTCTTGACTAGCTAGTTCGCTAGTTAGTTTCTTGACTAGCCAGTTTGCTAGTTAGTTTCTTGACTAGCTAGGTTGCTAGTTAGTTTCTTGACTAGCTAGTTTGCTAGTTAGTTTCTTGATTAGCTATTTCGCTAGTTAGTTTCTTGACGAGCTAGTTTGCTAGATAGTTTCTTAACTAGCTAGTTAGTTTATTGACTAGCTAGTTTGCTAGTTAGTTTCTTGACTAGCTATTTTTCTAGTTAGTTTCTTGACTAGCTATTTTTCTAGTTAGTTTCTTGACTAGCCAGTTTGCTAGTTAGTTTCTTGACTAGCTATTTCGCTAGTTAGTTTCTTGACTAGCTATTTCGCTAGTTAGTTTCTTAACTAGCTATTTCGCTAGTTAGTTTCTTAACTAGCTAGTTTGCTAGTTAGTTTCTTGACTAGCTAGTTTGCTAGTTAGTTTCTTAACTAGCTAGTTCACCAGTTAGTTTCTTGACTAGCTATTTCGCTAGTTAGTTTCTTAACTAGCTATTTCGCTAGTTAGTTTCTTAACTAGCTAGTTTGCTAGTTAGTTTCTTGACTAGCTAGTTCGCTAGTTAGTTTCTTGACTAGCTAGTTTACTAGTTAGTTTCTTGACTAGCTAGTTCACTAGTTAGTTTCTTAACTAGCTAGTTCACTAGTTAGTTTCTTAACTAGCTAGTTTGCTAGTTAGTTTCTTGACTAGCTAGTTCACTAGTTAGTTTCTTGACTAGCTAGTTCGCTAGTTAGTTTCTTGACTAGCTAGTTTACTAGTTAGTTTCTTGACTAGCTAGTTTGTTAGTTAGCTTCATAACTAGCTAGTTTGCTAGTTAGTTTCTTAACTAGCTAGTTTACTAGTTAGTTTCTTGACTAGCTAGTTCACTAGTTAGCTTCATAACTAGCTAGTTTGCTAGTTAGTTTCTTAACTAGCTAGTTTACTAGTTAGTTTCTTGACTAGCTAGTTCACTAGTTAGTTTCTTAACTTGCTAGTTTGCTAGTTAGTTTCTTGACTAGCTATTTCGCTAGTTAGTTTCTTGACTAGCTATTTCGCTAGTTAGTTTCTTAACTAGCTAGTTCACTAGTTAGTTTCTTGACTAGCTAGTTTGCTAGTTAGTTTCTTGACTAGCTATTTCGCTAGTTAGTTTCTTAACTAGCTAGTTCACTAGTTAGTTTCTTGACTAGCTATTTCGCTAGTTAGTTTCTTAACTAGCTATTTCGCTAGTTAGTTTCTTAACTAGCTAGTTTGCTAGTTAGTTTCTTGACTAGCTATTTCGCTAGTTAGTTTCTTAACTAACTAGTTCACTAGTTAGTTTCTTGACTAGCTATTTCGCTAGTTAGTTTCTTAACTAGCTAGTTTGCTAGTTAGTTTCTTGACTAGCTAGTTCGCTAGTTAGTTTCTTGACTAGCTATTTCGCTAGTTAGTTTCTTAACTAGCTAGTTCACTAGTTAGTTTCTTGACTAGCTAGTTTGCTAGTTAGTTTCTTGACTAGCTATTTCGCTAGTTAGTTTCTTAACTAGCTAGTTTACTAGTTAGTTTCTTGACTAGCTAGTTCACTAGTTAGTTTCTTGACTAGCTAGTTCGCTAGTTAGTTTCTTGACTAGCTAGTTTACTAGTTAGTTTCTTGACTAGCTAGTTTGTTAGTTAGCTTCATAACTAGCCAGTTTGCTAGTTAGTTTCTTAACTAGCTAGTTTACTAGTTAGTTTCTTGACTAGCTAGTTCACTAGTTAGTTTCTTAACTTGCTTGTTTTGCTAGTTAGTTTCTTGACTAGCTATTTCGCTAGTTAGTTTCCTAACTAGCTATTTCGCTAGTTAGTTTCTTAACTAGCTAGTTCACTAGTTAGTTTCTTGACTAGCTATTTCGCTAGTTAGTTTCTTAACTAGCTATTTCGCTAGTTAGTTTCTTAACTAGCTAGTTCGCTAGTTAGTTCCTTGACTAGCTAGTTTGCTAGTTAGTTTCTTAACTAGCTAGTTTACTAGTTAGTTTCTAGACTAGCTAGTTCACTAGTTAGTTTCTTGACTAGCTAGTTTGCTAGTTAGTTTCTTGACTAGCTAGTTCGCTAGTTAGTTTCTTGACTAGCTAGTTTGCTAGTTAGTTTCTTAAGTAGCTAGTTTACTAGTTAGTTTCTTAACTAGCTAGTTTGCTAGTTAGTTTCTTAACTATCTAGTTTACTAGTTAGTTTCTTGACTAGCTAGTTCACTAGTTAGTTTCTTAACTAGCTAGTTTGCTAGTTAGTTTCTTAACTAGCTAGTTTACTAGTTAGTTTCTTGACTAGCTAGTTCACTAGTTAGTTTCTTAACTAGCTAGTTCGCTAGTTAGTTTCTTAACTAGCTAGTTTGCTAGTTAGTTTCTTAACTAGCTAGTTTACTAGTTAGTTTCTTGACTAGCTAGTTCACTAGTTAGTTTCTTAACTAGCTAGTTCGCTAGTTAGTTTCTTAACTAGCTAGTTTACTAGTTACTTTCTTGACTAGCTAGTTCACTAGTTAGTTTCTTAACTAGCTAGTTTGCTAGTTAGTTTCTTGACTAGCTAGTTTGCTAGTTAGTTTCTTGACTAGCTAGTTCACTAGTTAGTTTCTTGACTAGCTAGTTCACTAGTTGGTTTCTTGACTAGCTAGTTCACTAGTTGGTTTCTTGACTAGCTGGTTTGCTATTTAGTTTCTTGACTAGCTAGTTCACTAGTTGGTTTCTTGACTAGCTAGTTCACTAGTTGGTTTCTTGACTAGCTGGTTTGCTAGTTAGTTTCTAGAATAACTATTTCGCTAGTTAGTTTCTTGACTAGCTAGTTTGCTAGTTAGTTTCTTGACTAGCTAGTTCACTAGTTGGTTTCTTGACTAGCTAGTTTCCTAGTTAGTTTCTAGAATAACTATTTCGCTAGTTAGTTTCTTGACTAGCTAGTTTGCTAGTTAGTTTCTTGACTAGCTAGTTCACTAGTTGGTTTCTTGACTAGCTGGTTTGCTAGTTAGTTTCTAGAATAACTATTTCGCTAGTTAGTTTCTTGACTAGCTAGTTTGCTAGTTAGTTTCTTGACTAGCTAGTTCACTAGTTGGTTTCTTGACTAGCTAGTTTGCTAGTTAGTTTCTTGACTAGCTATTTCGCTAGTTAGTTTCTTGACTAGCTAGTTTGCTAGTTAGTTTCTTGACTAGCTAGTTCACTAGTTGGTTTCTTGACTAGCTAGTTTCCTAGTTAGTTTCTTGTCTACCTATTTTACTAGTTAGTTTCTTAACTAGCTAGTTTGCTAGTTATTTTCTTAACTAGCTAAGTTCACTAGTTGGTTTCTTGACTAGCTAGTTCACTAGTTGGTTTCTTGACTAGCTAGTTTCCTAGTTAGTTTCTTAACCAGCTAATTTGCTAGTCAGTTTCTTGACTAGCTAGTTCACTAGTTGGTTTCTTGACTAGCTAGTTTCCTAGTTAGTTTCTTAACTAGCTAGTTCACTAGTTATTTTCTTAACTAGCTAAGTTCACTAGTTGGTTTCTTGACTAGCTAGTTCACTAGTTGGTTTCTTGACTAGCTAGTTTCCTAGTTAGTTTCTTAACCAGCTAATTTGCTAGTCAGTTTCTTGACTAGCTAGTTCACTAGTTGGTTTCTTGACTAGCTAGTTTCCTAGTTAGTTTCTTAACTAGCTAGTTCACTAGTTGGTTTCTTAACTAGCTAGTTCACTAGTTATTTTCTTAACTAGCTAAGTTCACTAGTTAGTTTCTTAACTAGCTAGTTTGCTAGTTAGTTTCTTAACTAGCTAGTTCACTAGTTGGTTTCTTAACTAGCTAGTTCACTAGTTGGTTTCTTGACTAGCTGGTTTGCTATTTAGTTTCTTGACTAGCTAGTTCACTAGTTGGTTTCTTAACTAGCTAGTTCACTAGTTGGTTTCTTGACTAGCTGGTTTGCTAGTTAGTTTCTAGAATAACTATTTCGCTAGTTAGTTTCTTAACTAGCTAGTTTGCTAGTTAGTTTCCTAACTAGCTATTTCGCTAGTTAGTTTCTTAACTAGCTAGTTCACTAGTTATTTTCTTAACTAGCTAAGTTCACTAGTTGGTTTCTTGACTAGCTGGTTTGCTAGTTAGTTTCTTGACTAGCTAGTTTGCTAGTTAGTTTCTTGACTAGCTAGTTTGCTAGTTGGTTTCTTGACTAGCTAGTTTGCTAGTTGGTTTCTTGACTAGCTGGTTTGCTAGTTAGTTTCTTGACTAGCTAGTTTGCTAGTTAGTTTCTTGACTAGCTAGTTCACTAGTTATTTTCTTAACTATCTAAGTTCACTAGTTGGTTTCTTGACTAGCTGGTTCACTAGTTAGTTTCTTGACTAGCTATTTCGCTAGTTAGTTTCTTAACTAGATAGTTTGCTAGTTAGTTTCTTAACTAGCCAGTTTGCTAGTTAGTTTCTTGACTAGCTAGTTTGCTAGTTAGTTTCTTAACTAGCTAGTTTACTAGTTAGTTTCTTGACTAGCTAGTTCACTAGTTAGTTTCTTAACTAGCTAGTTTGCTAGTTAGTTTCTTGACTAGCCAGTTTGCTAGTTAGTTTCTTGACTAGCTAGTTCGCTAGTTAGTTTCTTGACTAGCTAGTTCGCTAGTTAGTTTCTTAACTAGCTAGTTTGCTAGTTAGTTTCTTAACTAGCCAGTTTGCCAGTTAGTTTCTTGACTAGCTAGTTAGTTTCTTAACTAGCTAGTTTACTAGTTAGTTTCTTGACTAGCTAGTTTACTAGTTAGTTTCTTGACTAGCTAGTTCACTAGTTAGTTTCTTGACTAGCTAGTTCACTAGTTAGTTTCTTAACTAGCTAGTTTGCTAGATAGTTTCTTGACTAGCCAGTTTGCTAGTTAGTTTCTTGACTAGCTAGTTCACTAGTTAGTTTCTTAACTAGCTAGTTTGCTAGTTAGTTTCTTGACTAGCCAGTTTGCTAGTTAGTTTCTTGACTAGCTAGTTCACTAGTTAGTTTCTTAACTAGCTAGTTCGCTAGTTAGTTTCTTAACTAGCTAGTTTGCTAGTTAGTTTCTTAACTAGCTAGTTTGCTAGTTAGTTTCTTAACTAGCTAGTTTGCTAGTTAGTTTCTTGACTAGCTAGTTTGCTAGTTAGTTTCTTGACCAGCTAGTTTGCTAGTTAGTTTCTTGACTAGCTATTTCGCTAGTTAGTTTCTTGACTAGCTAGTTTACTAGTTAGTTTCTTGACTAGCTAGTTCACTAGTTAGTTTCTTAACTAGCTAGTTTGCTAGTTAGTTTCTTGACTAGCTAGTTCGCTAGTTAGTTTCTTGACTAGCTAGTTTGCTAGTTAGTTTCTTAACTAGCTAGTTTACTAGTTAGTTCCTTAACTAGCTAGTTTACTAGTTAGTTTCTTGACTAGCTAGTTCACTAGTTAGTTTCTTGACTAGCTAGTTCGCTAGTTAGTTTCTTAACTAGCTAGTTCACTAGTTAGTTTCTTAACTAGCTAGTTTGCTAGTTAGTTTCTTGACTAGCTAGTTCGCTAGTTAGTTTCTTGACTAGCTAGTTCGCTAGTTAGTTTCTTGACTAGCTAGTTTGCTAGTTAGTTTCTTGACTAGCTAGTTCGCTAGTTAGTTTCTTGACTAGCTAGTTCGCTAGTTAGTTTCTTAACTAGCTAGTTTGCTAGTTAGTTTCTTGACTAGCTAGTTTGCTAGTTAGTTTCTTAACTAGCTATTTCGCTAGTTAGTTTCTTAACTAGCTAGTTCACTAGTTAGTTTCTTGACTAGCTATTTCGCTAGTTAGTTTCTTAACTAGCTATTTCGCTAGTTAGTTTCTTAACTAGCTAGTTTACTAGTTAGTTTCTTAACTAGCTAGTTTGCTAGTTAGTTTCTTAACTAGCTAGTTTACTAGTTAGTTTCTTGACTAGCTAGTTCACTAGTTAGTTTCTTAACTAGCTAGTTCGCTAGTTAGTTTCTTAACTAGCTAGTTTGCTAGTTAGTTTCTTGACTAGCTAGTTCACTAGTTAGTTTCTTGACTAGCTAGTTCGCTAGTTAGTTTCTTAACTAGCTAGTTTGCTAGTTAGTTTCTTAACTAGCTAGTTTACTAGTTAGTTTCTTGACTAGCTAGTTCGCTAGTTAGTTTCTTAACTAGCTATTTCGCTAGTTAGTTTCTTAACTAGCTAGTTTGCTAGTTAGTTTCTTGACTAGCTAGTTCGCTAGTTAGTTTCTTGACTAGCTAGTTTGCTAGTTAGTTTCTTGACTAGCTAGGTTGCTAGTTAGTTTCTTGACTAGCTAGTTCACTAGTTAGTTTCTTAACTCGGTAGTTTGCTAGTTAGTTTCTTGACTAGTTATTTCGCTAGTTAGTTTCTTGACTAGCTAGTTTGCTAGATAGTTTCTTAACTAGCTAGTTAGTTTCTTGACTAGCTAGGTTGCTAGTTAGTTTCCTGACTAGCTATTTCGCTAGTTAGTTTCTTAACTAGCTAGTTAGTTTCTTGACTAGCTATTTCTCTAGTTAGTTTCTTGACTAGCCAGTTTGCTAGTTAGTTTCTTGACTAGCTAGTTCGCTAGTTAGTTTCTTGACTAGCTAGTTCACTAGTTAGTTTCTTAACTAGCTAGTTCGCTAGTTAGTTTCTTAACTAGCTAGTTTACTAGTTAGTTTCTTGACTAGCTAGTTCACTAGTTAGTTTCTTGACTAGCTAGTTCGCTAGTTAGTTTCTTAACTAGCTATTTCGCTAGTTAGTTTCTTAACTAGCTAGTTTGCTAGTTAGTTTCTTGACTAGCTACTTCGCTAGTTAGTTTCTTGACTAGCTAGTTCACTAGTTAGTTTCTTGACTAGCTAATTTGCTAGTTAGTTTCTTGACTAGCTAGTTCACTAGTTGGTTTCTTGACTATCTAGTTTGCTAGTTAGTTTCTTGACTAGCTAGTTTGCTAGTTAGTTTCTTGACTAGCTAGTTCACTAGTTAGTTTCTTGACTAGCTAGTTTGCTAGTTAGTTTCTTGACTAGCTATTTCTCTAGTTAGTTTCTTGACTAGCCAGTTTGCTAGTTAGTTTCTTGACTAGCTAGTTCACTAGTTGGTTTCTTGACTAGCTAGTTTCCTAGTTAGTTTCTTGACTAGCTAGTTCACTAGTTGGTTTCTTGACTAGCTAGTTCACTAGTTGGTTTCTTGACTAGCTGGTTTGCTATTTAGTTTCTTGACTAGCTAGTTCACTAGTTGGTTTCTTGACTAGCTAGTTCACTAGTTGGTTTCTTGACTAGCTGGTTTGCTAGTTAGTTTCTAGAATAACTATTTCGCTAGTTAGTTTCTTGACTAGCTAGTTTGCTAGTTAGTTTCTTAACTAGCTAGTTTGCTAGTTAGTTTCTTGACTAGCTATTTCGCTAGTTAGTTTCTTGACTAGCTAGTTTGCTAGTTAGTTTCTTAACTAGCTAGTTTGCTAGTTAGTTTCTTGACTAGCTAGTTTCCTAGTTAGTTTCTTGACTAGCTAGTTTCCTAGTTAGTTTCTTGACTAGCTAGTTCACTAGTTGGTTTCTTGACTAGCTAGTTCACTAGTTGGTTTCTTGACTAGCTGGTTTGCTAGTTAGTTTCTAGAATAACTATTTCGCTAGTTAGTTTCTTGACTAGCTAGTTTGCTAGTTAGTTTCTTAACTAGCTAGTTTGCTAGTTAGTTTCTTGACTAGCTATTTCGCTAGTTAGTTTCTTGACTAGCTAGTTTCCTAGTTAGTTTCTTGACTAGCTAGTTTGCTAGTTAGTTTCTTGACTAGCTAGTTCACTAGTTGGTTTCTTGACTAGCTAGTTTCCTAGTTAGTTTCTTGACTAGCTAGTTCACTAGTTGGTTTCTTGACTAGCTGGTTTGCTAGTTAGTTTCTAGAATAACTATTTCGCTAGTTAGTTTCTTGACTAGCTAGTTCACTAGTTGGTTTCTTGACTAGCTAGTTTCCTAGTTGGTTTCTTGACTAGCTAGTTCACTAGTTGGTTTCTTGACTAGCTGGTTTGCTAGTTAGTTTCTAGAATAACTATTTCGCTAGTTAGTTTCTTGACTAGCTAGTTTGCTAGTTAGTTTCTTAACTAGCTAGTTAGTTTCTTGACTAGCTAGTTTGCTAGTTAGTTTCTTGACCAGCTAGTTTGCTAGTTAGTTTCTTGACCAGCTAGTTCACTAGTTGGTTTCTTGACTAGCTGGTTTGCTATTTAGTTTTTTGACTAGCTAGTTTGCTAGTTAGTTTCTTGACTAGCTATTTCGCTAGTTAGTTTCTTGACTAGCTAGTTTGCTAGTTAGTTTCTTGACTAGCTAGTTCACTAGTTAGTTTCTTGACTAGCTATTTCGCTAGTTAGTTTCTTAACTAGCTAGTTTGCTAGTTAGTTTCTTGACTAGCTATTTCTCTAGTTAGTTTCTTGACTAGCCAGTTTGCTAGTTAGTTTCTTGACTAGCTATTTCTCTAGTTAGTTTCTTGACTAGCCAGTTTGCTAGTTAGTTTCTTGACTAGCTAGTTCACTAGTTAGTTTCTTGACTAGCTAATTTGCTAGTTAGTTTCTTGACTAGCTAGTTCACTAGTTGGTTTCTTGACTAGCTAGTTTGCTAGTTAGTTTCTTGACTAGCTATTTCTCTAGTTAGTTTCTTGACTAGCCAGTTTGCTAGTTAGTTTCTTGACTAGCTAGTTTGGTAGTTAGTTTCTTGACTAGCTATTTCTCTAGTTAGTTTCTTGACTAGCCAGTTTGCTAGTTAGTTTCTTGACTAGCTAGTTCACTAGTTAGTTTCTTGACTAGCTAATTTGCTAGTTAGTTTCTTGACTAGCTAGTTCACTAGTTAGTTTCTTAACTAGCTATTTCGCTAGTTAGTTTCTTAACTAGATAGTTTGCTAGTTAGTTTCTTGACTAGCTACTTCGCTAGTTAGTTTCTTGACTAGCTATTTCGCTAGTTAGTTTCTTAACTAGCTATTTCGCTAGTTAGTTTCTTAACTAGCTAGTTTGCTAGTTAGTTTCTTGACTAGCTAGTTCGCTAGTTAGTTTCTTGACTAGCTAGTTTGCTAGTTAGTTTCTTGACTAGCTAGGTTGCTTGTTAGTTTCTTGACTAGCTAGTTCACTAGTTAGTTTCTTAACTCGGTAGTTTGCTAGTTAGTTTCTTGACTAGTTATTTCGCTAGTTAGTTTCTTGACTAGCTAGTTTGCTAGATAGTTTCTTAACTAGCTAGTTAGTTTCTTGACTAGCTAGGTTGCTAGTTAGTTTCTTGACTAGCTATTTCGCTAGTTAGTTTCTTAACTAGCTAGTTAGTTTCTTGACTAGCTATTTCTCTAGTTAGTTTCTTGACTAGCCAGTTTGCTAGTTAGTTTCTTGACTAGCTAGTTCACTAGTTAGTTTCTTAACTAGCTAGTTCGCTAGTTAGTTTCTTAACTAGCTAGTTTACTAGTTAGTTTCTTGACTAGCTAGTTCACTAGTTAGTTCCTTGACTAGCTAGTTCGCTAGTTAGTTTCTTAACTAGCTATTTCGCTAGTTAGTTTCTTAACTAGCTATTTCGCTAGTTAGTTTCTTAACTAGCTAGTTTGCTAGTTAGTTTCTTGACTAGCTACTTCGCTAGTTAGTTTCTTGACTAGCTATTTCGCTAGTTAGTTTCTTGACTAGCTAGTTCACTAGTTAGTTTCTTGACTAGCTAATTTGCTAGTTAGTTTCTTGACTAGCTAGTTCACTAGTTGGTTTCTTGACTAGCTAGTTTGCTAGTTAGTTTCTTGACTAGCTAGTTCACTAGTTAGTTTCTTAACTAGCTAGTTCACTAGTTGGTTTCTTGACTAGCTGGTTTGCTATTTAGTTTCTTGACTAGCTAGTTCACTAGTTGGTTTCTTGACTAGCTGGTTTGCTAGTTAGTTTCTAGAATAACTATTTCGCTAGTTAGTTTTTTGACTAGCTAGTTTGCTAGTTAGTTTCTTGACTAGCTAGTTCACTAGTTGGTTTCTTGACTAGCTAGTTTCCTAGTTAGTTTCTTGACTAGCTAGTTCACTAGTTAGTTTCTTGACTAGCTGGTTTGCTAGTTAGTTTCTAGAATAACTATTTCTCTAGTTAGTTTCTTGACTAGCCAGTTTGCTAGTTAGTTTCTTGACTAGCTAGTTCACTAGTTGGTTTCTTGACTAGCTAGTTTCCTAGTTAGTTTCTTGACTAGCTAGTTCACTAGTTAGTTTCTTGACTAGCTGGTTTGCTAGTTAGTTTCTAGAATAACTATTTCGCTAGTTAGTTTCTTGACTAGCTAGTTTCCTAGTTAGTTTCTTGACTAGCTAGTTCACTAGTTGGTTTCTTGACTAGCTAGTTTCCTAGTTAGTTTCTTGACTAGCTAGTTCACTAGTTAGTTTCTTGACTAGCTGGTTTGCTAGTTAGTTTCTAGAATAACTATTTCGCTAGTTAGTTTCTTGACTAGCTAGTTTGCTAGTTAGTTTCTTGACTAGCTAGTTCACTAGTTAGTTTCTTGACTAGCTGGTTTGCTAGTTAGTTTCTAGAATAACTATTTCGCTAGTTAGTTTCTTGACTAGCTGGTTTGCTAGTTAGTTTCTAGAATAACTATTTCTCTAGTTAGTTTCTTGACTAGCCAGTTTGCTAGTTAGTTTCTTGACTAGCTAGTTTGCTAGTTAGTTTCTTGACTAGCTAGTTTCCTAGTTAGTTTCTTGACTAGCTAGTTCACTAGTTAGTTTCTTGACTAGCTGGTTTGCTAGTTAGTTTCTAGAATAACTATTTCGCTAGTTAGTTTCTTGACTAGCTGGTTTGCTAGTTAGTTTCTAGAATAACTATTTCTCTAGTTAGTTTCTTGACTAGCCAGTTTGCTAGTTAGTTTCTTGACTAGCTAGTTTGCTAGTTAGTTTCTTGACTAGCTAGTTCACTAGTTGGTTTCTTGACTAGCTAGTTTCCTAGTTAGTTTCTTGACTAGCTAGTTCACTAGTTGGTTTTTTGACTAGCTAGTTTGCTAGTTAGTTTCTTGACTAGCTAGTTCACTAGTTAGTTTCTTGACTAGCTAGTTTCCTAGTTAGTTTCTTGACTAGCTAGTTTCCTAGTTAGTTTCTTGACTAGCTAGTTCACTAGTTGGTTTCTTGACTAGCTAGTTTCCTAGTTAGTTTCTTGACTAGCTAGTTCACTAGTTAGTTTCTTGACTAGCTGGTTTGCTAGTTAGTTTCTTGACTAGCTAGTTTGCTAGTTAGTTTCTTGACTAGCTAGTTCACTAGTTGGTTTCTTGACTAGCTAGTTTCCTAGTTAGTTTCTTGACTAGCTATTTCTCTAGTTGGTTTCTTGACTAGCTAGTTTCCTAGTTAGTTTCTTGACTAGCTAGTTCACTAGTTGGTTTCTTGACTAGCTGGTTTGCTATTTAGTTTCTTGACTAGCTAGTTCACTAGTTGGTTTCTTGACTAGCTAGTTCACTAGTTGGTTTCTTGACTAGCTGGTTTGCTAGTTAGTTTCTAGAATAACTATTTCGCTAGTTAGTTTCTTGACTAGCTAGTTTGCTAGTTAGTTTCTTAACTAGCTGGTTTGCTAGTTAGTTTCTTGACTAGCTATTTCGCTAGTTAGTTTCTTGACTAGCTAGTTTCCTAGTTAGTTTCTTGACTAGCTAGTTTCCTAGTTAGTTTCTTGACTAGCTAGTTCACTAGTTGGTTTCTTGACTAGCTAGTTCACTAGTTGGTTTCTTGACTAGCTGGTTTGCTAGTTAGTTTCTAGAATAACTATTTCGCTAGTTAGTTTCTTGACTAGCTAGTTTGCTAGTTAGTTTCTTAACTAGCTAGTTTGCTAGTTAGTTTCTTGACTAGCTATTTCGCTAGTTAGTTTCTTGACTAGCTAGTTTCCTAGTTAGTTTCTTGACTAGCTAGTTTGCTAGTTAGTTTCTTGACTAGCTAGTTCACTAGTTGGTTTCTTGACTAGCTAGTTTCCTAGTTAGTTTCTTGACTAGCTAGTTCACTAGTTGGTTTCTTGACTAGCTGGTTTGCTAGTTAGTTTCTAGAATAACTATTTCGCTAGTTAGTTTCTTGACTAGCTAGTTCACTAGTTGGTTTCTTGACTAGCTAGTTCACTAGTTGGTTTCTTGACTAGCTGGTTTGCTAGTTAGTTTCTAGAATAACTATTTCGCTAGTTAGTTTCTTGACTAGCTAGTTTGCTAGTTAGTTTCTTAACTAGCTAGTTTGCTAGTTAGTTTCTTGACTAGCTAGTTTGCTAGTTAGTTTCTTGACCAGCTAGTTTGCTAGTTAGTTTCTTGACCAGCTAGTTCACTAGTTGGTTTCTTGACTAGCTAGTTTCCTAGTTAGTTTCTTGACTAGCTAGTTCACTAGTTGGTTTCTTGACTAGCTGGTTTGCTAGTTAGTTTCTAGAATAACTATTTCGCTAGTTAGTTTCTTGACTAGCTAGTTCACTAGTTGGTTTCTTGACTAGCTAGTTTCCTAGTTGGTTTCTTGACTAGCTAGTTCACTAGTTGGTTTCTTGACTAGCTGGTTTGCTAGTTAGTTTCTAGAATAACTATTTCGCTAGTTAGTTTCTTGACTAGCTAGTTTGCTAGTTAGTTTCTTGACCAGCTAGTTCACTAGTTGGCTTCTTGACTAGCTAGTTTCCTAGTTAGTTTCTTGACTAGCTAGTTCACTAGTTGGTTTCTTGACTAGCTGGTTTGCTAGTTAGTTTCTAGAATAACTATTTCGCTAGTTAGTTTCTTGACTAGCTAGTTTGCTAGTTAGTTTCTTAACTAGCTAGTTTGCTAGTTAGTTTCTTAACTAGCTAGTTTGCTAGTTAGTTTCTTGACTAGCAAGTTAGTTTCTTGATTAGCTATTTCGCTAGTTAGTTTCTTGACTAGCTAGTTCACTAGTTAGTTTCTTGACTAGCTAGTTCACTAGTTAGTTTCTTAACTAGCTGGTTTGGTAGTTAGTTTCTTGACTAGCTAGTTCACTAGTTAGTTTCTTGACTAGCTAGTTCACTAGTTAGTTTCTTAACTAGCTAGTTTGCTAGATAGTTTCTTGACTAGCCAGTTTGCTAGTTAGTTTCTTGACTAGCTAGTTCACTAGTTAGTTTCTTAACTAGCTAGTTTGCTAGTTAGTTTCTTGACTAGCCAGTTTGCTAGTTAGTTTCTTGACTAGCTAGTTCACTAGTTAGTTTCTTAACTAGCTAGTTTGCTAGTTAGTTTCTTAACTAGCTAGTTTGCTAGTTAGTTTCTTAACTAGCTAGTTCACTAGTTAGTTTCTTAACTAGCTAGTTCGCTAGTTAGTTTCTTAACTAGCTAGTTCACTAGTTAGTTTCTTGACTAGCTAGTTCACTAGTTAGTTTCTTAACTAGCTAGTTTGCTAGTTAGTTTCTTAACTAGCTAGTTTGCTAGTTAGTTTCTTAACTAGCTAGTTTACTAGTTAGTTTCTTGACTAGCTAGTTCACTAGTTAGTTTCTTAACTAGCTAGTTTGCTAGTTAGTTTCTTAACTAGCTAGTTTACTAGTTAGTTTCTTGACTAGCTAGTTCACTAGTTAGTTTCTTGACTAGCTAGTTCGCTAGTTAGTTTCTTAACTAGCTATTTCGCTAGTTAGTTTCTTAACTAGCTAGTTTGCTAGTTAGCTTCTTGACTAGCTAGTTCGCTAGTTAGTTTCTTGACTAGCTATTTCGCTAGTTAGTTTCTAGACTAGCTAGTTTGCTAGTTGGTTTCTTGACTAGCTAGTTTGCTAGTTAGTTTCTTGACTAGCTAGTTTGCTAGTTAGTTTCTTGACTAGCTAGTTCACTAGTTGGTTTCTTGACTAGCTAGTTCACTAGTTGGTTTCTTGACTAGCTGGTTTGCTATTTAGTTTCTTGACTAGCTAGTTCACTAGTTGGTTTCTTGACTAGCTGGTTTGCTAGTTAGTTTCTAGAATAACTATTTCGCTAGTTAGTTTTTTGACTAGCTAGTTTGCTAGTTAGTTTCTTGACTAGCTATTTCGCTAGTTAGTTTCTTGACTAGCTAGTTTGCTAGTTAGTTTCTTGACTAGCTAGTTCACTAGTTGGTTTCTTGACTAGCTAGTTTCCTAGTTGGTTTCTTGACTAGCTGGTTTGCTATTTAGTTTCTTGACTAGCTAGTTCACTAGTTGGTTTCTTGACTAGCTAGTTCACTAGTTGGTTTCTTGACTAGCTGGTTTGCTAGTTAGTTTCTAGAATAACTATTTCGCTAGTTAGTTTCTTAACTAGCTAGTTTGCTAGTTAGTTTCTTGACTAGCTATTTAGCTAGTTAGTTTCTTGACTAGCTAGTTCACTAGTTGGTTTCTTGACTAGCTGGTTTGCTATTTAGTTTCTTGACTAGCTAGTTCACTAGTTGGTTTCTTGACTAGCTAGTTCACTAGTTGGTTTCTTGACTAGCTGGTTTGCTAGTTAGTTTCTAGAATAACTATTTCGCTAGTTAGTTTCTTAACTAGCTAGTTTGCTGGTTAGTTTCTTGACTAGCTATTTAGCTAGTTAGTTTCTTGACTAGCTAGTTCACTAGTTGGTTTCTTGACTAGCTAGTTTCCTAGTTAGTTTCTTGTCTACCTATTTTACTAGTTAGTTTCTTAACTAGCTAGTTTGCTAGTTTGTTTCTTGACTAGCTAGTTCACTAGTTGGTTTCTTGACTAGCTAGTTTGCTAGTTAGTTTCTTGACCAGCTAGTTTGCTAGTTAGTTTCTTGACTAGCTAGTTCACTAGTTGGTTTCTTGACTAGCTAGTTCACTAGTTGGTTTCTTGACTAGCTAGTTTCCTAGTTAGTTCCTTAACTAGCTAGTTCGCTAGTTAGTTTCTTAACTAGCTAGTTTGCTAGTTAGTTTCTTGACTAGCTATTTCGCTAGTTAGTTTCTTAACTAGCTAGTTCACTAGTTAGTTTCTTAACTAGCTAGTTCACTAGTTAGTTTCTTGACTAGCAAGTTAGTTTCTTGACTAGCTATTTCGCTAGTTAGTTTCTTAACTAGCTAGTTCACTAGTTGGTTTCTTGACTAGCTAGTTTGCTAGTTAGTTTCTTGACTAGCTAGTTCACTAGTTAGTTTCTTAACTAGCTATTTCGCTAGTTAGTTTCTTAACTAGCTAGTTTGCTAGTAAGTTTCTTGACTAGCTAGTTCACTAGTTAGTTTCTTGACTAGCTAGTTTGCTAGTTAGTTTCTTGACTAGCTAGTTCGCTAGTTAGTTTCTTGACTAGCTATTTCGCTAGTTAGTTTCTTTACTAGCTGGTTTGCTAGTTAGTTTCTTGACTAGCTAGTTCGCTAGTTAGTTTCTTGACTAGCTAGTTTGCTAGTTAGTTTCTTGACTAGCTAGTTCGCTAGTTAGTTTCTTAACTAGCTATTTCGCTAGTTAGTTTCTTAACTAGCTAGTTTGCTAGTTAGCTTCTTGACTAGCTAGTTCGCTAGTTAGTTTCTTGACTAGCTATTTCGCTAGTTAGTTTCTTGACTAGCTAGTTTGCTAGTTGGTTTCTTGACTAGCTAGTTTG
The DNA here is from genome assembly GCA_927399465.1 of Sarcophaga caerulescens. Taxonomy (NCBI): domain Eukaryota; kingdom Metazoa; phylum Arthropoda; class Insecta; order Diptera; family Sarcophagidae; genus Sarcophaga; species Sarcophaga caerulescens. The sequence continues at coordinate 111,892,987 of OV656873.1, read as the reverse complement.
CTAGTTAGTTTCTTGACTAGCTAGTTCACTAGTTGGTTTCTTGACTAGCTAGTTCACTAGTTGGTTTCTTGACTAGCTGGTTTGCTAGTTAGTTTCTAGAATAACTATTTCGCTAGTTAGTTTTTTGACTAGCTAGTTTGCTAGTTAGTTTCTTAACTAGCTAGTTCACTAGTTGGTTTCTTGACTAGCTAGTTTGCTAGTTAGTTTCTTGACTAGCTATTTCGCTAGTTAGTTTCTTAACTAGCTAGTTCACTAGTTGGTTTCTTGACTAGCTAGTTCACTAGTTGGTTTCTTGACTAGCTGGTTTGCTAGTTAGTTTCTAGAATAACTATTTCCCTAGTTAGTTTCTTGACTAGCTAGTTTGCTAGTTAGTTTCTTAACTAGCTAGTTTGCTAGTAAGTTTCTTGACTAGCTAGTTCACTAGTTATTTTCTTAACTAGCTAAGTTCACTAGTTGGTTTCTTGACTAGCTGGTTTGCTAGTTAGTTTCTTGACTAGCTATTTCGCTAGTTAGTTTCTTTACTAGCTGGTTTGCTAGTTAGTTTCTTGACTAGCTAGTTCGCTAGTTAGTTTCTTGACTAGCTAGTTTGCTAGTTAGTTTCTTGACTAGCTAGTTCGCTAGTTAGTTTCTTAACTAGCTATTTCGCTAGTTAGTTTCTTAACTAGCTAGTTTGCTAGTTAGCTTCTTGACTAGCTGGTTTGCTAGTTAGTTTCTAGAATAACTATTTCCCTAGTTAGTTTCTTGACTAGCTAGTTTGCTAGTTGGTTTCTTGACTAGCTAGTTTGCTAGTTAGTTTCTTGACTAGCTAGTTCACTAGTTGGTTTCTTGACTAGCTAGTTCACTAGTTGGTTTCTTGACTAGCTGGTTTGCTAGTTAGTTTCTAGAATAACTATTTCGCTAGTTAGTTTTTTGACTAGCTAGTTCACTAGTTGGTTTCTTGACTAGCTAGTTTCCTAGTTAGTTTCTTGACTAGCTAGTTCACTAGTTGGTTTCTTGACTAGCTAGTTCACTAGTTGGTTTCTTGACTAGCTGGTTTGCTATTTAGTTTCTTGACTAGCTAGTTCACTAGTTGGTTTCTTGACTAGCTGGTTTGCTAGTTAGTTTCTAGAATAACTATTTCGCTAGTTAGTTTCTTAACTAGCTAGTTTGCTAGTTAGTTTCTTGACTAGCTATTTAGCTAGTTAGTTTCTTGACTAGCTAGTTCACTAGTTGGTTTCTTGACTAGCTAGTTTCCTAGTTAGTTTCTTGTCTACCTATTTTACTAGTTAGTTTCTTAACTAGCTAGTTTGCTAGTTAGTTTCTTGACTAGCTAGTTCACTAGTTGGTTTCTTGACTAGCTAGTTTGCTAGTTAGTTTCTTGACCAGCTAGTTTGCTAGTTAGTTTCTTGACTAGCTAGTTCACTAGTTGGTTTCTTGACTAGCTAGTTTCCTAGTTAGTTTCTTGACCAGCTAATTTGCTAGTCAGTTTCTTGACTAGCTAGTTCACTAGTTGGTTTCTTGACTAGCTAGTTTCCTAGTTAGTTTCTTGACTAGCTATTTCGCTAGTTAGTTTCTTAACTAGCTAGTTCACTAGTTAGTTTCTTGACTAGCAAGTTAGTTTCTTGACTAGCTATTTCGCTAGTTAGTTTCTTGACTAGCTATTTCGCTAGTTAGTTTCTTAACTAGCTAGTTCACTAGTTAGTTTCTTGACTAGCTAGTATGCTAGTTAGTTTCTTGTCTACTTATTTTGCTAGTTAGTTTCTTAACTAGCTAGTTTGCTAGTTAGTTTCTTGACTAGCTAGTTCGCTAGTTAGTTTCTTGACTAACTATTTCGCTAGTTAGTTTCTTGACTAGCTATTTCGCTAGTTAGTTTCTTAACTAGCTAGTTCACTAGTTAGTTTCTTGACTAGCTAGTATGCTAGTTAGTTTCTTGTCTACTTATTTTGCTAGTTAGTTTCTTAACTAGCTAGTTTGCTAGTTAGTTTCTTGACTAGCTATTTCGCTAGTTAGTTTCTTAACTAGCTAGTTCACTAGTTAGTTTCTTGACTAGCTAGTATGCTAGTTAGTTTCTTGTCTACTTATTTTGCTAGTTAGTTTCTTAACTAGCTAGTTTGCTAGTTAGTTTCTTGACTAGCTAGTTCACTAGTTGGTTTCTTGACTAGCTGGTTTGCTAGTTAGTTTCTAGAATAACTATTTCGCTAGTTAGTTTTTTGACTAGCTAGTTTGCTAGTTAGTTTCTTGACTAGCTAGTTCACTAGTTGGTTTCTTGACTAGCTAGTTTCCTAGTTAGTTTCTTGACTAGCTAGTTCACTAGTTAGTTTCTTGACTAGCTGGTTTGCTAGTTAGTTTCTAGAATAACTATTTCTCTAGTTAGTTTCTTGACTAGCCAGTTTGCTAGTTAGTTTCTTGACTAGCTAGTTCACTAGTTGGTTTCTTGACTAGCTAGTTTCCTAGTTAGTTTCTTGACTAGCTAGTTCACTAGTTAGTTTCTTGACTAGCTGGTTTGCTAGTTAGTTTCTAGAATAACTATTTCGCTAGTTAGTTTCTTGACTAGCTAGTTTCCTAGTTAGTTTCTTGACTAGCTAGTTCACTAGTTGGTTTCTTGACTAGCTAGTTTCCTAGTTAGTTTCTTGACTAGCTAGTTCACTAGTTAGTTTCTTGACTAGCTGGTTTGCTAGTTAGTTTCTAGAATAACTATTTCGCTAGTTAGTTTCTTGACTAGCTAGTTTGCTAGTTAGTTTCTTGACTAGCTAGTTCACTAGTTGGTTTCTTGACTAGCTAGTTTCCTAGTTAGTTTCTTGACTAGCTAGTTCACTAGTTAGTTTCTTGACTAGCTGGTTTGCTAGTTAGTTTCTAGAATAACTATTTCTCTAGTTAGTTTCTTGACTAGCCAGTTTGCTAGTTAGTTTCTTGACTAGCTAGTTTGCTAGTTAGTTTCTTGACTAGCTAGTTCACTAGTTGGTTTCTTGACTAGCTAGTTTCCTAGTTAGTTTCTTGACTAGCTAGTTCACTAGTTAGTTTCTTGACTAGCTGGTTTGCTAGTTAGTTTCTAGAATAACTATTTCTCTAGTTAGTTTCTTGACTAGCCAGTTTGCTAGTTAGTTTCTTGACTAGCTAGTTTGCTAGTTAGTTTCTTGACTAGCTAGTTCACTAGTTGGTTTCTTGACTAGCTAGTTTCCTAGTTAGTTTCTTGACTAGCTAGTTCACTAGTTGGTTTCTTGACTAGCTAGTTTCCTAGTTAGTTTCTTGACTAGCTAGTTCACTAGTTGGTTTCTTGACTAGCTAGTTCACTAGTTGGTTTCTTGACTAGCTAGTTTCCTAGTTAGTTCCTTAACTAGCTAGTTCGCTAGTTAGTTTCTTAACTAGCTAGTTTGCTAGTTAGTTTCTTGACTAGCTATTTCGCTAGTTAGTTTCTTAACTAGCTAGTTCACTAGTTAGTTTCTTGACTAGCAAGTTAGTTTCTTGACTAGCTATTTCGCTAGTTAGTTTCTTAACTAGCTAGTTCACTAGTTGGTTTCTTGACTAGCTAGTTTGCTAGTTAGTTTCTTGACTAGCTAGTTCACTAGTTAGTTTCTTAACTAGCTATTTCGCTAGTTAGTTTCTTAACTAGCTAGTTTGCTAGTAAGTTTCTTGACTAGCTAGTTCACTAGTTAGTTTCTTGACTAGCTAGTTTGCTAGTTAGTTTCTTGACTAGCTAGTTCGCTAGTTAGTTTCTTGACTAGCTATTTCGCTAGTTAGTTTCTTTACTAGCTGGTTTGCTAGTTAGTTTCTTGACTAGCTAGTTCGCTAGTTAGTTTCTTGACTAGCTAGTTTGCTAGTTAGTTTCTTGACTAGCTAGTTCGCTAGTTAGTTTCTTAACTAGCTATTTCGCTAGTTAGTTTCTTAACTAGCTAGTTTGCTAGTTAGCTTCTTGACTAGCTAGTTCGCTAGTTAGTTTCTTGACTAGCTATTTCGCTAGTTAGTTTCTTGACTAGCTAGTTTGCTAGTTGGTTTCTTGACTAGCTAGTTTGCTAGTTAGTTTCTTGACTAGCTAGTTCACTAGTTGGTTTCTTGACTAGCTAGTTCACTAGTTGGTTTCTTGACTAGCTGGTTTGCTAGTTAGTTTCTAGAATAACTATTTCGCTAGTTAGTTTTTTGACTAGCTAGTTTGCTAGTTAGTTTCTTAACTAGCTAGTTCACTAGTTGGTTTCTTGACTAGCTAGTTTGCTAGTTAGTTTCTTAACTAGCTAGTTTGCTAGTAAGTTTCTTGACTAGCTAGTTCACTAGTTATTTTCTTAACTAGCTAAGTTCACTAGTTGGTTTCTTGACTAGCTGGTTTGCTAGTTAGTTTCTTGACTAGCTATTTCGCTAGTTAGTTTCTTTACTAGCTGGTTTGCTAGTTAGTTTCTTGACTAGCTAGTTCGCTAGTTAGTTTCTTGACTAGCTAGTTTGCTAGTTAGTTTCTTGACTAGCTAGTTCGCTAGTTAGTTTCTTAACTAGCTATTTCGCTAGTTAGTTTCTTAACTAGCTAGTTTGCTAGTTAGCTTCTTGACTAGCTGGTTTGCTAGTTAGTTTCTAGAATAACTATTTCGCTAGTTAGTTTCTTAACTAGCTAGTTTGCTAGTTAGTTTCTTGACTAGCTATTTAGCTAGTTAGTTTCTTGACTAGCTAGTTCACTAGTTGGTTTCTTGACTAGCTAGTTTCCTAGTTAGTTTCTTGTCTACCTATTTTACTAGTTAGTTTCTTAACTAGCTAGTTTGCTAGTTAGTTTCTTGACTAGCTAGTTCACTAGTTGGTTTCTTGACTAGCTAGTTTGCTAGTTAGTTTCTTGACCAGCTAGTTTGCTAGTTAGTTTCTTGACTAGCTAGTTCACTAGTTGGTTTCTTGACTAGCTAGTTTCCTAGTTAGTTTCTTGACCAGCTAATTTGCTAGTCAGTTTCTTGACTAGCTAGTTCACTAGTTGGTTTCTTGACTAGCTAGTTTCCTAGTTAGTTTCTTGACTAGCTATTTCGCTAGTTAGTTTCTTAACTAGCTAGTTCACTAGTTAGTTTCTTGACTAGCAAGTTAGTTTCTTGACTAGCTATTTCGCTAGTTAGTTTCTTGACTAGCTATTTCGCTAGTTAGTTTCTTAACTAGCTAGTTCACTAGTTAGTTTCTTGACTAGCTAGTATGCTAGTTAGTTTCTTGTCTACTTATTTTGCTAGTTAGTTTCTTAACTAGCTAGTTTGCTAGTTAGTTTCTTGACTAGCTATTTCGCTAGTTAGTTTCTTGACTAGCTATTTAGCTAGTTAGTTTCTTGACTAGCTAGTTCACTAGTTGGTTTCTTGACTAGCTAGTTTCCTAGTTAGTTTCTTGTCTACCTATTTTACTAGTTAGTTTCTTAACTAGCTAGTTTGCTAGTTAGTTTCTTGACTAGCTAGTTCACTAGTTGGTTTCTTGACTAGCTAGTTTGCTAGTTAGTTTCTTGACCAGCTAGTTTGCTAGTTAGTTTCTTGACTAGCTAGTTCACTAGTTGGTTTCTTGACTAGCTAGTTTCCTAGTTAGTTTCTTGACCAGCTAATTTGCTAGTCAGTTTCTTGACTAGCTAGTTCACTAGTTGGTTTCTTGACTAGCTAGTTTCCTAGTTAGTTTCTTGACTAGCTAGTTCGCTAGTTAGTTTCTTAACTAGCTAGTTCACTAGTTAGTTTCTTGACTAGCAAGTTAGTTTCTTGACTAGCTATTTCGCTAGTTAGTTTCTTGACTAGCTATTTCGCTAGTTAGTTTCTTAACTAGCTAGTTCACTAGTTAGTTTCTTGACTAGCTAGTATGCTAGTTAGTTTCTTGTCTACTTATTTTGCTAGTTAGTTTCTTAACTAGCTAGTTTGCTAGTTAGTTTCTTGACTAGCTAGTTCGCTAGTTAGTTTCTTGACTAGCTATTTCGCTAGTTAGTTTCTTGACTAGCTATTTCGCTAGTTAGTTTCTTAACTAGCTAGTTCACTAGTTAGTTTCTTGACTAGCTAGTATGCTAATTAGTTTCTTGTCTACTTATTTTGCTAGTTAGTTTCTTAACTAGCTAGTTTGCTAGTTAGTTTCTTGACTAGCTATTTCGCTAGTTAGTTTCTTAACTAGCTAGTTCACTAGTTAGTTTCTTGACTAGCTAGTATGCTAGTTAGTTTCTTGTCTACTTATTTTGCTAGTTAGTTTCTTAACTAGCTAGTTTGCTAGTTAGTTTCTTGACTAGCTAGTTCACTAGTTGGTTTCTTGACTAGCTAGTTCACTAGTTGGTTTCTTGACTAGCTAGTTTCCTAGTTAGTTTCTTGACTAGCTAGTTCACTAGTTAGTTTCTTGACTAGCTAGTTTCCTAGTTAGTTTCTTGACTAGCTAGTTTCCTAGTTAGTTTCTTGACTAGCTAGTTCACTAGTTAGTTTCTTGACTAGCTAGTTCACTAGTTAGTTTCTTGACTAGCTAGTTTCCTAGTTAGTTTCTTGACTAGCTAGTTTCCTAGTTAGTTTCTTGACTAGCTAGTTCACTAGTTGGTTTCTTGACTAGCTAGTTTCCTAGTTAGTTTCTTGACTAGCTAGTTCACTAGTTGGTTTTTTGACTAGCTAGTTTGCTAGTTAGTTTCTTGACTAGCTAGTTCACTAGTTAGTTTCTTGACTAGCTAGTTTCCTAGTTAGTTTCTTGACTAGCTAGTTTCCTAGTTAGTTTCTTGACTAGCTAGTTCACTAGTTGGTTTCTTGACTAGCTGGTTTGCTAGTTAGTTTCTAGAATAACTATTTCGCTAGTTAGTTTCTTGACTAGCTAGTTTGCTAGTTAGTTTCTTGACCAGCTAGTTCACTAGTTGGCTTCTTGACTAGCTAGTTTCCTAGTTAGTTTCTTGACTAGCTAGTTCACTAGTTGGTTTCTTGACTAGCTGGTTTGCTAGTTAGTTTCTAGAATAACTATTTCGCTAGTTAGTTTCTTGACTAGCTAGTTTGCTAGTTAGTTTCTTAACTAGCTAGTTTGCTAGTTAGTTTCTTAACTAGCTAGTTTGCTAGTTAGTTTCTTGACTAGCAAGTTAGTTTCTTGATTAGCTATTTCGCTAGTTAGTTTCTTGACTAGCTAGTTCACTAGTTAGTTTCTTGACTAGCTAGTTCACTAGTTAGTTTCTTAACTAGCTGGTTTGGTAGTTAGTTTCTTGACTAGCTAGTTCACTAGTTAGTTTCTTGACTAGCTAGTTCACTAGTTAGTTTCTTAACTAGCTAGTTTGCTAGTTAGTTTCTTGACTAGCCAGTTTGCTAGTTAGTTTCTTGACTAGCTAGTTCACTAGTTAGTTTCTTAACTAGCTAGTTTGCTAGTTAGTTTCTTGACTAGCCAGTTTGCTAGTTAGTTTCTTGACTAGCTAGTTCACTAGTTAGTTTCTTGACTAGCTAGTTCACTAGTTAGTTTCTTAACTAGCTAGTTCGCTAGTTAGTTTCTTAACTAGCTAGTTCACTAGTTAGTTTCTTGACTAGCTAGTTCACTAGTTAGTTTCTTAACTAGCTAGTTTGCTAGTTAGTTTCTTAACTAGCTAGTTTACTAGTTAGTTTCTTGACTAGCTAGTTCACTAGTTAGTTTCTTAACTAGCTAGTTCGCTAGTTAGTTTCTTAACTAGCTAGTTTGCTAGTTAGTTTCTTGACTAGCCAGTTTGCTAGTTAGTTTCTTGACTAGCTAGTTCGCTAGTTAGTTTCTTGACTAGCTAGTTCACTAGTTAGTTTCTTAACTAGCTAGTTTGCTAGTTAGTTTCTTAACTAGCTAGTTTAGGTTAGGTTAGGTTAGAGGACGTGTACTTGTCCGTTAAGACAAGTACAATACCCGGAGGTCGAAATTGACCCATTGTACAACTAGCTAGTTTACTAGTTAGTTTCTTGACTAGCTAGTTCACTAGTTAGTTTCTTAACTAGCTAGTTTGCTAGTTAGTTTCTTAACTAGCTAGTTTACTAGTTAGTTTCTTGACTAGCTAGTTCACTAGTTAGTTTCTTGACTAGCTAGTTCGCTAGTTAGTTTCTTAACTAGCTATTTCGCTAGTTAGTTTCTTAACTAGCTAGTTTGCTAGTTAGCTTCTTGACTAGCTAGTTCGCTAGTTAGTTTCTTGACTAGCTATTTCGCTAGTTAGTTTCTAGACTAGCTAGTTTGCTAGTTGGTTTCTTGACTAGCTAGTTTGCTAGTTAGTTTCTTGACTAGCTAGTTTGCTAGTTAGTTTCTTGACTAGCTAGTTCACTAGTTGGTTTCTTGACTAGCTAGTTCACTAGTTGGTTTCTTGACTAGCTGGTTTGCTATTTAGTTTCTTGACTAGCTAGTTCACTAGTTGGTTTCTTGACTAGCTGGTTTGCTAGTTAGTTTCTAGAATAACTATTTCGCTAGTTAGTTTTTTGACTAGCTAGTTTGCTAGTTAGTTTCTTGACTAGCTATTTCGCTAGTTAGTTTCTTGACTAGCTAGTTTGCTAGTTAGTTTCTTGACTAGCTAGTTCACTAGTTGGTTTCTTGACTAGCTAGTTTCCTAGTTGGTTTCTTGACTAGCTGGTTTGCTATTTAGTTTCTTGACTAGCTAGTTCACTAGTTGGTTTCTTGACTAGCTAGTTCACTAGTTGGTTTCTTGACTAGCTGGTTTGCTAGTTAGTTTCTAGAATAACTATTTCGCTAGTTAGTTTCTTAACTAGCTAGTTTGCTAGTTAGTTTCTTGACTAGCTATTTAGCTAGTTAGTTTCTTGACTAGCTAGTTCACTAGTTGGTTTCTTGACTAGCTGGTTTGCTATTTAGTTTCTTGACTAGCTAGTTCACTAGTTGGTTTCTTGACTAGCTAGTTCACTAGTTGGTTTCTTGACTAGCTGGTTTGCTAGTTAGTTTCTAGAATAACTATTTCGCTAGTTAGTTTCTTAACTAGCTAGTTTGCTAGTTAGTTTCTTGACTAGCTATTTAGCTAGTTAGTTTCTTGACTAGCTAGTTCACTAGTTGGTTTCTTGACTAGCTAGTTTCCTAGTTAGTTTCTTGTCTACCTATTTTACTAGTTAGTTTCTTAACTAGCTAGTTTGCTAGTTTGTTTCTTGACTAGCTAGTTCACTAGTTGGTTTCTTGACTAGCTAGTTTGCTAGTTAGTTTCTTGACCAGCTAGTTTGCTAGTTAATTTCTTGACTAGCTAGTTCACTAGTTGGTTTCTTGACTAGCTAGTTCACTAGTTGGTTTCTTGACTAGCTAGTTTCCTAGTTAGTTCCTTAACTAGCTAGTTCGCTAGTTAGTTTCTTAACTAGCTAGTTTGCTAGTTAGTTTCTTGACTAGCTATTTCGCTAGTTAGTTTCTTAACTAGCTAGTTCACTAGTTAGTTTCTTGACTAGCAAGTTAGTTTCTTGACTAGCTATTTCGCTAGTTAGTTTCTTAACTAGCTAGTTCACTAGTTGGTTTCTTGACTAGCTAGTTTGCTAGTTAGTTTCTTGACTAGCTAGTTCACTAGTTAGTTTCTTAACTAGCTAGTTCACTAGTTAGTTTCTTGACTAGCTAGTTTGCTAGTTAGTTTCTTGACTAGCTATTTCGCTAGTTAGTTTCTTAACTAGCTAGTTCACTAGTTGGTTTCTTGACTAGCTAGTTTGCTAGTTAGTTTCTTGACTAGCTATTTCGCTAGTTAGTTTCTTAACTAGCTAGTTCACTAGTTGGTTTCTTGACTAGCTAGTTCACTAGTTGGTTTCTTGACTAGCTGGTTTGCTAGTTAGTTTCTAGAATAACTATTTCCCTAGTTAGTTTCTTGACTAGCTAGTTTGCTAGTTAGTTTCTTAACTAGCTAGTTTGCTAGTAAGTTTCTTGACTAGCTAGTTCACTAGTTATTTTCTTAACTAGCTAAGTTCACTAGTTGGTTTCTTGACTAGCTGGTTTGCTAGTTAGTTTCTTGACTAGCTATTTCGCTAGTTAGTTTCTTTACTAGCTGGTTTGCTAGTTAGTTTCTTGACTAGCTAGTTCGCTAGTTAGTTTCTTGACTAGCTAGTTTGCTAGTTAGTTTCTTGACTAGCTAGTTCGCTAGTTAGTTTCTTAACTAGCTATTTCGCTAGTTAGTTTCTTAACTAGCTAGTTTGCTAGTTAGCTTCTTGACTAGCTAGTTCGCTAGTTAGTTTCTTGACTAGCTATTTCGCTAGTTAGTTTCTTGACTAGCTAGTTTGCTAGTTGGTTTCTTGACTAGCTAGTTTGCTAGTTAGTTTCTTGACTAGCTAGTTCACTAGTTGGTTTCTTGACTAGCTAGTTCACTAGTTGGTTTCTTGACTAGCTAGTTTGCTAGTTAGTTTCTTAACTAGCTAGTTCACTAGTTGGTTTCTTGACTAGCTAGTTTGCTAGTTAGTTTCTTGACTAGCTAAGTTCACTAGTTGGTTTCTTGACTAGCTGGTTTGCTAGTTAGTTTCTTGACTAGCTATTTCGCTAGTTAGTTTCTTTACTAGCTGGTTTGCTAGTTAGTTTCTTGACTAGCTAGTTCGCTAGTTAGTTTCTTGACTAGCTAGTTTGCTAGTTAGTTTCTTGACTAGCTAGTTCGCTAGTTAGTTTCTTAACTAGCTATTTCGCTAGTTAGTTTCTTAACTAGCTAGTTTGCTAGTTAGCTTCTTGACTAGCTGGTTTGCTAGTTAGTTTCTAGAATAACTATTTCCCTAGTTAGTTTCTTGACTAGCTAGTTTGCTAGTTGGTTTCTTGACTAGCTAGTTTGCTAGTTAGTTTCTTGACTAGCTAGTTCACTAGTTGGTTTCTTGACTAGCTGGTTTGCTAGTTAGTTTCTAGAATAACTATTTCCCTAGTTAGTTTCTTGACTAGCTAGTTTGCTAGTTGGTTTCTTGACTAGCTAGTTTGCTAGTTAGTTTCTTGACTAGCTAGTTCACTAGTTGGTTTCTTGACTAGCTAGTTCACTAGTTGGTTTCTTGACTAGCTGGTTTGCTAGTTAGTTTCTAGAATAACTATTTCGCTAGTTAGTTTTTTGACTAGCTAGTTCACTAGTTGGTTTCTTGACTAGCTAGTTTCCTAGTTAGTTTCTTGACTAGCTAGTTCACTAGTTGGTTTCTTGACTAGCTAGTTCACTAGTTGGTTTCTTGACTAGCTGGTTTGCTATTTAGTTTCTTGACTAGCTAGTTCACTAGTTGGTTTCTTGACTAGCTAGTTCACTAGTTGGTTTCTTAACTAGCTGGTTTGCTAGTTAGTTTCTAGAATAACTATTTCGCTAGTTAGTTTCTTAACTAGCTAGTTTGCTAGTTAGTTTCTTGACTAGCTATTTAGCTAGTTAGTTTCTTGACTAGCTAGTTCACTAGTTGGTTTCTTGACTAGCTAGTTTCCTAGTTAGTTTCTTGTCTACCTATTTTACTAGCTAGTTTCTTAACTAGCTAGTTTGCTAGTTAGTTTCTTGACTAGCTAGTTCACTAGTTGGTTTCTTGACTAGCTAGTTTGCTAGTTAGTTTCTTGACCAGCTAGTTTGCTAGTTAGTTTCTTGACTAGCTAGTTCACTAGTTGGTTTCTTGACTAGCTAGTTTCCTAGTTAGTTTCTTGACCAGCTAATTTGCTAGTCAGTTTCTTGACTAGCTAGTTCACTAGTTGGTTTCTTGACTAGCTAGTTTCCTAGTTAGTTTCTTGACTAGCTATTTCGCTAGTTAGTTTCTTAACTAGCTAGTTCACTAGTTAGTTTCTTGACTAGCAAGTTAGTTTCTTGACTAGCTATTTCGCTAGTTAGTTTCTTGACTAGCTATTTCGCTAGTTAGTTTCTTAACTAGCTAGTTCACTAGTTAGTTTCTTGACTAGCTAGTATGCTAGTTAGTTTCTTGTCTACTTATTTTGCTAGTTAGTTTCTTAACTAGCTAGTTTGCTAGTTAGTTTCTTGACTAGCTAGTTCGCTAGTTAGTTTCTTGACTAGCTAGTTTGCTAGTTAGTTTCTTGTCTACCTATTTTACTAGTTAGTTTCTTAACTAGCTAGTTCGCTAGTTAGTTTCTTAACTAGATAGTTTGCTAGTTAGTTTCTTAACTAGCTAGTTCGCTAGTTAGTTTCTTGTCTACCTATTTTACTAGTTAGTTTCTTGACTAGCTATTTTACTAGTTAGTTTCTTAACTAGCTGGTTTGCTAGTTAGTTTCTTAACTAGCTAGTTTGCTAGTTAGTTTCTTGTCTACCTATTTTACTAGTTAGTTTCTTAACTAGGTAGTTCGCTAGTTAGTTTCTTAACTAGATAGTTTGCTAGTTAGTTTCTTGACTAGCTAGTTCGCTAGTTAGTTTCTTGACTAGCTATTTTACTAGTTAGTTTCTTAACTAGCTAGTTCGCTAGTTAGTTTCTTAACTAGCTAGTTTGCTAGTTAGTTTCTTAACTAGCTAGTTTGCTAGTTAGTTTCTTGTCTACCTATTTTGCTAGTTAGTTTCTTGACTAGCTATTTTACTAGTTAGTTTCTTAACTAGCTGGTTTGCTAGTTAGTTTCTTAACTAGCTAGTTTGCTAGTTAGTTTCTTGTCTACCTATTTTACTAGTTAGTTTCTTAACTAGCTAGTTCGCTAGTTAGTTTCTTGTCTACCTATTTTACTAGTTAGTTTCTTGTCTACCTATTTTACTAGTTAGTTTCTTAACTAGCTAGTTTGCTAGTTAGTTTCTTGTCTACCTATTTTGCTAGTTAGTTTCTTGACTAGCTATTTTACTAGTTAGTTTCTTAACTAGCTGGTTTGCTAGTTAGTTTCTTAACTAGCTAGTTCGCTAGTTAGTTTCTTGTCTACCTATTTTACTAGTTAGTTTCTTGTCTACCTATTTTACTAGTTAGTTTCTTAACTAGCTAGTTTGCTAGTTAGTTTCTTAACTAGCTAGTTTGCTAGTTAGTTTCTTGTCTACCTATTTTACTAGTTAGTTTCTTAACTAGCTAGTTCGCTAGTTAGTTTCTTAACTAGCTAGTTTGCTAGTTAGTTTCTTGTCTACCTATTTTACTAGTTAGTTTCTTAACTAGCTAGTTTGCTAGTTAGTTTCTTAACTAGCTAGTTTGCTAGTTAGTTTCTTGTCTACCTATTTTACTAGTTAGTTTCTTAACTAGCTAGTTCGCTAGTTAATTTCTTAACTAGCTAGTTTGCTAGTTAGTTTCTTGTCTACCTATTTTACTAGTTAGTTTCTTAACTAGCTAGTTTGCTAGTTAGTTTCTTAACTAGCTAGTTTGCTAGTTAGTTTCTTGTCTACCTATTTTACTAGTTAGTTTCTTAACTAGCTAGTTCGCTAGTTAATTTCTTAACTAGCTAGTTTGCTAGTTAGTTTCTTGTCTACCTATTTTACTAGTTAGTTTCTTAACTAGCTAGTTTGCTAGTTAGTTTCTTGTCTAGCTATTTTACTAGTTAGTTTCTTGACTAGCTAGTTCGCTAGTTAGTTTCTTGTCTACCTATTTTACTAGTTAGTTTCTTGTCTACCTATTTTACTAGTTAGTTTCTTAACTAGCTAGTTCGCTAGTTAGTTTCTTGTCTACCTATTTTACTAGTTAGTTTCTTGTCTACCTATTTTACTAGTTAGTTTCTTAACTAGCTAGTTCGCTAGTTAGTTTCTTGTCTACCTATTTTACTAGTTAGTTTCTTGTCTACCTATTTTACTAGTTAGTTTCTTAACTAGCTAGTTTGCTAGTTAGTTTCTTGTCTACCTATTTTGCTAGTTAGTTTCTTGACTAGCTATTTTACTAGTTAGTTTCTTAACTAGCTGGTTTGCTAGTTAGTTTCTTAACTAGCTAGTTCGCTAGTTAGTTTCTTGTCTACCTATTTTACTAGTTAGTTTCTTGTCTACCTATTTTACTAGTTAGTTTCTTAACTAGCTAGTTTGCTAGTTAGTTTCTTAACTAGCTAGTTTGCTAGTTAGTTTCTTGTCTACCTATTTTACTAGTTAGTTTCTTAACTAGCTAGTTCGCTAGTTAATTTCTTAACTAGCTAGTTTGCTAGTTAGTTTCTTGTCTACCTATTTTACTAGTTAGTTTCTTAACTAGCTATTTTACTAGTTAGTTTCTTAACTAGCTGGTTTACTAGTTAGTTTCTTAACTAGCTAGTTTGCTAGTTAGTTTATTGACTACCTATTTTACTAGTTAGTTTCTTAACTAGCTATTTTACTAGTTAGTTTCTTAACTAGCTGGTTTGCTAGTTAGTTTCTTGTCTAGCTATTTTACTAGTTAGTTTCTTAACTAGCTAATTCGCTAGTTAGTTTATTGACTAGCTAGTTTGCTAGTTAGTTTCTTGTCTAGCTATTTTACTAGTTAGTTTCTTGACTAGCTAGTTTGGTAGTTAGTTTCTTGACTAGCTAGTTTTATAGTTAGTTTCTTGACTAGCTAGTTTGCTAGTTAGTTTCTTGGCTAGCTAGTTAATTCGTTTGTTTCCTAACTAGCTAGTTTGCTAGTTAGTTTATAACTAGCTGGTTTGCTAGTTAGTTTATAACTAGCTGGTTTGCTAGTTAGTTTCTTAAATAGCTATTTCACTAGTTAGTTTCTTAACTAGCTAGTTTGCTAGTTAGTTTCTAGACCAGCTAGTTCACTAGTTAGTTTCTTAGCTAGCTAGTGTGCTAGTTTGTTTCTTGACTAGCTATTTCGCTAGTTAGTTTCTTCACGAGCTAGTTTGCTAGTTAGTTTCTTGGCTAGCTAGTTAATTCGTTTGTTTCCTAACTAGCTAGTTCACTAGTTAGTTTCTTGACTAGCTAGTTTGCTTCTTGACTACCTATTTTACTAGTTAGTTTCTTTACTAGCTGGTTCGGTAGTTAGTTCTTTAACTAGCTAGTTTGCTCGTTAGTTTCCTAACGAGGTACTAGAGTAGAATAGTAGTAGTAGAATAGTAGTAGAATAGCAGTAGTAGAACAGTTGTAGTAGAACAGTAGTAGTAGAATAGTAGTAGTAGTAGAATGGTAGTAGTAGAACAGTAGTAGTAAAATTCTAGTAGTAAAATAGTAGTAGTAGAATAGTAGTAGTAGAATAGTAGTAGTAGAATTGTAGTAGTAGAATAGTAGTAGTAGAATAATAGTAGTAGAATAGTAGTAGTAGAATAACAGTAGTAGTAGAACAGTAGTAGTAGAATTCTAGTAGTAAAATAGTAGTAGTAGAATAGTAGTAGTAGAATAGTAGTAGTAGAATTGTAGTAGTAGAATAGTAGTAGTAGAATAGTAGTAGTCAAATAGTAGTAGTAGAATAGTAGTAGTAGAATAGTAGTAGTAGAATAGTAGTAGTAGAATAACAGTAGTAGTAGAACAGTAATAGTAGAATAGTAGTAGTAAAATAGTAGCAGTAGAACAGTAGTAGTAGAATAGTAGCAGTAGAACAGTAGTAGTAGAATAGTAGTAGTAGAATAGTAGTAGTAGTAGAATAGAAGTAGTACAATGCTAGTAGTAGAACAGTAGTAGTAGAATAGTAGTAGTAGAATAGTAGTAGCAGAACAGTAGTAGTAGAACAGTAGTAGTAGAATAGTAGTAGTAGAATAGTAGTAGTAGAATAGTAGTAGTAGAGTAGTAGTAGTAGAATAGAAGTAGTAGAATAGTAGTAGTAGAATAGTAGTAGTAGAATAGTAGTAGTAGAATAGTAGTAGTAGAATAGTAGTAGTAGAATAACAGTAGTAGTAGAACAATAGTAGTAGAGTAGTGGTAGTAGAATAGTAGCAGTAGAATTCTAGTAGTAGAATAGTAGTAGTAGAATAGTAGTAGTAGAATAGTAGTAGTAGAATAGTAGTAGTAGAATAGTAGTAGTAGAATAGTAGTAGTAGAATAGTAGTAGTAGAATAGTAGTAGTAGAATAGTAGTAGTAGAATAGTAGTAGTAGAATAGTAGTAGTAGAATAGTAGTAGTAGAATAGTAGTAGTAGAATAGTAGTAGTAGAATAGTAGTAGTAGAATAGTATAACTGGCCAGTATAGCTAGCCAGTGTAGCTGCTATAGCAGGCTATAGGGGTTCATATAGGTAGTATAGCTGCTATAGCTGGCCAGTATAGCTGCTATAGCAGGCTATAGGGGTTCATATAGGTAGTATAGCTGCTATAGCTGGCCAGTATAGGTGCTATAGCAGGCTATAGGGGTTCATATAGGTAGTATAGCTACTATAGCTAGCCAATATAGCTGCTATAGCAGGCTATAGGGGTTCATATAGATAGTATAGCTGCTATAGCAGGCCAGTATAGGTGCTATAGCAGGCTAAAGGAGTTCATATAGGTAGTATAGCTGCTATAGCTAGCCAGTATAGCTGCTATAGCAGGCTATAGGGGTTCATATAGGTAGTATAGCTGCTATAGCAGGCCAGTATAGGTGCTATAGCAGGCTAATAGGGGTTCATATAGGTGGTATAGTTGACATAGCTGGCCAGTACAGCAGCTATAGCAGGCTATAGGGGTTCATATAGGTAGTATAGCTGCTATAGCTGGCCAGTATAGCTATATAGTATAGCAGCTATACTGGCCAGCTATAGCAGCTGTACTACCTATATGCACCCCTATAGCCAGCTATAGCAGCTGTACTACCTATATGAACGCCTATAGCCTGCTATAGCAGCTGTACTACCTATATGAACGCCTATAGCCTGCTATAGCAGCTATACTGGCCAGCTATAGCAGCTATACTACCTATATGAACCCCTATAGCCTGCTATAGCAGCTATACTGGCCAGCTATAGCAGCTGTACTACCTATATGAACGCCTATAGCCTGCTATAGCAGCTATACTGGCTAGCTATAGCAGCTATACTACCTATATGAACCCCTATAGCCTGCTATAGCAGCTATACCACCTATATGAACCCCTATAGCCTGCTATAGCAGCTATACTGGCCAGCTATAGCAGCTATACTGGCCAGCTATAGCAGCTGTACTACCTATATGAACCCCTATAGCCAGCTATAGCAGCTGTACTACCTATATGAACGCCTATAGCCTGCTATAGCAGCTATACTGGCCAGCTATAGCAGCTATACTACCTATATGAACCCCTATAGCCTGCTATAGCAGCTATACTGGCCAGCTATAGCAGCTGTACTACCTATATGAACGCCTATAGCCTGCTATAGCAGCTATACTGGCTAGCTATAGCAGCTATACTACCTATATGAACCCCTATAGCCTGCTATAGCAGCTATACTACCTATATGAACCCCTATAGCCTGCTATAGCACCTATATTGGCCAGCTATAGCAGCTATACTACCTATATGAACCCCTATAGCCTGCTATAGCAGCTATACTGGCTAGCTATAGCAGCTATACTACCTATATGAACCCCTATAGCCTGCTATAGCAGCTATACTACCTATATGAACCCCTATAGCCTGCTATAGCACCTATATTGGCCAGCTATAGCAGCTATACTACCTATATGAACCCCTATAGCCTGCTATAGCACCTATACTGGCCTGCTATAGCAGCTGTACTACCTATATGAACCCCTATAGCCTGCTATAGCAGCTATTCTACCTATATGAACCCCTATAGCCTGCTATAGCAGCTATACTGGCCAGCTTTAGCAGCTATAATACCTATATGAACCCCTATAGCCTGCTATAGCAGCTATACTGGCTAGCTATAGCAGCTATACTACCTATATGAACCCCTATAGCCTGCTATAGCAGCTATACTACCTATATGAACCCCTATAGCCTGCTATAGCACCTATATTGGCCAGCTATAGCAGCTATACTACCTATATGAACCCCTATAGCCTGCTATAGCACCTATATTGGCCAGCTATAGCAGCTATACTACCTATATGAACCCCTATAGCCTGCTATAGCAGCTATACTGGCTAGCTATAGCAGCTATACTACCTATATGAACCCCTATAGCCTGCTATAGCAGCTATACTACCTATATGAACCCCTATAGCCTGCTATAGCACCTATATTGGCCAGCTATAGCAGCTATACTACCTATATGAACCCCTATAGCCTGCTATAGCACCTATATTGGCCAGCTATAGCAGCTATACTACCTATATGAACCCCTATAGCCTGCTATAGCAGCTATACTGGCCAGCTATAGCAGCTATACTACCTATATGAACCCCTATAGCCTGCTATAGCAGCTATACTGGCCAGCTATAGCAGCTGTACTACCTATATGAACCCCTATAGCCTGCTATAGCAGCTATACTGGCCAGCTATAGCAGCTGTACTACCTATATGAACCCCTATATCCTGCTATAGCAGCTATACTGGCCAGCTTTAGCAGCTATAATACCTATATGAACCCCTATAGCCTGCTATAGCAGCTATACTGGCCAGCTTTAGCAGCTGTACTACCTATATGAACCCCTATAGCCTGCTATAGCAGTTATACTGGCCAGCTATAGCCGCTATACTACCTATATGAACCCCTATAGCCTGCTATAGCAGCTATACTGGCGAGCTATAGCAGCTATACTACCTATATGAACCCCCATACCCTGCTATAGCAGCTATACTGGCCAGCTATAGCCGCTATACTACCTATATGAACCGCTATAGCCTGCTATAGCAGCTATACTACCTATATGAACCCCTATAGCCTGCTATAGCAGCTATACTGGCTAGCTATAGCAGCTATACTGGCTAGCTATAGCAGCTATACTGGCTAGCTATAGCAGCTATACTGGCTAGCTATAGCAGCTATACTACCTATATGAACCCCTATAGCCTGCTATAGGAGCTATACTGGCCAGCTATAGCAGCTATACTACCTATATGAACGCCTATAGCCTGCTATAGCACCTATACTGGCCAGCTATAGCAGCTATACTACCTATATGAAGCCCTATAGCCTGCTATAGCACCTATACTGGCCTGCTATAGCAGCTGTACTACCTATATGAACCGCTATAGCCTGCTATAGCAGCTATACTACCTATATGAACCCCTATAGCCTGCTATAGCAGCTATACTGGCTAGCTATAGCAGCTATACTGGCTAGCTATAGCAGCTATACTGGCTAGCTATAGCAGCTATACTACCTATATGAACCCCTATAGCCTGCTTTAGCAACTATACTGGCGAGCTATAGCAGCTGTACTACCTATATGCACCCCTATACCCTGCTATAGCAGCTATACTACCTATATGAACCCCTATAGCCTGCTATAGCAGCTATACTGGCCAGCTATAGCAGCTGTACTACCTATATGCACCCCTATACCCTGCTATAGCAGCTATACTACCTATATGAACCCCTATAGCCTGCTATAGGAGCTATACTGGCCAGCTATACTACCTATATGAACCCCTATAGCCTGCTATAGCAGCTATACTGGCCAGCTATAGCAGCTGTACTACCTATATGAACGCCTATAGCCTGCTATAGGAGCTATACTGGCCAGCTATACTACCTATATGAACCCCTATAGCCTGCTATAGCAGCTATACTGGCCAGCTATAGCAGCTATACTACCTATATGAACCCCTATAGCCTGCTATAGCAGCTATACTGGCGAGGTATAGCAGCTGTACTACCTATATGCGCCCCTATAGCCTGCTATAGCAGCTATACTGGCCAGCTATAGCAGCTATACTACCTATATGCACCCCTATAGCCTGTTATAGTAGCTATACTGGCCAGCTATAGCAGCTATACTACCTATATGAACCCCTATAGCCTGCTATAGCAGCTATACTAGCCAGCTGTAGCAGCTATACTAGCCAGCTATAGCAGCTATACTGGCCAGCTATAGCAGCTATACTACCTATATGAACCCCTATAGCCTACTATAGCAGCTATACTGGCCAGTTATAGCAGCTGTACTACCTATATGAACCCCTATAGCCTGCTATAGCAGCTATACTGGCCAGCTATAGCAGCTATACTACCTATATGAACGCCTATAGCCTGCTATAGGAGCTATACTGGCCAGCTATACTACCTATATGAACCCCTATAGCCTGCTATAGCAGCTATACTGGCCAGCTATAGCAGCTATACTACCTATATGAACCCCTATAGCCTGCTATAGCAGCTATACTGGCGAGCTATAGCAGCTGTACTACCTATATGCGCCCCTATAGCCTGCTATAGCAGCTATACTGGCCAGCTATAGCAGCTATACTACCTATATGCACCCCTATAGCCTGTTATAGTAGCTATACTGGCCAGCTATAGCAGCTATACTAGCCAGCTGTAGCAGCTATACTAGCCAGCTGTAGCAGCTATACTGGCCAGCTATAGCAGCTGTACTACCTATATGAACCCCTATAGCCTACTATAGCAGCTATACTGGCCAGTTATAGCAGCTGTACTACCTATATGTACCCCTATAGCCTGCTATAGCACCTATACTGGCCAGTTATAGCAGCTGTACTACCTATATGAACCCCTATAGCCTGCTATAGCAGCTATACTAGCCAGCTGTAGCAGCTATACTAGCCAGCTATAGCAGCTATACTGGCCAGCTATAGCAGCTATACTACCTATATGAACCCCTATAGCCTACTATAGCAGCTATACTGGCCAGTTATAGCAGCTGTACTACCTATATGAACCCCTATAGCCTGCTATAGCAGCTATACTGGCCAGCTATAGCAGCTATACTACCTATATGAACCCCTATAGCCTGCTATAGCAGCTATACTACCTATATGAACCCCTATAGCCTGCTATAGCAGCTATACTGGCCAGCTATAGCAGCTGTACTACCTATATGAACCCCTATAGTCTGCTATAGCAGCTATACTGGCCAGCTATAGCAGCTATACTACCTATATGAACCCCTATAGCCTGCTATAGCAGCTATACTGGCCAGCTATAGCCGCTATACTACCTATATGAACCCCTATAGCCTGCTATAGCAGCTATACTGGCGAGCTATAGCAGCTATACTACCTATATGAACCCCTATAGCCTGCTATAGCAGCTATACTGGCCAGCTATAGCAGCTATACTACCTACATGAACCCCTATAGCCTGCTATAGCACCTATACTGGCCAGCTATAGCAGCAGTACTACCTATATGAACGCCTATAGCCTGCTATAGGAGCTATACTGGCCAGCTATACTACCTATATGAACCCCTATAGCCTGCTATAGCAGCTAAACTGGCGAGCTATAGCAGCTGTACTACCTATATGCGCCCCTATAGCCTGCTATAGCAGCTATACTGGCCAGCTATAGCAGCTATACTACCTATATGCACCCCTATAGCCTGTTATAGTAGCTATACTGGCCAGCTATAGCAGCTATACTAGCCAGCTGTAGCAGCTATACTAGCCAGCTGTAGCAGCTATACTAGCCAGCTGTAGCAGCTATACTGGCCAGCTATAGAAGCTATACTACCTATATGAACCCCTATAGCCTGCTATAGCAGCTATACTGGCGAGCTATAGCAGCTATACTACCTATATGAACCCCTATAGCCTGCTATAGCAGCTATACTGGCTAGCTATAGCAGCTATACTACCTATATGAACCCCTATAGCCTGCTATAGCTGCTGTACTGGCCAGCTATGTCAGCTATACCACCTATATGAACCCCTATAGCCTGCTATAGCAGCTATACTGGCCAGCTATAGCAGCTGTACTACCTATATGCACCCCTATAGCCTGCTATAGCTGCTGTACTGGCCAGCTATGTCAGCTATACCACCTATATGAACCCCTATAGCCTGCTATAGCAGCTATACTGGCCAGCTATAGCAGCTGTACTACCTATATGCACCCCTATAGCCTGCTATAGCTGCTGTACTGGCCAGCTATGTCAGCTATACCACCTATATGAACCCCTATAGCCTGCTATAGCAGCTATACTGGCCAGCTATAGCAGCTATACTACCTATATGAACCCCTATAGCCTGCTATAGCTGCTGTACTGGCCAGCTATGTCAGCTATACCACCTATATGAACCCCTATAGCCTGCTATAGCAGCTATACTGGCCAGTTATAGCAGCTATACTACCTATATGCACCCCTATAGCCTGTTATAGTAGCTATACTGACCAGCTATAGCAGCTATACTACCTATATGAACCCCTATAGCCTGCTATAGCTGCTGTACTGGCCAGCTATGTCAGCTATACCACCTATATGAACCCCTATAGCCTGCTATAGCAGCTATACTGGCCAGCTATAGCAGCTGTACTACCTATATGAACCCCTATAGCCTGTTATAGCAGCTATACTGGCCAGCTATAGCAGCTATACTACCTATATGCACCCCTATAGCCTGTTATAGTAGCTATACTGGCCAGCTATAGCAGCTATACTACCTATATGCACCCCTATAGCCTGTTATAGTAGCTATACTGGCCAGCTATAGCAGCTATACTACCTATATGAACCCCTATAGCCTGCTATAGCTGCTGTACTGGCCAGCTATGTCAGCTATACCACCTATATGAACCCCTATAGCCTGCTATAGCAGCTATACTGGCCAGCTATAGCAGCTGTACTACCTATATGCACCCCTATAGCCTGTTATAGTAGCTATACTGGCCAGCTATAGCAGCTATACTACCTATATGAACCCCTATAGCCTGCTATAGCTGCTGTACTGGCCAGCTATGTCAACTATACCACCTATATGAACCCCTATAGCCTGTTATAGTAGCTATACTGGCCAGCTATAACAGCTATACTACCTATATGAACCCCTATAGCCTGCTATAGCTGCTGTACTGGCCAGCTATGTCAGCTATACCACCTATATGAACCCCTATAGCCTGCTATAGCAGCTATACTGGCCAGCTATAGCAGGTGTACTACCTATATGCACCCCTATAGCCTGTTATAGTAGCTATACTGGCCAGCTATAGCAGCTATACTACCTATATGAACCCCTATAGCCTGCTATAGCTGCTGTACTGGCCAGCTATGTCAGCTATACCACCTATATGAACCCCTATAGCCTGTTATAGTAGCTATACTGGCCAGCTATAGCAGCTATACTACCTATATGAACCCCTATAGCCTGCTATAGCTGCTGTACTGGCCAGCTATGTCAGCTATACCACCTATATGAACCCCTATAGCCTGCTATAGCAGCTATACTGGCCAGCTATAGCAGCTATACTACCTATATGCACCCCTATAGCCTGTTATAGTAGCTATACTGGCCAGCTATAACAGCTATACTACCTATATGAACCCCTATAGCCTGCTATAGCTGCTGTACTGGCCAGCTATGTCAGCTACACCACCTATATGAACCCCTATAACCTGCTATAGCAGCTATACTGACCAGCTATAGCAGCTGTACTACCTATATGAACCCCTATAGCCTGCTATAGCTGCTGTACTGGCCAGCTAAGTCAGCTACGGCAGCTATACTGGCCAGCTATAGCAGCTGTACTACCTATATGAACCCCTATAGCCTGCTATAGCAGCTATACTAGCCCGCAGCTCTATTTTTTTTTATTTTTTTTTTTTTTTTTTTTTTTTTGCGGCAAGGAGGGAAAATGCTTTATGCATTCATGAAGGTCGTCACCATACATGGTATGTCGGACTCTCCCACTGGGTATACCGACTATAAACCCGCCTTGTCTCCTCACCGGGGTATCATTCCACCTCGGAACCACGGTTGCATTACTTCGAGGTGGACCCCTTTTGGCACCTGTGCCAGTTCCATTATTGTCAGCCTGCGTCCAGGCTCCGCTCTTCTGTTATTCTACTGCGTCTAGATCATATTTTTTCTTTCGCAGGACATAGTGCACAAATTGTTGAACTGCGTTCCAGTTTTCTCTGCTGTTTATCATTTTCAGCACGACGTTTTTGGCATTAATAATGCCGATTTCAGCCTCGAGACCCTGACGTCTTTCGGCCCAGCGTCTGCAGCCGAAGAAAGTGTGTTCGGCATCGTCTAACATTTCCTCGTCCTCGTAGATGCAGAATGGCGAGCGACATTTCCCCATGCGATGCAGGTACTCTGAAGTATCCATGACCGGTTAGCATCTGGGTTATGTAGTAGTCTACTTCGCCGTTTTTTCTGTTTTTCCATACTTGCAATTCTGGAATCAGTTTGTGTGTCCACCTACCGTACCGTTCATTTTCCCAGCGATGTTGCCATTTTAAGACGACTTCGTGCTGTATCGTTTCTAGGCTCTGCGACTGAGTCGTGCTCTGTCTAGCGTTGAAAATCATCTGGCGCTCAATTGATTGAAGGTCTATGGGAACTATTCCAGCTATTATTAAGGCGGCTTGTGTTGATACCGTGCGATACGAGGATGTGACCCGTAAAGCTGCTGTTCTCTGCGGAGATAGCAGTTTTTTAGCTCTGGTTTGAGTATTCAGAGTAGAAGCCCAGATTTCAGAGCCATAAAGGAGTATACTATTTCCAGCCTCCATGAGTAACTTCCTCCTACTTGGGAGTGGTCCTCCAATATTTGACATCAGTCTACTCAGCTGTGTTGTAATTCTAGCTGCTTTCGCTGTTGAATACTCTATCTGCTCTGTGTAGGTCAGTTTCGAGTCCAGTCTAATCCCAAGGTATTTAATAGATTTCTTCGTAGGGATGACCAATTTATTTCGATCTCGGTCGGAATATGTCGTCTTGTTAGTAACAGCAGCTCCGTTTTATGCATGGCCAACTGCAGGCCGTGGGATTCCAGCCAGTTCTTAGTGCGCATCATGACTTGTCGTAATCTGCGTTGAACTACTTCTGTATTTCTACCTCTAATGACTGCCGCAATGTCATCTACGTATCCGACTAGGAAAGTATCCTCCGGCATTTCAATTCTCAGGATTTCGTCATAAGTTGCATTCCAGAGGTCTGGTCCCAATGTGGATCCCTGTGCCGCTCCGGAAGTGACTTGCATTCTTCTTGGCCCTTGGCTTGTATCATACGTCAGCTCTCTGTTCTTTAGGTAATCCCTAATAACTTTCATTAGGTACGCTGGAACATTAAAAATTGTCTCTAAAGCTTGTATCACGTCCGTCCACCTCAAACTGTTGAAGGCATTTTTTATATCTAAGGTCGCTAAGAGTACGACCGGTCTCGAATAAAGATTCCCAGATTGGGCAGCTTCGACTGTACTTACTACCACCTCCTTTAGAGTTCCTATTGTAGATCTTAAGGGTCGAAATCCGTATTGTCGTGTGGAAAGACCTCCCGAAGATTTAATGGCTTCATCAAGCCTAGGCTTTATGAGCCTCTCAAACAATTTGCCTGCAGTATCCAGCAGACACAGGGAAGATGGCGATTCTCGGTCTCCTTTACCCTTGCTGATGAGAAAAGTTTTTGTTTCTTGCAAGCGTCTGAAAATATCCCTTCTTTAAGACAGCTGTTATATTCATTGCTATTTCCTGTTCATTGCTATTTCCTTAATGAAACGAACTCACTACAGACTGTTAATTTTTTCTTTTGCATACTTTCAGGCAAAATTTACTGCCGGGTCACAAAACACCGTTTGAGGTTTTGTATCCTTTGTACAGCTTGGTTGTTGACATCATTTCTCTTTCGCAATATTGTTGCGCTTGTCATTCTTGGAATACAAACCAGGTTAATGATTTCAAGTTTGCATGTTTTTGCAATCAAACCACCACTGAGTGAAACAAACATTTTTTTTAATTTATTTTTATAACAACACACTCAACAAATTTTTGTACAATGAAAAGAATGTTATTATTGGTACAGAAATACAACCACAGCAACAACAATAACAAAATAAACAAGAATAAATCCAGAACTTGTAGTAAATTTTTTTTTTCCTTTCATTGTTAAGTTGTTACTTGTGGCAAATGAATATTATAGAACCACAATAATCACTAGCATACTCACGAGGGCATTTGCCAATCACTAGGTCCGCCATGCGATACTAATACTTGTGAACATTACCGTCGAAAGAACTGATTCCGTTTCGTGACGAAAGCCGCCTAGGGTCTAAAACTCCATTTTCATTATACTACTATGTCCGATACTTGGAATTAATTTATATTATGAAATAAATTTACTGAAAGTTCTTCATTTTTTATGCTACACAGCCCAATACTTGGTTATTCACCCATCCAAAGATTTTTAAAATTTATTAATTATAGTCGACGTGGCTATTATAAGCGAACAATATGCGTCAAAAAATAGCGGATTCTGGCTGGGTGATGAGACATCTACGGCAGCTATATGGATAACGGATAACCAGGGTCCTCGACCGAGAAGATTTGGCAGGGGAGATTGTTTCACCTGGGTACAGTTTGATGAGTTTACTCTAATGATTTGTTATTTGACTCCCAATGATGACATGGGAACCTTTGAGGAGAAATTGGCCAGAATCGAGGATGCTGTAGCGCAGATTGGAAAGAAAGAAAGTTAAAGTCGACTGCCACTATGAGATTGCCATAGTGGCAGTCGACTTTAACTTTAGAGCTGTAGAGTGGGGAATGCAGAATACCAATCCAAGAGGCAGGCGAATTGTGGAGATGGCAGCTCGAACCGGACTGGTCTTCGCAAATGAGGGGAGCGTAGCTACCTTCAGACGACCAGGCTGCGAGGGCACCATCACTATGGTCTCGGAGAGCATGTATCAAAGAGTCGAGGACTGGAAGGTCCTGGAAATATATACGGGCAATGATCACCAGTACATATCGTACACCTTTGCTTCAAGGAATAGAGTAGAGGAGGACAATTACAACACGAACAGTCGAAGATGGGATGGGCTAATCTTGGAAGTGGACAGATTGTGTAGCAGAGTTGAACTCTCGGACGATGCGAGGACAAGAGTAGAACAAACCATGGATATAATAAGACGCGGATGTAAAAAGGCAATGCCCTTGTTGAGACACCCAAATATCAGAAAGAAATCAGTGTACTGGTGGGACGACAATATCGCAGCACTCAGGCGAGAGTGCCTACGTCTACGGCGGAGGTACACGAGAGCCAGACCCGATGGTCCAGCTGCTGACGAAATGCGGGTATATAAGGAGGCAAAGAATTCTCTGAAGAAGCGCGCAGAAAAATCAGAAAAAAAAAAAAAAAAAAAAAAATTATATATATTATTTTTAAAAACACCTAAAAGTAGGCAAAAAAAAATTAAGAGAAACATTAAACCTTTTGCCGTATTAAAGCATACAAATGCCACAATATGTTGTTGTTGCTGGTTTAAAAATAATATTTTCCTTATTTATTTATGGTAAACGTCGTCGACTATTCTCGTTACGTTTTTATACCCCAGCCACCAACCTCAAAACGGAAAAGCCACTTAAGTCCACAAACACACCCATAGAAACGTACAAAAAGTGGCCTTTTTAAAAGCAGCATTTTAGGAGGAGGAGAAAATATGGCTTTTAAATATGTAGTAGAACTCAAACAGCAAAACTCAATAGCAGAAAGCAAAATAACATTTGACATTGACAGTTAAAACAACAATTTCTCAATATTTGCTCTTTGCTACACCCTCTTTAAATCAAAGAGAAGCACAACAACAGAAATTGCTAAAGCAGAAGCATTTACCACTGCCCCTAAAAGTTGGCATTATTTGCTGTATTTATGTGTGTGTATTTGTGTGTGTATGTTTATAAAATATTTGTATTTGTAATTTATAAATACAAAGAAAATGTTAAGCATACTTTAAGGTTTTAGCTTTTAATGGCCTGTGGCAGAGGGACAAAAATAAAGTCTTTGTTTTGAATATTTGTTGGCAATTTATTATATTGGTTTGTAAATAAATTCTGTTTAAGATTTATATATATTGATGTTGCTTTTTTAATTGTTTTTGTTGTTGTTAATGTTATTGTTGTCAACTTCTGGAACCTTTTAAAAGTCATAGAAAAATATTTATCGAGTTTAGAAATGAAGGAAAAGGATGTTTTAACTTTTTACAAATTTCTTCTTGCTTTTATTTTGCATTTATGTGGGTCTGAAATTGTCCATAACTATAAATATTTATCAGCAAATTTCTAGAATCATTTGCTTTGTTGTAACATATGATCCCCTCCGAAATTTATACAATTTACTGGGCCATCGACTAGCTAAGCAGTCCTTAAAGCGTACATATAGCCAAGCAGTCCTTAAAGCCTGACAAGGTATTTACAGATGCCTCTTGCGTGAGTTAATGATCACGCGGCAATAACGGAAACCTAGGCACAGGTGGGGCTGGCATTAAGCTGCCCTTACGGATATTGACAAAATAATTGTTGTCTCTTTCCCTTCATTTAAAACTGCGATATACAGCCTACAATACCGTAATCAATTCTCCAACGTGGTAGATGTTGCGGCTCTGAGATCATATGTGCTCATTTCCTTTAATTGGATGCCAACCACAAGTGTGGTCTGAGAGTTGTGATTGGAACGACTGATCACTGCTACATGGGGGCTAATGCGAGAAAACTAACTCTTGCGTAGTCACCTTTGGCTAGATGCGTTTCATCAATGAATTCAAAGTGCTCAAGAATAGATTACAAGGTTCTTCGTAATGAATAACTTCCCGTAGAGAAACTTTGTTGTCAATTTGTTTCAGTTCGATTAATTAAGGCTTTTTGTTTTCTAGTTAACCAGATATTTGGGCAATTGGTTCATGTTTTAGAATAACATGATTACTATGTGTCATGGCTTATGAGTGTTGGCTTTATGAGTGCAGTGATTCGATACTTTACTGCTGCACTTTTACGGGAGTACGATGTTTATTTGTGTTGAGTTACCTTATGTGGGTGATGAATGGATTATTTGGAGTGGGTATGAAGCCTTTTAAATATAAATTAGTCTTAAAGTCAATCACTTTTCCTACTAAGCCCACCATTTTCCTATTTCCAAATGCCTCTGCCTTTTATGATTTTTTTTGCTTATTTTTCTGCCATAAATTTTCTTTTCCTTTCCTTTTTTTATTTGTAACGCCTGGCACTTGAGTGATTAATTGATGGAATTTGATGGCTGAGCTTTAAGTAAAATTTTCTTTTTCCACCCATAAAATCTATGGCATAGTTATAGGCGGCAATAAAGTTTATACTGAGTTGGAAGGAGGAATTGTGTGATTCGTTTTTGGTTGCTACCTTTTTAATGTGTATTGATGATTATTTCTATGTTTTGATGTTGATGTTGATGATGATGATGATGACGACCTTAACTGTGTGTAATGGTGGTATCGATAACGTTAACATTTGTTTGAGTATGAGTGTGTAGTAAGTAGCTTTGTGTTACATTAAAAAAGAGAAACATTAAAAACAGACATTTCCTCTTTATTGGCATGTTAATAGCTGAAGTTGTTGTTAAAAATGATTACGAAGACAACACGCAATAGAGAAATTTGTTTGAAACATAAACGCTTACATTTTAAACTGCCTTTCCTAAAAGCAAATATTCATAGGGGAAGTATACTTTTAGGCTACAGAGTTTAGAGTAGCAATACGGTTTAAAACTGTTTAAGGTAGAGGGGAATTGAGGGGTAGAGTTTGTATTAAAGGGCACTGAAGGAAAATTGTATTAATATGGATCTTTGTAGGTTTTAAAATTAAGGATACTTTTAAAATATGCCTAAAAGTATGTTATAGAAATTGTTAAAAATTTAAATTATTTTCTAGGGTTTAAAGCCTTTAACATTATGCTTAATTGTTTATATTAAATGCTGTAAATTTTTGTATAAACACCTAAAGTTATGCTTTATAATTTTTACCCAAAGCTATACTACATTTTTCTTTTATAAATTTTTATGTTTAATTTATCATTTATCATGTTGGTTTACAATTTTTAGCCGTTGATTGCTTATGAATTTTGACATTTAAATTGCCTGCTTCAATCAATATTGATTTATGGTGTGTCAAAGAAACACTCGTTTTTTTTTTGTAGCATACATTTTGGCTTAGAAAATTTTTTATTGAAGCAGCTCATGAATAATTAATAAAATTCGTTACACGCTTGCACATGTGACTGAGCATTGCTCACAAATAATTATTAAAATTTTGTTTTAGGAATTTAAGAGATAAAATTTTATATTTAAACAAATAATACTCATCGAAAAAAGTTCAATTCCAAATAAATTCAAAACACGCCTTTTCTTTTTTTTTTTTTTTTTTTTTTTTTAATTTAAAAGTAATTCTATTTTTCAATTTATACAGCCTGAAAGTATTATCTCTCAGGACTTTATCCCCTAAAGTATGGGATTTCTCTATTTCCGACTTATTTATGCAGTTTAAGCACAACTTTACACACAAGCATGCCCTTGAATGATATTCTGTATAGCGCCCTCTATTGATTTCTAGCAAAACTTATATAACATTAACAACACTAAAGGTTTATGTCTGAACTAAAAATCCCCATTGTAATGCCAGAAAATTTCCTTTTTATTTACTCTCTCACACTAATGTAATGGCATTGCTCATACTCATATACTCACACACATTTTTGGTGGCAAACAAAGATAATTTAAATTTTCTCTTCCCTCTTTTAGGTGAAAAATATTTCCTCTTAAAACAACTGCCATTAAAAGACAAAGCGGCAAATTTTTATTGTTTATGAAAGTTTGTGAAAAGACACTAGGCAGGGAAATTAATGCAAGCATTAGCTGTGAATATTGCCTCGATAAACGCAAAAGGATGCGTCGAAAGTCTTCCCGTTATTTATTTACCACAGTTACCAACACCCCCCCCCCCCCCAATTGTTTTTAATTATGATTACCATTCGTATTCATAATATTTTTTATTGCTGTCTTTATACTTCTTATCACTTAACTTTACACATGACTGACTCTCTTAATAAAATTTCACTGTGATTAACGGTATTAATAACACTCTCTCTCTTTTTTATTTTCATGTTTTCTCTTTTCTTCTATGTGTGTGTGCATAAAAGCTATTGGAGTTGGAACAACGAGTAATAGAGGCCGAAGAAAGAGCTGAAGAAGCTGAAGATAAGGTATGTATGTATATGACGAAGAACTGAACAAGTCTTTAGTAGCCGATTAAGGACCATTATTACAACTTGCCGTCAAACTTGAGTTTAGTTAAAGGTACCTTTAGCTAAGGGCAACTGTAAAGTTACCTTTAACTTATTTTCGTTATTACAACTTACAGATAAATTAAAGTTAACTTTAACAAAAAAATATGGCAGTACCGGTGCAATGTCGATAATACTGCTCAATTAAACAAGTTTTTTTTTAAACGCAGTGGCAACGACGGGCTTCGTTTTTTTTTCTTTTTTTTTTTTTTTTTTTGTTGTATATCTCACTTAGTTTATATTTAAAGTTGCCATATTGAAAATAATATATAATATAGCAAGTTCAAACATAAACTTAACTTTAAAAGTTACCGGTAGGATGATCCTCCCTTTAGCTTAACGCTCACTTCTAACATATTGTCCACTTATAATAATGAATGACAACTTATCTGCTCGTTGAAATCCTCCCTTTAGTTAACGGCAAGTTGTAATAATGGCCCTAAAGGTTTTTATTGTTGTAGCAGAGCATTAATAATGACAGTAAAATAGCTTACAACAGCAAAAACCGGTTAATAAATGTGAGAAATTTTGTTATTGATGTGTGTTTGTAGAAATAATGAGAGTATGCATCCAATACATACATATGTAATTATGATTGTAACAGTAAAACACTGGTAATAAATATGAGTAATTGTGTTTTAGTGTATGTGTGTAGTCAGAAAACAAGAGAGAGAGCCAGAGATCGTAAGAGTATGTAATATGTACATCTTGGGCTAGTAAACACATCGTTAAAGAAAATCATATTGTTGAGCTGTTTTGAAAGACGAACGTTCGTCCATAGAAAAACAAACGTAATAAAACAAGTTTTGTGTTTATGAGAATATGTGTGTGTTTCATATAATGTCTGTGTCATAGTAGCCATAGAAAAGATAAACTCGTGTTTTCATCAAACAGCTTTTAATACACGGGGTTAATTTTCTTTCTTCTCTTCCCAAACAACAAAACAATATGAGTGAGCAGGGGTCTCATAATATATGTATATACACACACACATATATATAAAGTAATAAAAATCAAGAACAAACACGTGCCATTTACATAAAAAAATCTCCGTATTTTTTATATTTCTTAGGGAATACAATGGAATTAATTTTTTAAAACGCAATTCAAAAAGGATTTCTTTCCATAACAAAAGAAGAGACGGACAAGAGTGAAGAAAACTGCGGAAGAAAAATCCTTGTTTGTTTGTATTCAAGCATGAAGAACAGAAGGAAGGGAAATTTCTAAGGGATATGTGAGAGAGAAAGATAGAGTGTGAGTTTTAGAATGTCCGTTATACTGCATATTTGTAAAGAAGAGAGTCTAGAAACTTAATTGAAAAATTTTTGTGGTTTTGTAAGCCCTTTAGAAAATGAAATAGAAACGGAACGAGAAATTTTTTAAGAAGAAGAGTGAACATCGTTAAAAGATTTAATGTTTGCATTGCCAATTTAAATTTAATTTCTAAGGAAATAAAACAAAATTAATGGATAGGAATGAAATGAAATAAATATTGAACTACCAAAAAAAATTAAATAAAATAAATTGGCTGCACTAATAACAAAAATATGAGAAAAGAATTTAGAAAGGATTACAATCTAGCTTTACGCACCACCCACCCACATAGTCTGTGTTAATTTCATTTAACAGTGACGACACCTACAATTTAAAGTCGACTCCGAACCAGAGATCAGCAATGAATCGTATTTTCACTACTCATAGGTACTTATGAAATTTTGAGTATGAGTGAGTCAAGAGTATTAAAATTCAACTACTCTGTTTCATTCGTACTCGCTACAACATTGATTTATAAGTATAGGTTGCAATGAGTATGAGTACAACGTTGACATCAAACTCACAACATTCGATTCATTGTTTGATTCATATGCCTACTCATTCAGATTCATAAATTTAGAAAAATACTTATAATACTTACGAATGATTCGAGTCACTCGAATCATTCATCAAAATTTACAGTAGTAGTTATTGTTGCATTTACAAAAGAAGAGAAAAGAAAAGACAAAGACAGCAAGCAAAGCACACACACAACCTTCTAGCGAGTATTGTGGTGTTCGTACTATCATACTTATTTTGTGCTTCGTGTATATCAGAGTCGAAATCAACAACATCGTGCGTATTGTTAAGTATGAGTACGATGAGTATTTCTAACTTTCAATATAAGTAGTATGAGTATGATATTAAAATAAGTATGAATGCGTATAAGTAGCTGAAATTATAAGTATGACTCGAATCTACTCATCGTTTTGAATACTCGTTGCTGATCTCTGCTCCGAACAACAGGTTTTTGAGAAACTTTTCATGGCAATTTTATTTCCTTACAATGCATAGCATACACGAAATACAAGGTGATTTAAACAACCACCTCTAGACCGTCTTTGCTGCAATATTAGATGATTTTTGAGACGAATTTGCACAACTTTTTCGCAAATTTCAATTAATATCTTAAGGAATTTCAGTTTTTCAAATGCTATAGGAAATTATGTGTATAAACATGGTATTTGACATAGTCTCACTAAAATGTCTAATGGCAGCAAATTGCATGATCTTGGTGGACGTCTTTCCTGCAATATTAAATCTTTTTGAGGCGAATTTCCACAACTTTTTCGCAAATTTCGATTAATATCTTAAGGAATTTCAGTTTTTCAAATGCTATAGGAAATTATGTGTAGAAACATGATATTTGACGTAGTCTCACTGAAATGTCTAATGGCAGCAAATTGCATGATCTTGGTGGCCAATTGATGTCGTCAAAACTTGAAATTACTCTACCCATGCCATAAATCTAGAATTGTCCATGTTGTATGACTCTTAATAAAACCACATACCGCCTTGTGCATAATCTTCAATTGCAGACCACAAAAACTCAGTTATCATACGGCTTTAGTGCTAAAAACTGACAGTAACTGTCCTTCATGGATTATTTTTGAAAAAATTCCGCTCAGTAGCACTTCTGAGTTGTAATAGCTATTCCACAGTCATTTCTATGTTCTCTGAGCCCCATATGTGACAGTTTTGATTGTGGGCTTAACCCATTCGCTGCCAAGCCAAGACTTATATGAAGTCATTCCCATTGCCATTTATATTTTGAGTGTTATTATTTACCAAAACCCTGTTATTTCTTGGTAAAAGCACATACATTATCATACATAATCATTTATAAGCAGAAAACCAAAGACGAGTATACTCGTCGTTGGCAATAGGAAGGCAGAAGGACTCGATATCATTTTTCGTATTTGCGTACGTTTTAGTAGAAGTAAGAAATAAAGTATTATTTTTGTAAAAAAAAATTATTTGTAGTATTTTTCAAGTTTTTTACATATTTGTATTATGTTTGTGGCAAAAAAAATTTGCTTATTCAAAAGCCTGCATGTTATAATATATTTAAAGTAGGACGAGTATACTCGTCTTGGCAGTGCGGGATACCCTGTCAAAGACAAGTATACTCGTCCTCGGCAGCGAATGGGTTAAACACTGAGTGAAATTTTTTTAATTTTTTTTTTTTTTTTTGAAAAATCAACACCAATCAGGATATTTACGGCTTTTGTGAATGGTCAGCCGGCTTTTTTTTCCCCCTTTTTACTAAATTATGTTTTATTTTTTACTTAATTTGATTGAAAAAAGTAATTTCACTTTGCCAACTTCAATTTAGTTTTTTTTTTTTTTTTTTTTTTGTAAACGATTTTCTTTTTTCCCCTCCATTTTTTTTTTAACTTTTAATGAGGGAAACTCTTCATTGCCACTGTCATCATTATCTAATGATACTGTTTTATTTTATTGTTGTTGTTATTGTAACCATTAGCACCCATGCAAGAGAATAAAAACGAGACTTTTTTTATCATCATATAAAGTAGTGCTGCCATTGCTACAGATAACAGTTTTTATTGTTGTTGTCTTTACTATTGAGTCAATAGATCTGTTAGAAAAACGGGAGATAGACGAGAGTGAGTGATTGTGTAGATGTGTTTGTATTAATGTGTAAACAACACAGAGGTATACAGCACAGCCAGCCAGGCAGTCAACGACAACCCTTATGCATTAAACTAAACACAATGTTGTGTTTTGTGAAGAAAGAGGAGAGAGTTTGAGGTTGCAAGGTATTTAAGCTTTAATTTGTTTGTTTGTGTGTTTGTGCTTGAGACTGTGCTTGTTGTTTATCTGTATGTTAGTTTGTTTTGTTTGTGTTGTGAAAGCCAAAACGGAAGTAAGCATTAAAATCTAAGTAAAAACAGAGATAAAGCCCAGAGAGTGAGAGTGAGAGAGAAGAAAGGAGTTACATTTTATGCTCATGTTTAAGCATAAAGTAAAGGGATTTACATTTTTTTAAAAACAAAAACAACAAAATATTAAAACTCCAAACAAAAACATACGACATATACAGCTAAACAGCATACTACACACACATACACATGCCTACATAGGATGTGTTTTGATTTTTATGGTTTTTTTTTTTTTTTCCTTTTTCTCAGAGTACAAAACTCTGTTGTATTTTAGAACCTGTTTTATAGTGATGATGCGGTATTGTTGTTGTTGTTGTTTTTGTTATTACGCATACAATTTTGTTTTTTCCCTATGGTTGGCCATTTGGGTATTACTTTTATTAACACGTCCTTAGGGGAAAATACCGTTATTGTATTGTTGTTTTTTTTTTTTTTGCAAAACACAGTAAATCATGCAAATATGTGAGAATGAGAGGGAGAGAGATTGAATGTAAACAATTTATACAGTTATGTCTGCTGTAAACAATGTTTAAAGAATTTTTCAATATTGTTATGAGTTGCCATGTGCATGTGCTTGAGCTGTTTTGTTTACATTGAGCTGTCGCATAGCAGTTTAAACAGAATGTAAGCGTTAAAGCGTTAGACAATTGAAATAAAATGTAAAAATGATTTTGATTGAAATTATATTGAAAACTCGAATTAAATGATTTTTTTTTTTCAATAAAAATTTTAAAAAATTAAAATTCTATGCTTAAATTATAAAATGTTATAAAATTTCTTAAATTTTAAGGAAGATTTGAGTTTAAAAAATAATTTTTAAATAATTTGAAATACATATTTATTAAAAAATTCGTAGCTATATACATACAGCCATGGTCACGCGTTTAACGTTTGCTCGCACCCACAAGGGTACAGATCTCCCATTCTGGAAAAAATATTTTAGAGTGATGAAACAATGCTAAATCGTATGGGACCAGATGGTAGAGTGGTAGTTTAACGGCCAGAATTAAATCAACGCTATACCATGCGTTATGACATGGTCGAGAAAGCACAATGACGTGGGGAGCATTTTCATGGCACGGTGTAGGTCCTATTGTGAAAATTAATTAAAAAATGGACCGTTATCAGTATTTGGACATTCTAGAGAACAAAATAGAACCATAAGCTTTTAATACATGCCAGTTTTATTCATATTTTTGCAAGATAGTGGCCCCAAACACACATCTAAGCTGGCTAAGGATTGATTTTATAAAGTGCACATACCCGTTTTAGACTGGCCGGCGCAAAGTTCTGACTTAAAAACCTGAAACGCGTGAAATGTACTATTGCTCAACAAAAGTACAAAAATTTGGACGATTTGTGGATTGGAATACGGGACGCTTGGTACTCGATTCCCAAAAATCTTTTCCAAAGAACTTTGTCCCTTAGATGCCACGTGGTGCTTGAAAATAGAGGCTACTCTACTAAATATTGATCAAATAAACTGAAAACATTAATATTTTTACTATTTATTAAAATATATTATTTTTATTCCAGAAATTTTAATTTGTGCTATTTTACTGTCCAGCTGAAATCTAGCGTTTGATATGTTGCAGGTCCTAATGAGCAGACGATTGGCAATTTCGCTAAAATTTTTGTTTTTTTTTTAAAGAAGAATATGCATCTTAAGTTTCTATGTTTAAATTTTTTTATGAATAGACCTAAAATACTATTTATAAAAAATCTGATTGTTTTTATAATGAAGTTTTGTGCTAATTTAATGTCCATAGCTGTACATACATAATTGATCATTACAACCCTTCAGTCAGGATTACGACCTAGTTTCTCACACTACTTATGTTGTGTGCGTTAATTTTAAACATGAGTGTCGGAACCTACTGTTTAAAGTCGACTCCGAACTTCAGATTTTTGATAAACTTTTCATGGCAATTTTATTTACTCTCAGACTTTTTGGCAGAAATCTGCTGACAGGAAGTCACCGAAGAAATATTTTTTCATATACCAACGCACTATCTACTTGACTACGGCGACTTCTATTTCGTAGCTATTTTAGATAGTTTTTTTGCACATTTTATTACATTTTGTAGTATGTTTCTACAAGCTCATCTAAAACTGCCTTAATTTCCTTTTATGCTTAATCACTCTTCCTTTTTATTTAAAGCATATCCCGTAGCATTTTATTTTCCCTAAAATGCTTATGGTCCATGATTTAATAGACAACAAACGTTATGGCAAAATCGACCACCGTTACAAATTGAATATCATCAGCATGATTTAAAAGTATTTAAATTTATTTTCCTGCTTAGTCCCCCCCCCCCCCCTACTCTTTGCATCAGTTATGCATACATACATATGTACGTGGTGTGCTATTATCTTTTTTTAGTCATGGAAAACAAAATACCCAAGAGAAAATAAATAAATTTCCAAACTTGTTGAAGTTGGGGGGGGACAGCCCTTATGAAGTTAAATCATCTATTCCAGGCAGGAGTAGTAAACCAGAAGGATTTGTATTTTATGCAAAAAGAAAGGAAGTTATTGAAATGAATTTATTAAATTCTATTAGATTTAAAAGGTATTAAATAATAAATAAAGGGAGTTAAATAAACTGTATGTGTTTCGAAATGGAAATTTTTAATGGAAATGCCGGAAATTTATAAAACAGGAAGTGTTACATTATTCATGAACCGTCAAGAGAATTATGAATTTAAGCGGGAAAATAAATTTAAGAAATAAAATTTAATTGGCAAAATAATTTTACAAAAAAAAACAAATTTTTTGAAAAAAATTCTTTTAAAAAGAAATTTTTTAATCAATTATTCCCAGCAACTTCAAAACTGTCAATTGCAGGTTTAACTAACGAACCACTAGTGTGGTGGGTAGTGGGTAGCAATTTATAAGATTTGTAATCTTTAGAAAAAAGGAAAAGAAAAATCCAAATGTAACCATAATGACTTGACTGTTTCTAATGATTCTTTGTTGAAATAATAACAACATTTTCTTTCCTTCTGTAACTGTAAGCTATTGTTAAAAACAAGCTCTTTTTTTGTTGCTTTTCAAGATGAAAATCATTAGCAAAACTTCTCTAATAAGGGATGAATATTTCTTATAAAAACTGAAGGCAAAAAATCAACAGACAATAGCTAGAAAATAACGCAAGTAATTGAAAATCTTAGGAAGAATCATGCAACCTAACTACATAAAAATATGAATTTACAAAAGATTTTTATTCTCAATAGAAAGGGAAATTCAAAATCTTAAAACTTAGATAATAGAAATATGGTTTTGCATAAAAAAATGTAAGATTTAAAATTAATTGGCAACGCAAATTTTCTCAAATTAAGTTTAAATTGTTAAGTTCATAAATTGGTTCTTTAAAAAGACAAATTTTAGAGATAAATTTAATAAAAAAAAAATAAAATTTCATTTAAAGTTGGCAATGCGAAAATTTTCAAATAAATTTTAATTTTTAAATTCTTTAATAGTCCTTTAAAAATACAAATTAGAGAGACAAATTTTAATAAAAAAAAATTTAATATTTCTTAACACTAAAATATATGTACTTCACAAATTGGCAACGCGAAAATTTTCGAATGAAACTTAAATTGTTAAATTCTTTAATAGTCCTTTAAAAATACAAATTTGAGAGAGAAATTTTAATAAAAAATTTAATATTTCGCAACATTAAAAGTATACTTAAAAAATTGGCAACGCAAAAATTTTTAAATTTTTAATATGGTTCTTTAAAAATACCTATATGGGAAAGAAATTTAAATAAAAAATTGTATATGTCTTAGAACTAGATATATAAAATATAAAAATATAAAAATATAAAATATATAAAAATATAAAAAATTTAATATTTCTTAACACTAAAAATATTACTTAACAAATTGGCAACGCGAATTTTTTTAAATAAGTTTAAATTGTTTAATTCTTTAATAGTCCTTTAAAAATACAAATTTAAGAGAAGTTTAAATAAAAAATATTTAATATTTCTTAACAGTAAAAATATGTTTAAAAAATTGGGCAACGCTAAAATTTTTAAATGAAGTTAAAATTGTTAAATTCTTTCCAAGTTCTTTAAAAACACGAATCTGGGAAAGAAATTTAAACAAAAAATTTAATATTTCTTAACATTAGAAATATATAGATATACATAAGTAAGAAATTGACAACTCGAAAATTGTAAAAAATTCATCACCAGAGTGGAGAAGAGTTGCCCTCATGCTGCTCTTGCCACTTTGCTCTGCCTAACTCCGCTTGACTTATATCTCAAGCAACAGCGCCATTCGCTTAATAAAATAGGTCTGCTGGAAACAGCGCTCGACAGGACAGTCTGGTATTCTGAATGTGGTCTTCCCTAGGTAGAACCGCCAGGTATATAGTGCCTGAGGTTATGTTCCTCCCTGCATTGAGGATTCGCATATCGAATAGGGCACGGTGTGAGTACTCCAAAGGTACACAGGTATACCTATCTTCACGGATATATCGTAGTTGGACTGAGGCACAGGGGACTAGAGTTTTATTCGAAGAGTTAAGACCCAAGCTTCACTTTGGGTTAAATAATTACTGCAGTGTTTTTAAGATAGAGATTTTTGCTATCTTGAGGCCATAGCTCGTATGGCCACTTTTGATTCAGAATCTAATGTGATCTTCGTTGATAGCCAGGCCATTACATCGGTTTGGTGCAAATTACGACTGATTCGTGGTTGTAATGGAACTATATGGATCTTTAGATCAGGACAGATCTGGGTTCCAGGACATAACGGTATACCTTGGTCCTTAGCCTCCAAATCTGCCATTTTTAATGGTTTATCAGTAGATGGGTTAGAGAGAAGGATAAGAAGCACTGGGGGAATGAACCAGATTGTCATGTGTTCAGTATATAGTGTTGGGAGAAGTTTACTGCTACTAAGTTTCCTAAGGACCTTATGGACAAAGATATGGAGCAGATCTCAGTTGAACTATTGTATTAAAATGAGAAGGGTTGGTGATAATCAAACACCTACTCTGTAATCATCCAGCCTTTAATGAGGTGAAGTTGCGTAGATTCTTTGTAGAGAGCTGACATTTGAGCTGTCCTAAGATTTATAATGAGATTAAGATGGTTGAGAAGTGATAGAGATGAACGTCCGTTTTTATGGAATAAACAAGTAAAATTGAGTGTTTTTCCATAAAAAAAGATATTCATTTGAAACCATTCATCTTATAGGGTATTACAATGGGAGTAGATAAATAACTCAAAAATGTTTGAGCAATTGAGTGTTTTTCATGGAAATTGTCGATCGTTTGAAATTTCTTGTTTTACAAATATAGGGGGTGGTAACTTGCTCAAACGTATTTGAGCAAATGGGTGTTTTTTTATATCGCTTTGCCTTATAGAAACAGTCGGTAAATAACTCGAAAACGTTTAAGCAATTGAGTGTGTTTTATATCAACTAGGGAGCCCAGCTTATTATGTTTCTTGCAACAACATACATATAAACATTGTATAATAAATTAATATACCTCCATTCGATTTTGTTTACAATTCAAAACATAAACATGAGTCTGTGCAAAGGTCTTAATACAAGAAAAGGCACTCAATTTATGAGTACTTCGATAGATGGGAGAGAGAGAGAGAGAGCGAAAATAAAAGGTTGTAGAGAAAAAAGGGAATACAATTGCTTAGAAAACAATTCAATTGCGATGTTTTTGCGTGAGCGTCTGTTGAGAGCAATTTATTTATTTTGTTTTTGTGTTTTTTTGTATTGCAAAAACAGGTTTGGATTTGCATTACAATACGGCACTACTAAGGCAGACACACACACACAGCAGAACTTTAACTGTTAAACAACTGTATAGTTGTTGTATATGTTTTCATATTAAATGGGGTGGTTTTTATGTGTTGTGTTAGTAGCAGTCTGCTGCTGACTCTTCTAAAAAAATAAGGATTGGAGTAGGAAGCAATGTTAAAAAAAAAAATAAAGAAATAAAAAGACAAAATAAAGGAAATAAAAAGGACGCAAATACAACAACAAAGTTGAAATAATACAACTCCAAGTGAAAAAAACAAAATCGGAGAGTAAAGTTAAAGGGAATAAAACTAAAATAACTGAAGTTCAAAGTAGTAAAACAATACAGAAGAGAGAGAGAGAGAATAAAACACAAATAAAACAACTTTAAAGTGAGAAAAAAAGCCTTGTAGAGAGAGTTAAACAAATATTGAATGCAAACAAAATAAAAATCAAAGTAGAATGAAATGAGAGAAGGGAAAAAAGACAGAGACTGAGTGAGAAAAGCAAAAAAAAGTCTTGATACAAGAAAAATATATAAAATTACAACGAAAAGACGCCATCAAAACCATTAAAATTCAAATAAATTTAGAAAAATATCAACAAAAAAAATATTAAAAATAATAAAATTAATAAAAAAAAATAAATCAAAAGAAATTAATGAAAAATAAATCAGAATTTAAATGAAAAGCCCTTAAAAAATTAAAATAAAATAAAGACAGGAAACAAGTGCAAGTGGGTGCAAGTGTTCAATAAGAAAAAAAATCTCTAAAACAGCTTAAAAAATTAATTTCTATGAAAAATATTAAAAAAAAAAAAAAATGCAACGAAAATATGGATCCTAAATATTAAACTAAAAAAAAAACCTTTCTTTTAACAAGGAATTTTAAAAATTGAATCAAGATTTTTGTTTAAAAATTTCTTTAGAAAAAAAAAACTGTGTAAGAATTTTTTTTTTCTTCTTTTATACAATCCACGTTCCACATTCCACAGATAGTCAGTCAAGACAGTTAATATAAATGTTAAATATTGTGACAGTTTGTTTTCGTCTTCTTTTTTTGCTTTTTTTTACTATTACATGAGCGCGCAGGTCATAAAAGTGTCAGAATTTTATTACAAAAAAAAAAATATGGTTTTGACAGCAACAATAAAAACTTTTAAAAACAAATACTGGACAAAGGAATTGCAATTAAAAATTGTTTTTATAAATTTTTTAAAGCCTATTTTAAGGGGTTTTAAGGCATTTTTCTTTCAAAATAGCTTGAAAAGAATTGAAATTGAAGCACTACAAGAAAAAGTACACAGAGAAACTAGT
The DNA here is from genome assembly GCA_927399465.1 of Sarcophaga caerulescens. Taxonomy (NCBI): domain Eukaryota; kingdom Metazoa; phylum Arthropoda; class Insecta; order Diptera; family Sarcophagidae; genus Sarcophaga; species Sarcophaga caerulescens. The sequence continues at coordinate 111,850,956 of OV656873.1, read as the reverse complement.
TTTTATGCAATTATTGCAAATTTTCAGTGATTTCTTTAAAATTAGCGTGTTTTTTTTTCGGAAAAATTTTATAGAAATTTGTACTTTAAAAAAACGATGAACAAAATGTCTTGAAATACTAATAAGTATCCCCACTTACAGACAAAATTAACACACTCAACATGGTTGTAAATCTTTTGACGAAATCCAACAGTTTAATGTCGGCTCTAGATTTGCAAAGCATTTCATGGCAATTTTATTTACTCCCAGAGTTTTTGCCAAAAAGACCACTGAGAAAAAAAATAGGTTTTCAGATTTCGCTTTACTCCAACTGTATGAGCCCAGGTTGAATCCAATGCACTACCTACTAAACAACGGCGACTTAATAATATTACTCTCACTGACTTTACTATCATTCTCGTTGTTAACGTTATTCTTCTGGTAGGGCATAGGACCTAGTAGATGGATTACACAGCCCTGCATGGGTTTTGCAAACAAGATGGTTCCAGGTGTTCCTGAAGGCATTTTGCGCGCTGAACACGAATCTGTATTCAAAAACCCCCTTAAAGTAGGGGGTGGGTTTATGTCAAGGGATGCAATAGAAAAAGAAACACATTACGGAGGTCCTTAAAAACTATTGGATCCGCCATTTTGAATTTTTTAAATGTGAATGAAGATCTGTAATCAGCGATCCCAAAAACCCCTGAGTAACAATTTTCAAGTAAATCTGATTAGTTTTTAAGGACCTTCGTAATGTGTTTCTTTTTCTATTGCATCCCTTGACATAAACCCACCCCCTACTTTAAGGGTGCATGCAAACAATTTGGCTTTGGGCTCATTTTAAAGAGCAAAGATCAATTGTTAATTTCTGATAATAGCGAAGGTTCTAGCACGTCAGTGTTCAGCTCTATAATTCTTCAAAAATGGCCAAAAACGCTATTTTTAGGGGTTTCAGCCCCCTTTTTCTCGAAAACCTGACATTTGCAGGGCTGTGTTATTTAAAGGGGGTTGAAGCTCTTTCCGTAGACTTTCAATAACTATCCTTGACAGATCAGTGACGTTATTTGCATTTTCGACAGAAGGCTGCAACCGTTTATTTAAAGGGAGTTTTGAAGTTCTTTACTTAGATAGAAGTTGCTCTCACCTAAGGCAGACTTTGAGGATACCACAATCTTTCAATTCCGCTAACACTGGAACCATCTCTTTAAAGAAGCCATGTAGACTTCCAAGAACTATTCTTGACAGATCAGTGACGTTATTTGCATCTTTAACAGAAGGCTGCAACCAAGTAAAAAATAATTTGTTTCTCCTAATACTGGAACCATCCTTCCAATGACGCCATTTACACCTCCAATAACCATCTTTGACCGTTCACTGACGTTATTTACATACATATAACTGGGCTGGGCATGCAACCAAGAGCTAAAGAATGATTATTTTCCCCTAACACTGGACCGATCCTTCTAATGACGCCATTTACACTTCCAATAACTATCCTTGACAGATTACTGAAGTTATTTGCATCGTCGACTTAAGGCAGGGTATACAACCAAGAGGATTTTTCTTCTTTCCAATTTATTGACCATACTAACAAGACCAATTATCCTCTCTTGCATACCTAGAATGTCCAGTAATGTATCCATTTTTGTAGAGTTTAATCAGACTTTTTCCATCTAAGTCGTGGTCAGATTTGCTGTGCTACATTGCCCTTATTCAAACTCAATTACTCGGCTTTTATGGAATCTATTTGTAATCAACTTCAACGTTTAAAAAACGTTGCAAAAAAAAGTTTTGTTGGCATCACATGGATTATTTATAATGGAATGCACAATGAATACAAAAACACACGGCCATTGAGAGTTCAACTAAACAGCAAAGGCAGAGAAAAAGAAGGAGAGCAGCATATGCCCAAGTGTTAGGGAGAGCTTTGAAGGAATTTTACACAAACAAACGGCAAATCACAGCTTTGAGCGAAGCAGCTGTTTTATAAGGCAGGAAATTAAAGGAAATTTTACAAAGAAATAGAAAAACTTGAAGATTTTTAAGAAAATTAAGGTTTTTATATAAAAATTTCAAAATTTAAGAATTATAAAGTAAATTTTAAATGCAAAAAAATTTTTGTAAAGATTGTTGTTGTCTGTTAAAGCGCAAGCCTGAAGAACGGTATTGCCAGCTTTACATATTTTTTTTTTTAATGAATAAAACAAGAATTTTTGACACCATTAATGGCCGTAGCATTAACAAACAAAAACAACAATAATACTCGTAAAGCCAATAATACAGACGTCAAAATAAGAAGACAAAACAACTATTAAAGTGAAGCAAGGAAAGTGAAAAAAAGAAAGAAAAAAATTTTGTTTTATTAATAAAACAGTTGTGAAAAAATCAACAAAAATGGCGGTTTTAATAAACGAAATAAAAATTCCCATTTTTAAGCTGCGAAAAATGTAAAGAAATTATGGAAATTTTTATAAAACCTTGACGAAAACGAAGAAGAGGCAGAAGAAAAAGAGCAACGTGAAAAAACAGAGCGTCAATGCATTTGTATATGTAAAAAAAAACACACACATGCACACACTCTCCATAAATTGAAAAACTCACACAATTGTGTGTGTGTGTGTTTGAATGAATGAAAGTTGAAATAAAAAATATGAGAAGAGACATGAAAAAGAAACGAAAAGAAAAGAGAAAAAGTGTAATGGAGAGAGTGATAGTGATAGAGAGAGAGAGAGAGAGAGAGATGGCGTGCAAATGTGTGTGTATGTGTGCAAGTGGTGTTCTATAGTGTAAAAGAATTCGTAGTGCTTTTATAAAACACAGCGTTTTTTCACCAAAAAAAAAAATTTTTTTAATGGAAAAATTCGTAACCAAAAAAAAAAAATTCCTTCAAAAAAACAACGAAAATTTTTTATTTTTTTTTAATAAAATAAAAAAATAAACGAAAAAAATTTGTATGCATGGATAACTATAGGAAAAAGGTAAGCCTTTGTAAATAGTTTCACTGATACTTTACATATACAGACATAAGTTGAAACTACAAAAAAATATATAAAAAGCTATAGCCTACTTTTAGGTTTAAAAACATTTAATTTTTAGAATTTTCTTGTTTCTTTCAAAGAAATGCTTTAGTAAGAAAACATCTTTAAAACAAATAAAAATAAATTAATTTTCCTCTACCAAATCAATCAATAAAAAAATTTTTTTTGCAATTTTTTTTCCATTTCCATTGCACTTTTTATTTTCTGTGTTAAAAGTTGAATGACACTTGTGCTATGAACCTACTTGCCAACAACTATTGTTGTTGTTATTGTTTTATATGGTATAAGAAAAAGGCAAAGATGATGATAACACTTGACAATAAATCAAGGAAGTCGTTGGTTCTTCTTACAAGGATATTTCAATTGTCAAGGAGGTTAAGAAATTAAAAAAAAAAACAGGAAAACCTAATCAATAAAAAAAACTAAAGAAAGATTAAATTAAATTGAAAAGCTTACATAAAGGAAAAAAGGAAAAAATAAATTTCATTTTTAGATTTCAAAACTAAAGTGAATGTACAGCCCCCCTTATGAAGATGACCAATGACCATAGTACGCACCAAACAGTCACTATCACACTAGAAGCAATCAGCTTATCTAAGACATTTTGAATTGTCAAAGCTCTTGGAACCTATAGGATGTCGATACTTCTTTGGCCCGAATATAATATTAGAGGCTCTAGTTTACTAACAAGTTACAGTAAGGACAACGTGTTCAATCTGGTAGTTGCACTCACAGTTGCTATGCTTGCTGTATCATCCATTGAGACCATTCGAATCGAAATCGAATGGCTTGAGAAACTTCCAAACGGAAAGCCGAAAGGGTCAGCGGTATGACAAGTTCATCTGCCCCTTCATTTCCGTGAATTTTCTCATCCCCTGGTATTCAGGACTCTTCTGACTCATTCTCTTTGTTAGACGGCTTTCTTCTGACTGCATTGAAAGCACTGGCTGTGCATTATGTTAGTTCGACGCTGGTTTCATTCTGCAGGAACGCAGACAACTATAGTTTAAAACCATTAAAACCGTTGCGGAGAATTGTGACGTTGGCTGTAACAAGTTAGCAAATAAAATGCGAAAAAAGCAGACGGGCAGTTAACATTTCATGGCGAAATAAACGAAATTGCAGAATTTCAAAGCTATTATGGTCAGCACCGGAACATTCTAAAACAGAATTGGTAGTGGACTTAGAAAGACAACCTCTCAGGATCTTGATGGATTTTCTTCCTGTAATTTCTTCTTGTAATTGGGCACTGAGTAAAAGTACCATCTGGCTGTCATTCATTGCCGCATAACTGCTGTACTTTCTTCGCTATTATACCGGCATTGTTTTTTTTTTTTTTGTGAAACCAGCACTCAGGGGATGGCCCATACTCAGCAGTGCATTGTGCAGGTTTAGGAAAATAGGTTATAGGAAGGTAGAAAGAGGGAGTAGTGTTTGTGGACATTTGATTTAAACTTGCCAATATCGTAACTGACGGGAAAAACTTCCGCAGGAAGATCATTCCGCAAGCGAGCAGTGCGGTCAATAAATGAATTTTCCCTGTAATGCATTGTGCGGTTCACTGGACAATCAAGCACAAAAGGATGTGCTCTGCGAGAGGTACGAGTACCACGTAAAAATATGTGATTATCGGGTACCAAGCCCTTTATCTCTCGAGAACACCTCCCATTATAGTACCGATAGAACAATGAAACACACGCCACATTGCGACGATGCTGCAACGAACAAATAGAGTTGGATACCCTACTGTCATTAATAAGCACCTTCACCCTCTCCTGTACGCGGTCGAGAAGCTTCAAAATAGACTTTGAAGCACCGGCCCATACATGAGAGTTGTACTCCATCCGAGGTCGGATAAAGGTCCTGTAAATAGTAAGAAGGTCGGATGGAGTGAAGTATTTTCTGCACCGTTGCATTGTACCTACATCTGGCCCTGCTGAAACTAAATTGTCTTGCGGAGAAATCATTGAAATTTTCGACCACATATGGACCTTTTTGTCCCTCTGTCCTAACCTACTTAGTACACATAAATTTTAGGAGATTGGTTTGACTGTGTTAAGCAATGTTTATTCCTCTCTAGCTTTACAGATGGCTCTTTACAATGTGGCCTTATTTATTGCCCAGTTGAAGGACAACCATTCTCTTTCTACTAAACTGACGAGATGTGTAGGAATCCAGTTGTATATTGTTAAGATGCTGCGGACAATATGCCTAAGGGTATATTTATATCTCTTTTGGCATTTATTCAACGATTTTTACCTCTGTCATCTACTCAACAAAAAAAAAAAAACAAAAAAAAAACAAAAAAAAAAAAAATGATGTGCGAGTAAGTTCTAAGGCGCCCCCTTTATGTAGTTTTTATGTAAATTGATAAAACTTACCGACCAATCGCAATATTGTCATACTTATCGAAAATTTTCGAGAAATTAATTTATAAGCAGATGACCCGATACTTATATGACAATGGCGTGCTTTCTGAGAGGCAGTCTGGTTTCAGACCTAATCACAGCTGCATTTCTGCGCTCATTGATGTTTCGGAAGAGTTGCGATTAAGTGCGGATGACAATATGACATCATTTTTGGTTTTACTTGATCATTCTAAGGCTTTTGACACCGTTAATCATACTATTCTTTGCCAAAAGTTGGAACACATGTGCCATTTTTCGAATACTGCTGTCAAGCTAATCTCGTCGTATCTACGTGATAGAAGTCAATTTGTGTATCATGATGGTACTAAATCGGACAATTTTTTAATATCTAGAGGTGTACCACAGGGCTCGATTCTTGGTCCACTTTTATATTCGATATATTCTAATGATCTGCCAACTAAGTTGAAGTTTTGCAAGGTACAAATGTACGCAGATGATGTTCAGCTGTACATTAGCTGCTTGCCATCTGATATTACAAATTGTATAGGGAAAATAAATTGTGATCTGCATAATGTGTTTCAATGGGCGTCGATTAATGGTCTTTGCCTCAATCCGAGGAAATCAAAAGCTTTAATAATAGGCAAGGTAAACTATACGGCACAGCTTACACCATTACAGATTAATAATACTTCTATTGAGACTGTACATAGTGTTAAGAACCTAGGAGTTATCTTTAATAACAGCCTTAACTGGTCCAACCATGTGAATTCTATCTGCGGTAAAACGGTTGCCATGTTGCGAAGTCTTTGGCTAACGCAATATTTTACTCCGTTTGATATTCGTATGCTGCTCGCGAAAACATATCTCATCCCCACTCTGCTGTACGGATGTGAACTGTTTTCTAGTTGCGACTCAGTAAGTAGGAACAGGCTCAAGGTCACTTATAACAGTATTGCTCGATATGTTTTTGGTCGTACAAGGTACAGTGGGATATCTGAGTTCTCATATCGAATCTATAATACATCTTTTGGAAATTTGTTGAAATGCCGTACTCTGGTGTACCTACATAAAATCATTTATATTAGGAAACCCCATTATTTGTTTGATAGATTAGTTTTTTCAAGATCTAATAGAGGCTTGAGAATTAATAGCGTTAGATACCGCAGGCAGATATCTGAGAGACACTTTTACATCAATGCAATACGTCTCTGGAATGAACTCCCAAACAACATACAATTAATAAGCAATGCTAAGCATTTCAAGACTGCAATAATTAAATTTTTGAATGAGCATAATGCGCATACGTAATTAATCAATCATATATATTTTTTTTTTTTTTTTTTTTTTTTAATATAATTATAAATTTTGTTTTTAATAACATTTGTTATGTTAATTTATTTTTAACGTTATTATTTTGTATTTTCTTATATTTTGTTATGCCTATATCCTTAGCAGTACTATTAAATAAGATAATATCTTGTTGTACTGTATTTACGCCTGAATGAATAAATAAATAAATAAATAAATAAATAAATAAATAAATAAATTGATGTTTTAATTTTGCTTTTAATTCCTAAATTCTATGATTTTTCTTCTTTATGTCTTAATATTCACATAAAATGACGGATGCACGGTTCATTAATTGTTTGAAAAAAAAGAAAAAAGAAAAAAAACACAATTTTTTCCAGTGTAATGACGACGCATTACAAATTAATGCACTTGGCGTGGAGAATAACGGCAAACGGGTTGCCATTGTGTGGTGAACATACATTTCAGTTAGATTAGTGTTTTAGAAGTTTTTATAAGGCATTTGTGTGTATGTGTATGTGTTGTTTACCGTAGACAACACTAGATTCACAGAGTGATGAGAGTGTTGAGAGTGTAAGGCACCGTGTGGGATTGTAAGACAAAATGTTAGTGTGAGTGAGTATGCAAGACAAATTTAATGAAATGTAAACAAACAAAATAACAACAACAGCTGTAATGATGCTGATGATGATTATACTTAATGAATGACCTCAAATGAAAACATTAAAAAAACGGCGTGAACCGTACAATCTTCGTGTTTCTTTTTTTTTTTTTTTCTCACTTAACAAATGTTTGTTATTGTTTTTCATGATGGCGGCCTTTTAACCTAAAAAACTGTTTTTAAAACTATTAAACTCAAGAAAATTTCATTAATAAATCGAGAAAATATAAAAAAAAAATATATTTTTTCTTTCCTCCCATTAATAAAAACAAAAAAGTGTCTTTGTTTGTTGGCCTGTGGCGTACATACATATATGTAGTAATCAATCAAATTGAGAAAAATTAAAGAACAACAACGTCAGAGTTGAAAACATCTGATTCTAGTGATCCGCATCTCTATAGCATTGGAGGAGGCATATAAACAAATGGTCTTAGAAAACCAGGAAAAAAAGAATAAATCAAGAAAAACTAAATAAATTAATTATAATAATACAATACAATAGACAAACGGACAGACAGACAGACAGACAATAATCATTCAACACTTTAGTAAAAGTGCCTGTGTTTTGTTTATTATATTGTAGAGATGAGCGATCCAGTGATTTTTGAAGAACGTTGTTCTCAGTGAACGTGATTTGTTAATCACTGTTCTTTAAAACAGTGATTGTGATCACAGTATTCCAATAATGACAATAATGACAATAACGTATTTTATTAAGTCGTAAGAAAGAGACAACTAGATACATACTACGAAAAGACTACTAAACAAAATCAAAGTGGTGTCATCAATGTTATTATTTTTAATGTAATTTTTTTTTATATGAAGTTTGACAATTAAAGCTGGATTCACCCATTGTTACGGAACAAAATTTTTGTTCTGAAACAATTTTTTTTATATCGACGCCTCCGTTCTATAACATTCTAAGTCGAAAAAGTGTGTTTTGAGTTATGAGCTCTCAAAGTTTTCACGCGACATACGACTATATGTGTATTCTAAGTAGATTTTTCCCAATAACTTCGGAACGGATCGGCGCATCTTAACCAAATTTTGACAGTATTTAAGTTAGAGAACGTAGAATTTAAAAATGCAAGAACATTAGAATGGAGGCGTCGATATGTAGTTTGACGTTTCTCTTTTTGAGAGAGAGAGCGAAAGAGAGTAAGATTGCTTCGTAACAATTTCAGCTCGAATTGGTTTAATTTGAATTTTTGTTCTGAAACAATCGTACTGTGCTGCCAGATATTTTAATTTTTTAAGTAAAGTTGAACTGATGTGCCACATCATATTATATGTACATTTGTATGTATGTATGTATGTATAATAAAATACAGAGCGGTTGTTTTATAGCATTTTACGTTTATCCATTTTTTTCACTAAGATTTGTTTTAATTTACAATTTCTTTGTAACACAATAAAAAATATGATCACACTCAAGCCAAGAAAACAAACGAATTGCAATCATCTGCTACTGTGCTGCCTAATTGTAAAACTAACCCGCATCGTTTCCAAAAATATTTCATATGGTAACCTTGTTTTTACAGAACAATTTTTCGAAATGGGTGAATCGTTTCAGAACAAATTCTCAAAAAGCTGAACTGGGTGAATCCATCTTAAGTTTCACAGAAAGTTCATGTATAAAAGACAAAAGTAAATAATCAGCATCATCTAATAGTAATTCTGCCTCGCTCAAAATAAAATGAAATAAATTTGAAATAAAATGAAATAACAATTTTGAAAGAACGACATTATTAGTAACTGTTATTTGGCAATTTCAATCACTGTAGTTACCAGTGAATTATCAATCACCGTGATTAAGTCACAGTTTTGAAAATATCGCTCATCTCTATTATATTGTATGCCCGGCTGAGAGTGAATAGTGTGACTGACTGACTGTGAATCGATTAAGAGTTTTTTATTTTGTTTTGTTTAAATTGATTGTTAATTAAAAATTAAATTGAATGTGGGGCAAATAAAAGCGAAAGGAAAACTCATATTTCTGAATGAAAGAAAAGAAAAACAAAAAATAATTATTATGTGTGGGTGGAAAATAATCAAAGAAAAAGCAGAGAAATTAATTTAAAAAATCCCATTAAAATATTAAAAAACCATAAAAAGATTCATAAAAAATTAATAACTTTACTGAAATCGAAATCTCAGATTTTCTAGGAAAATAAAAACACTTGCCATCGTCCTCAACACAATTGGCCATTGCAACCCTTCAGTCAAGATTACAACCTAGCTTCTCACACCACTCATAGTGTGTTAATTCTTCTTAGTGGCAGCACCTACATTTTAGCCTCTACTCCAAACGACAGATTATTTAGATGTTTTTCCGCGTTTTTTTAGGAAAATTGTTGAGGTGAAATCGCCAAAAGAAATATTTTTCCTTATTTCGAAATATCACAGTTGAGGATGGAATTTGCATTCTTTCTTTCTTTAAATTGCTTGACTATTCATTGCCCTATTGGGAAGCACGCCGATAAATTTGTCTAAAATGACTTCTGCAGGAGTTCTGGAGCTGAGGAGGGGGAGGGAGCAACAGGCTATTGATTTGTAGTATCGCAGCAAGAGGCAAGAGAACTCTAGCTTGTGGTGTCAAGATGAGCCTCTTTGTCAGGTGAGCCTCGACAATGTTGCCCTAGGTCAAAAGTTTCGCCTTAGACTTTACAACGCCCTCAATGACATTGCGTATATACAGAGCTCTGATAGGCAAGTGTTCAAAACCAGAAAAACGAATTTCGAAATTATGTTCGAATTTTCGAAATTCATAATCTTATACGAAATCAGTTTTTTTTGCATGAAATTTTCATAAAATTTCAATAATTTTCTTTACATTTTTGCATAAATTACTGTATTTTTCTTTATTTTCGAACATAATTTTCTTCTACAGTGGTTCTACATCCCCACCTTCGTTTTCTTTTAGACCATGAATGCAGTAATTTTTGTCGTCTTTCATGCTGCTGTTGTGTGTGCACGTGTGTGATTTTGTTGCATTATTCTTGTCATTATAATTATTGGTCGCGCATTGAAGCCAGACGCCTAGACTGGATGGCAGCCAATTGTCTTGTGATTTTTTCTTTCTTTCTTTCTTTTTTTATGGTGTTGCTTCTTCCATATATGAGAGTGTGTAAATTCCAATGTACTAAGTGCGATTATTCTTAGCTACACTCTACAACATCATTAACAAACAAACAAGAAAAAGAAGAAAAAAATCTTTGCAATCATGATGATTTCTAATACTGACACTGGCGTCTAGAAAGTCTGGAGGAGTGTAGAGAAATCAAAAAACAAAAAATTACTTATATTTGATGTTTTTCTTGTAGTATTTCTTGCAGTATTGGACTATAAAAAAGCTGACAAATATTTTAAGACACAAAACAATAGATTTTTAGTGAAAAACTGAATTCGAAATTAATTTCGAAAATGATTACAAACTTCAATTTTTTCTATAGATACGTGTAGATTGGAATATTTGCATAATTTTTCCTAAATTCTGTTTAAAAATGCACTTCGATTTTAGGTTCGAAAGTTTGAAATTGCCTGCATACAGGCAATATTTTGTTGTATATCGTTTAGAAATGATAAAAATGTATTATTTTGTACATTTTATGTACATTTTATGTAAATTTTATGGAAAAAACAATTTTCGAACTCATGTTCGAATTGACGAATTTGCCTTAATTAGCAGAATTTTGTCATATTCATCACAAAAAACCAAATTTTATACCGCATTTTGCATTTTTAACCAATATCATGCAATAAAATATTTTTCGAACTTATGTTAAAATTTTCGACATTGTCCAGAAGTCTAGACTTTCATTCAAAATTACTTTAAACTTTAAATACTCCGAAAATATTAAGTTTTTAATTGATTTTTGTTCAAAAATCATATTCGAAATTATGTTCGAATTTTAGAAATTAATTTAAAATGACAAATTTTAAGCTGTTTTTGTTAAAAATCATAAATATTTATAAGAAATAATGAGATTTCAATTAATTTGTATAAAAGAATCGTGTTCGAAATTATGTACGAATATTCGAACATGTGTTTGGCCTACAAATTTTAATATTTTTTATTACAAATCCTAAGTATTTATTAAATATTAAGTTTTTAATTATTTTTGTTTCTAAATCTTCGAGCAAGATTATGTTCGAATTTAATTTAAGAATCAAGATGAAAATTTTTTCGAATCAAGTTTTGCTTAACATTAACTTTTTAACACTTGCACTCATTGCTTCTACTAAAACTACATGAAAAATTCATCAGTTTATGTTAATAAACTGCGTAACAAAATTTATCCTCCTCCACTCTTTCCTTCTTTCTTTATTTCTACTTTTTCTTTAATACATGTCATATCAAAAAGAACATGACAAATTGTAGTTTATTATACGACAGACGACAATGTTCAAACTTGTATTAGAAATACAATTATTTTCTTGGAACATTTATAGGTTTATTTAACCCTCTCAAACTCCTGTTGTTAGACTACATTTGCCTTCAAAAGTTTTTTTATTTGTTTTTCGCACAATATTGAGCAAAAAACATTTCAAAAGTTTTTGAAAGCAACAAACAAAAGAAATATTATTTGTTTTGGAAAATGGTTTACAATAAATCTCTCTGTCTCTCACTCTTTCGTTCTCTTGCGTACTGGCTTAAGATGAGTAAGTTTTACGGTAATGAGTCATGAATTTGTGGCGCCTAAAAGTATGCTTTATTATGCGTTTCATTTATTACAGGAAGTTTTATGGTTTTGAACAGGTTTAGTATGTTTTTTTTTTTAATAAATTTGTAACAGGAATTGCAAAAATTGAACTTGACTTATACGTCAAGCAATGTGTAGAGCGTTGTGTCATACGTCTGAGGGAATTGGGATGATGAAAGCGTCATATTTTTCTTTTTTGATAAGAAGAGAGTTTATGGTACTAACCACTGACTAAAATGTACCATAGGCTTTGATTATCCCTGATTTAAGGATTTTAATACCGGATAGGGCATCATTCAACAGAGAGGAACTTACAAACCGGTAGGCTCATCTTCGCGTATGCATAGGAACAGTATAGGGCCTGGTGCTTTTTGACTGGTACTTCGTTACGTTGTCAGTCAAGAAGCCCTGTGGCCGATTGGATAGGTTTAGTGCAAGTCGCGGCTGGTTCGTGACTGCAAGGGGACCTTGGACTTGATCGAGAAGGTTTATATTAGATTCTGAGCTGCAGTGATATTCTCGGAAATCTAATGCCCTTGATAGTTCCCATTCCAATGTCGGTGTGATTTTTAGTCCTTGTCCCACAATCTGTCACACATTGTGGACGTAAGAAAAAGGATCCGAGAGAAGGAGCAGAGACATGGCTGGAACTAGATCACTGTTAGGACACGGTAAGTCCTTCGTGAAACTGGTAAATGAATACCTTACGAGATTAATAGCCCTGTCAGTTCACTAACAACATGTGAATAAATCTCAAACAGATTACTGCATGTTATGTGGTAATGAGGAAGAGTCGTAGATGATAGTGCACCAACTCTGTGCTTATATTGGTCCTGGAAGATGAAAATTTATTACCTTAAGGAGGGCATTCTTTTAAATTTTGAAGTCTCTAACGTGAACCGACGACATTCACCGAATATTATTTGTTGCTCTTGCTTTGTTGAGACCGCAATTTACATTTCCTACTGTTTCCGTTTTATTACAGCGCCTAAATAACAGAACCTATGTATATACGACTGAATTTCTCCGTGCTAATATTTATGTGAAATGAAAATTTTTATAAACATTTCCTCAAACATCAGTTTCAAACTTGAGTTTGAATTTTCAAAAATCACAAAGAACTTAAAATTATTGCCAAAATCTATAGCTGTTGCTTACAAACTTTTAAAACAATCAATTATTTTTATAAATTTACAAAAACTTAATAGAAATTCGGTTTTTCTAAAGAAAATAAATAATAAATTATAAATAAAAAATAATAAATATTTTATAAATAATAAAAATAAATAGTTTTATACAATTTAATGAATTTTTTGCGTATTTTATTAAGATTTTTGAATTTTAGTATTTAAATTTCAAATAAACGTTACTTTTTCTTATTAAAAACAACCAAAATATCTCCACTTCCTTTACTAATATTCAATATTCACTCATTTGTTATACATACAAATAATACTCAAAGTAACATTACTTTAAATACACACTCACTCTGGGTCCCTCTTGCTCTAAAGCCACCATATTAGATAGAAAACTGTATAAAATATCCCTTTTAAAAACACAACACTAAACATTTACACTCACTATTAAAAAAAAAACAAAACAGAAAAACAAACCAATGCATAAAACACCTACACACACACACACACACACATCTGCACATTTATTCAATCAAAAAAAAAAATCATATTCACCCCACAACAAAACATTTACACTCTCCATTAACTTAGCAAAGGTCTCTGCTTACATTTGCCCATTAACCCACCACCACCACCACAATCATCTCCTTTCAGTTAACTTAGCATACACACAAACCTGTGTTTAACCTTACAAACATGTTTAGGGAGAAAATTTGTGTTTATTTTTGAGAAAAAACTCAAAGTCAATTAGACTTGCGTACATATTAAAAGTGTGCGGTGCATATTGCCTTTAAATTTTAGAACAAAGTTTTCCACACTCACTCACTTATTTGTTTAGTTCTTCTACATATGAGTTGATGTGTATACCTTTAGCTCTGATGAGGAGAAGTGTATTGTATCGCCAGGCATTGTGTTAGTATTGGTATTAGAATGAATGAATGCGTGGCGGCTCTGACTCTATTGGGTATAATAGTACAGAGTTTTTACAATTATTTAGTGTATAACGGATCTTTTAACTGTAAACACAGAGTTAACGGGAATATTTGAATTCTATTCTTTATAAGCAAATGCTTTGATGGTGGATTTAAAAATAAATTAAATTGTAGAAAAAAGAATTTTTTTTTTCAAATAGAAAAATTCTTAAAATAACCAGAAAATAAATTAAAATTTTCGTGTGTGAAAACATGAGCAAGAGAAATACATACTAAAAATAATAATAAAAATTAAATGGAGTGTTATAACAGAAAAAAAAGGCAGCTATAATAACAACAACAACAACAACAACTAATGGAAATTATTAAGTGGAAAAAAGATTTAAAAATAAACTAAAAAAAATTGGAAAAAGTTTAAGAGAAATTTTGAAATTTAAAAAAAAAAATTAAAAATAAATATAAAAAAAAATTTGAAAATATTGAATGGAATTTTTGAAATTTAAAAAAAGGAATAAAAAAATAAAAATAATTTGGAAAAAATAGCAAATTTTAAGGGAATATCTTAAAAATTTTGAATAAAAAAATTTTTAAACCAAAAACATTGAAAAAAAAATTAAAAATAAAAAATAATTAAAGAATTTTTAAAAGATTTATTAAATCTCATATTATCACAATTCCAATGTGTTTAATTACAAACGGTTTTATGTAACTAAACATAGGACTTCCAATTAAAAAAGTATCAATTTGTGTACCAGGTGAAATTTTAAGTTTTATAAACCAAGTTCTAATTAGAATTTTCTACGTAAAAGAAATTCAACACTCTATTGCAATTGAAAAAATAAACAAATAAATAAATAAGCAAAAAATGGGAAATATTTCATCAAATAACCATCAAAAATCTTATTTGAGCACAAACGTCACTTTAGCCAGACAATTTTAGATTAGAAAATACCTATGTAAAGAGTAATTGCCCTTCTAATGGAACTTTCCAATTCGCTATTAAACAAATGCCATGTTAATCCAGGACGAGTTTATTGTGGAAAATAAATTCAGATTTCTTATAAAAGGTCATCCATCCATTTTTCGTTCTCAAAAGTTAAGTTGAATTAAACTAAGTTACAGAGCCGATCCCATTTAGGTAGTTGGTTTTCGACCACTTTTTCATACATTTCGGGCGGTACCTCGGCGACAATTTGAGGAATGTTTGCTTTACCTAAACCTAAAATTTCTCTTTCTGACAACTTATTATGCAATAAACCCTGGCAACATCTGTAAAGCTTTCAGTCTCTTCAAATTTCTTTACAATCCAATGCTAATTCTTTTCACAGTAGGTGGGTGGATTACGACAACCCTAATAGCCCCGTTGTGCTTACAAAGAAGTCACGTTTGATTCACCACTCCAATAGTCAGTTTGAATTATTTTTTCACGTTCTTTAAGTTTTTAACGATACATATTCGTAAATGGCAAAGCTTTCCATAAATAAATACACTTCACAATCTCGCCAGAACGATTTTGAAATCACTAAAGGGATAACCCGATATTTTCTCCTTTTTGCTTAGAACTGTACGAACATTCGTGATATGAGGAGAATGGTTTTCTCAGAAAAGAAAGAATTTTTTTTTAATGGCAACCTAAAAAACTGTTACAGCAATTCGAAGGACCATAATATTGGGAAGTGAATAGAATTAATTCAAATGGATTAAAAGTAGAGTTCGGTCAGGAGACTCGAAATGAAAGCAAAGGCTAAAAATCTCTATCATACTCTAAAAAAGAATGTATTAAAGCAATTGCTCTTATAAGCATAGTAGTAGGCTTTCACGAAATAAAAGGAAGTCATAATTTGCTCAAATCATGCTCTGTCAAACGACAAAAGAACGACAATCCTAAGAAATCTGAAGAATTGAACCGAAGGACCACAATTTCTAAAGATGGAATCACATTAAATGATTCGATGTATTCGATAACTTGGGTTATCCATACAGACAGTATTGCAACGGTCAATGTTCTCAACACCAATGTAGTTAGAACTTTTCAAGTGCATACTCACTCACTAACTAGCCCAGTTTGAGCAACATTACGTCCAACTGCCATGTGATGGGGGATCATTCATTGGTGTGGCTCCTGCAAAACGGGAAAACCATTTGCCTTTAATTGCGCTATCAAACTAGAGAGGTAGACTGATCACCAGGTGAACTGACTTTGCAACTTGTAGAATATCCAGAATCCTCTGACATTTTTTGTCAGTAAAGTGAATAGCGTGTGACTTATCTCCATTACAACCAAGGTGGGAGCGGATTTGTATGAAGAGCACGAAGAATCTTTACACCCCTTTATGTGTAAAGGATGGGCTACATATACACTACGGGCTATATATACACTACGGGCTATATATACACTACGGGCTATATATACACTACGGGCTATATATACACTACGGGCTATATATACACTACGGGCTATATATACACTACGGGCTATATATACACTACGGGCTATATATACACTACGGGCTATATATACACTACGGGCTATATATACACTACGGGCTATATATACACTACGGGCTATATATACACTACGGGCTATATATACACTACGGGCTATATATACACTACGGGCTATATATACACTACGGGCTATATATACACTACGGGCTACCACACACTACAGTACAAAGCGCGGCAATGCAAGTAGTTTGCAGAAACAGGGGATTATACAAAAGAACTGGTGGGTCCTGAAGAAGGCCACATGGAATATTCATACGACTGGATTAATGGGATTGCATTTTTGGGGTATCGCAATCATATCTCCATCGAAGTTACAAAATTTTCGAATAACCAGCATTATCAATCGTGGTTTAAATCATTCAGTGTGACCATTTTCTTCTTCAAGTTTTGCATTCAAATTTCTAACAAAAAATTGGACAATTCTACGATTTCAATGTTGCAACTGATTGGAGGTTTTTAATCCAACCGGATTTAAACTTGATACCCCTAAAATCAAAAAGACTAATTTGTGTCAAAGCCAAGTTAATACATTTCTCTCTCTAATACTGCCGTATTGTATACATGTATTCCTTGTTTTCAGCTTCCGTTTAATCTCTTTGTGGATTTGTTAACACATTTCCCATTCAATTCCTCATACAATTTGGTTGTAAATCCCAAGCAACTGCCATAACCTTACTTACTTACTCTACTCACCCCTCAGAGTAATTTCTAAAGCCTATTTTCAATTAAGCCTGAACTCAACTACGGCAACAAAAACAAAAACAACTTGTCTAATATTAAATGATTTAAAAAAAAGAAGAAGGAAAAGGGAAGTGAATTTGAAATTCACCCTCTGTATGGTCGAAATAAATGAAAATCACACAAGAAAACAACCCTGTTTAACCAGCCGTGGTGTGATTTTTTTTTCGGTGTATCCGCTTTTATTGTATGAGAATAAACAACAAGCATTGTTTACATATTTTTGGAAAGAGAGGAAGAGAAAATGACACACGGAAGGGGGAAGAAGTAAAACTTTAAAAGAGAAGCTGAGGGTGAACAATAGGGGTGATCACAGAGAAACTTGCTCTTTTACTGGGAAACTGTTAAGAAGCAAACTTTTTAAAAGTATTTCTAGATGGAACTTTGACAGATTTAAACTCCTTTTTAGATTGTGTACGCCTCAGAGCATAGATTGAAATTGCGCAGACAGGCGTTTGTCTTGTAGTCCCTTTTTGAAGCCGCTTTCTTTGCCCGTTCGATATCTTTAAAATAGTGAGGCCATGGAATGATTGGCACCAGCTTTTGTAGGGACATGTACTCAAAGCCAGACCAGTGTTAATTGGAAGTCAATTTAAACCGAACATATACCACGTGCATACGTACTTCGAGCCCTGATATTTACCTATCAGGTTTAGCCCTGGTGCTATTAGTTCCAGTAGTTAACATAATTGTATCGTGGACCAAAGTGACAGTAAGTGAACTGAAGCGAGGTCTAACCAAAGAGTGTCTAGCAACGAAAATACAGGATAGGTCTCGATATGATAATGGTTTTTCTAGAGACTGCCAAATTAACGAAAGTTTTTTTTTCCTTTGAACATATTCGATTCTATTCTATTGGCATTCCTTCCAAAAGTGCTGTGACCTGTAAAAACCGCAATAGCGTGATGGATGGCGTGCGTTGAGTGTGAGTGATTGATCCCAGCCTAGCTGCTCGAGTAAGAGTAAGATATTTTAAGAGTGGTGAGGTTACCCAACAAGTTTACTCCGCTTTCAATAGGACCAGGACCCCCGTCAAAAAACAGTGCAGGGGTTAAGTAGAACAGCCTATTCTATCGAGCAATTTGGTGCCAACAGCATACAACTCAGTTTCCCTAGTTGGAAATCTAAAATAATATCTGCTGTAGAGAAAATTGTGGGTAACCAGTATTGCTGATTGAACCAGAATTTAACTGCACTGAAGATTACTGATACTAGACCTTTGCATCAATAACATATCAGAGAGTACCAAATAATACCTCAGTTAGAGGGGAACAGTGACACTGACGCCATCCGCCAAACAAGAATAAAGTGAAGGAAGGATGATACTATCACTCACTGTCAGATTTTTTTTTTTTTTTTTTTTTTATGAAACCAGCACTCAGGGGATGGCCCCTACTCATGCAGTGCATTGTGCAGGTTTTTTAGGAAAGGTGGAAAGGGGGAAGATGCGAACGGCAAGGAAACGAGTTGCTGCTAGGTGACTATAGAATGGCCAGTGCTATACCTTCACCATTAGACAGTCTACAGGCAATCGTCCCCAAGAAACCCGCAGTTTCTCACACCACTTATGTTGTGTGTGTTAATTTTATACATAAGTGGCGGGACCTACAGTTTAAAGTCGACTCCGAACGACAGATTTTTTTGAGATACTGAGAAGAAATCGCCGAAAAAATACTTTTTGTATTTTTATTTTTTGATGTCTCGCCTGGGACTCGAACCCTGGCTTTTACGTCTAATAAGCCAGCACACTACCTACTAGACCACGGCGACCCTTAAATAGAGCCTTAATAGAGCCAAAATGTGCTATGGTCATTCTCTTTGTATAATCTCTCCAGCAGAGATCCAGATTTAGAATCTTCGTTTCGTTGTACTGTGGTGCTCAAGTAGCTCGATACATAATTAACTCCTATAAAAAAGGATTTTGCATTTGAGTACCGTTACACAGTTAACATTGCTCTGTTAATGCATGTGTTGTATTGAGTGGTAATGCTTCTAGAGTTTTAAAGTTTGAATATTTCTTCTTGACTTTGACTTATTACAGTGAATACCCCTAATATGATGCCTGAGTCATATGGCATGTTCTTACTCATGTTGCTACAGGAAAATATAATAAAACAAATATTCAATTAAGCAAAAATATGTTGGGAATGAAAAAAAAAAAAAAGAAAACTACCCCCTACCCTTAAACGCTTACACGCTATGGTCTGGTCGTCATGCCAATGAACTCGAAAACAGTGAATGGTTTTCCCTTTTAGTCTTACTTCACAACTAACGGGAGATACAATAATTCATAATCTCTGTGAAAATTGTTGCAAAAAAAAAATTTTTTTTTTTTTTTTGCTTAAAGATTTCTAAAATAAACAGAGAAATGGGGTGTTGAAAAAAAGAGGAAATTCTAATTGGAAATGGTGGTATTAGGTTAGGGGTGGTATATAAAGAGAAAATAATTTTTTTTTTTATTTATTTAGGTTAGAATAATTAACGAAAGTGTTGAAAAAGTAAAAAAAAAAAATCTGCACTTATTCTGAATCTTTAAAAAAAGTATTTGAAAACCCTATTAAAATATAAAACGTTTTTATTATAAACAAATAAAAAAAATTAATTAAAATTACTTGCAACATAAATAATCATCATGGATTTATGGCCTTTGACCACCTGCTGCTTTAATATTATGGCAAAATGTATGTATTTTTAATAAATAATTCTCGTTTCCTTTTTAATATTTAAAAACAATATGTTTTTATGTAAAAAAAAATGTACAAAATAAATGATATGTTAGTATAATTCGCAAATGTGTTAAGTCCCTTTATACAAATTTTACAGGAGACACAAAAAACATTGTAGCTTTTTCAGTTTTTAAAATTTCTAAACTGTTTAAACGCAATTATTTTTACAAAATAATAATAATATTAATATTAATAACTAATAATGTTTATTATTATTACTAATTAATTAATAATATTAATATTAATATTTTTCGTAGTTTTGTGGACTTAGCGCTTTTGCAAACCACAAAATTACAACAACTTTAAACTATATATACCGTTTTGCATTAAAATCTCAATTTTGGAAAAAAGTGGACTTAGCCTCTTTGCGAATTATACTAACGATATGTATTTTTTAATATTTTAATCTTTTCCTTTTCATTTCGTTCAATTTATTATTTTTTATTAAACAAAATTTTCATTTAAATGATCCCTTGAAACAACGTTAAACAATAGTTTGTTAAGTTTACCATGCCACGCCAAGTAGTATAAAAATTCCCCTTTTTTCTGCAAATTTACACTTGAATGTCTCGAAAAGTCCCCGAGTGTAATGGTAAACAAATGTTCCGTTTACTTGTAATTGTTTACTTTACTCGCAACATTTTTTTATACTCTCAACTAGTATGTAAAAAATCTACAGTAAACAAATGCCAGTGAAAGCGAGAGAGAAGAGAGAGAGAGTGAGTAAAACAAAAAATTAAAGAGTGTAAATATATAGAATGGTCAAACACAATTACATCTACAGGCGAATGGAACCACTTTTAAGTGTGTGAAGCTAGCTGCGGAAGTTATATTCTGTTTTTTTGCAGTGAATGTTACGTTAACAGCTAGAGAAGCTAGGTCGTAATCCTGACTGAAGGGTTGTAATGACCAATTATATATGTTATGTTAACAGAGACTGTTAAGTTAACACAATTTAAAAATTTGGAGAAATAAAGCAAGAAAATCCTAAACAATTACGAAAATAGAGATAAATTAAAGAAAATCGGGTAAAAATCGATAAAATTGAAAAAAGTGCCGTTCTCGACGCTAGCGGGCTGGATTAAGGATTCCAAAACAGTTTTCGTTACGGTCTGGTAACCTTTAGGATCGGAAATATAGCCGACGAAACTAAACAAAATAGTTTTCGTTACGTCGAGTAACCGGAAATATAGACGACGAAGCTAATTGTTTCCTTAAAATGAGCAAAAAAAAAAAAGTGCTCTATATAAATCGGTGAGCTGGATAGCCGTGGTATCAAGGATTCCTAAACAGATTTCCTTACTGTATGGCGTTAACTGGGACCGGAGATTAGGCGTTAAACCGGTCAAAAGAGGATAAAAAATGAAATTGTGGGGAAATGAACTTAAAAAATTTAATAATTCTCATTGAGTTAATATGCATTTATATGTCGTATTTTTCGTAGAAGTCGCCGTAGTCTAGTAGGTAGTGTGTTGGCTTATTAGACGTAAAGCCAGGGTTCGAGCCCCAGGCCAGACATCAAAACAAAATACAAAAAGTATTTCTTCGGCGATTTCCTCTCAGCAGATTTCTGGCAAAAACTCTGAGAGTAAATAAAATTGCCATGAAAAGTTTCTCAAAAAATCTGTCGTTCGGAGTCGACTTTTAAACTGTAGGTCCCGCCACTTATGTATAAAATTAACACACACAACATAAGTGGTGTGAGAAACTAGGTCAATAATCCTGACTGAAGGGTTGTAATGGCCAATTATGTATGTATTTTTCGTAAGTTGTATTTCTTTTATAGATAGCTTGCATTTGTTGGTCGATGACATGAATTTTTTTTTTTTTTTTTTTTTTTTATTTATAGTTGATGACTTGTACGTTACGTTTTTGGTTGATGAATTGCATTTTTTAGGTCTATGACTTGCATTTTATGTTTGATGACTTGCATTCCTTAGGCAATTACTTGCTTTTTTTGATTGATGACTTGCATTGTTTTATGGTTGATGAATTGCATATTTTAGGTCTATGACTTGCATATTTTAGTCTATGACTTGCATTTTATGCTCGATGGCACGCATTTTTTTTTTTTTTGTTGATGACTGCATTTTTGTCGATAACTTGAATTTTTGGTGGAAGGCTTGCATTTTTTGGTCGATAACTTGCATTTTTTGGTCGATAACTTGCATTTATTGATGCTTCAGCTGTTTTTTTTTTTTTTTGAATGATTGCGATCTAATTGAAAACTGAAAATGTATAATAATGGGGGGTTCCTTACGCCAAATCGCCGTTTTTCTGTATGCCTCTTTTATTCTCGGTATCGTCTCAGTGGAAACTTTCCCTATGTAGCCATCCAGATGTGCTTCTTTTTGTTAAGTGTCAAATAAACTCTTTATGCCTTGACAGTTTACATTAATGTTCGAGTATATTTTCCTTTGCTAAACATTAAAACAATATGACATTTGAAGAGTAAAAAAAGTACATTACTTTTCCGACTACAAAAAGCATTCAAAATGAAGAAGAAAAAGTAGAAGATGAAATCCTTTCTTTCCTTAGAAGTCAATACCCTTTAAGGAAAAGACAGTTTTTTCGTTTCTTGTATTTTCTTTTTCCTATTTTTCAGGCACCATAAATATTGTCAAGATTTTTCTGGATTTCAAATACTCAAATGTTTTTCCATTTACAGTGAATATTCTGCCATATCACATCGTTATAAGTTATGGCAAACGGAGAGTATGAAAGAGAAAGATAGAGAGAGACAGAGACAGAGAACTCATGTCAATGTCAATAATAGTTGTTAGTTTATGTTGTTACTTTAACGCTGATAGTGTTGCAGTTGTGTTTTTCATACACATTTTTTCTTTTCGACTGACAGTTGCATTCGATAGGAGTAGGAAAAAAAAGGAGTAGAGGAGAAAACGCCATGTTTTTTGGGAGTATTATTGTGTTTTAATACGCGTAATATTTTTGTCATTTCAATACAAATAAGGTGTCAATAATAACATAAAACATGTGAAGTTAACAAGCAAAATATATGACAAGTTATTAGGATGTTATTACAACAACAACAAAAACGAATACACATCAAAGAAAATTGGAAAATAAACAGCCAATGATTCGCCAGTATTATTAAGAAAATGTTCACCAAGTGAACTGCTAGCCTACCTTATCTCCTTTTTATTCTTTTTTTTTTTGCAATCAGAAACAAAGGTGTATGCAGTGGACCTGATTATTTATCTAATGGCCTATCCATTGGTCTATCTTTCTTACAAACCTATCAACTAAACATTACGGTTTTGAAGATCGTAGACATCCAGAGCTTGAACCTGATAGTTGACAAAACAGACATCCATTATGCCTTAGTGGCAAAGATTTCTGATGTTAAGAGATTTTGATGTTTAGCGACGGGTGCCGCGTATATACGGCAGTCACTTGATGCATAACAGTGCTGACGTTGGCGTTGACGTAAATACGGCAGTTTTTGCCCATAGAGGCTGATGTCGCATACACACGACAGTCATGAATTTTTATCACTTGCTTTTCCGCAAACGATGACGTCGATGTATGGTCAATCGCGCCTTCGTGAAAATTTGCAAAGTGTGCTACAAGTGCACTGTTGCGAAAGGGTTAATGAATATGTCAAATTACTAGCAACTAAGAGAAAAATAGGTTTTCGTCCTAACAATTCTTATATTCAGCCTATCAGCAGCTAGCGACTGCTTCTGAATTATAATCAACGTGGTACCTTATATTCATCAATTCTGAGAAGGATTCCGACACAGGGACCATAAAGATATATGGTTGGCATTGAATAGTAAAGGAGTACCACAGAAAATGATAAATTTGATCAAAGCACAATATTAGAGGACAAGCACAAGGTTTGTTTATTAAAGGCTGCAGTATAAAGCTGCATGTTATCAATCGTATTAGGCATCATAAGTACGGAAAGTCGAAGTATTTACCATCTGCTATAAAAAGTCCGGAACCTGAAGACAAAAACATAGCTTGTCACTGCAGAAATTCGAATTCGGCTTTAAACATTTACCAAGAGATAGTTGCGGAATGTTTTGAAAAGTGTTGACCTCGGAGAATAACAAACGACAAATTGCTGAAGTCACCGTAGTCTAATAAGTATTGTGTTAGCTTATTAGACGAGAGCTCGTGGTTCAACCCCAGGCTCAGACATCTCTAACAAAAACGAAATATGAAAAAAAAAATATTTCTCTCGGCAACTTTCTCTCAGCAGTGTTCTGGCAAAAGTTCTGAGAGCAAAATTCATTTAACGAAATGCCGAATCTTTCGGTATGCCTACCTAAAGGCCAGTAGCCCTTAAGAATCGCTGTTGTGCGATGGATAGCCGCCATGGGATTTAAGGACAGAAGTGAGTCAATCCTATTCTCGACCATGTGTGTCCATCCAGTAGAATCTAGTAATATTGCACTTACCTTTCTGCTATCAACGCGATTGACATACATAATTGGTCATTACAACCCTTCAGTCAGGAGTATGGACCTAGTTTCTCACACCACTTATGTTGTGTGTGTTAATTTTATACATGTGGGGCGGGACCTACAGTTTAAAGTCGACTCCGAACGACAGATATTTGAGAAGCTTTTCATGGTAATTTTATTTACTCTCAGAGTTTTTGCCAGAAATCTGCTGAGAGAAAGTCGCCGAAGAAATATTTTTTCATATTTTCGTTTTGATGCCTGTAACTCGGGCCTTCAGTCTAAAAAGCCAACACACTACCTACTAGACTACGGCGACATCAACGCGATTGAGCTTTTCTATAAAATGAGTGGATAATCACCCTTATTCTGGTTGTCGTCGTCGACGTCGTCTTGCGTCGACAGTTTAAAATTGGTATTCTGTTTGTCGTTATTGACAGTTATAGATGACTGTCGACACACATTTGGTATTCTGTGAGTCAATACGCCGTCGATATTGTGTTGTGTCGACTCTGATTTTGTCGACTCTGATTTTATCGACATCATTTTTGGTAACGACGACAACGTCGACGACGACGACGACAACCAGAATAAGGGTGAATATCTCAATTAACTGAGGCAATCGAAATATCTATGCCCTGTAACATGCCGAAGATTGCTAGCTCCGTATTGGCGCTGGCCGCCAGCTCATTGACAATGCAATTTCCAACGATATCCGCAGGTATCGGAACCCTTATAAGAGTTATTACCTTTAAATGATTTGAAATTTCTTTAAGATATCCGTGGCATTCATGGACAAGCACGGACAATGAAACTACTTTCATTAGGGATATGACAGCAGCCTGACTATCCAAGAGATTTTTGGTTAAAATTCCGCCTCCTAACAAGCATGGTGGCGCTTTTAAAATTACCGTGTCCTTTGCTTGGAAAACACTGCGTTGCACAGAGGGGCATTTTGCCTGAAAACCTGGCCAAAAAGGCAAAAATGAATTTAAAGAAATTTAAGAAACTGAGTATGCAGTTCGATAGACAACAAAATTTTGCATTATATAGTGAATTTTCAAGACTTTAAGTTGAGATTTGTAGATTTGAGACGATGTCAAAGTCAGGAAAGTGAAGAAAATTAAATGCGTTTTTGGTGTTTTTTTGAAATTTTAATAGGTTTATATGATGTTTTTTTGTGGCTAAACGAATAGAGGTTTTATATTGATTTTTTTTTTATTTGAAAGGTATGAGCAACTGCTACTTTCAGTTTTTTTTATATATATATATCTCATATATTAATGTTAAAATTATTCGTTCAAAATTTAAAAATAATACAAATTTCGCATTTTTTTACCCTCCCTAAAAAAAAGATAAGGATTTTAAAGGTGAAAGTAGTTTTTAGTAGTTTAATGTTAAATACCACAAGAAAATATGAACTCTCTACATTCAGGAACAAAAAAAAAAAGTTTGCGCAAATTTGCGCAATTATTTTTGGCGATATTTTGAAAATTTAACTTTTTTTTTTGAAAAATTAAAAAAAAAAAAATAGACGCAGTGTAATAAAGTCATAGGCAATAAAGCCATATGGCCTTATTTCTCAATAGAATGAGACCCAAGTGCAATAACGCCATAATCGTGTGGAAATAACGACATAACAGTGTAATGTTGAGCTCGGTCGATAGGTTACTTTTAAGCAGTGACCCTTTTATAAGCTGCAGTACACAAAAATCGCGAAGGAATAGAAAAGCATTTTCATCAGATACTATTAAAATACTCCTTCCTGACATTGATGATGAAAATGATAACGATTGTATATAGTTCCACTTTTCAAGTACACATTTTTAAGTTAAGTATTAGATGATGTAAAATAAATATTATAAATAAATATTAATTATCATAGAACTTTAAAAATTTAATTCGACTATTACAACAATATGAGATGTATGTTTGATTTTCTTAATGGACCGAATATGGTACCTAGGGGCACTTATGATCCGATCATAATAAAATCAGGTAGAATAATTCACATTCATATTAAACATAATCATGTCGAATTTCATCGAGATAATAAAATGTTTAAGCTAATTATAATTGCAAAACATATTTTCTTAAGGGGCCCTATTTTGGACCTAGGGGCAATTATGGACCGACCATAAAAAAATTTGGTAATATGATTTAGATTTACAAAATACACGTTCATACCGAATTTCATTACGATACCGATGTTTTTAAGCCGTTTATAAGCGTAAACGTGAATTTCTAAAGGGGACTTTATATGGGGTCTAGGGTCAAATGTTATCCGATTTTCACCAAACTTTACACCATGATTTCTTAGTACACAGAATTGATCCATGCTAAATTTTATAATGATTGTTGCATAATTACCATAATTATGTGTAAATAAATGCAATTTCGAGGGGAATTTGTATGGGGGCTAGGCGAAATCACGGACCGATTTGAACTAAAATCAGTTGAGTTCATCCTTGGGCCTAACTATCACTAAAACTATTAAAAAATTCCAGCCATTAACTCATAAAACACTTCTATTAATTTTGGCCAGGTTTTCAGGCAAAATGCCCCTCTGTGCGTTGGTTAGGTTTTTATAAAAATAAAAAAAAGGTCAGAACTTCTCATATGATTTATCATTGAATTTCAATTCAATTTTAGGAAAATTTCATTCTTGTATTTTATTTTACTTTCTGTTTTTGTTTGAATGCTTTTCCATTAAATTTTATTTATTCGTACCTTAAAAAATTCATTTCAATCAGAAGCTTTATTAACATAAATCTACAAAAATCTATTGAAAGTATTATTTTGTAAAAAAATACACTCTCTTTTGTACTTCAAAATAAGCGCATAAAATAGTATTGAGTTGATCGAAAACGTGCCAGAGCATAAATTTTACTGATTTTACATGAAATGAATGAAATATTCATGGATTTTTTTTAAAGATATTTTCATAGTTTTTTTTATTTTAAACAAATTTTTATGATAATGAATGAAAAAAGTGAGTGAATGATTGAAAACGTTATTTTTTTACTCGAAAAAAAAAAAGAATTATTGAATGGGGGAGGAAGCCTAAAATTTTTTTTATTGTATTTTTATATTTTCGGCCACAAATAATGAATGAATAGAAGAACAATGAATGAATAAAATAGAATGAAAACAAATTTAATTTATGATGCTATGATGGATGCTTGCCTTCAAATTATCATAACATGTAGAGAGGACTGTTTATTTTTTTTTAAAGGGTTATCCATATTTCGATTTTAAAAATTCTCGATTATCTCAGCTGTGCTTAAATACGCTCCATCAACGCAGTTGTGCATTGAACTGTAGTTTGACTAATTGACTGATTACAAGTGTAGTCAGGTCAGCATGTATGCCTACGACCTGTGGACTCAATTAAACAGCCTTCCCGGCGATTCTGCTAATTCTTCTCCTTAATTCAATGTTCGACAATCTTTTTAAGTTAGGCGCTGTTTTTAGCGATGCAGCTTTGTCGGCATATCAGAGAATGTGTCACGTAGAGGGCGCTCTCGACTTGAAGTTCGCTTATGAGTGCTATGATATTCGTCAAGCGCAACATTAAGATCTTTTTCAGGGGCCTTTATGTAGGAAACAGCTTGGTATTGGTATTACTTTACAACCACGATCGGCAACTCCTATACAAAGTGTATTTTGGCCGTTACAAAATTTACACAGACTACTCACACGCATAGAAAACACAATTCAGTCTCTTATGAGCTGTCACAGAAGAAGTTTGTGTTTCGCTCGTTTATTGCTTTTGTACATGAAAATATGTAAATGCAGAGTTGGATAATTCTGTATATTGTTTTACATTTCTTTTAGCGTCTCCACTACATATAAAGTAGTTTTTGAAATTATAAACATTTAAATGTTTTTTATCGCCTTTAGGTGTTTAAATAGGTTATTTATTATATGTTTTTGGAAATTGATTAAAATTTATAATAATTGCTGACAAATAGGTAAACAAATTTTTTTGAAAAAATCATATTTCTATTTTAAAATTTAAAATAAATATGAAAAAAGAAACTGAATCAAAATATTTACTACTTTTGAACTAAAAAATTACAATTTTTCTTTTTGCTTAGTATTATTTATAAATTTCAGTTTTCCATGCCTGTCTTGTGGTGAAAATGAGAGTACAACTGTTTCTCATTTCTTGTTTTTTCGCTCTTACACTTATACAAGTGCAAATTGTAGTAGTATATGTCTGCCGATCGCGGCTTTACAAAGTCTTGATTAGTTAGATTCAAAATATTTAACATTGCCAAGTGGTGGTTAAAGGTATCGGCAACCTTTTCAAAATCGATAAATTCTATAAATGGTAGTGACCTCTATTTCACAGAATGTTCTACAATGATTCTGAGGGTATTTACTTGCTGAAAACAGGATCTTTCCCCTGTAGCCGCCTTCCTCGCATCTTAAGTCGTTTATTACTTTATGACGGGTATAAACGAATGGCAGTAGATTTATTCTTTATGTTGCGAAAATGGAAATGCTGTTCTTAAAATGATAAACAAATGTTGGAGTAACGAAGACGATAAACTACAATCATCTAGTAGGCATTGTTATACATTATGACGAACTGTCAAACATTAACTATTTTTTCATTTCATTCTTCTTTTAAACTTCAATAAAGCAATTTGAATTACAATTAAATAAAAGCGTGTTCGTGTTTTAATAACAAAAGCTCCAAAAACAAAAATAATGGACTTGTTTACATGAACAACGGATAAACAAAAATATAGCAACAACATTAGTATAAAAAAGAAGGGATTAAGAAGTAAACAGGCAACAACAAGGTGCAGTCTAAAAAAAAAGCGGATAAACAGTAAACAGGCAACAGGCAACAACAACACTGCAAGCAACTTGTTTAGGTTAGAGGACGTGTACTTGTCAACTGTGACAAGTACAGTACCCACCCGGAGGTCGAATTGACCCTTTGTACAAGCAACTTGTTTACATTTATAGAGATTTCGCAAAGGCAAAGACATTCTCCTTCAAGTGCATTCATCAGACTGTTTACACTGCGATATAAAAGGCAAGACAGAGCAGGCAACAGTCTTGTGTGAAGACACCTTGCGTTTGAAGATCTCTGTTATAAAGATCTATTGAACAATCATTATTGGGTACGCGGAAGTTTGGAAAGAGTAATAACAATTAAAAAAAATTGTTTTTGCTTAAGTCAAATCATGAAAGGTGGCACACGGAATTGTCCGAACAATAAAGAATTGATTTGAAACTAAACACAAATTTATGTTTATTTTATTTGCAATCTACAAACTCATATTTTTAACGTTTTTAAAAAGGTAAAAACGTAACAATTACAAGTGTCTATGATATGTCATACGAATAACCCATTCTTATTAAAACCAATGATATAATAATATTTTTTTTTAGCCTATCATACTTTATTTAACATTAAATTGTTTTTCCCTAGGCTCTTTTCACTCATTTTTTTATATTTAATCCCCTATAAAAAATTTATTTTTTTTTTATTTTGTTTTTGTCACTTCCTACGCCTACTCATTGCTAGATTTAGTCTTTTCACATGTATTCATTTATATTAACATTCACACACACAGTGTTTTAAATTATTTCCCTTTAATTAACTTTCTTTGCTCCTCCACACCACACACCACATGGTGACATTTTAAAACAAATTTTAATAACAGCCTGCCTGTCTCATCACAAGAAAGAACTTCTCACACACAGCATCTTAGTCAAGCATAGAGAAGATGTACTTGACTTTAGATTTGAAGAGTTGTCACCACTCATTACAAGCATTGTACTGGTACAAAATGTTGTCATTTTTATTTTGTTGCTGCTGCGGTTGTATTGTTACTCTTTTCACATGTAAATCAAAATAAACATACCACACACACACGCACACACACTCGAACACTTAACTCCCCTCCCCAACAGTATTCACCTCTTTACTGTATTTGAAAACAAATGGTGAATGGTGAGAGTTAATAAAGGAAAAGACCTCATCATCAAAGAGACATTTTATAAGTACCTATGCATAGTTCTTAGCTTTAAGTGTGTGTGTTTGAGTTAGTGTGAGTAGGAGAAAGAAAGTGTGAGTGTTTCCTATTGTGTTTTTAAATGCTGTGTGGGGTTTTTTTTTGCCTAGCTAAAGTCCTTTTGTTTATTTATCTTAACTTTAGTCGTTATTATTATTGTTGTTGTTGTTGGTTTTAATTAATCCTTAGGCAAATGATGTGTCTTTAGAAAAATAATGACAGTTATTAAGTTCTATTAAGAAAAGACAAAAACAAAGCATAGCAGGCAGCTACTAATTAAATGATGACAGGAAGTTAAAATGTCCTCAGGAGATTTTATTAATAAGCAGGCTGAGAATTTACTTAAAATAAAAAGAGAGAGCAAGAGAAAATGGAAACAAAATGGAATTATAAAGCTATTTAAAACAAACAAAAAAACGCCAGAGATGGTGTTTAGTAATCATTCATTAAATAGGCCTCGTAGGAGAAATAATCACAAAAATCACAAATAATTGGCGTCCGATATCAAAGCGAGATGATTTTTTTTTTTCTTTTTTTTTATTAAATGGTTAGGTTGAATTTCTAGCATAGCTCACTTGGGTCTTATCAGAGCTCTAGCTCCTGTTTTATAACCATATCTCCCGATTTTTTTTTTTTTTATTTTTTTATGAAACCAGCACTCAGGGGATGGCCCCTACTCATGCAGTGCATTGTGCAGGTTTTTTAGGAAAGGTGGAAAGGGGGAAGATGCAAACGGCAAGGAAACGAGTTGCTGCTAGGTGACTATAAAATGGCCAGTGCTATACCTTCACCATTAGACAGTCTACAGGCAATCGTCCCCAAGAAGCCCGCAGTTTCTCACACCACTTATGTTGTGTGTGTTAATTTTATACATAAGTGGCGGGACCTACAGTTTAAAGTCGACTCCGAACGACAGATTTTTTGAGAAACTGAGAAGAAATCGAAATTGAAATTTCTCAGTCATATTAATTTTAAAATTTAATTTAAGAAGCCAATGCAATGTAAGCGTAATATGTTTGACCTTCAGAATAGGCGCTGTTAGGGAAACCATAGAAGAATCACCAGGCTTAGCATGCTCTATAAAATATTATCCATTATTTCGCTTTAGCCTCAGAAATTGTACACCATAATAGCATTAATAGTTGTCGGGGTAGTCTAGTAGGGAGTGTGCTGGCTTATTAGACTTGAGACCATGATTTAAACCTGGGGTAAGATAACTCCAACAAAACGAAATATGAAAAAATATTTCTTTGGCGACCTGATCTCAGCAGATTTCTGGCAAAAACAGTGTGTATAAAATTGACACACACAACATAAGTGGTGTGAGAAGTTAGGTTGTAATCCTGACTGAAAGGTTATAATGACCAATTATGTACATATGTATGTAATATTATTGATTCGTAACAGCATGATTTCTGACCGGTGAGATTAATACACACATTGACGCAACTCGTAGAGAAAATACCAAAGTATTCAGATGGGATTGTAGTCTAATTCACGTCTTTTTTTTATAGAAACTGCACGTAAGTGCCCATTGCATTCACCTGACGCAAAAATATTTTTCTCTGAACTACGATTCAGGCCGCATACTGCAAATATGGACAGTTTTAATGTTTTTATTGATGGGAAAATTGTTCATGAATCTAATTCTGCTAAGTATTTAGGTATTACTTTACAGAGTAACTTATCTTGGGACTCTCATGTAAATGATCTGAAAATGAAGATAGCTCCTTCAATTGGAATCCTATATAAAATCAAAAACAAACTTGATATTAATTCCAAACTTATGATATATAGATCGTTGAAAGAATCGCGTTTGAACTATATTGCCGTTGTATATGCTCACAACAAGAACAATACCTCACTGAAATCCGTACAAATTTTTCAAAATAAAGCCTTGAAAATTGTATATAAATTACCTCTAATGTATTCAACTAACTCATTGTATAAAGACGTTAGCAAAACAATTTTACCAATTTATGGTTTGCATGAATACCAGGTTTTGCTGTTTGTTTTTAAATGTATAAACCGAATCGGAAATCATAACATAACATTTTCCCAGAACCAATTACATTTCAAGGTTGTGAATGAATATTTGAACATTTTAAAATATCTGTAAAATAGCTGTTAATGCATAAAAGTGAACATTTTAAAAGCGAATATTTTATATAATTAAATGCTCTTTATTCCTGCATAGCCACAATTACTGATTTTGGGGAAGGATCCGAGAATTCAGAAGTCGCACATAGAATATGACGTCGAATTAAAAAATCGTCTTAGAGTGAAATGTCAAGCCACAAACACTGATATATGATATGTTACGATCGGACCTAAAATGGCGACGTAGTATATAAAAAACAAAAAGGGCGGTATTTCTAGGCGTGGCAAAAAAATAATTTTTATATTTTTGCAAATGTTATTACTATATCTTTAATCCTAGGGGGTGACTGACTCAACTTTTTTTTTTTTTGTCCATAGAGAGCGACCCGCTCTAATATACATATATTCTTCTTTCTTTATAAATTTATTTGAAAAAACAAAATTTTTTATGATGTACATATATTTATTTATTAAGTACATTGTAAATTTTACCAACTTGTCCCGATAATGTCTAAGAGACGCTGGGATCAAATTTTATGTAAATTAATATTTTGTACAAATAAATAAATAAAAAAAAAAAAAAAAATGCTGTTTATCTTTTTTCAAATCCTCATTAAATGGACCCAATAAATTGGCCTGATATTCGCCATTGATTGTTATACACTTTTGAAGGGTCAAAGTTCTTCCTAAAAGCCCCTTGGCCATCTTTGAAACTTACTTTTTTGTTTGCAATGTTATCTCAGATGTCTTGTGGTGAAATCTGGATTCATTAGTGGCTATGAAATATGGCAAATCGTTCACATTGCGATTTAAACAGTTCTGGGAAATAGTGATGCGATTAAGTTTGTGGTTCACGTGGCCGCTCAGCCAGTACGTCAAGTGGTAGCGAGACAAATTCCTCGCTCATAGTAGCATACCATTCTCAATACTTCAAACGATATCTCCGCGATATTTTAATAAACATGTTGGGCTCTTGTAGAAAGCCTTGATTGCAAAACAGTATATTTCACACAGTGCTTAAGGGTACCGAATAATACTTTACTATGCACAGATATTTATTTGCTTCCTGACTCCTCGATTTGAGATGTATCGGGATCTTCCCTTGTCACATGGACAGTAAACATAGTGTCTATTATGTTGTGTAGAGGGTAGGATGGTGCCTAACGATAAATTGGCTGAGCTTTGACGATTACAATTTCATGAGCTGCATTCTTTAAAGGTTTCCAAAATTTAAAATTAAAACTTGTTTACACTTTTACTTTAATCGGGTGGAGTGGTTAAGGATTTACAAAAATTTCTTCAATAAATAAATGGTTTCTCTATTGAAAATTTTCTTTACAGAGCATTAACTCCTCCCTCCCCCCTGTTCATTTCAATTGCTATTAAATTTTTAATTTTCTAATTAAAAAACTTGTTTAAGTCTTTTAATTTAACTTTGAAAAGACAAGAAAGGAAAGGAAAATGTTGAAATAATTCACTTTCATTGCAAAACTTTTTTAATAGAAAATCCTAATGGAAAAAAAACACAAAAAACAAAGAAAAGTTTTTGAAAAATTTTCCTATTCAATGAATAAAAATCTCGAAACACAAAACGGGAAAACAATAAAAGGAACTTTTTTTTCTGTTCCTGAGATATTATTTTTCATTTCAAAAGCCATATCAAATCGTTTTTAATTTTTGCTCAAAAAAAAAAAAGGAAGAGAGTGGCAGTTAATTGGAAAAAATATGAAGAAATGCAAGACAATAACGACAGCACGTTTTAAAGCTTAAAAAAAAAACAGAAGGGAGAGAAGAAAATCATTGGCATTGAACTTCGCTTTTTTTTCTTGCTTCCATTCTTTGGAAGCGAAACACAAGAATTGAACAATAATTGTTAAAACCTTTTAAAGCCGCTTAAGAAAATCACAATTGTTTTCTTCTTCTTTCTTCATTTAATATTTCCAAAAGCAGAAACAGGAAGTAAACCATCGCCCGCGACACCTATTCTTGCTTCTCCCTTATTTAGCATAACTTGGCAACACTTCATATTGTTTAACGGTTTTTTGTTGTTTGCTTCTGTCTGACAAGCCTTTAAGACGCGTCTTGTTTAATTTACACTTGAATGCACATTTTGTCATTCTATTTTTACCCATCTTTCTGCATTAAAAAGCAGCATAAGCACCCTTTACAACTACACAACTCTTCTTTAAAAATCTAACGGAAGACAGGAAAATGAACCCAGAAAAGGTAACCATAGCTGTGGAAAACAAAAAATCATAAACAGTGTTGAAAATAAACACACGATAAATAATAATTTTTGCTGAAACGGGTTGACAACTTCACGTTCAATATTGTCTTTCAAAATGAAAGTGCTGCTGGGTAGGAGTGCAACATAAAATGACATTTTAAAACAGAAGTGTTCATGGGAAATATTTATAACTCACTAACCCCACACTAAATTATTTAAATTAAACGAAAGAAGGGAGAGGCTCCTCCAAACAGATTGACATTGGTCTTTAGGGACGGTTCACAGTTCACCAATGAAAGACACCAAGCAGGTAAACATTTATAGGTAATCCATATCGTATAGAATAGACATGAGAGGAGATTTTATATGCCTTGGCCAATTGTGATACCACAGGGAGCAATGTCCCAGAACTACTTAACCAATCTTCATAATCAGCATCAGGGCATCGTAATTAAAACATGATTCCTACCTCAGTGCCAAGTTTAAAACTAACTTGAAAGTTTAGTGAACTTAATGATCAATTTGATAGCGTCACCTCCGTTAAACAATGATAAAAGTTTGAATCG
This sequence comes from Sarcophaga caerulescens, assembly GCA_927399465.1. NCBI lineage: Eukaryota > Metazoa > Arthropoda > Insecta > Diptera > Sarcophagidae > Sarcophaga > Sarcophaga caerulescens. The sequence goes on along the minus strand of OV656873.1, from coordinate 111,815,497 downwards.
AGCCAGCGATATACACTAAAACCTCTTCAGAAGTTATTTTCAGTTAAGCAAAAGTCTCTCCACATGTCTATCCATTACGCAAATGAATCGTTAGAATATATACAGTGACAGAGATATCACTACGATCCAAGTTAAGTATTCGATAGATAAGTTTCTTATCGAATATAGGCCAAGCGAGTATGGTAATAAAGCAAGATTCTTCCTTAGCGCTTAGACTCAGCCTAAAAGAACTACAAGGTATACTTAAATTCATATGTGGGGGGTTTGATATTTGGTAGGAGTGTGCGCCTACACTAAAAAGTTCATCAGCCAGGCAACTGTACCCGAGATACCTTTGTGAATTGAACGCGAAACTTCCGCGATGGACAATGAAGGCAAAAGCTGTCACATTGTTTCGATGTCCTATCTCTATATGCGCTTCAAATGCATCTGTAGGCGATATAACATTTGTAAACCATTCCCGAAAAGTAAAGGAAGTCTACCACACATGAGCAGATTTAGGTCAGGGTGAAATCATGAATTACGAAAAATGGACGAGGATTCGTTGACTTCATCAGCAACTCGGTAAGAAAGGATACATCGATTATTCTGTCTGATCAGAAATCAGGAATTCACGTCAAACCCTTTTCCAACACCATGTAACGGGTGATTTTTTTAGCTATTATCTTTTTGGCAACACTGGTTTAAACAGCTCACTCACGTTTCGTGTTTTGTTTCACTGTCAAACACCTTCAGTTGGGTCTATAATTTAACCATGAATCGTCTTACAAACGAACAACGCTTGCAAATCATTGAATTTTATTATCAAAATGCGTGCTCTGTTAAGAAAGTTCATCGCGCGCTTCCACTGAAGCGGCTATTCGGGCTATTGTGACTAAATTTCGCACCAAATTTACATTGTTGGACATTAAACCACCAACACGCTTACGTAGAGTGCGAACTGAAGAAAATATCGCAGCTGTATCGGCCAGTGTTAATGATGACCATCAATTATCGATTCGTCGCCGTTCGCAGCAATTGGGCCTCTATTACTCAACAACGTGGAAAATTTTGCGGAAGGATTTAGGTGTGAAGCCTTTCAAAATACAGCTGGTGCAAGAATTGAAGCCGAACGATCTACCGCAACGCAGAATTTTTGGTGAATGGACTCTTGGAAAGTTGGCCGAAGATCCACTTCTTTATCGAAAAATTGTGTTCAGGGACAAGGCTCATTTTTGGCTCAATGGATACGTAAATAAGCAGAATTGTCGATTTTGGAGTGAAGATCAGCCAGAAGCATTGCAAAAGCTACCAATGCATCCAGAAAAAGTCACAGTTTGGTGCGGTTTATGGGCTGGTGGCATCATTGGACCGTACTTCTTCAAAGATGCTGCGAATCGTAACGTAACTGTGAATGGTGAGCGCTACCATGAGATGATATCCAACTTTTTATTGCCCAAAATGCAAGAGCTTGACTAGCATGACATGTGGTTTCAACAAGACGGTGCCACATGCCACACAGCACGCGTAACAATGGACTTATTGAGATGCGAGTTCGGTGAACATTTTATTTCACTAGATCGTGCGATTTAACGCCTTTAGACTATTTTTTGTGAGGCTATGTTAAAGCTCATGTCTATATAGACAAGCCCGCTTCAATTGACGCATTGAAAGACAACATGGAAGCATTTATTCGTGAGATACCGGCCGAAATGTTGGAAAGAGTATGTCAAAATTGGCCTAAGCGGATGGACCATTTGAGGTGCAGTCGCGGTCAACATTTGCATGAAATAATCTTCAAACATTAAATTATATGGACCGTACTATCGATTCAAATAAAGATTTCATGCATTTTTCTGAATTTTATGTGTTTTTTTCTTGAAAAATTTTCCTATAGCTCTTAAAAAATCACCCATTATTATTCGAAACAGCTATAAAATAAATGTTCCGAACAAAAGTGTCCCGACCTCGCGAATAGTCATTACTCAGATTGTGAATAGACATGATACCGAAGCTTTTAAATCACTGCTATGCAGTGAAAGTGCTCTGGTTTTCGCCAATTCATGATGGTCAATTCACATAAACAGCACTTGCACGATTATTACGCAATTGAGAGGTCTTTGTTGAGAGGTGTTCCCTGTTTTACCGTGCATTTATTGATTTTAAAAAAGACGTCTATTTAAAGCGCTTTAGCTTGCAGGGGTTAGATTAGGTTATGTTGGAGTGGTAGCTTTGATACCAAATCTTACTTGAGCATATCGGCTTACCCACGAGTAAGCGCAGTTCCCGTACTGACCAAATTCCATCGAATTCATCGAAGAAGTTGATCAGCGCAGGGAGGGGTTGTACAACTTGCAGTGGTACTCCTGAGAAAATTATCGTATCCTACATGATGGCAGCATTAGCTAACCAATTTTATTAAAGCTGGTGTAAGACAAGATTGCTATCTCTCTCTCTCTACCGTCATTTAACGTTGTGCTCGACGGCGTGCTGGACTAATTTGTTTCCGGTTTGACACATAAATTGTGACTTGCAATGAAAGCAAGTTTCTGTACAAACAGAAGCCAACAGAGCGGGCTTGCAGGATTTCAGGTTGTGCCCCAATCTTCCAATTTAGAGGCACGAATTTTGACAATCTTAACGGAATTAATTTAAGGAGTCTACCATTTGACCGATCGTTACGCTTTGCCTTAAGCATGAAAGTTATCATTTCAAGCACGTGTGGATGGCTACAATTCAGGAAATGCATTGATCGGGGATAGCCGCTATGCTATCTAAGGCTTATCCTGAAAATATTTTGACCAGCAACAACTCCTAACTTTTTCTTCTGATAAAAGTCGCACACCAAATTGCTTTTGTGAAGAAAATTATGCAAAAACGAAAATAATAATTAGAGAAGCTGGCCGCAGGATAAAGAAACCACAATGAAATCAAAAAACCAAAAAGCTAGCTTGGCCAAGAGAAGAATGCTGTTGCTTTCCATAGAATGGTATGTAACCTGGTTGAAGTATTGACTTGGGACAAACGCAGGTGTGGTAATGTGATACCCAGGCATTAATAATGAAATAAAACAAATCAGTTTAGCTGCTTGGCCTTAGGCATAAAATATGCTTTCAACTCAGATGACTATTGTGTCTTAGGCTTCCATTTTAGAGTTTTATGTTAAACTTTGATTTATAATATCTATGTTGTTTTTTACTTAAAGTACTGAGAGTACGTAAATCAATCTTTTTTCTCACTCTCCTCTCTCTCTCTCTCTTTTGTATACAGTGAGTGTGTTTGGGGGGCTTAACAGTGAGTGTGTTCATCTTTCTTTATTATTTTACACACATGGCTTCCTTATTTTCCTGCTTGCTTGAGTGTTTGTATTAACAGTGCGTGGGTGTATAGTTGTTGTATGAGTGCATATGTATGTATGTGTGTGTACACTTAAAATAAATGATACACTTAAAATAATTTATGGGATGGAGAATGATTTTAAGATGCTACAGTTTTTCATTTCGAGAAAAAAGTAGCAACAAAAATAAAAGAAAAGAAAAGAAAAAAATGAAGAAAATCTTTCTACTACATGAGACGAAATGGAAAATTTATCATCATTTCTAAGAATTTTCTAATGACTATGAAAATGAAAATAATATCCAAAATTATAAAGAATATTGTAATACCCTAGAGGGTGGGCAAGTAAAAGTTCCCCCCCCCCCTAATTTTTGTGTATTTTTTCTATTTTTTTCTGCATTTAATATTCACTCAATAATAGCTTTTGTTAACAAACGCAAAAGAGGAGAATGAGAAACAGATTCTTTTGTTCCATTTTCGTTGATTATTTTCAAATTTTTGATTGTTTGTTGGATGAACAAATTAGACAGACAAACATGCAATCAAATTAATGAAAAAACAAAGAAAAGTTTGTATTGTTTTTTGTTGTTCTGTATAATGAACCAGAAAAAAAGAAGAATAAAAGAAAAACAATGCCAAGCTTATAGAGAACATTAATTGACAAATATCCGGACAGATTAATGTTTTGTCTTGTGCCTAAAGCACAATTAATTACAAAACAAAAGCAAAGAAGGAAAGAAAGAATCCCAACCGAAAATAGGTCAAGACAAAAAGAAAACGAATGTTTAGAACAAAATTTTAGGGCTTTAAATAATGGTAATAAATGTCACTGACAAATTTTTAATGAGTTTTTAAGAGAAATTTATTTTAAAAAAATTTAAAGAAGTTTTTCCCAAATTTTAGTGTGAAATAATCAGCAAAACAATGGTGTACCGCACTTCTAAAGAGCCTATTACACGAACTTCACCTGCGATTCATTCCATTAACATATGATTCTGGATATTCTGTAAGTGGTGAAGAAGCCAATCCCCAGTTTCCCAACGCCCAACTGAAGCCATACTAAGTGACGACCTCTTCGAACCACATTTATTAAGAATCTCTCTACTTCGGATGACTGAATGCTTTGGTACTACCATCAATTAGATATAATGGCCTTTAATGCATTTGAAAAGATACTTAGATCAGCATTGATTGAGGAAATTCTATCCTGGAATATTCTCGAATACACCTCGTGGACTTGCCAGTAAAGTAAATCACCGCCTTCGATCTTACTACATGGGGGTAGAGTGCTTTGATCGATGAAATTCTCTTCACGTTTATATTGATAATCGAAATTTTGAGATTTTAATTCCCGAATATACCTCGTGGTTGTCATAGCCTAGTTGTAGTTACTTGCTAAACGAATGATCGATAGTTTAAACCTTAGCTTTGATATTTTAAAAGAAAAAAAATTTTGTTTTTTCAGGGATCATCCCCCGGTAATCTTCTGGCAAAAAGCCAGGGCCTCATGACTGTCATAGCCTGGTTGTATTTACCTACTAAACGAACGCTCGAGAGTTTAAACCTTAGCTTTGATATATAGTAAAAGAATTATTTATTTTTCAGGGATCATCCCCCGGTAATCTTCTGGTAAAATGCCAGGGAGTAAAGTACTTACAGTGAAGAAGCTTCTTAAATATGTCACACGGATACGACGTCAGATCCCACTACTCAGCAATAAAATTAACACACACAACATGTGTGAGAAGTCAGACCGTAATATCACGGTTCTATTAATGACGTAGACCTACGCGTGAATAATAGAGCATTTATCGGGCAACTTGAGTTGTGAAGTTCCCCAAAAAAAATACCCCATCCTACATCCGGTACTCAATAGATATGTATGTGTCCCGAAGAAAAATTTCTGTGGCACAATATTCTCTAGAAGGTATTCCAATCTAGAAGTTCTGTTGAACCTTAATAAACGTGGAGGATAAATTGGTTTACCCAATTCTCAGTAACGAGCTGTTGAGGAGAGAAGCTTGCTGCTAATAAGGCTAAAATTTTGCGGTGGAGTGGGAAGAGATTTTTGAAAGTTTAAAAATGTATACTCAGCGGGAGAAGTGACAGAGAAAGGTAGGTTTGAGGCAATAAACACTTTGGTTGGATAATTACAATGGTAGTTGGCTTGAGTCGTGATTCAGACTATTGAGGAATAACCGGATGTTAGTAACCAGTCTCTTGGTAGGGTATTACAGACTAATGGTGTTTTCTTTTCTACCAAAAAATGTGCATTTTATTAACGCAAAATGCAATATTGCGTTTGTTTCTTAAAAAGGTTTCGCCCTCTAAAAGGGTGGTATGTTTTATTCTAAATAATTTGCACTTGCCAATGGTGGAGGGCATTGCATTTTATGCCCTGTATAAATCGCGAGAGTGCTGATAATGCCCTGTAAAGCAGATGACTTTTGTTTATTTATAGGGCTACCAGATGAAATTAAAAAAAAAAAGTCGCCTGGTATCGTTATCCAATTTGAAGTTAATTTTTTCATTGTTTTGTGGAGTAATCTTAAGGAAATATTACATTATTAAAGCTACATGGTCAGCAATATAAAAAATTGAATTCAATGTTAGAACAGTGTTAAAATATTTTTTTTTTTTTTTGTTATAAAAAAAGCGTGCAATAAATGAAGTTGAAAAATTAGCGATCTGGCAACACCTTTGAACAAATTGGCATTTCCTCATTCATTTTCTTAATAAGTGGTAAACACAAAATAAAAAATGACATTACAACAGGGTTGGTCAAAAATTTTTTTAATGCACCCTGTAAGAGGGTGACATTTTCTTTGTAGAAAAGAAAACACCATAAAACAACACTTGTTTAGAATGGGGATAGACTCGAACCCAATATGTAAATTCTGTAATGATGAGAGTGAATCATTAGAATACTTTTTAGAAGATCTGCGGTCCTAAAGCATCTCAGAAGGAAACACCTGGATGCATATAAGATGGTGTGGCAAGCATTTAAAGGGGACATTCTATTAGGGCAATAGGTTTAGAAAAGACATTATAGAGATACCCTCCTAGACAGATTGAAGGCAGTACAATAGGTCGGATGGTTGTAGTAGTATGGCACACAAAAACTACACAGAAGCTCAGAATAGTTGTTGACTCCTCTATCTCTAGTAAAATGCGAGAATGCCTGACTACCTCAGAAGCTCAGCACTTGGAGAAAAGCAAGTAGAAAAAGTGTTTTGTAACATAGCATATCACAAAGTTTGTATAATTGAGCAGCCCCAACTGCTATTACTTAAAAGATTAGTCAGCATTTAAGCTATACTTTGCTAAAGTAGTTTACAAAATGTCTTATATTGTCTATTTATATTTGGCAAAACGTTTTAACCTTTTTTCAATTACAGTTACTGGCAATTTTCTCCTTTTACATGTCAATATAGAATGTTAAGCAAAAATATACGAAAATGTCTTGCCAAATATAGGATTAGAAATCCCTTCTTCTTAACGTAATTTAATATGTACCCTTTTCATTCGTTCTTTCTCTCACACCTCCCTCACTCCCTCTCTTATAACATGTCTTATATTCTTTCTAAAAACTAATCTATTCTGACCATTCATAGAGAACATATCAAAGGAGTAAGAGAGTAGGAGTAGGAGTGGGAGTTGGATAACAAGCAGAAGAAGAAGAAGTGGGAAGAGTAGAAGAAGAAAAGAAATATAAAATATTGCTTTGGATTTGTTATAAATTATAAGGCCATAAAAACTAAACATATTGGCTTGCCACCACTTGAGAAGGAAGAAGAATAATTTTGAAATAGTTTTGGATGGCATTACATGCAAGAAAGCAAGCAGTTGGAGTAGTCGTCTAATCGTATTTATTTTCCAATTTAACTGATGGCTTAAAGGTACAATAAAAATGTCAAAAGGATTTTCTGTTCGAAATTTATTTTTTTATTTACGATTTCTTATTTCCAATTCTTTGTTAACTTAACTGGAGAGTGGAAAGTGCCATGTTACACGTGCTCGTGTAATAGATGTGACAACTTCAGTAAAAAGTTAGTAAATCGTATACGACAAATGAAACAAAAAATTTTGAAAAACTTGGTTAAAAAAATTAAGGAAGAAGAAAAGCATTAAAGATAGTGTTCTGCGGGTTGCAAGAGTTCATCGCAAAGGCACTATTTTACGCTAACGCTATCAACGAATTACGACAGTATCAAGCAAGATATTTTCGCTGGCTTTACTGCTATATAACGGCAGTTTGCCCGCAGTAAATGAAGGCAAAATAAAGAGCCATGCAGAGTGTCTTCCAAGTTACGGCCGATAACTATGCCTTCGACTTCGTAAAGAATTTGAGTGAAATAAATTTGGCTTCATTTTGTTGGATATGTCTGACATGGGGTTTGAACTGAGGCCTCGTGTCTAATATGCCAACACACTACCTACTACACTACGGCAACTGTACTATTTCCAGCGAAAATCATATCAATCCATAGATCAAGTGTGCAGTTACTCTTGCCAACATATGCTATTATGCTCTTAACCCATTCGGCAGTTATGCGGGAATTCCCGTCATTCACTATTCTCTAATTAAACTAATGTCGGGAATTCCCGCTGATATTGAAATTTCATTGGATGATGATTTTTCAGGATATTCAAGCTCTAAGGACACCGACGATGCAAGAGATGGTAATGATGCGAGAACTCCCGTCATTGCGGGAATTCTCGTCATTTGACCCACAGTTAAAAACCATGATTTAACGATAAAAAGGCGGAAATACCCGCTCTTCATTTTTGTATGGAAAAAATAAGTGATTCTCTTGGTAGCAACAGTTAAATTTAAATGCGGCCGAAAGGGTTAATAAGCAACTAAGTAGCAAAGATTTCTATCCAGAAACGAAGAAATTCTAGATCTAGAAATTGCCCTTCCTCTCCGTGCTTCCTTAAGGGGCGGTAGAAGGGATTCTTTTACACACCAAAGCATCTGTCATGGAAGGTTAGGTTAGGTTAGTGTGGTAGCTTTATAGCAAAAGCTCACTTGAGCACGCATAGCGGCCCGTTGTGGCGCCACAGGTGAACGCAGTACCTTTACTGACCAAGTTCCTCCGAGCTAAGGAGGGAGAAGTTGGTCAGAGCAAGGGCTGCACAAAAACCATGTCATGGAAGTATTCAGCAGTAAATTTCAATGCAAGATCTTTGATCCTGTTTAAGTTGCCAATGAGTTCTTCAACTGAACTAAAACTGGCCTATAGAGCCTCCTCGACGACATGAACGTTATTCAGCGCATTAACATCCAGCAACTACACTAGCTCGACTATACCGAACGGATGCAAGAGAATGTTCCCGAGGGTTCAATGCGAGTATCAGTGAAGATCATCGTAGTGACTGACGACCTTATTTGCATTGGAAGAGGATCAGATTGAGGAAGAGTGATGCAGAGATACATATATGAAAAGAAATGCTAAAAAACCGTGGCCGAAATTCAAGAAACGAGTTGTAAGTAATAATGAGAGTGTAAACCCTCCTCCCAAGGCTTGTTATGCTATTAATCTTAAGAAACCCACTCAAGATTCATTCAGGGGACGAATCAGACAAATCGAGTGGTATCCTTAGCTGTCATCTGAACAGAACCAGTAAATTCTATAACTTTGGGAAATGCTTCACAATAAGATTGAATGATAAGAGTGAATGCAGCAGTTTGGATATTCTTGATACGCACTCCGTATACAGATGAAGTTCAAGGACTGATACGGTACCAGCCATACTGCCATCTGAGCACTTGTCTGTAGAATATTGTTTAAGTAAAGCGAAATAAAGTCACAATAATTTCACAGCAATGAGTAAGCAGATCCAGTTTGTGAAGAGGGATCGCTAAAAGGGCCAATACTTTTCTGTGAAATGGGAAGAGAAGTTTGGAACGATGTGCGTGCTCGATGAAAGGTAAGATCGAAAGATGCGAATTACAATAGGAGGGGATTTTTAGTTGTACATAATGCGATGGTCAGGTATGCACCTTTATTGCGTAAATCGCAATAAACACCATTATTGAGCTTAATTTTTCGTATAAAGTTTCAACTAATTACTGCGCAATAAATACGCAAATTGTTATAATATTGAGTAAAACTTAAAATGCAAATCAAATGTCAAGAACGGCAAACAAACACTAATAAACTAATCAACAACACTAATTTTCGCGACCAAAATAAAAACAATGTTGAATTGCGTATATTATTATGCCTGAACACTTAAAATATATATTGACTCAATAAAAGTGCATATCTGAACATAGTATAAGACTATTCAAAAGTGTGTAACGCTAGTAACCGCCCCTCTGAGAGGGCACTGGAAATTTAAAAAAAAATTATTTAGATTAGGGATTGCTTCAATTGCAACATTAAGCTTCGTTGATCAGGAGAATGAATATTATTGCAGTTATCGAATATGACTGGTAATTGAAAATATTTTTAAATCTGAAGTTTTTTTTTTAATTTTTTAAATTATTTTCAAATCTTCCTTCCTAAACAAATTTCTATTGCATATCGTTAGGAAAGTTTCTCTATTTAATTTGTGCATTTTTTATGGTAAAAACTTTTCACTTCAACGCCTTTTGCTGCAGCAGAAAACAGAAGCAAACAAATTTCGAAAACTTAAGACACTCAATTGGTTTTTTGTTTTACGAAAAACTGCATAAAATATGCATTAGTTTGCAACTTAACTCGATTACTTATGCCACCTTTTAATACAAAAGTTTTGCGAGCGTCTTCTTGTTTTCTCAAACTTTTTATCTCCGCATGTACAATAAAATGCAGACTTTCAATAGAAAATTAAAAAGTTTCCTTAAAACAAAACCGTATTGAACAAAAAATAAAATAAGAAAAAAACCAGAAGCAATAAAAATTAAAACAAAATCACATAAAATCACTGGCATAAAGAGAACAAAAAAAAGGTTCTTCTCTGTCTTTATTCTAAGCGCCTAATGGTTATGCTATTAATTTCAACGTAATAAAAACAAAAAGTTTAAATGCAGCTTTGTATGCCTTAAAATAAAGGAAATTAAATGGGAAAAAACAAAATCTTTTTCTTCAGACATTTTGCTTTTACTTATGGGGAAGAAATTATAGCATACTTTTATGCATACATAATTATAATGTAAAGTTGGCAACTCGTATTTTAAGCGAGACGCCTAGGAATTGTTTTGTGTTAACTGTCTAGCCAATTTTATGGGGTTCTGCAATTGTATTAAGTGTTTAAAGGAAAAAAACGTGGCTAAAGAAATATGTTTTCTACTAAAAGTAAAGCATAGTTTTTGGCTTAAAATAAAACTATTGTACTTAATTGTCGCCGAAGAAATAGGGTGAAAAATTGAAGCTACAACCCATTGCTATTGACATTTACTTGAAAAATAAAAAGATTTACAATTTATTACGTCTGGCTATTATTGTCTTGATGACATACCACACTTCCCAACAGCAAAATTTATGTATGTATAGCATACTTTAAAGCTTTAATATGATTAAAACGATAGCCAAGGGTAAACAATAATGTTATAGAGATCTCATAGCTTTTAAATGGTATTACAAAATAGAAGAACAATATTATGGCTTTTCTTTATGGAAATTTATGCAAATTTTATGTGCAAGACAAGAAATTAAAGTATAACTTAAGGCGTTGAAAAATGTTGAAGCCTAGGATATGGTTTATAATTGTTCTTTAAAGAAATGTGTAAGGAAATATGATCTAATTTGCAACAATTAAAAGTAATAAAAGTTAAATAAAAGAATTTTAAAACATAACTATAGGCATGGCTGATTTGAGAAGATAGATTGTAAACCTAGCAAAAGCGTTGTAATGACCAATCAAGTTAAGTAAGTAAACTTAGGCTTTTGTTTAAGAAAAATAACCAAAAGGTCCTGTATATAATCGTAAAAAAAATTAAAACATGGACGTCTTCATTTTCTTCTTCTGTTAAAAGAATAAAAAATAATTGAAGTCTAGTCTTAGGCTCTTAGGCATAAAGAAAATAACACCAGTATGAAAATAATAAAATATTACGTTCTGTTTATTTACACTTCATAATGATAATTCTGTTTGAAAAAGTTTATGCTTCTTAATAAATCCCAGCATAGGAAAATCAAAGCATATCCTTAGGCAGTTTAAAACAGGAAATATAATTTCATAGCCGTAGGCTTGAAAGGCAAACATAAAAGAGACGGCTTATTGTTAATAATTAAGTTAATGAAGTTGAATATAAAAATCTAAGAAGCAATACATACAGGCAATATAATACAAAGCTTAGGAAGAATAAGAAGGCATACTTTCAGGCAATTTATTTGGAAACATATGGAAAATAAAGATTAAAAAAATATATTTCTAATTATGTAAATAAAAAGAGAATTATTTCAATGTAAACATAATATTATTAAATTTGTTTTTCTTTAATACAAGGTTTTCTAATAAGGGTTAATAAACTGCTTACAAGGCAATCACTTATAATATAAAGATTTCATTTTAATTTATATTTAAATGAATATTTCTTTTAAATTTATATTCTTATTATTCAATTTCTTTTTCCGGCCAACTTTTAGGCGCCTTTATCATAATTTATATGGTTTTGTCACCCATTAAGCCTGAACAATATGAATTTCTTTATTGTACAAGTTTAACGCCTTTATGCAGAAAAATCTTTATTTGAAAAAAAAAAAAAAATGAAATGAAAACATTTCTTCATAAATTTCATTTTATCGGTCTAGTTCAGGGCGCTATACATACATATGTATCATATATTTCTGTATGTATGTATGTATATGCATATGAGTACATGTCAAAAGTTTAAAAGCCTTATGAAAGGAAGGAAAGAAGGTTTAAATAAAATCGAAGAAATATTCTTAAGAGGGTGTTTACGAGTATGTTTAAATATAATCTTATGCCCCTCTTTGTATACCCAATATTTTTTTTTTTTTTGTTATTTTGCTTATTCATATGCTGAAGCCACAAGCAGATTAACCCCTGAAGGAATGAGGTTAAGGAATACGGAAAATGTTTAAAAGTTTTCAAGAGAAACACAATTTTTTTTCTTTTCATAAATTCTAAATGGCGTAATAATTTGAAATATACCTAAAAGTATGCATTAAAGAATTTTTTAAATTATTAAAATCAAGAACTTTTGAGTTAAAGTCGAGTTACCATAAGATGATTTAGAAACTTTAGAGATTTAATTAAGCTTTAGAGTATAAGACCGGTCTCAAAAACAGCAGATCTAACGTAGAGATGACGACAGTAAAGGAAAGGAATTATGATGTTGAGAAGTGCTAAGCAATTAAAGCATGTGTTTTAACTGTCAAGGTGCCTCATTATTTGTTATTTCTCGTGAGTCTACAGAATTTTAAGATTTTAGTGATTGGGACCTAAATTCTATTTCTAGGGAAGCCCATTCTTTCATCTTCTGATTTTAAATATTGGTTAGCCTACTTTAAAGGAGGCTGTATACTAAAGTAATAGGCGTTCAATTTAATTATCTTTTCCAGAAACAGTTAAAAGGTTATGGTAACTGAAGAATGAATATAAGGGCCGTAGATACAATATTACCAATTATATGTTTGGGATATCCAAATTCTTATTGTTTGTAGTAACAAGTGTTCATAACTAACTGCCCGAGTTATATTCTGAAAATATTCTGACCCTGACGGATAAACAACAAAAAAGGATTGCGACGTACTGGTGCATTGACCACCTTCTAGAAACGACAGAGGTTATTTGCTAAAACCTGTACTCAATGGATCCCCCATGGGTTTGAAAACGAAATGAAGCCTAAAGGTAAAGGTAAAACTAAGAAAAAACATACTTGCAGCTCAAATGCTCCATCAAATGCTATTAAGTATTGAACTTGAGTGTATACTGCAATGGAACTTATGTCCAACAAGAGCCATATAACCAGCGGTCTAAACGGAAGGTAAGAAGTCACTAATTCAGACAATGGCGTCAGCCACCAGCCGCACAGATATAATGGCGTCCAAGGAAAACTGAACTTAATGCAGTTACAGGCATCAAAGGCCAAAATAAAAGAAGGCTTCAAATGGGCAAAAAATAATTGCAGAATCAAAATTAACCCATGAGAATTGAATAGACTTCAGTGAAAGGAATTTATAATGGCCTAGAAGTATACTTCATATTATATAAATGATTATCGAGAAAAGTTTTTGGTTACTACAAAACCGAACAGCGAGTTTCCTGACCACAAAATATTATAAAATTATTATATTTTTCACCTAAAAGTAGACCTCATTTTTGTATTTCTGTTTTTTTAACGCCCTTAATGGTTTAATTTTTTAACTGTATCTGGTATTGTATTCTTAAAAAGTGAAATGTTTTTTGGTGAGGGGCAGTATTTATACCACCCATACTCATAATAAAACTATATTGAGGAGGAAAGAGAAAAAATAATAAAAAAAAAGCTATAGAATCGTATATTTAATGTTCATTCATATTGTTTTGTTAAGAAACAGCTGAGCTCAGCATTTTTATTGGGTGCGAAACCGTACAGGATATGTACAGACATATGTACATATGTACATACATACGAAATCATGATCCTATACAGAAATTATGTGATTGGAAAATATTAAAAATAATGGCTACATAAAGGAATAAAATGGTAGCATGAGAGATGGTACTTAAAGTAGGCAATGAAAAATACTTAATTTAGAAATTTAACAAAATTTTAGTAGAAAAAAAGTTAATTTGATCGCCTAAAAGTATGTTTTAAATTTAAAACTATTTATATTTTCAAAGAGTTTTGTTTTAAGTAAAGTTAAGGCAATAGATCCCCCTTAAATTATGCAATAAATTAATGAAATTTCGTATGCCTGAAAATAGGATTAAAATAGGCATTTACAAGTTCTTTAGTTTATAAATTATTTTAAATATTTGCAACACAATTAAATTGTTTCACTCACTTAAATCACTTCCTGGCCAATTTTATTTAAAACTTTAAAATAAATTCAATTTACACTTGCTGACAATCTCTTACCCTGGAAGTAGGCCAAAAAAACAAAAAATTTTACAATTTTATAAATTGTTAACACCTTACAGTACGTGAGTAGTTGCTACATTACTATTCAATTATTTATTAGCTCAAGTGGCCCTGTTTATTGACGAGGTCGGTAATAAAACCTTAAATTGAAAACAATTTTTATTGACTAACTGACAAGACAAAACCAAAGACACCACATAAGGTTGTTACACAGTTTTTGCTTTGAAAGCTTTATAAAATAAACAATTTTATGTTTTCTAAGAAATTTGTGTTACATTTTCACATGTCTTGGCAAAAAAGTAAAATTTAAAAAAAGTCAAAGCCTACTTTTAGGTTTGATAATACCTGCAGTTAGATGTAAAGCATTTACAAAGTTTGCATGCTCTTTTGGAATCTCTTTTATTAAAGATTAAATAATAAATTAAAATCAAATGCTTGGCAATTGAGTAAATAATACAATTATCCTAGTTTGAAAAATATATTGCCTAACCTGGGGCGCGAAAAGTTAATTTAATGACTTAAGAAAAGCAATTTATTAAAAAAAATTAATTATTTTAGATTTCTAGCTGTATTACTTGTAAAATAAAAATGAATTGCAGCTAAGTGAACAGTCAGGTTGTATTGAGGACACTAGCTGGGCATTAAGTCAATTCGGAAAAGCCCCTATGGGGCTTCTTAATAAGTAAAGTATACATTTTCTTGGGGCACTACTATATCGAGGGGATAGATAGCGCAGATGAACTGGTGAGAAAGAGCAAGTTGAACCTGCAGAGTTTCTTTTTTTTCTTCGATTGACAAACGGTGCGAACAGAATGACTCATGGGTGGGTTAGTGTATGGCCGGGGACGTTCGAAAAAAAAAAAATAATAATGAAAAATGGAGCTCATATCTTTTTAGGATGGAACGTTTCCTCAGCCCATATAAAGCGACACTTGGAACCTTAATAGAATTTCTGACTGTACAGTATGCTCTGTGGCTTTCGACTAGATTGTGGAATTCAGATGACCTCGTATTTTCGCAGATTGTGCAATAGCGAAGTCTAAATGGTCAATTTATGCCTCGCTTCTACCCTGGAATTGAGAGACGCAGTCTAATCACTACAATAGTTTTTAGTTAATGTTTTTTAAGAAGGCTTTAAATCTTCTTCGATTCTAAAAAATTTAGAAATTTAAAAAAATTGCTTAGCACGACATTTTAAAGCCTAATTTAGGGAGATATTTTTATTTAAGGCCACACAATATTTCCTGGTCTTTATATCAAATAATTTATTATTACAACATCAAAATTATGATATGTTTCTTCCAATTAAAATTTAAAGCATATCCTTAGGCTTTCATTCCTTTTGTTGTAATTTTTAATTTCTTTTGGTTTTGCTTTCTCAATTACTGCAACATTTTTATGGTGTTGTGTGAAAATACAAAACATTGCCAAGACTTTCTTGCTTGTTTTTGCATATTTCCCTAACCGTTTGGCTATAAATTACTTTAACAAAACCAGAAAAATGAAAACGTATTGCATACTTTTAGGTGTAACCTATAACAAATGCAAACGTGTAAGTTTGTAATTAAGACTAGTAGTGGTGTAGCTACAGTGGTATGTCTGTTGAAACATGCCAAGAATTATTCATGGTTAATTTGGTCATAATTAATGGTTGCCAGTGTGCGAAACTTTAGTTTCCAACGGGAGTTTTAAACAAATATTAAACGAATAATGGAACCAACTGAAAATATGTTGTTTTTTAAAGCAGGTTAACATATTTTAAGGAGTCTGGGAGGCGTGTTATTAAAAAATATCGTTGCCTATCTTAAGGCTACATTTTAAGTTTGTTTCATTACTTTGGTGTTGCTATTCTTCCTACCAGTTTTCCGTTAATATTTTCATTACTACGTGTTGAAAATTATGAAAAGTTTTTTTGCCATAAATGGCGGTTAACTTCTTTGCCAACTCAATTGCAGACTTACTTCGTCTTACTTAACAAACTCTCAGGATACATAAGGGATAATAAGTTAATTACTACCAGAGTACACATAACAATGGTAACAAAAATTTCTTAGTATATGCCAAGGCTTTTAAACTTTAAACATCTGATGGAAAAGTTTTATATTTCATAGGGAATTTCAAGTCGGCATTTGAAAAAATGTTTTGTTTTCAAAATGAAATATATTTCTTTACAACACGCAGAGTATTTTTTTTTTTTTTTTGCTAAAACACGCGAATTGTTAAATTACTGTTTTAACCATTGTTTTGCCTAAAAGTATGCATTTACTTTGTAAACGAAAAATAATACTCGAAAGTTACAATACCCAGTAGTAACACATAAGAACTTAATTTCTCTGAAGGCGCATGATATACTATACATTTCAGTTACAAAAAGAAAAGAGAAAAACGGAAATGCAAACGTTTTTCTTAGAAAACGCATTAAGGATTCAAGGAGTTTCAGTTTTGTTTTGTGAAAAGTATATGAATATTTAACAAATAACAATGGAAGAACTTGAGAAATAGCATGGGATTTAAAGTGACAACTTAAAGTTTTAAAGTAAAATTACTTAAATTAGCAAATGAAGCATATTTTTAGAGGCCACATAAATATACAATTTCGAAGTATGTTTTTAGGTTTGATTTTTTTTTTATATATTATTTCACTATAATAAGTATGTTTGGAGACCTAATCACCTAATCCCCTCTGTATTGGTTGCAATAGTAAATCATTTTGAGGTAGTTTTCAACTACATTTTCGCACTTTTCTTGCAGTAACTTAGCCATAACTTGATGAATGTTGGTTATCTCAAATACTCAAAAAAAGATTTGATGGGACACAAAAGTTTGTCATGCAATAAAGACAACATAGGTCGTGATACGTGGCTCATGGCACTGTCTATTTGAACCCACATACCATCTATTTCATACTCTTCAAAATCAGGCCAATAAATTCGACCCTAACGCTCTGAATTGACGGTAACAATTCTACCAATGACAGCTCCAGACCATAATGAGAGTCAATCATATTTTTCGCTTTTCCACAATTGCTTCTAGCCTCCATAAGAACAATATACAGCAACTGTTGGAAATGGAAAACGGAGAGTGGGGTGTATATATACGACTGGGATATCAGGATTTTATACAGACTTTCAGATCACTGGAGTGTGCTCGAATCAAAGCTCCCGGCTTCGCAGTTGGCCACACCAATCGATAGCAATGCTATCTCATTTTGGTAGACGAGGTGGTTTTTCTCTTTGCCGTAGACAAGGCTATCCTCATGGCAATTAAATACCTGCTGCAGCATATCCCTTGAGAATGTACTCGGATTGGAGAACTGCTGTAATGTCGCTCTCGAACTTCATATCGACGTTCAAGTTCTTCCATGAATGTACTTTATTTCTCCAGAAAATTATGGATTAATCTAAGGTTTCAATTATGTAGAGCTCCGGGAATAGGTACAAACTCAAAAACTGTTTTGCGACACAGTGACCTGAATGGGAACCACACTGGTTCACTCATAACTGGTCCTTTTGGCCAAGAAAACTGTGGATAAATTCCACTCCTTGTCTAATAGTTTCCGGAGATATCTGTTCGATTGCTAGCATGAGCTGGCCGAATCTTATGCGAGGGAAGATGAAATTGGTCACTTTTCTCTCCCGACTTGATATTTATTATGAGATCTCTGTCCTCACAGGACACTGTCTCACGTGATTTTTGCAGAATTTACGACTGGGAGGGGAAGAAAGAGGCTGTCTGTCACCTAATGACAGATCTTCTTGGCGTCCCTATTGAAAATATTAGTATTTACGAAAAGGAACATGAGTTTGGGCGACTTAGGTTAGGGGGACACTCCCTAACGCTGTATATTGTAGCCTTTTAAAATTAAATGGAATGTAGTGGGCGCAGTGGGTCTAATATATTTCTCTAAATGGAAACCTCACATATTTTTATGTTTGCTAAAGCCAACAAACCTAATCTAGCCCCTAAGTGGGAAATAGTTACCGATATTTTCCAGCTGACAGCCAGCAATACCAGATCGACAATTTTGAAAACATTCAATACACAATTCCATATTTATAAAACCAATGCATATAGAAAAATTAAAGCATATTTTTAGGTAATTTAAAATCAATTTTCGTAATTATTGAAATAGTTTACGATTCTAAATTAATTTTTAAATTATTTTCTTCATTTTCAGGTGCGGGCTATGGAACAAAGGTTGAGTGAATGGCCGAAACCTCCACCAACCACAGCCAACACCAATACAAATCAAGGCCAGCAACAACAACAAACGTCGCAACAGCAACAATCTCCAGCCAATACATCAACAATAACTGCCAGTCAACAGCAACAACAACAGCAATTATCCTCAAGTCTTCCAGATGCTGAAAAAACGATAACTTCTCTTGAAATTCAAGTGGAAGAACAACGTCAATTGCGCCTACAAGACGCAAAACAAATCGAAGCCAAAGCGGCCAAAATAAAAGAGTGGGTCAATAATAAATTACGCGATTTAGAAGAACAGAATCAATTATTAAGAGAACAGAATCAAAAGTGCAATCAACAATTGGAATTATTAAAAAACTACATAGCCAATCAATCGAATAGACATAGTGTTATAGGTCCTGTAAGGAATAGTTTAAGTTTGGATGTACAAGATTTTGCCGCCTCCAAAGAGAATCGACGGCGTAGCGAAAGTTTAGATACCCAAGAAATCATAAATCGTCCCCTAACCGCCTCATATCCTCATCACCAGCATCGTAGAAATCTCTCCATGGAGCCAACAGAGCTGGAACGTAATCTAGTGGCGGCCGTAGATGGCCTACAATTGGCTCCCTTAGCTAGCATATCAACAAAACAAACGGCGGCTGTTAAGAATGGCCGTCCCGATAGTTCCGATACGGATACGGCACATGATTATGCCGAAATCTATACGCCCTCATGTGAAAAAATGCCGGCGTGGATGAAAAATAATCCAGCATTAATGGCTAGTGGTGGTAATTCGAGTACTACTACAACCACCAGTGAAGTGGGCGGTGTGCCTAGACCACCTACACCACCTCTGCATCGTTTTCCTTCGTGGGAGGCCAAAATATATCAGGTGGCTAATGATGGTTTGGCGGGAGCCAGTGAAAATGGTGGTGGTGGCACTTTGGATAGACATACCCAGCCACCGCCACCACCTCCACCCGATATACAGGAATCAACGAATAGTGCAGTAAATAGTCACACAAATACCTTAAATAATGCTGGTCATCAGGGCCGTCATACGCCCGCTTCGCTCAATGAAGGCACAACGCCTGGTACCCCGCAATTACCCACAAGGCAACAGCAAACAGCCAGCGGGGGTTTCTGTGATATATCAGTGCCCGTTTATGCAACTGTTAAAGGGGTAAGTAGAGGTGGTAGAGAGCTTTTAATGCCTAAAAGTAGGCAATCACATTGTAAACTTATTTAAAATGTTCTTTAATAACAAAAAGTACATATTTTTACATACATATGCCTAAATATAGGCATAAAATTGTCAAATATATATAAAAAATTAATCAAAAACGGAAACACAGGTTTTTAAAAAAATGTCTTTAGCGCCTTAAAATAAGCAACAGTTTTTATAATTTTAATTGTAGTTGGAGCAACACAACCTAATCTGTTTGACACTTTAATAGTTTTATATATTTTATAAGGTTATATTTTCAAATAGAATAAATTCATATTTCTTTAAAAGCTTAAAAGTATGCAACATTTTTTAATAAGTTAATAAAAAATGGACTTACCAAATCTTTCTGCTACGTTCATAACGTTGTATATTTTATGACTCCTGTTCTTGAGAAACATTTCGATGCAGCTTGCTTGCAACGCCTAAAAATAGGCATTCCATTTTATCATTTCTTTGATGTCTTACAGCAACACTATGAAATTTTTCTTTTAACACCAACAATTATATTTTTTTTTCACAAATTTTTTAATATTAGATAGGCACAACACTTTTTTTTTTTTTAATTATATCACAACAGCTTGGTTTCAACACCTAAAAATAGACAAAAAAGATATAATTTTAAAGATGTCCGAAGCAACAGATTCAAATATTTCTATGACTTAAATAACACAACAATATCTTACAACTTAAAATATTACACCTTCATCAATAACCCCCTTTCGGAAAATTAGCGTGAAACCAAATTCCTTCTAACGCCTGAAAATATGCAACAGTTTTTATAATATTGTAGAGAAAACACATACTTTAACGTTCATTCTAGAAGCTTGGCGGGTATTGAGGATTTCGCTCAGAGGCCATAATGTGCAGGCTTTTTATCTTGGAGTGTTTTAGACTAGGATTCAATAAGTTGAACCAATCAGAAGATTTATTTGATCCTTACATACTACGTATGCCAGCCATACTTCTAATTTTTTTAAAGTTGTTAAAACAGCTCGATTTAAAAGCAAAATTCAAAATATATTCCAGAAAACAATTTAAATCTTTAAAATTGATTATATTTTCCCTGTAGTCTTTTAAACATACAGGAATTTAAAATACTCTTCTGTTGTTTGTCTATAAAAAAAAAAGTCACGTTTTGCAAACACGTTAAAAAACAGCATTTTTGACAAAACCTAAAAATATGCTACATGATTTTAGGTTATGACAAGATATATTTATAAACAACACAATTGAAGTACAAAAAAGAGACTCAAAAATACATAGACACCTAAAAATATGCGGCATATTTTTATGATTTTAAGAAATTTAAAATCTTTTTAAGGCAACCTAAAAATATGCCATTGTCAACATGCATTAAAGGAGTTATAAGCATTCAAACTAAGCTGTTCCACGAAAGCTTACATAATCTCTTAATAAATATTCGATTTGAGGTTCCTGCACGGAGTTTTTAATAAATATAAACTTTACAAATATGAAAATCAACTATAATTCGGAAATTCAGTTTAATTGAATTACAGTCTACAGACCCTTTTTTAAATATTTTTGGTTTTAATATCCACTAAGTAGCCCTACATCATTATCAGTTCCTCAGTGTCTTATTGATCATAATTTTAATTCAATTTCTTATTTTTTTTTACTTTCAGCGCGCTTCTCAAATACGTTCCATGCCCTTCACCGGTGATTCTAGCGATGATTCCAGTGATGGCGAAGATCATGCCGTTATGCTCACCCATAATTCACACAACTCATCGAGTACCGATAATACGGAAACTTCAACTTCCGGCAGTGCTTCCAGTCCATCAAAAAGTTGCAAAACCTCATCATCATTAAGTCCTGCTAAACGTAGTGGTTCTGAAAGTCCTAAAAATACTAAGCCAAGAGGTATGTATCACCAAAAACTACAAACAGACCCTCCTTTTCTTCTTTGTCTCTCTCTCTCTCCACGTTTGTCTCTATGCCTGCGTAGTTAATGATTTGTTGGTAGTTTAACAAAGAGAAAAATAAAATAAACCCATTAAAATGAATGGAATTCTATCCCTGTTATGAATACCCTTATATTGGTAAAGGTTATGAAAAAACAAAATATCCACAAATGTAATTAAACACTAAATTTGACACTAAAAACATGTAAATAAAAATCCTCAAATTATTACAAAATTTTCCTCCTCCTTTCCATAAAGTAGGCTATGAAAACTTTTCTGTTTTTTTTAGTTTAATTTAATGCGATATTTTTCAAATTTTTAAAGGTGCTTCTATTTTAATTATTTTTGTAATGTATTTTAATTTTATTTATTAAGTTACTAATAAATTTAGAAAGATAGTTAAAACCCCTTAAAAGTATGTTTCATTTTGTATATTGAAAAAATCTTAATTTAAAATCTAATTAGCAAGATTTCTTTACTTTAAATTTATAGAAGAATTTAAATGTTGTCTAAAGGTATACTTTAATAACTTTTTTAAACATACACCTAAAATATGCTTTATTTTTTATTATATACAAAGCTTCTCTTGGAAGTAGAATTTACTTATTTATTTATTTTTCAAGGATATTTTAAAATTGTATACATTGACACATTTTGTGATGAACAATCAAGATCAATCAAAAATTCTGAAAATTTTTGAACTAAAAGTTCATTTGATGAGATGACATATATAAAAAATATCACTCGACTGTTAGACTATTTAAATAATAACTACAGTAATTTTTGTCCGATTTGATCAAATGATGACTCAGTCTCTTCACAAGAGAACAGACTTTAAGTATACAATCACTTATCCTATATTTTTTTTATTAAAGTTTGCTTCTATGAATGGACAAACTTGAAAAAATATGAAAAACATCAGAATTTCCAAGTTCACCTCATCAAATTTCATAGCATATTAAGTCGAATATCAGATATATGTATACTGTTTTAAAGGTCCATCTCTACCCTTTCTAATAAGATTTAAATTTTGGAAATCGGATCAGAAATGTTTGAGTAATCCAAAAATTTGTGCGTAAAGTCCAAAAAAAAAAAACGGTTTTTGTCAAATAAAAAAAGTTTCGAGGGTTCGAGAAATATAAAAAAAATATTTTTGAGATCTACTCAACAAAACTCACAACCTACACTATGTCATTAGCCGGGTGTATTTAATTTTTTATTTTGTCGCATAGTGTTATTAGACAGAAAGATCTTCAAAAAGCCCTGGAGAAAGTCTTCTATAGAGATTGATGCTAAACTGAAATTCTAACCTTTAGTAACATCGATAAATCAAACTTAAACAACCTCTTTATACCATCAAGCTTGTTTTTTTAGTCGCTCTATAAAAAGCGGGCTTCCTATAGTCTAACAACTCGTTATAGGAGTCACCTCAGAAATTTTCAAGTATTCGCATATGACTAATTAGATTTCCGAATTTCTGGTTGAAAAAAGTGCAAAACCATTGCACTTAAGCCATAAGAAGAGCAGATTCACAAAAGTCTCGTATTATTAATGAGATTCGATTGTAGGCTGCCTAAGGATAGTACTTGAGTGACTTCAATTTCCAACTTTTGTTTCTTCAAAATCTTTTAATTTGAATACAGAGATTCCTAATCTTTCTTCTCAAAACTGTACCATTTATTAATGCATATACTTTCTTCTTAAAAAATACTCGATTTATGAACACAGATGTTAAGCGGTTCTCCTCTAAAGAGATTGCATTACAGGACATTTTTTTGAAACTTTTTCTTTTAAAACTCTCTTTTTTTTAGTTTTTGTTTATAATTTTTTGTTGCATGTGTGTAAATATATTTTATATTTTTTTAATAATTCCCTATCCCTTGCTCCGTTCCAACCCCCCAACTAAAACTTACTCTTTAACAAGCTTTTAATAACAATTTTAAGAAAACAAAATCTAGAGTTTAACAGAAATACTGAACAAAAACTATTTAAAATTTCCATTACACCTTCACTCACTCACTCACTCACTTTGCATGTCATGGGCACTCTTAACACAACACTATCTTAACCCCTAACCTCTGCCCCCCAACCTCCTTAAAACAATTCAAATCGCCTACATTAGCAATGAACCAACAACCACAACAACAATATCGGCAACAGCATAAATTCATGCATCATACCATGCCTTTACCCTATAAACACTATCAGACACAACAACATTTACCCATTAACTCTAATCCAAATCTTCACAAATCACCGTCACATATGAATCCACCACCACCAGCACAATATCACAGGCTCTCTACGACTGCTAACAATCATCAACTACGTGTCCCTCATCAACACCAACCTATGCGCAGCACAGTAATTTCAGATATTTCCTTTGAATCAGGCCTCTCCGATGATTATGCTTTACCGCCCGATGCTGTATCCGAATCCACTTGTCCCATGGATGCCAGTATGCCTTCGCTGCTAATGCGCCAATCGTATGTGGATTCGCCTAGTAAGAAATTAGAGTCTTTGGAAAAGGTTTGTTACACACACAGTTAAACATTAAATCTAATTGTTGTTGTTATTTTTTTAACCATTTAACCCCGTTAACTCCCTTGTTTCATCTCTAGGCTGGGCATTTAGCCAAATTGGGTGGTAAACTGAAGACGTGGCGTAAACGTTGGTTTGTCTTGAAGAATGGCTCGCTGACCTATTGGAAGAGCCAACATGATGTCAACCGCAAGCCACAGGGTCAAATTATGCTTGACGAAGCCTGTCGCATTAATAAAGCCGAAGGTGCTTCAACATTTGAAATAGACACGGGCAAAAAGGTTTACTATCTCACCGCTGATTCGAATGCCACCATGGATGATTGGATACGCGTTTTACAAAATGTCCAAAGACGTAATGCCACCAAATTACTATTGAGTCGCGACGATCAAAAACCCACTTTACAGGGTTGGGTTACCAAAGTCAAAAATGGTCATGCCAAGAAATGCTGGTGCGTCTTATTGGGTAAAATGTTTTTGTATTTCAAGGCTCCCAATGAAACTGTAAGTATTACGATTTCTTAAAGTGAAACACTCGGAAAAATTAAATAATTTTTCTTCTTCTTCTGTTTCAAATACCAAAGCAGAATCCCTTGGGCCAAATAAATATGCGTGATGCCCGGGTAGAGGAAGTGGAACATGTTTCGGACTCGGATTCCGAGGAGAGAGAAGATCCCCAAAGTCAAGCTCATCTAACGGTGGCCATATATCCGGCTCATCAGGGTCCCACCTATTTGATATTGCCCGGCAAAGCTGAGAGAGATAACTGGTTGTATCATTTGACAGTGGTTTCAGGTGGTGGACCCAGTGCTGGCTCTCAGTATGAACAATTGGTGCAGAAACTAATGGAAACAGATGGAGATCCAAGTAAGTTTTATGTTGTTCGATATGCACGGATTTTAATTCTAAAACGAAGCGAACATAACAAGCAAATTGGAAATATTCATGATGCCTAATCTCGTAATAGTCCAAATACATCATCGCACGCTCTTAACACGTAAAAAAGCTTTTTGTTTTTAAAGCTTTGCCGCAACGTTCAAAAAAAAAAGATTTGTAGGGCTTACATGGCCTAGGAAGTGGTTCTGTGTGGAAATAGAGTTGGTTACGGATTGATTTGATCACCTTCAACAATTCTATGCGGCGAACAAAGTACACACTCCACTAAATCCCGAAAAATACCCGGATCACTAACAGTGAAATTCCACGTCAACCGTCGAAGGAGGGATCCGCAACAGACTTTATTCGCCCAGACCCCTAGTGTAGGCTTCGATAGCTAACAGTGAGGTTGAGGGTGAAACGGGGACAGTGAATTTTGTATGGAGGCACTAGTATCTGAGATATAATCCATTTAGCTTACAAAAATGATTTGGAATTGGAGGTAGTAATCTACGCTTATCAGGCAGAATAATTATATCGATATGAGGAACGGGGCAATTTTTTACTTTAAACTGTTATTTTAGCGAATAAATGACTTCGGACATGAAATTTTCTTATGAAATAAATTAATTTCTTGATTTTGTTACTATATTTCAATAGTAGATGAAAAAATTCAACATTTTAGTTAATGTTCGAAAATTCGAACGTAAGTTCGAAAATTCGAAAATCTCTTGACATGTTATTTTATCAAATAAATCACTTCGCACATGAAATTTTCTTATGAAATAAATTAATTTCTAGATTTGTTTACAATATTTCAATAGTAGATGAAAAAATTCAACATTTTAGGTAATGTTCGAAAATTCGAACTTAAGTTCGAAAATTCAAAAATCTCTTGACATGAAAGTAAGATTACCCTGGGACTAAAAACATATTGAGTTTGTATTTAAAATCCTTTATATAAAGAAATATAGCTTTTCGAACACAGATTTTTGAGGAAGACCTTTAAAAAACATCACAATTTTGTGAAAATTTATTATTTTTCAAATATTTTTCGTTTGAAGTTTTGTAAAAGGGTGTTTATCTGTTTAAATATGCTTCTAAAAAGTTAAATTAATTTTAAATCTCCTTTTCTTTCTATAGACTGTGTTATTTGGCGACATCCTATACTATTGCATACCAAAGATACTATTGCGGCTCCACTAACCACTTTACACACTGAAGCTATGCATCCAGAAGCCATTAAACTTTTCAAGGTTAATTAAAATGATTTATTTTCAAGTAATTTTCATTATAAAGAAAAACCATTGACTTTTCTTTCTTACTTTACACAGAGCATACAACTATTTATGTCGGTGGCTGTAAATCAACCAGGCATTGATTACCACGTGGTATTGGCCCAAAATGCTTTACAACATTGTTTGGATATGCCTGAATTGCAATCGGAAATGATTTGTATTTTAATTAAACAAACCTCTAGACATACGGGCCAAAAATTAAGTGTTGGCGTCCAGGTAAACAAGAAACTGGGCAAGCAAACGCGCGTAAGTTTTTTAAGTTGCAAAATGCTTTGTTTATTTCATTACTTTTTTCTTTCTCTTCATTTGATTACATTGTTTTTTAGTTGAATCTTAGATTCACAATTAGTTGAAACCCCCCTTAGTTTTATATATTTTTGTTTTAGTTACATTCACATTAGAAATATTTACTAATCGTTGATCTTTTCTAGAAGAGATTAAAAGTGCAAGAAAACCACTACTTCACATGTAAATAAATATTTTGAAGAATATCCTTCCTTTCAATGCAAAAACAACTGAAAAAGTTTTCCAAGCATTTTTAAAAAAATATTCATTACCAACACTACTTGTCAAGCCAATGCAAATGAATTACATATTAAGGTAAAGCCACGCCATAAAGACTAAATTGTATATAAAGAAAGTGGCCGTTGTGAACATTTTTCTAAAGCAAATAATTCGTTAAATAACCGGTTAATTTAAATTCTTAATTAAATATTTCTTATGCTTTCTAAAGCAAAATAATTCCTTACATACATACATACGTAAATAACACGGTGCAACAGTGAAAATACACCCGAGTAACTACATAGTCCACGTTGTTCAGTTAGTTGAGTAGAACTCAAAAATACCTTTTTTTATATTTCTCGAACCCTCCCAAAAACTGTTTTTTTTTTACTTTACGCAGAAATTTCTGGATTACTCAAACATTTCTGACCCGATTTCCAAAATTTACACCGAATCTACTCATCGTTTTGAATACTCGTTGCTGATCTCTGATTTGAATACAAAAATCGTTAATGTGAGAGTAAAAACCTATAGATACACAATATAAAAGCTTATAAACAATGTAAATATATTCTATGACAAGAAGTCTTACAAGACATCAGATATACATACGGTGACCATCCGTCCACTATTATAGCGGACAGTCCACTATTTTAACCTCCTGTCCGCTATTTTTTTTGCGTCCGCTATTTGTCCAATATTTTACCGCACGTAACTTCTAAAAAGTATTTATTTTCCAAAATGTACGCTTTTGTCCACTTTTTTCACTAATTCGGTAAAAACGATAGAGTACTTTCTCAAACAAGAAAAATGCCCAACAATATTGTTTAATTCTTTTAATGATCCTTTTGCTACGTCTTGGTTATTACTACATATTTCAATGCCTGAAGCGGCTATAATATTAAAAGAATTTAAATTAAAGTTAATAGAACGTCGCAATGAAGTATTTTTACGACTTAACGTACAAAATTGTTTAAGGAAAAAGTTTACAGAAACTGTATTAGTTACCTGAACCAATGGGATGAATCTTTTAAAGAAATTGAGGGACTTGCTTGGATATTGTTAGATGCAATTCCATCTTGGTCTTCAGTTCAAAAGTCGTTAATAAAGGTAACAGAAATCAAAAATGATTTAAATATATGTAAATAACGAAATTTTTGATGAATTCACTTATATATAAGAAATTATGCAAATGCTGAACAAATAGAAATATGGAAACAATCAGCATTAAATCAAGATAAAAAGTGGGTTGAAATTTTCAAACGAAACGAAACGAAACGAAAAATATTTCTTATAAAAACATCCGGAAATTAGTAGATTTTTCATTTGCTTTGTCAGCGTCTAACACACCAACAGAAAGAGTTTTTTCTATATCTAACAATATTTGGTCTTCCGAAAAATCTCAAATGGGACTAGAAACTTTAGAATCTCTTTTGACCATAAAATGCAATTTTAAAATGGTCTATTCGGAATTTAAAACATTATTATCTAACTGGCCTAATACATACAAAATACATTCTGTAGAGAAATATCAAAGGAAAAAGAAAGTGTACACTATGGATAAAATTCTAACAATCTCAACTCAAGTTTTCCACTTAAGGAGAGTGCCCGAAAAAATTTTACAATATTTCCAAATTTTTTCTAATTCTTTTCTTCTTGTTTCAATTTTAAAAATTGGCAATAAAATAATTTGAAAAAAAATTAACGGTAATTTATTAATGTATATTTTTTTGAATTGTACACTTTCTTTTGACGCTCACAGTATGTATATGTATGTATAAATTTAAGTTTGTGTATAAAATTTGTACCTATTATAATAAATGATTTCTTTTTGTTTTTCAATTTTATACATTTGTCGGCTTTTTTCTCATGGAAATAATGGTCACCGTAGATATACAATATATTTGCAAAATTTTCAAGAAGTTTTTCATTTACGAAAAAAAAAAAAAAAACAAAATCTGTTTTAAAGCATCTGTTAAAGTTTTCTAATGTTATAACTTTTTATACAGTTGTTGGCCATGCTTTATTATATATGTAATACAGCTTTTGAGTATAGCTTTTCTATGTTAAAATATTAAATAATTTTGAATTTACAGTGACACTTTTATAACTTGAAGTAGAAAGTCAATGCAAACTTCGAAACATTGAAGATCTTTTTTTTTTTTTGTTTTCTGGAATTTAAAGTGATGAATGAATATATTTTAAACATATACAGTGGCTCCCAGCTTATTTCAACCAGGACCTTTAAAAAAAAAATTAAGCTCGTATAATTTCGAAACGAAACAAGATACAGACAAACTTCGATATAACGAAACTGAAGGGGATCACAAAATACTTCGTTATAGCTACTTTTTCGTTATAAATATGTATCTAAGGACGAAGGCCTTGGCAGCTAGTTCCTTAATTTATTATTAAATGTAAATTAATTTACTTTTAATAAATTAAAATAAATAAATAATAATAATAAATAAATATGTATCAGTAAAACCTTGGTACATATAACGAAATTGAAAGATATACTAATAAAATTCGTAATAATTATAGTTTTTTCGTTATATAAAGGCTTTTGAATCAGTATTTCGCTGTATAGAGGCTCTGCAATGGCACTTGCAAACGCATTAAGACTTTGTTGTTTTTGAAAGGGGACTAACATTACTCAAAATTTAAATTTTTTTATTCTCACTTCGTTATATAGTGGTTTTTGAAAGAATACTTCGCTATATAGAGGCTTTGCATAGCCGGGACTGATTGAGCTTTATTATTATTACGTTGTATAAAGGCTTTGGTACGAATTATTCGCTATATAGAGGTTTTATGGCTCAGTATTTCTACTTTATAGCCATAGCTGCCAGATTTGACGATTTATCGTCATTTTGACGATTTTGAGCTCCAAAAATATCATATTGACGATTTGACGATTTATGCCCTTATTTTGACGATTTTTAGAGTTTAAAATTTTGCACCATACTCTTTACTTTAGAACATTAAAAGCCACTTTAAGCTTTGTACTTGTTTTGCAATTGTTACTATTGGAAATGTATGTTAGTAATAAGAAGGAATAAAGTATTATATTTTTAAGTTATTTTTAAATACCTGTGATGATTTTTCTTTTTAATCCCTTAAAAGCCAAAAAATTACAACTCCTAAATAGCCTCGTAGTTGCGCATAATTTATCATTTTCAGTTGCAAACAATTTTAAAAATTCGATTATAGCCTCTAATATTACCATCGGAAGAACAAAGGCAAGTGCCATTATTTATTTTTTCGTACGACCAACATTCAGGGAATGGATGGCATTGTGTTTGGAACTATGAAAATATGTTATGGGAAGGAGGAAAGAGAGCACAGTGTTTATGGACACTAGGTTTAAATATTTTTATACCATAAGTAAAAAAAAGACCTCTGCAGGAATTGAATTTCACATACGAATAGTCCGTCTAACAAACGAACGTTGTCTGCAATGCAGTATGCGATCCACTGGCCAATCGACCACATACGGATATGCTGGCCGAGAAAGACGAGTGTTACATAGGAATATATGATTCTCGGGAACAAGTCACCTTATTTCGCTCGAGCAAAATCCATTGTAGTAGCGATAGAATCCATATTGCAACGATACTCCAATGATTCAATGGAGTTGGATACACTACCGACATTAATGAAAAATGTATCGGTTCCAGCCAGCATTACACCGAATATTCATGCTCAGAACGTCAAAAGCTTCTGACTCTCTAGTATTTATACCGCCCATAGATATAGATGATGCAATATTATTGCTGCGAATATGTGTCAATACACAACGCTGCGATAGATTGTTTAAACTTTAAAGAATTTATTCCTAAAAATGATATAAAATTTCTTAATTTTTTGGAAAAACATTAATAAATGAGAGTGAGGGATGCTAGCTTTTAATTTCCAACAAATTTTTTGTTAAAAGTTTTATTTTTGAACTCAGATATGTACATACATTGACTTTAAACGTCTTTGACTATTTTGACGATTTTTTCTCAAATATTTGACGATTTGATGCTTCATTTATCTGGCAGCTATGGTTATAGCTATAGTGCATTTTTGTATGAAAAACTTTGCAGTAAAGAGGTTTTTCAAGGGACTCAGAAAATAATTCGTTATATTGAGTTTTTCGTTATAACAAGGTTCGTTATATCGAAGTTTTACTGTATTAAAAAAATTTGAATAAGAGTTTATAGAATATGTTTAAAAATTAAAAAAAAAAAGTTTTATTCGTCTCAAATGTAAACTTACAAACTAAAAACCAAAAATATAGGAACCCAATTAGTCACAGCTTATTTCAACCACTTACTATAAACAAACAATTAAATGATTAATTAACTAATAGTTTTAATTTCAAAATTTAGTATGACCTAGTCTTTTTGCTTAATTACAGCTTTCAGCCTTTTTTGCATTGATTCCACTTTCTAGTGGTTTGGGAAGTTATTTTTGACCATTCCTCTTTCAGAACTGCTATAAGGTCATTCTTGTTCGAAATCTGGTTTTGGCGGACGTTTTGATCTAAAATTTCCCATAAATTTGAGACTGAATAAAACTTTTTTGTTTAATTTTTAAACATATTCTATAAATTCTTATTGAAATTTTTTTTAAAGGTGCTGGTTGAAATAAGCTGTGAGCCACTGTATGTATGCGAATATATTTTGAATAAATCATAGTATATACATAATTTAAAACGATTTTAAAAACTTTGATTCAAGTTATCGAAGTCAAACTGTATTTTTTTAAAGAATTTATATGAATTTATATTATTAAATGTTACATTTTTTTGTTTATTAAATATCTTTTACATATAGTAGTAACTACTAGTGCATGTTTAATAAAAATGTATTTTTTGGAAACTTTTTAATTTCGAATAAATTTTTAAAACATTTATATATAAAATTTTAATGATACAATCAATAAAATATTCTAGCTCGAGGTCAATTTCTTAAATATCAATTTTCTTTATTATATATCGATATTTCGATATCCATCGGATATCATCTTCAGGATTCAAAAAAGAGAGTAGCAATATCTAAAATATAAACATTATCACTGCTCGCTATCACATACAATATTGCACTGTGATAGCAGAATAAAATAATAATAATAATAAAGAAAATTGATATTTAAGAAATTGACCTCGAGCTAGAATATTTTATTGATTGGATCATAAAGGGAACAGGTCAAAATAATATATATAATTTGAATTTATAAAATTTTAATTTGATCGAATAATTTGATTGAAATTCTCTTTCTAAAAAATAATAAGTATTTGCTAGCCTTATAAAAATTACACACAGAGTTAGTTGCAAGATTGGGATTCATATTAAAATTTGGAGTTCGAAATTAATTTCATGTTTTTATAATTAAGCTTAGGTAGTAAGTAGATTAGAACCTACGAATCCAAATATTATTTCCGTCAATTATCATAGAAACATCCGGGTACTGTACTTGTCACAGTTGACAAGTACACGTCCTCTAACCTATCATAGAAACATAGGTAATAATGAATTATAACCTATACTCAAGAAGGTTTTAATTTTTGAATAATATTCATAGGCCATGCAAACAAGGGTAGAAAAAATCTTGTAAAGTTACTATAAATCAGGGGTTACCAAAAAAATTTTGGTTGTGTATTAGTGAGTAAGAGAGAGAAAATAAGTTTAAAGCTTAAAGTCATAGAAAAATGTTAGTAATATAGCCTATTTTGATTTTCATTTCATCAACATACATACATAAAATTAAACATGTTTGACTTAATAATTAGATAATGTTTTTTAGATATTTGCTGGATACTAATTTTAGTTCATAAATTTCCTCTCCTGCTAATAACCAATCTTTTAATTTTTCCAAAATATTACCATATCATCTAAATTATTTACTTGACTATTTAAACAATCAAAATGTGTTTTAAGAGAACATACATATAAGACTTTGAATTTTAAAAAAAGGATTTTTTAACATAAAATATTTTTTGAGTGTAAACATTAAAAAAAAAACTGCTTGTCGCAGTCTGATCTGCCTGCTATAGCAAGTACATTAGCTACACAATTGTCCGGGATATTCCTGTGACCAAGAGCCCATATAAGGCTGACCCATAACTGCTGCAAATAGCGATCATGGGAGTAACGATATACACCAACCAGTTTAATTGCTGCCTGCCTGACAAAACGTAAAGAAATGCAAGTGGTTCAAGATACCTTACTCGGCACCAGTTCGGCAGCGTGATTTATTGCTATGATCTCAGCCTAAAATACACAATAGTTATGACAGAAGGGAAAATTTATCCTAAGATTAACCCTTTCGAATAAAATTTCAAAGCTTAGCTTATTCTCATAATTAAAACCGACAGTGTAGACTTCCACAGAACCCTTAGAGCGAATCATGCAAGAAGATTAGTTCTTTGCTAGGGTCAGACATAATATACAATATAATCACACTCAGGTGGGCTAGAGGCGTAACCAAAGGAAACAAAGTGCCAACGCGACAGGGTTTTAAGAAGCATCGCTACATATGCCACTTGTTAAATTAGATTAGCTCTCATTTAACATAACAAAGAAGGCTTTTGTAGGGAATATTGTAACAGATTCTCTTTAGTTTATCACACCATAGAGCTTTATGTTGCAATTTTTATTAAAGACAATCAACCATAAGACAACACTATAAAGATGATTATGGATTCAATAAACATCAGACCTCATATACATACTTTCTTTTTTATAAAATTAAAATTTTAATTTTTTGTAACTAGTTGTTGTTATGTTTTTGAATGTCTAGTAGATGTAAACGAATGTTATTTTATTTTCTACTTAAAGAACTTGCTGTTTATACTTGTCCTATTACCACATTTACATTTTAAAAGGAAATCACAATTTTAATAACAAAAAAGTATTTTTTTTTTTTTTATAAAATAAAAAAAAATATTTTGTTTTATAAAGAATTAATGAAATAAAACACGTACTACATACATGTAATTGCTGTAAATTTTTCAAAAACTTATTTTTTTTATACTTACAAAAAAAATAAATAAATAAACTATCTAATATTAATATGTACTCTTTAAAGATATCATATGTATATTATAATTAATAATAATAATATCAAATAATTCTATATAAATTAATATATATTTATTTATATAAATATTTATATGTATATTTGCATATTTAATTTTTTTTTTAAATTTTTAGTAAAATTCTATATACAATATATTGTATTTATATAGACTATTTTGTTCAGTGCATTTTTTATAGTTTTTTCTATTTTTTTTTAAATTTAGTTTTGTGTTGTTGTTATATTTTTTTTCCTTTAATTTAATTATTTTTCTTATTAATTTAAGCGCTTTTTTATATAAATACGTACCACAAAATATGCCCAAAAATAAATTTATAAATATTTTAAATGCAACACTGTAAAAAATTTCATACTCCAAACGAAATTTTAGAATTTTTTTTCCTAATGAAACCTTTTAAAAACATCAATTTTAATGCACTTTTTTTATCCAACTTTTGTTTTTTCTTTGGCATATTCTTCTTTATTTTTGTAAATTTCGTACCTTTTCGCAAAAAAAAAAAAAAAAAAAAAAAAAAAAAAAAAAAAAACAACAACGATAAATAAATAAAAATTTGGAAAATATTGGGAAAATATTTGGCAAAATTTGAAAAAAAAAAACCAAAAAAAAATTTACAGCAACTACTATTATGTGCCACGCAAAGTTTATTTGCCTGTGATACTCAGCAAAGTGGTAATGCTCAAGCAAATGGCAGTTCACCAACATCCCTACAGGTATTAAGCACACAAGGAGTTGTTATCATCTCTCTTGTTAGCATGCTATTGATATTTTCTAATAATTCTTTTCAATATTTATTTAAAATTCTTAAAATTGTTTCTATAATAACAAAAAAAAAAAAATTGTCCTTTCTTTCTAGGCTGCTGTACCTCCTCCAATTATAGACTGTAAATCAAATCCACCTGCCTATTCATTTGTCCAAGGCTGGCAATTATTATCTTTGGCTGTTTCCTTATTTGTACCCAAATCCAGTCGTTTATTGTGGTATTTGAAATTGCATTTATCGCGTAATGCCGATTCGAAAACCGAAACAGGCAAATATGCTGCCTATTGTGAAAGAGCATTGGAAAGGACTTTAAAGAATGGCGGCCGCGAAACGAAACCCTCACGCATGGAAGTCTTATCAATACTACTTAAGAATCCTTATCATCATTCACTGCCCCATGCTATACCCGTGCACATGATGAATACCACTTATCAGGTAAGAAAAAAAAAAACATTAAAAACTTGGCTTGAACAAATTTTTAATTCCCCTCCCTTTTCTAGGTGGTTTCCTTTGATGGCTCCACTACCATCGAAGAATTCCAAAGTACTTTGGCCCAAGAAATTGGTACTCGAGATTCAACAAATGGTTTTTGCCTATTCAGTGATGATCCCATTGAAAAGGATTTGGAACACTATTTAGATCCGTTGGCCAAACTCTGTGATGTCATATCCAAATGGGAAACTGCTTTAAGGGAAAAAGGTTCGGGTAAATTTGAAAATACTCGAGTCATACAGTTGACCTATAAAAATCGTTTGTATTGGAAACACACTGTTAAGTTTGAAACTGATAAAGAAAGACTGCTGCTATGCTATCAAACCAATAATCAAATTGTACAAGGTAGATTTCCTTTATCGCGTGATTTGGCTTTGGAATTGGCCTCTCTAATGGCCCAGATAGATATGGGCGATTATTCGCATGAGAAAACAAAAAATGCCACCTCAAATGTAGGCATCAAGGCTTTGGATAAATTCTATCCGTATCGCTATAGGGATGCCCTAAATCCCGAGCAGTTAAAGGAAATACAGGAACTGCTTATAACAAAGTGGATTTTACTAAAAGGACGTAGTACCTTGGATTGTGTACGCATTTATTTAACCTGCTGCCGTAAGTGGCCCTATTTCGGAGCCAGTCTATTTCAGGCAAAGCCTAGACACTCGGAACAAGCCATGACTTGGTTGGCAGTGTCAGAAGATGCTTTAAATGTATTGGAATTATCATCAATGGCACCGTTGGCACGTTATCCCTATACTACGGTAATGACATTTGGTGGCTGCCAGGATGATTTTATGCTGGTGGTTTCCAATGAGGACACATTGGCCTCGTGCAACTCACAAGAACAGAAATTATTATTTGCCATGTCAAAACCGAAGATTTTAGAGATTACTTTACTAATAGCAGACTATATGAATGCTTTGGGTCATACTGTGCCCGGTACACCGCATATGAATTCGTTGACACGAAATGGTTCGCATAGATCTTTGAGAACAAGGCCAGCAGCTGGTGGTACTGGCACTACAACACAGGCTGGTACTTTATGTGGCAATACTATGTTAGGCATATCTACGAATGCAACTTCCACAGCCCATAATACCTTGAATTCACATGCTACGCATACGCTCAATTCGAATCATTCACATACTTTAAGTTCCTCACACTATAGTACCAATGAACATGGCATTAGCGGAGGTGGAGGCGGTGGTGGAAGTGGAGGTGGTGGCGTTGGTACACGTTCCCAAGCGGGCTCTCATCAGGGTACTATGAATTCCATGCACAGTCAAAGTCATCATATGCATCATACCCATCAGCCGGATATATTGAAAAGTACACCCGATCATCAGCGTATTAAATAAAGTTTTTTTTTTTTTTTTTTTTTTATAAAGAGAAAATGAAAATTGTAAATACTCCTTAATTGTTAAGAAATGGGAGAGAAAAATGGTGTAAATAAACCTTTTTTGTTCTCATTGATATTTAAATGCAACATTTAAAGAGACTTTAAATTTAAGAAACAGACAACAACTTAATCATTAAACTTAAAATAATTAAAAATTATATTTTTATTTTATATAAATTAAACTCGAAACTAAATTGTAAATATTTGAAATAGTTATAGAGATTAGGTTTGCAGAAAAATAATACCGAAGTTTCACTGAACGAAAGAGAACTAAGCAATGGAAGTAGACAAATCACAGAAAATAAATAATTCTGTAAAGATATTCGAAAATTAAATTTTGTATACGATTTTTATTAAGTACGGCTTTTAAATTTCCAAAGATTTCATTTAAAAAAAATATGTCACAAATTGTTATTTAAGCACTGAATTATTTTTAACACTTTTGCAATTTTCAATTTGAAAATTTTAAACTTCAATCTCTGATGTCAAGTCTACAAATCCGTCAAGGGTCAAATGAATTTAAATCAATTCAATAGATTGAAATATATAAACATTTTTGATGATTGCTTTGGTTTGTCTACTTTTATTATTGTTTCTTCCCCCCAGTTTATATTTTGTAAATTTAAAACAATTTGAAAAATTTCAAAATTCTCTAATTTTTGAATGTGTTTTAGAATTGGTAAAATATTAGCAATTTTTTTTTAATTCTACATTAAATGACCCTTAAATAGACTTTAAAAAATTTAAATTATGCTCCACTTATCTACTACTCATTCAGCCCAATTATGAATAAGAATTCCCCGGGAAAAATTTCCCTTTTCCTATTCTATCTATTATGTATTAAAATTTCCCCATAATTTTTTTCACTTTTCTCTTTCCTCATATTCTAATTATTTTTAAAAAAGGAGAAAAAATATGTCAGGGAAAAGTACGAATTACGAATATTTAAAAAAAGGAAAAACTGTCAACGTTTTTTGGGAGTTTTTTTCCTCAAATATTTAAAAGGGAAAAATTCCCCGGGAATATTCGTAATTGAGTTGATTATGTTCACTATTTTTAAAATTTTTATAATTACTTATTTAACATTTATTTCATTTATATCTTTTGAAACTATTACTCTCCTGGTTAACATTTCTCAACCATGCTGATAGTCTAACGACGATGTGAATTTTTTTTCAAATCACTTTTGTCTAGACACCTTCTGTCAATACATTTTTAGTAGCCAAGAATGTTCCTTCTCAGATACCTAAGTGTCTGACAAAGACAAAAAAAATTTCTAATTCCTTATCATTACAGCTTCGGCAGAATTCGTTGTAAGTGAGATAATCCCATCCTCCGGCCATGTGTACCTGAAGACCACTATGCTATTATAGCTGCTATTAGGTCCCTAAGATGCAGCTTTGGATAGGTTTAATTTTGCTCTGCATATATCCATAGCGAACCAGATTGGACTGGTCTCCATACAAGTGGGTTAATTACCTCAATACGCCTTTGCAAATAGGTACCGAATCTAATTCGAGTTTTGGTTGTATTAACCTTTGCAAGGGAGTGGATATGTTTGGTCGTTACCTGCGCAATTCGTTTTTCTCACGATGAAACTCACTTATTGTACCGGATATATATATCCAATTCCTATCCCGGATAACCTAATGCAAGACTCAAATCTCTTTTGTTCACTGCAACGTTTTGAATTACATTTCTTTGGAATATTAAAATGGAAAATAACTAGATTCCAACAACAGTCAATAGCAAAGCGGATGGACTGACCACATGTGGCAAAACCTATAAATTCTCCGTTAAATTCTCTAAATAGGGAATCCCATTAAAGACATTTCCTAGTTCAAAACCATAAAGCATAATTGATTTGAAGTTAAAGTTGAAAATACTTATTTTAACCTTGCGCTGCCCAAATCGTAAATCTCTTCAATGTCACTGTATTGAATACTGAATGTACGTGTTACTTCAGAAGTTATAGGCAATTCCCACATACATCCAGAGACTAGAAATAGCAAAAAAACTTCAAATAACATGCGAGTTTCTCTTCCATATGTGAGGTTATGCGACAATAAGCATGTCTTCTGCATAATTTATGTCCTTTAGCCGTTTAGCAAAATATTAAACAACACAAAACCATTTCGGAATTTTAGAAATCAAATAACAAACGCCTTCTTAAGGCTCCCCAAGTATTTTATACTTAAATAGTTACAAAGAGTGAAATACATAAATAGTTTTGTTAAAATTTTCAATAAAAATCTTTTAAAAATTCGCTTTAAATTCGATATAAACAATATTCATTATTATTCTTTTGTGTAGTCCAAGTGCAAACATTTGTTGTTTATAAGGGGTGATTTTTTAAGAGCTATAGGAAAATTTTTCAAAAAAAAAACACATAAAATTCAGAAAAATGCATGAAATCTGTATTTGAATCGATAGTACGTACGGTCCATACAATTTAATGTTTGAAGATTATTTCATGCAAATGTTGACCACGACTGCGCCTCAAATGGTCCATCCGCTTAGTCCAATTTTGGCATACTCTTTCCAACATTTCGGCCGGTAACTCACGAATAAATGCTTCAATATTGTCTCCAATGCGTCAATTGAAGCGGGCTTGTCTGTATAGACATGGGCTTTAACATAGCCCCACAAAAAATAATCTAAAGGCGTTAAATCGCACGATCTAGGCGGCCAATTGACCGCTCCCGAACGTGAAATAAAATGTTCACCGAACTCGCCTCTCAATAAGTCCATTGTTACGCGTGCTGTGTGGCATGTGGCACCGTCCTGTGGAAACCACATGTCATGCAAGTCAAGCTCTTGCATTTTGGACAAAAAAAGTTTAGTCACAATAGCCCGAATAGCCGCTTCAGTGGGTCGATTAAACTGACCATAAAATGGAAGAAGCGCGCGATGAACTTTCTTAACAGAGCACGCATTTTGATAATAAAATTCAATGATTTGCAAGCGTTGTTCGTTTGTAAGACGATTCATGGTTAAATTATAGACCAAACTGAAGATGTTTGACAGTGAAACAAAACACGAAACGTGCGTGAGCTTTTTAAACCAGTGTTGCCAAAAAGATAATAGCTAAAAAATCACCCTTTATATAGGTTAGGTTAGATGGCGGTTAATCCTGGGATAACAATCTTTTTATTAGAGCGTTCAGTCAAAGATGACAGAAAATGAGAGTTTAAGAACCCCCCCCCCTTTCAGAAAAAGAACAGGACAATGACACATGAGCCTCTTGCTCCTACTTAGTCCTACAGCCCCTGTAAATGTCATGCGATGGCATGCTAAGTGTATCGACATATCTTCCAATAAGACAGTGGGGCGAAAGAATCATAATTTGGACAGAAGTGTTTATGGATTAAAAGCAGAAAAGAAAATTATTTTTCTTAATTGTTTTACAAATTACAGGTAGTCCCCGACTTACGACCGTTTGACTTACGACTATTCGCTCTTACGACCATTTTTTTCATAGAAAATACTTAAAGACAAATATGTAGTTGCGGGGAATCCCTAAAATATATGAGAAAAATTAAAAAAAAAGTAAAAAAAATTCGATTTACATACATATTTCAGTACAAATAATACATTACATTAGCTAAGTCGGAATTTTTTTAAGGGAATAATTTTATATCCTCCCAAAAATGGCTGGAACTAGTAAATAAAGTTAGAATTATATGAATTTTGGATAGTTTCACTTCTCCTGACCCTCAAAGTTAGTAGTACAGTATGTAATTTTTTTCCTTAAATTTTTTTTTATATGAAATTCGACTTACGACTTAATCGACTTACGACCGATGACAGAGGAACCTGTCTCGGTCGTAAGTCGGGGAATACCTGTAATTCTAAAAGTTTTTCAGATCAGATTTGAGTTTTATAAAATCAATAAATTCTTTTTTTAAACTAAGGCATAAGTTAGATATCGTTAACTGCCTAAGACGACATGTTAAGTGAAAAATTGAGATTACAGTTTTATAAACACCACGTACATATATTTTATAATTTTTATACCTAAGGAAAATATATATTTTTTTTTTATATTTAAGAATGTAAGTAAAAAAAAAACAAAAAAAAACTCCTAGAAGTAGACTTTTTAGATAACGAATATTAATTAATTAATTGAATAATAATAAAAAAAAAATACTCTTAAAACTAGTAACTGCTCATATGTAAAAAAAAGAAGAAAAAGAAACGTATAGGATAGCTTAAAGCTAAAGCTTATTTGGAAGAAGACAACAAACAAAACCAAGGCAAAGCACCAAAAAAGTAGGCTTTAAATTGTTTACTTTACTTTAATAATTTTTTTTTTTTTTTAATTTACTTTTTAAATAATTTATAGTATTAGAAAAGGGGTGGGTGGTATGAATGATATAAAATAAAATATTAAATTTATTTAAAAATTGAAAAGAATTTAAAAGAAATAGGTATATTTTGTATTAAAATATTTTTTTAAATAATTTTTTTTTTCTTTAATATAAAAATTTTATTTAACCAAAGATTATTTTCCGAAAAGAAAAACTTAAAAAATTTATTAAAAAACAAAAAAAAAATATTAACGCACACGACGAAATTTATGATGAAATTAAATTCTATATATAAAAATCGATTTTCTAACAATAATATTATAAATTATTATTATATTAAGAATTATTAGTAAACATATTGAAGAAGAAGAAAAAAATCTAAAAGAAAATGACAAAATTTTTTGATAAATTTACAAAATTAACTGAACAAACAACAAAAGTATAAGAAAAATATTTAAGCAAAAAAAAGGAAAAAATTTATATTAAAAAAAAAGTGAAAAATGCTGAATTTAGATTAAAAACAAAGAAACCAAAAAACAAAAAATAAAAACCCAATTAAAGAAAAATTAAATAAACATCAGGTAGAGTAATAAATAAAATAAATCAAATAAAATTTTTGCAATAAAATTCAAATATTTAAATCCAAAGAACAGATTTTTGTATTCCAAAATACTTAATAAAACCATATATTAAAAGAAAAACAAAAACAAAATATATATTAAAAGAGAAAAAAAAACAAAAACAAAAAACCTTTTAAAACAATCACTTTACGATTCCTATTTATTTAAACAATAAAACTTGGCTTAAACTATTAATATAAACATATTAAAATATATAAACAGCAACAACAAAGGAAAAGAAAAACAAATTAAAAGAAAGCAAATTAAATATTAAATATTAAAAAATGGTTTAATTTAAAAAAAAATAATTTTTATTTTTCTTTTAATTAAGAATTTAGTTTTTTTTTTAACTTTTTTTTAATACTTCAAAACGAAATAATTTTATTAATAACTTTTAATACAATTAATTGAATAATTATTTATTTAACAAACAAAATATATATTTTCTATTGAAGAATAATTTTTAATTAACCGTAGATCGAGCTTTGATTAAAAAATGATACATTTCAATTTTTGAGACTCTATAACTTTAAGTCAGAAAAAGGTAGATGCCTAATATTTTTTGAATTCGTTAGTATTGTTATCGCCATTATTTTAAACCAAATAAAAATAGCAAATTTTATACAGAACTTAAAAAATTCAAAAACTTCATAATTCTGGCTTATGTATCATTTTTGATACATATGACTTTCCTAGAGATTCTTTGGTGTTGTGTATGTAATTTTTTAAGTTTTTAAGGATTTTGTGAAGTATTATCGTAAATAATACATTATTTATGGTATTTGAGAAGGAATTGATAGTTAAGTGTTGGGTGAAAGTGAAAAGGTTGAATTTTCTGTTCTGGATATATTCTTGAGATTGGTTGAAGTAGCCGTAGTCTAGTATGAAGCGTGTTGGATTATTAGACGTCAGACCAAGGTTCAAACCTCAGGTCAGACATTTCCAATTTACAACGAAGGTTGTAATCATCGATTTTGTATGTGTGTATGTAATTTTCCTGCTGCTGAAGACTCTGGAAAAGAAGAAAAGAGAAGCTCGTCCTATGAACTGATGAAAGTATTGGCAGCAAACAAACATGACAATAGGATGTTTATCGCCAAAGATGGACTACTTAGAATAGAGAACCGTATGCCTTTAGTAGTCTGGGAATAGAAAATATTATCAATTTTCATGCAGATTACTAGCAGGTGTTTCCTGAGATGTTGTAGAGTTATATCACGTGACAGACTAACATTAAAAAAAGTGTTTCGTCCCATGTTTTATATCGTAGATATTACAGATGATAATATTTCGGCCAACTACGTAAGTCTGTGATAACAGAATCATTCGCTTTGATAACGTACTATTCGGCAACGATGATAAATTTACACCCATTACGCCTTTTCGAAAAATGAGCTGAAATTATTGAAATTTCCAATAATTTTGTCGCTGTAGATTAGTAACTAATTGAATTTTATGGTCGCTATAAATTTCGTGGACCACCGAAATCAATCGAATTGGCAGTTTTAGATTCAAGTACATACTACGTGCGTAGCAACTACTTACAGCCGTATTTGGGGTAACCCGTATCCTGGAAACCAGAGAGGAATCAAAGAGAGAGCATTTTTATTGACATAATCGATGTTCTATTGCAACGGGAAACTTCTTTACCTCACATGACGTTGAAAACAAATTTTTCTAACGAAATATAACAATACTTTGTACAATCAGGCTTCAGTCATTACTCAATTGAGAGCGTTACTGATGCGAGTGACAATAAGCTGGCCCATCTAAACAATTGGAAACTTATAAATCGCCACAAAGCAAGGGTGCTAGATATCAAAATGTTACCATTTAGAAAAAAATAAAACCAAACTGACATGAGGTGTTTAATTTTTTCGTAAAAAGCCATACTGCAAATGTACATCATGTCAGAAGTTTTGGCGTAAATTTCATAAAAGTGATAATAGAATGTAATAATATAAAATAATTTTATTAAAATGAATTAAAATAAATAAAAATATTGAAATTTTTTGACA
The DNA here is from genome assembly GCA_927399465.1 of Sarcophaga caerulescens. Classification (NCBI taxonomy): domain Eukaryota; kingdom Metazoa; phylum Arthropoda; class Insecta; order Diptera; family Sarcophagidae; genus Sarcophaga; species Sarcophaga caerulescens. The sequence continues at coordinate 111,771,917 of OV656873.1, read as the reverse complement.
AAATTTGTCAATAATTGCGAAAATTCTATGTTACTACAAGTATGTATCAAAAGTGATACATAAGCTAGAATTATGAAGTTTTTTTAAGGCTCGATCTACGGTTAAAAAAAAATTATATTTTATATTCATCAGAGTCCAATCATTTTTAACACGTTGACTGCCACGGCAATTTTCAGAAAACACATTAGTGAGTACGAGATAACTCGTAGTTTGACACCCTAGAAGGGAACGCAATCTACGAGTTATCTCGTAGTTGCCAGTTAACATGTTAATAAGCTTTAGATCTGATATTTTTTGAATATTCCTTTACTTACATATATATTTACGCACATATCAGGGTACGATTAAAAAAATTAGAATACACACTCTAAGAAGAACACAAAGACATCAATAGGTTAGCGTTAGTGGGGTAGCTATGATATGTACCAAAAGCTCACTAGAACACGCATAGCGGACATCAATAGGACACACCCTAAGCAAATCGTTTGAGGATATTACACCCCCGCAAAGACGTCTTAAGAGGCAAGTACACATATTAAGAGGGCAATTGATGAAGTGGCATTGAACAGTACACATTCTAACAAAACCATCAGGGATATTACAGCAAGACATTTTGAAACACCACTGCACACCTTGGGAAGACAACTGGAGAAGTGACGTTAAATAGAGACATTTTAAAAAACTTTCAGGGAATGCTTCTAAAAGTCGTATTAAATGACCACTGACCACTGCATACGTGGAGAAGAGAACTGCAAAAGTGGCTTTAGATATGAATCACCCTAAGAAAACCATTACAAGATATTTCGCTATCTTAAAATTCAACCCCCCGAAAAACTTTTCGGAACACTCTACATAAAATATGCTCTAAAAAAATGATCAGAGGATATTAACCTCCAGATTGTAACTCCCCTTGTAAAAGACGTGCACAGACGCTGAATGCAACTGGAGAAAAACTTTAGGACGATGCGGCTCTTTTAGGTTAGGTACGGCGAACAAACAAGGTTTGATCATTAGTTATATAAACGCCACTCTATTAACACGTTCCTTTATGTTACGCGTCATGACATTTTTAAAGAACAAACCGTCAAAAAAAAGTGTTACTAAACAACAGTAGTGTACAATACATACTGTGAGCGACAAAAGAAAGTGTACAATTCAAAAAAATATACATTACTGAATTACCGTTAATTTTTTTTTAAATTATTGCCAGTTTTTAAAATTGAAACAAGAAGAAAAGAATTAGAAAATTTTGGAAATATTGTAAAATTTTTTCGTGCACTCTCCTTAAGTGGAAAACTTGAGTTGAGATTGTTAGAATTTTATCCATAGTGTACACTTTCTTTTGATGCTCACTGTATGTGTAAATACATACAAGAAGTAAGCTCTCGAGAAATGTATTCGGGAAACGGGAATGAGCAGATCCACCCACTCAAACCATTGTGTAACAAGAACTGGATGTTGATGTATCATGTATTAGTATAGTAATCAGTAATTGCATCAACTATAACCTCCGGTTATCTAGTGAAAACGATGCTAATCTGCGGGTGTTTGTGTTGTAGGTTTGATTATTTATATAATTACTAGCTGACCCGGCAAACTTTGTCCCGCCCAAAATTTATTTTTTTTATTGCCCAAAACAGGTCACATTATATATTTATTGTAATACGATGCATAAAACAGTTATATAAAAATAACTAACTTACTATAAGTGTGTGGATCTATCTATCTAGTTCAAAATTTAATCGAAGTCGGTACGTTATTTAGGTGAGGAATACAAAGAATAACAATAAGAGGTCCGAATCATGGGTAGCGCTGACGAATTTGTAGTTGTTGTATTCGCTGCAAAATAAAAACTAACAGACTTACATGTTATATATGTACATATGTAGTTATAAACCATCGAATTAGCCGACTTATAGGTATCTTTTAAAGGGGAAGGGTTGCCAAGCCCATTTTTGGTGAGTTTGTCGATATCGACTCTACGTACTTACCCACCAAATTGCATTCGTCTACGACCACTATGTCCCTAAATATTCAATTCTAAAAGTTTGCCACGCCTACTTTTTGCTATATCGCTATATTTTTTTAAGCCATCTAAACCTGATAAGCTTTCGAACAAAAAAAGAATGGTTAAAATCGGTTCAGTAGTTTAAGAGTTATTGGTATCACTTGAAGGGGGAGGGTTGTCACGCCCATTTTTGGTGAGTTTGTCGATATCGACTCTACGAACTTACTCACCAAATTTTTTTCGTCTACTATTTTTTTCATTCACACAATTTGATAGCACTAAACCAATACAACTTTTAAAAACATATAAAAAAAAATGTGTATAAGTGTATCGGATTTTTACATGAAAATTATCAACAACAAGCATACACTGTTGTATCGTCCAACAATACTCAAGATACAACGGCTTGTGTGAATTGCCCAAATATGTATCTAAATATTCAATTTTAACGATTTGCCAAGCCCTCTTAACATTTAGGGATATGAAAAATAGATGTTGTCCGATTCTCAGACCTACCCGATATGTACACAAAATTACATGAAAATCGGTCGATCCATTTCGGAGGAGTTTAACCACTAACACCGTGACACGAGAATTTTATATATTAGAGATAATAAAAAAAAGAATAAAAAAGGAATAAATAATTCGACACCAAATTATAGTCAAACTTTTTTAACGATTAACACAAGGCGGACCACCTAAATTTTCAAACCAGAATGTTGTATAAACGCTATTATATAGCTGTTAGGACTAAGGGGCAATTCACAAGAATCCATTGGTCTCCATCGTATACACCCAGTGATACCTTAGCCAGTTGAGAGACCCGTGCAATGCAGAACGGGGCTTTGAGAACATAGCCCCATAGCATCCATTATACTGAAACTAATATTATTTACCTGATATAGAAATTAAATCCTTATACTCCTTTTGTTGTACTTTTATGGGTAATTTCAGAAAATATTATTCTTCAATTTAAAATACAGTCGAACTTCTATAAATTGAATCACCATTATCCAGAAAAAAACTTCAACTTATAGAAACTTCAACTTTGGGAATAAATTTTAATAATGATCCAAATTAAATAAACAACAGCTATTTGTAATTTTGTAAAGGTATATAATTATTTACTAAAATACTCAGTAATTTTTGATTGAATTTCTTCACATTTGCTTGAGCAAAAAGTGATTCTAATTTGTGTAGTGCTTTGTATAGGTCATCTTTTGCGTTTTCATTTGTATTCAAGAGTACATTTAAAGTCTTAAATGAATCATTTATAACTTGTCTGGACAGTAGTCTAACGGTTTCCTCAACTTCGTCCACATCGCTATCTACTATTTCTCCAGAGTGTGGCATATTCAGTCAATAATATCTTCATCAGTTGGAAATTCAGAAGTAATCAATTCATTATCGATGTCCAAAAAGTCTTGAACAGTACAACTTATAGATTCTACTTCATTCAAATGTAGCCAGACTTTATAGTTATCTTTTAAAACATTCTCGTTGTCGTTAAAATCATTTAATAATACCAACGGTATGTTATCTTCTACCTCCCACACTGAATGCTGTCTAAATCCAGACTTTGTAAAGCAGTTTGAAATTGTCTGGCTAGTGGCATCAATATCCCAAGCTCGTGATAAGTTGTGAATGTATTCCAGCACATTACTATCGTTTTTACAATTTCCTTTAATTCGAACTACGTATGTATAAATTTCAGTGTTGGCAATTTAATGTAATTTTGCATAAAATGTTGCGATTTTTATAGCAAATTAAGTTGAAAGGAACATATATTCACTATTGGCGGCTAATTCGGTAATTTTTGCCAGGAAAACAAAATTTTTTTCGAAAAAATTCAAATTATAGAAACGTTGTACTACCGTTTTTCTTCAAGTTATAGAGGAATTCATGTTATGGAAGTTCAAGTTAAAGAAGTAAAACCTGATAGAATTTCTCTCCAAGATGCTGTTGCCACGAGATGTGCTTCAACTTACAGAAAATTCAAGTAATAGAAGTTCAAATTAGAGAAGTTCGACTGTATATTTTTTTGATTTAATTTTTAAACTCGATAAATAAGTTTTTAATAGACATAGACAGGCATAAAAACAAACTCAATTTAACTCAATTTATTTTATTTTTTAATTATCATTTTACTTAAAAGTTATATTTGATTAGGTTACAAACATGCTGTAAGAAATAATATACCTGCAACTTAGTAACCTAATCTAATATAAGTTTTAATTTCTGATAAATAAATTGTATAAAATTATTATTAAAAGTTAAATTTTTTAATATAATTCTAGAGAGTTTGATTTTATTGAATTTTTTCTTAAATAAATATTTTTTTTTTTGATTTTAAAAGTAAAGTTAAATAAAATTTATTTAACATTCAATTAATATCAGTGAACCCCTTACATTTTAAGATTTTTTTTTATAATAATATTTTCCTAAATTTGTTTTGTAAATTTAGTTGTAGTTTCTTATTGGGTTTTTTTAACTTGATTTTTAAATTTAAATATGTATTAATACACTAGTGATATAAATGTTAAATGTGTCTAACTTTTCTCGCTCTATCTATCTTTTTTCTCTTTATATACATATAAAAAAAAATTAATATTTATATATGTCATGTTTATATACAATTTATATAGTATATAGTATCTGTATATGGTATATTCGTATACATATATTCATCCAACAACTTATATACATTTATTATATGGTAATTGAAAAAATCAGAATTATTTATTAACGACGCCATATTTAAGTTTTAAGTTATATTTTTAGTTTTCTTATTTTGTAGGCAAAACAAAAAATATAAAAAAAAAACAAAGAAAAATTAATAAATAGTAATGAAACACATATAACAATTATACACTATTATTAAGAAAAACTATATAAAAATTGAAAGAAAAGACCGTAATAAAGTAAAAGAAAGAAAAACATATTAAAAATGAAAAACAAAAGAGTTTTGAATTTATAAAACGTTACACCTGATGGTAACTTAACTAGGACTTTAGTTTTAAAACCGTTGCCGTATGGTCGTTACAAACCTTCAGTCAGGATTACGACCTAGCTTCTCACACCACTTATGTCGTGTGCGTTAATTTTATGCATGAGTGGCGGGCCCCCTACAGTTTAAAGTCGACTCCATACGACTGATTTTTTTTTGGAAACTTTTCTTGACAATTTTATTTAGGTTAGGTTAGGTCGGAGTGGTAGCTCTGAATATCACAAAGCTCACTTGAGCACGCATAGCGGCCCGTTGTGATGCCACGGGTGAACGCAGTCCCTGTACTAACCAAGTTCCACCAAAATCAAGGAAAAGGAAGAAGTTGGTCAGCGCAAGGGCTGCACAACAAAAGCACGACTACCCTCGCACACGGAGTTCCTTTCAGCTGCATCTCAATTTTCTCCGATAGCCAAGCTGCGATAAAGCCTCTATCGTACGTTTCGGATAATTCTAGGATCGTCAGGGAATGCCGCCGCAGCCTTAACCTTCTTTCTGGGCGATTCAGTGTAACACTTATCTGGGTCCCCGGACACTGCGACATTCCGGGAAACTGCAGAGCAGACGAGCTAGCCAGGGCTGGCGCACTTCTTCCGGAATCTTCTTCGATCAACTTGGGAATGCCACTTACCTCGTTCAAACTGGCCATCGCGCGGAAATTCCCCCGGGACGCCAACCTATCCTGGATCAATGAGGAGACCTGCTCCACCGCTAGGCTCACTTGGCCCTCAATGGATAGAAGGCGCACCAACCAGTTACTTGGACTTGGTCGTAACATCATCTCGATCACAGTTGCCATGCTTACAGGTCACTGTGTTATGGGTAGACACGCAGAAAGAATGCGACCCCCATTTAACGATTTCTGCCGTGGATGTAGATCCGCTGAGGAAGAGGAGACTGTTATCCACTTTCTATGTCAATGCCCATCTCTTGAGAGATGCAGATATAGGTTATTTGGCTCTCCAACCCTTGTTAGCTTGACGGAGCTATCGTCCATTGACGTCAAGGACATAGCCTCGTTTATAAAACTTTCTGGCTGGTTTTCCAGCGTGGGGTAGTCGTGCTTTAAATGTGCAGCCCTTGCGCTAACCGATTTCCCCCTCATTGGCTCGGAGGAACTTGGTTAGTACAGGGACTGCGTTCGCCTGTGGTGCCACAACGGGCCGCTATGCGTGCTCAAGTGAGCTTTTGGCATAAAGCTACCACATTAATTGACACATTGTACCTTTTGTACAATGGGTCAGTTCGACCTCCGGGTACTGTACTTGTCACAGTTGACAAGTACACGTCCTCTAACCTAACCTAACCTAACCTAACCCCGCACTGGAAAACCAGCCAGAAAGTTTGGTGAAAGAAGCTATATCCTTGATGTCAATAGATGATAGCTCCGTTAAGCTGACAAGGATCTACACCTAGCAAGAGACGGGCACTGACAAAGAAAGTAAACAACAGTCTCCTCTTCCTCAGCGGACCTGCAACCACGGCAGAAGTCGTTGAAAGGGAGCCTCATTCTTTCCGCGTGTCTACCCATGACGCAATGACCTGTAAGCACGGCCACTGTAGTCGAGATGACATTACGACCGAGACCAAGTAATCGGTTGGTACGCCTTCTATCCATCTTGGGCCAGGTGAGTCTAGCGATGGAGCAGGACTCCTCATTGACCCAGGATAGGTTGGCGTCCCGAAAGAACTTTCGCACAATGGTCAGCTTGACCGAGGCAAGTGGCATACCCAATTCAATAGAAGAGGATTCCGGAAGGAGCGCACCAGCTCTGGCGAGCTCGTCGGCCCTACAGTTTCCCGGAATATCACTGTGCCCAGGGACCCACACCAGAGAGACACTGGTGAAGCGCCCCGAGAGACAGCGGCGACATTCCCTAACGATCCTAGATTTTATTTACTCTCAGAGTTTTTGTCAGAAATCTGCTGAGAGGAAGTCACCGAAGAAATATTTTCATATTTTCGTTTTGATGTCTGGCCTGGGGTTTGAACCGTGGCCTTACGTCTAACAAGCCAACACACTACCTACTACTAGACTACGGCGTCTTCGTTTTGATACCAACGTTGTCTAATAAACAAAGAATTAGTTGTTAACCCTAAACAGTTTTTATTTGAACAATTTTCTGGCCATTGTTTAAGGTTAGATAATTGACTTCATTAGGAATTCCTTCTTACATGTATGAGTTAAGCTCTGAAAATATTTTCAAAGTGTGTTTCTTTTTATTTCTTTTGCCATATTCTAGACTAGTAGTTCATACCTATAGAATCGACAATCAGAACCTTTGCAATCGATATCCTATATATTTCCGAAGGCCGGGTTTTCCCTAAAGATTCTACTAGCGTCCTCAACAAAACAACAGCAACCGTTTGCACAACAATCGGACCTACGCTCCGGAACGAACCGACTTCACATCGGCCAAGGATTGTCAACCCAGCAAAAGTTGTTTCCCTTGTGGAAAAAACTTCCGGACACAGAAGCAGAGCTATTACAACAACAGTTACAACGTTATAAAATACTATGTTGAACTCTAACAAATAATATTATGTCAGGTTTGCTAAAGTTAAGTTAGTTACGACATACAGGAGAGGAACAAAAAGAGATCCACGATTCCCACTTAGATGTAATACTAATGAGCCCATTACGTTACCCTATGCTCCTTGTAGAACCGATGGAAACTTAAATTAAATATGAAGACACTCATTGTCAGCACAAGTTATATCGCCTCCCCCCACAATATTCAGAGAAATTACTCAACAGGTAGATTCAGTCAGTGGTTATTCATGTTCCAATCAATGAGTCTCAAAGGGATTCTCAGAGCCTACTGACATCGATGACATCAGATGAGTCAACATTAGGATAATAAGCTGATCGAGCTACACAAGCATCAACCTCACTCAGACCTATGTAACCATATTGACTGTATCTTAATTCTATTCACGCTTACATCATTCTGAAATTATAAAGTACTCATGGAGTCTGCTGACGTCTATAGATGCAAGTTAGCTAAGCTATCCTGGGAATTCCCCCCAGGAGATCTTTCTCTATTTGTCGACAGCATTGAAAAACCTGGCCATATTCTAGATTAGAAACCTCTTTGCAGTTATAAAGGAACCTCTGGGTGAGAGATGCCCGTAGGCTGGAAATTCCTCTCAACGAGTTCTACAGACGCTGTAACGGTAATAACTTTTCTTTTTCCTTGTCATTACACTTTCGAGGACTCCTTTTCTTCCTTGCCGTTAAAGCTTCTGCAGTTAGAAGCTATAATGGTATAAGAGAAGTATGGTTTGCATAAGATGCAAACCAGAGAAGTTCTGCAAACGCTGTAACGGTAATGACTTTTCTTTTTCCTTATCATTACAATTTCCAGGACTCCTTTTCTTCCTGGCCGTTAAAGCTTCTGTAGTCAGAAGCTGTAATGGTATAAGAGAAGTATGGTTTGCATGAGATGACCGTAGACTGGAAATTCCTCTCAACGAGTTCTGCAGACGCTGTAACGGCAATGACTTTTCTTTTTCCTTGTCATTACAATTTCCAGGACTCCTTTTCTTCCTCGCCGTTAAAGCTTCTGTAGTCAGAAGTTGTAATGGTATAAGAGAAGTATGGTTTGCATGAGATGACCGTAGACTGGAAATTCCTCTCAACGAGTTCTGCAGACGCTGTAACGGTAATGACTTTTCTTTTTCCTTGTCATTACACTTTCGAGGACTCCTTTTCTTCCTCGCCGTTAAAGCTTCTGTAGTCAGAAGCTGTAATGGTATAAGAGAAGTATGGTTTGCATGAGATGACCGTAGACTGGAAATTCCTCTCAACGAGTTCTGCAGACGCTGTAACGGCAATGACTTTTCTTTTTCCTTATCATTACTGTTTCCAGGACTCCTTTTCTTCCTCGTCGTTAAAGCTTCTGTAGTCAGAAACTGTATTGGTATAAGAGAAGTAAGGTTTGCATGAGATGACCGTAGACTGGAAATTCCTCTCAACAAGTTCTGCAAACACTGTAACGGTAATGAATTTTCTTTTTCCTTGTCATTACACTCTCGAGGACTCCTTTTCTTCCTTGCCGTTAAAGCTTCTGCAGTTAGAAGCTATAATGGTATAAGAGAAGTATGGTTTGCATAAGATGCAAACCAGAGAAGTTCTGCAAACGCTGTAACGGTAATGACTTTTCTTTTTCCTTATCATTACAATTTCCAGGACTCCTTTTCTTCCTGGCCGTTAAAGCTTCTGTAGTCAGAAGCTGTAATGGTATAAGAGAAGTATGGTTTGCATGAGATGACCGTAGACTGGAAATTCCTCTCAACGAGTTCTGCAGACGCTGTAACGGCAATGACTTTTCTTTTTCCTTGTCATTACAATTTCCAGGACTCCTTTTCTTCCTCGCCGTTAAAGCTTCTGTAGTCAGAAGTTGTAATGGTATAAGAGAAGTATGGTTTGCATGAGATGACCGTAGACTGGAAATTCCTCTCAACGAGTTCTGCAGACGCTGTAACGGTAATGACTTTTCTTTTTCCTTGTCATTACACTTTCGAGGACTCCTTTTCTTCCTCGCCGTTAAAGCTTCTGTAGTCAGAAGCTGTAATGGTATAAGAGAAGTATGGTTTGCATGAGATGACCGTAGACTGGAAATTCCTCTCAACGAGTTCTGCAGACGCTGTAACGGCAATGACTTTTCTTTTTCCTTATCATTACTGTTTCCAGGACTCCTTTTCTTCCTCGCCGTTAAAGCTTCTGTAGTCAGAAGCTGTATTGGTATAAGAGAAGTAAGGTTTGCATGAGATGACCGTAGACTGGAAATTCCTCTCAACAAGTTCTGCAAACACTGTAACGGTAATGAATTTTCTTTTTCCTTGTCATTACACTCTCGAGGACTCCTTTTCTTCCTTGCCGTTAAAGCTTCTGCAGTTAGAAGCTGTAATGGTATAAGAGAAGTATGGTTTGACTTCTGGTTTCTCTACTACAGTGTTTTCCAGGCGAACGTCTTGACCGTATTGAAAATGAAGCAATGCCTGTTGAAGAATGGGATTCACACAGAAATTCTCTTAATTTACACGGGAGCTGATACCTAGTCTCTCAGCTCGACATCTGTCGTCGTCCATGAATGCTGGAGATTTTTTAGGTAAATTACGGATCGGCCTAGGCTGATGCAGACCTTACAATCTATGACATGCTGCAGAACCTAGGCGCGCCGATTGCCTTAGTTAAGCTATGTTTTCGTTTTCTCCCAGTCGGATTACTTTGTTGGCAGCATGTTGGTTCCGAATCTACTGGACTGATCTGGATAAGAAGGAAAGGGAATTGATTGCTTCCTTTCCATAAATCGCCCTATAGAAGTTAGTTATTAGAATTTCCCTGAATGAATTCTGTAGCAGCTGTAAATCGGAGGAGGTTAACGAAACAATTTTTCACCTCAAATATCAATGCCCGGCTGTTGCTATGAAGAGGAGAAGGTTGATAATTTCTCATTTTCAGTCTTCTCTTAACAAAGAAATTGGTGCCATAGCAGGATTTACTTTAGAGTCGGTATAGTTTCCTATAAGGACTGTTTGATCCTCAGGTCAGATATTAATTAATAGACCTCACTCCTGGCGTAAATAGGATATTCCACTTCAACCAGGATTCGCCCCTTAATCTAACCTAATAGAGCAAGCTCTTGAGCGAATTCAAAAAACAGCGTTTAGGTAAAAAAGAGTTGTATTCGTATTGTTGCGCAAACCACACAGGTAGCACATAGGAATGTATGAAGTGTTTAATTTTGACAATAAGCATTCAATAATCTCTAAGTAAACAGCTCATAAAAAATTTACTGAAAATAGTTTAACTTAGGGATTGGGTATTCTATTACGGTGTTTAAGAGGCCTATTCAGTTTCAAATTAATTTCAAATAAAAACGGTTTTAAAAAAAGCGTATTGCCAACCTTTTCTCTAAATTTTTTAAAAATAAAATACCATCCTGTTTATCAAAGCAGCTGTCATTGAAAATAAAAATAAACAAAAACACTAATTTGTTGGAAAAAAACTTTTGCGCTAAGAAGCAATTGTTTATCTTCAATTATTTTAAATTTTACTGCCTATACATCAATAATCCTGCCTTATATTTACACAAGATGAGTGACTTAGAAGATCCCATAACTCAAGATCATATAAAATTGGTAAGTTTTGTTTTTGCAAAACTCACAAAAAAAAAAAATATTGGATGGATGACCTACCTCTCCTCTGTTTACAATACATTGCAGGTGGAAAGTATTAATCGTCGTGTGGATAGCATTTACAAACAATTATGCGAATATGAAGAATCCATAGATCCACGAACTTTAGAAGAAATTGGAGGAGATTCACAAACAAAAATTATGGATTTATTAGACACATTACAGACTATACAGGATGCTGCCCAAGGTATACGTCCATATAATATGGCTTTGCGTTCTCAGCAACAGTCATTAGAGGAACAAATGAAATGTTTACAACAATGCGTGGATTTAATGAAACTAGAAACCGGTACAGTTAGTAATAAAGAAAATACGGAGAACGGAATGCAGGAGTAAACGATAATGAACAGTAAATGGCACGAAGGAGAGAATTAAAGGGAGGCAAAAAGTATTATTTAAATACTATTTAATAGGTTAAGATTCTTTCTTTTCTATACTTTTTTTTTTTTTTGTAAAATCAAAACAAAAATAATAATACAAGATACGAATACGTTTTCTAACATATTCCATTCTCGTACCTATGTATATTGTGAAAGAGAAAAAATGAGGATAGAAATCAAAATCTCGGATAACAGGTCTGCTGTATACCATTGCAAAGCTGTACGACCTACTGGTGTACATCCAATGCATGCTAAACAATGCAAATAATTGGCTATTAGAACTCTGTAGCCAGCAATTGTTCAAAAATCCATCCGAAACATAGATTGTATGCATAGTATCCGCAATTATCTGTGTTCATTGCTGTAAATCTTACCCCGTTTAGAGAAATTGATGTTTCTTTGAGGAATATTCGTCTCCATGTGGCTTTAACACCTTCTTGACTTTGAAAGTCTCGTGGCAGATTTCACATCCCATGACATACAAGTAGAGTATAATAATTTGTAAATTTCTTATGATATCGCAGAGTGTTACAGCCAATTGATGTTGCTGCAACAGATTGTCTGACTCCAAGCTGGGAAAATTATATATATGTACATATATCTACAACTATTTCGTCGAAGGTCCTTTGGGTCTTTCCGGCGAGTAGTTCCAATTGGCAAGGCAATGCCAGGGAAGCATTGGAAATTGTTATAAGTTTTCGTAATAACACCTTACAAAGTTCAGTCAATAATAGAGATACAGTGATATCGATTTCTGGGTCGCTTATTCTTCCTTCAAAGAGTTTCATTTTTTATTATTGGCCAATACTCACCACCTACATTATGTGTGTTCTTTTTATCCACAAGCGCCGCATCCAGAGTTCAAAGTCGACTATCTTTCAATAGTTACTCTCAGAGCGAACACTTCTCAGGCTGCCCGAACTTATTACAAACCTCACAAGAGCCCAAATCTCGTCTCTCAGCATAGAGTTTAAGCCATCCTCTACTCAGGGTTTTGAGCCTCATCCTTATAGGAGCTAGTCAGTTACAGAGAAAGTGTCCTATAGTGTCGAATTCCGCCTCATTACAACACATCCAACAATAGTGTCGTAATGCTCCGTAAAAAACACTGTAATTAGTTTTATGCCGAACTTATCCAAAACCAGCAGAAGACCAAAGACTCCTGAACACACAAAAAAACGAGCCCTATTCTTTCAACGTTTCTGCTTCTTCCTTACTTCTTTTTTTGATAAGACAAAGTAGTAGATTGTAGAATTAAGACCAATCATCAAGTCGTACGCAGAAAATAAACCTGACCTAGCGAGAGGAACCGCCATTTTATTTCATATCTTAAATCCCAGCGGAAACAGATCTGGTTCAAAAGCTCGTATGCAGTCCTTGCAATCATTCCCCAGCCTGTCGTTGAAAATCTTGTAAGAATCCTCGTTTGAAGAGAATGGGCCAGCCACGGTATCAAGAACCTTCAAAATAGCAAAAATCCGGACGATGCAGCTGATCATTTCATTCGAGGTCCTTACAGAAAACCCCTTTCAGCTTCGACCCGTCTTTGAAGAATGGTATACTATTTCGCCTCGAGAGTACCATACCATCCCATAGTGCCCCATACGCAATTAGAATCTGTAATCTAAGCAGAAACATCGACATGGGCACTGTATAATCGGTGGTTCAATCAAAATTCTATTCTCTCCTCCTGGGAAGACCTTCAGAATACTGATCTATAATACATTTCGTTAGATTTCTTCCATGCAAAACATCTTAAAGCACTTTCTCGGTAATGGGTAACGATATTAAGATTACACACGGTTTTACATAAAAATTATAAAGAAATTAAAATAAATCCCATAAAACCCCCAAAAATTGTATAAATAAACGCCTTTTAGGACATACAAGTAGTATGGCAACTCACATTACCATCCGGCAACTTTGTTTTCAACACTATTGTGAATGATTATTTGTGACAGCTGGTCATTGTTTTGGTTTTGTTTCCATTTTAGTGCACTGCACGTGTTGAAATTGCAAAAATTTATTTTAGGAAATCAAATAAATTAATAAATATTTAATAAATTGCCTAGAAAGTAAATAAAAACATGAGTAAAAAGGGTAAAAGTAATAACAGTTTAGGGCGTACATTGATTAAAGATCGTTTTGGTCATACACCACGCAGAAAAGTGGACAATGATTCTATGGTAAGGGGAACAGAGATAAAGTGCAGTGTTAAAAAATTTAACTAATGTTTAAACAATTTCCTTTAAATAAAGCTGCATACCACTGAAATCCAAGATGGTTATGATTGGGGTCGTTTAAATTTAAGTTCGGTGACCGAAGAATCTTCATTTCAAGAATTCCTTAGAACGGCTGAATTGGCTGGCACCGAATTTCAAGCTGAAAAGTTAAACATTGCCTTTATCAATCCCAAGCAGGGTGTGGGTTTATTGTCTCAAAAACAACAATTACAAATTGAGAAAAAACATAAAGATAATAAGGATCTCTTAAAAATACCCAGAAGACCTAAATGGACAGCTGAAACTACAGCCGAAGACTTGCAAAGAGCGGAAAGGGAGAGCTTTTTAGATTGGAGACGTAACTTGGCTTTACTACAAGAAGATGAAGAGATTATCATGACGCCATATGAAAAGAATTTAGAATTCTGGCGTCAATTGTGGCGTGTTGTTGAGAGATCTGATGTTATTGTGCAAATAGTCGATGCCCGTAATCCTTTACTGTTTCGCAGTGAAGATTTAGAAAAATATGTAAAGGAAGTTGATGGTAAAAAAATGAATATGATTTTGGTAAATAAATCTGATTTGCTAACGGAAAGACAAAGACAATATTGGGCCGAATATTTTGATGAGCAAGGCATTAGAACAGCATTTTTCTCGGCTGCCTTAGCTACGGAAGAATTAAAAAATGAAGCAGAAAATAAAGAAGAAAAACCTGTTAAAACTGAACTTAAATTGAAAAAACAACAAGAAGAAGAATCAGATGAACGGTTAGATCAAGGAGAGGAAGATTTCTCGTTAAAAGAACTTAAAAAGGCCGCTAATGAAATCAATAATACTTTAGATCATCTAGAGGATAAACTAAGGCAAATTGAAGAGAAAATACCCACACCCAAGGAAGAAAAAGCTGAAATTGAATTTATAAAAAATAGCCCTAAATTGTTAACGCGCGAGGAATTAATAGAATTATTCAAAACCATTTATCATGGCCCTACCTATACGGATAAGGTCACCACCATTGGTTTAGTGGGTTATCCCAATGTAGGCAAAAGTAGCACAATTAATGCTTTAATGATCGAAAAGAAAGTGTCTGTTTCAGCTACACCCGGTAAAACAAAACATTTCCAGACTTTATATTTGGATCAAGATCTTTTATTGTGTGATTGCCCTGGCTTAGTAATGCCTAGTTTTGTTTTAACTAAAGCCGACATGATATTAAATGGTATACTACCAATAGATCAGGTAATTAAAAATAGAAAAAGAAACACAAATTTATTAATTCCTAAGAAAAAATATTTCATTTTTAGATGCGCGATCATGTGCCACCTGTAAACCTATTATGCTCACGCATACCCCGACATGTTTTAGAGGATAAATATGGTATTATTATAGCTAAGCCTATAGAAGGCGAAGATCCCAATAGATGTCCCCACTCAGAAGAACTTTTACTGGCCTATGGCTGTAAGTTATCATGTAATCACATGCAATAAATGTCATATTTATCAATAACTTAACTTTCAGATAATCGTGGCTTCATGACCTCCAATGGCCAACCAGATCAATCGCGTTCATCTCGTTATGTTTTAAAGGATTATGTTAATGGCAAACTATTATACTGTGTGGCCCCACCCAATATTGAACAATCAGTATACCATCAGTTTCCCGAGAGAACACGTAAAATAATTGAAGAAAAAGCTTTGCCCGATCAACAACAAAGAGCCATGAGGGTAAGCAACGTAGTAAAATAAAGATTTTTTCAGCAAATTAATATTTCACACTCAATTTTTGCTTGTATTAGATTAACAAAAACACTTCCTCGAAGGATTTGGATAATCAGTTTTTCGTACAACAATCCGGTACTGCCCACGTTAAAGGACGTACTAATTTCCCTTATATACGTGTACAGGCCGATGGTTCTATAGCGCAGTCAGAGCCTACAGAAAAACCATGGCGTAATGTTAAAAAAGAAAGACGTGAAAAATTACGCAAAAAATTCAATCATTTAGATCAGCATTAGAATTTTGGAAAGGGAAATAAAAATTAGCAAATGGAAATTTTTATATACATATAAAGTAACACTTTTAATTTACGTTAAATTTAAGGTAACAATGAATGTTTTTTTTTTTTTTTTCAATTTTGAAGCATACAAACAATAAAACAAAATTAAAATATCTACTTTTTTCTTAATACACCATTGTGTTTATGTTGCCCGGGTATGTCCGTTATAAGTTCATTCCGATCAAGGCAGACATTTTGAAAACAATGCCTCTACACCCAGACAGACGGACTGGTAGAACGATGTAATCATACCCTGAAGGTATATCTACGAAATTTGATAAGCGGACAACAAAAACATTGGGACAAACATGCCTCACAAGACACAAGACGGTTATATATGATTCAACATCAAAAACTCTATGCCCAAGTAGGCTTTGAAAACAAGCTGGTTATTTAGAATTTGTCGTCACACCTACACCAACAAATCGCGACAGTCCTAACTACTCCGAAAAGCTATTTGGATTTAACAGGTTACACAGCTTTGTGCATTACCGACTTAAAACGTTCATGGACAATATTAAATCCATATATGATCGAGTATACAATACTGAAGACTCCAAAGTGGACCAAAAGATTTGTCTTCATAACTCACAATAGGAGAAAGTGTATCTCACTGAGATGGACCGTACAAGATTATCAAAAGGTTAAGAGACGTGATGTATTAAAATTCACAAGCATATCAACCCGAGTTCCAAATCCAAAGACATACGTTAGGTTAGATTGACGAGACGTACTTGCTTAAGTAGGGCAAAGTGTTACGAAATTAGAATAAACACTAATGCGTACGCAAGTGTGTGTCAGATGGAGGCGGAGAAACTGTATCACCATAGCTAGTCTCAGTGAGATCCCCAGGGCGTAAAATTCTGATCTTAAAGAGACAATTGAATGGGTGCAGCATCTCTTGAGAAGTTTAGAGACAGGCCAAATATTAACTATGCCAAAATGGAGCGGCTTGGCTTGTGTTGTTGCCTCCCAGTTCCAAATCACTGTAGCTATTTATAGACTCCGTGGCCACCGACTGATACAAAATACGCTGAGCGTTTTACACAGTCGATACCAAACGGGATGATATCTTTGGTGTCATCATTAAAGCGGTGAAAGTTCGACCAAATGCATAGAGGGGGGATGCCAATCACCATTTGACTGTTAGAGGTTAGGTTAGATAGGTGACATGCCAACAAGTACTGTCAACACATCCTAACAGAGGCAGCATACTCAGTTTTTCCATACTCTTCTCCACTATGGTCTCGGTAATATCCTGAAAACCACTGCAGCCATCCCCTAGGCCTATTGCTTATTAATTATCTTGTTCGTTTCCACAATGCAAAAGCCATCCACATCTACAGCCTTCGATATAGACAAATCTCTAGGGATATTCTCCTTACGGCTTTGGACGGAGAACGGTTTGTCAAAGATGAAAATGAAATTAAGACAATAATTCACAATTCTGGGGAAAAAGAGTTTTAGTATGGCTTGGTTTTGTCTTCAGGTCAGTAGAAAGGCAGTTAAAAAACAATAGGAACTACTTTATGGGAATGATAGGAACACAATTTAAAAATAATATAAATTCAAGTAGTTTTCTGGTTAAAGGGAAGTTCTAGAGAATAGAAGAGGCTAATTTCAATAATTTTTGTTATTGAGAACAACTATTGATGCCGAAGAAAACTTTCGATATAGTCTTCATAAATAATTCGATCAATATAAAAAACAATTTAAATAAAATGATAAATATTTAAATAAATGGAATTAGTGCTTACTTGTGTATATTTTCTTGCTTAACACTTTTTATCCACTTTCTGTATAATACTATCGATCAGAGATCTCTGAATTTCACTTAACGATACGAACTTATGACGAAATTCTTGTAAAGCCACTTTAAGTTCACGCGGCTTATTCAAATGCCAGGCCCAAACAATTTCGGCCAATGCATAAATCTGATATTTTGTTAGATACGCACCCGGCCGCCAGGTCACCAAATTGTGAACTTCATAAACAGGTGACTGAGAATTACTAGAGCATATGTCGACTTCATTTTGAAATTCAGCCAATTGTGCATAGTATTCAATCAGCTTTATATGGGCTGGCGTTTGACGTGCAGGTGGTAAATTTAAAGCCACCAAAAGTAACACTCTTAAAATTTCAACTCTATTCAATACCTCTGTGTACAAATGTTGTTTTTTACGTTCATATATATTGTCGACAATGTCATCTAATTGTTGCAAAGGCCTGAGATAGTCGCTATTTTTCATACATTGTTCAGCGGCCAATTCCAACTCGTATATGCGATGAGCTGGCGAGTTGAAAGTGCTTGTGACCTCATAATGAGGTTGTAAGCTGGTCATTTCACGTATAATGGCCGCTTTCATAACACTATCATCGGGACATTTCTCAACTGCTTGCGTAAAACAATGCAAAGCAGTTTCCCGATATACCGGACTATTAGATCTCAGCATTAAAGACTCGCCTTCTTCATATGCTTTGAGAAACAATCGGGCCGCTTTAAGCAAAGCCTGGCATTCATCTAAGGGGTTTTGCAAATATATTTTACACTTTGCCACACCCAACTGACACATAGCCGCATACTGATATATGCCAGCCTCTTCAAATTTTATAGCCAAACGGCTGAAGTCATCCAGGACTTCATAGACATTGGGGCCAAAGCGTCTGAAAAAAAAAGCTCAACAGTTAATATAAATTTTATTAAGGAGATGGAAAATTATTCTCTTACTTGATAACTGCTCTCTCTACCTGTTTAAGTTTTGTGGATGCTTTTAAATATTGATCAACTAAAACTTTCGGATAATTATCCATTTTCAACCACCGAATAACTTTTCAATCGACGTACAAAATGTCTTTTTACTGTTATTATTCGCAGTGAAGCCCAGGGTGTTTCAAATATTAATTCTAATTAGAGTTTACATGCATAACAAAAGAGTTTAGTGATGCCAGATTATATGAATTTAAGAATTCCTAAATATTCGATCAGGGATAATTTACAGCTTGGCCGTGTTAATTAAATAACTAGAGCGTCACTCAGCTGGACCATAGAAACCTTGAGAATTTGCAAACTCCACTGTTTTACCATGAATAGTTCACTTGCCGTCTCGTCACTTTATCGATCAACTAGAAGCGGAATTTTAAGCAATCATTCCCCACCCTGTTTTTTACCTCACCATCTTTTGCTAGCTCATTTGACATGCCTGTCTGCATAGCATGCATTGAGGCCTTTACTTATTCTCTCCAAGGTGTTCTCCTTTCAGGCTTGTTCTATATTCAGAAAGACACCAAGGTACCTACCAAGCTTTTCTAAAGAACTCCAGCTCGACCACGTCCAGTGCAAAATTCTTAACTCTTACAGGAGCAAAGAACCCATTCTATCTTAGCCATATTGGTGGTAAGACCTTTGCAGGACGCTAATGCAGAAAACCCCTTAAAAAAGAAATTTTTTGAGTTCAAAAATCAATCGCTTACCTATATTGTCATCTCCCACCATTTACTATATCTACCAGTTCTATATTTAGTACATATTAAATGCTTAATTGGTTTTTATTGTTAAGATTCATTACAAATCACGCATGTAAGATGAGAAGTCCAGCGATTGGTTGTGATTAACTTATTTTGAAAAGTGTTTTTAAATGGAAATGATTGGAGATACATTAAAATATTTGCAAACAAATGAAAAAAATTACAATTTAAAAGTAGAAAAAACGAAAATTAGATTAAAAAAGAAACGTAAAATATTAGTTAAGCAGGTGTTTTTTATTCCAATTCAATACTTGAGTAGTTGTTTGCAACTCCCGGTCGTAAACTAACCCTTAAGGCTAGTCATACCAGCACGCATGACTTCATCGACCAGCAACAGATTACTGGCAATTACAGAGCAGGAGTTCAAAATTTGTTTCTTAACATTATAATTATCGTAAACACCCAAATCGGCAGGTTTCATAGCTTCACCGGTAGACAAGTCCAAGCCAACGGGATCGGGATTAAGGCGATCTTCTTCAGTCAATTTAACAATAGTGTCCTGGGCATCATAACCACTGTTGATGGCCAAATTTTTGGGTATAACCAATAAAGCTTCTGCAAAAGCTTGTATGCCCAAACGCACTTTACCCTTGACGGTATCCTTGTATTTCATCAAGTGATTGAAAGCTCTTACTTCAAAAGCAGCAGCACCGGGAATAACAGCCTTATCATTAATGGCATTATTAATAGCCCTCAAACCGTCTCTGATGGCATCTTTAATTTGTACAATGGTATGCTTGTTGGGACCCTTAATCAAAATGGTAACTGATTGGGGATTTTTGCATTCCTCAACAAAAGTATATTTGTTTTCACCTAAAGTATGCTCATAGACGAGACCGGCATAACCCAAATGAGATTCCTCCAAATCGTCAAAAGAGTTCATGGCAGTACCACCACAAGCCAAAGCCAAACGTTCCATATTACGGCGCTTGGCACGACGCAAGGCCATAATACCTTCTTTGGCCAAAGCATCTAAAGACATGGGATCAATACCCTTTTGATTAATGACCACAAAGGATTTCTCGGTACCATCACAGACTTTGCGCTTCAATTCAATAATTTTCTTAACTCTCTGGTCAATAAAATCACGTTCAGCCTGAACGAACTTTTCACGTTCTTCGGCGGTCTTGTAGAAGAAACCGGAATTAACTTCGGATTTCTCATATTCCAAAGAGACATTGCAAGTCAAAATGTAAGCATTTTCTAAACGTTTTGGCATATCGGGATGTCTGCAACCATGATCCATAACCAAACCCTTAATCAAAGTGGTATCAGTGGCTGATTTGTGTTGCATTTCCATAATTTCAACCATGTGTAAATCAGCAGGCTTATCATCTTTGCGTATAGCCAATACAGCATCAACACACACATCGGTAAGCAAATCGGCTAAAGCGGCATGTACCTTAGTCTTCAAACTGGTATTGACCACTTCAGACAAACTCTTCTTGTTTACCTCAATGGGCACTTTCATGGTTTCCAAAACGGTCAAGGCTTGTTCGCGTGCCTTTTCAAAGCCCTCGGTAACAATGCGTGGATGTAAACCTTCAGCCAAAAAGATATCAGCCTGCTTCAATAGCTCACCAATCAAAAGAACTGTTGAGGTGGTGCCATCACCAGTAGAATCATCTTGAGCAGTACTGGCACGTGCAATCATAGAAGCGGTAGGATGTTGAATTTGCATTTCATGCAATAAAACATTACCATCCTTAGTGATTTTAATATCACCAGCACCAGAAACCAACCTGGAAGAGAAATAAAAAACAAAATTACGATTAAGTTTAGTATTATTAAACATTTCAGATTGATTTATTGATTAATGGTTCCGAAGATTGATCCTTGTGACATTGATTAGCTTCAAATTAAATTAATCTTCTTTATCCAGCGCATCTATTATTATAAATTTAATTTACAGGCAAAATGCGCAAATAAAATGAATTTCAATGGTTTTAATATATCAGCACATAAGAAACAAACGATAATTAAATAAAGTAGGCTCAAAAACGTTTTTTTTTTTTATCGATTAATTGATCTAAAGACTGACGTTTTTAAACACGACAGTTTCAAATTGGATTAATCTGTTTATCTAGCGCACCTTTTATAATAAATTATTATAGGTTTACCATAATTTACAGGCTAAATGCGCAAATAAAATGGAATTCAAACTTATTAGATAAGAAATAAAAGAGAATTAATTAAAGGAGCATTAAAAATTATATTTTTTTATCGATTCATTGATCTAAAGGCTGACGCTTTGAAACACGACAGCTTCAAATTGGATTAATCTGTTTATCTAGCGCATCTTTTATAATAAATTATTATAGGTTTACCATAATTTACAGGCTAAATGCGCAAATGCAAGGTTTTAAATCCACAGTACATCGATTATTTGTTTATAGATTAATGGTTCTGAAAACTAGCGACGACTAGTCGTTATACGACCCATCTTTTTCTAAAAATTACTAAATCTTTACAATAAAAAAACTTCTTTAAATGACTTTAGAGGATCACTTTACACAAATTAGAATACTTTTTCTACATAAAACGTGTTGTTTAATTGTACGAATAATGGCAATTATTATATTTTACCACATTCAGAGTTAATTAAACATTTATTTAGCACAACTTATAAAAAATATTGAACTATTCTTTACTAAATTTAAGAAAATTCAATGGCAATTGTGCAGGTTGTTTAAATATTGCTACAAAACCTTTCAATTGTTCATTAATGAAACCGCAGAATGTCTTTGTCATTACGATCATCTTCAAATAAAATTAATCCCTTCATTTATCGCATCTTTCATAATTAAAGGTTTACCATAATTTACAGGCCAAATGTGCTAAGAAAAACATCTTTAAATGCCTTAAGACCTCTTTGTTTTAAATTTTAAACATATTAAAAGAATTTTCACCTAAAAAATGTTGTTTAATTGTACGAATAATGACAATTATTTTGTTTTATCACATTCAGAGTTAATTAAACATTTATTTAGCACAACTTATACAAAATATTGAACTATTCTTTACGAAACTTAAGAACATTCAATGGCAATTGTGCAAAACTTTAATACTATGATTGAAAATACACTAGATAAGATGGATAAGGTTCTCAAGCCTAACCAAAAGTCTATGAAACTTTTTACAGAGCCCGGTAGCAGTTCGGAAGTTGCGAGGAAATTACAGACTATACCCCTATGTCCTGCAGCACATATATGAGAAATGGAAGCATTTGTAAGTAGGCGATGTAGGAGAGAGTATAATGTAGTCAATGGCCAAGCATAATATCAAACCAACACCTATACGAGATTTGCAACACCAAACCAAATTATAGTAGAATCAAAAAATTTTTTAAACCTATCTATGGCTTCCCTGGATTGCAGCAAATCCATATATCAGATATTAACTGCTTTTAGTCATACTTTCACCAGCACAGTCCTCTACTTCAATGGAATAAAAATCTCAATCACTTTAGTTTTTATGTCAACACAACCTCTTCATAAGCATCCAAATTTTGATATCAATCCCGGTAGCCTATGGCCTACCTCTTTTTCTGCATGTTTATGGATTTATTCTAGGACTTCAGACCTAATGCTTTTAAGTTCTTTCAGATGATAAGGAAATTTTAATACTTGATGCAGTACAAATCTGCTCATTTCTGGAACTCGAAGCCTATTTACTTGTTTAATAGTAAGTCATATTACAAAAAATTTAAGTCTGGTCTTTCAGTTTTTGGTTTATTTTTTTTACCACTTTACAACACTAACGTTTTTATGCAGCCGATGACACATCCTCTAACATAACCTCACTTTTAAAAACCCTACAAATGCCGACACCCCGTGCCATATAGCAGATGCTTGAAAAAGTTCTTGTAATTTAATTAAAAACTAATTTTATAACATAATTTCTTTAAATATTGACTTGTTTAATGATAAATTTAGTAGAAACTTACATTTTCATTGTTCCTTTGGGTCCCAAATTGGTACGCATAACATCTTGCAAACCCTTGGCAGCAGAAATGTTAATAGCCAAAGCCTGGGCAGCCCGAGCAAATTCAGCTTTAGGATTTAACAAACTTATGGAAGCCATAGTTTTTCTTATATATTTTTATTTAAAACGTTTTATTTATTTTCTCAATTTTTAAGGAAAATTCCAGAGTCTGTTGGACCGTCTCACCGTATTTTGCCTTAAGAAACAATAGATAGAAAATGTGCAGATGTCAAACTGTTTGTGACAATAAGTAAATTCAACACAGGGTATGTTCAGTGTGGTTTTTTAAAACTTTTTTTTATGAACAGTTGTATATTTTAGCAACAAAATTGAATAATAAACCAAACCATTGCTTTCTCAAAACTAAACAATTTTATTTATCGTCCTATTTTATTTTAAATATACAAAAAATAAACATTTTGCTTCTACATATTTCATAAAAATTTCATCTCATTTAAGGGCCAAATTCTACATATGGCCCTACTCTTTATTAAACCTAGTGGTATGGGTCCATAATATCTAGAATCGGCACTGTTTGCTTGATTGTCACCTTCTATCCAGACATAACCTCTCGGTACATAGTCTTCAGTTTTTGTTACCTTAGCAGCAGCGGCAGTAGTATTTTTTGGTTCGTTATTATTTTGTACTTCTTGGGGATTAGTCGGAGGTTGGTCAATTATTACCTTGTCGCCCGGCAAACCAATAACTCTTTTACATATATACTGGTCTGGATTGGTGGGTGAAACAGCTATTACGATATCGCCACGATTGGGCTTATGAAATCGGGCAGTAATTCTTTCAGTTAGTAATATATTATTAGAATATAAAGTAGGTTCCATAGAAGGGCCACTGCACTGAAAAATAAAGTATAATTAATTTCTTTTTGCAACACCATATATTTATATTTCAAGTTTTCTGAACCGTTTTAAATATTATTACTACTTATATTTGCAACCCTGCTAATTTTTTGTCTTTCGTAAACACTCAGTTGAAAAAAGAAAAACAAAAATTTCTTATTTCTTTGAATTTTTATGTCTTTTAACACTAAATATTTTTATTAGAACATAAATTTGTTTAATTTTCCTTTAGTAATACTGCTTACCACAACAAAATCGCCAATATATTCAAAGAAGCAATGTGTTACACAGGCGTACTGAACACTGTATTTCAGTATATCTTTTATATGAGAAAGCATTTTTTGCACTTTTTATTCACTACTCACTACTAAAACAAACTTCATAACATAATTTATTATAGTTTTATTAATAATTTTTATATTAAATGAGAATATTTTAAGAATATGTTATAATACAATGAGACTAAAAAGTCAGATAAAAAAAAAACAGAAACAGCTGTGTAAACTTAATGTCAGTAAAAGAGTGTGTTCAGTGAAATTAACATTTAAAAATAAAAAACATAGGGTGTTTCTGATATATATATTATTAATAATATTGTACATTTAGATAAAGGCGTTATTTATCAGTGTTGCAAAATTGAAATTTTGAAATAGTACTGAACTATACTGAAAGAGTACTTTTTTGCATCAAATGGTAGTTTTATAAAATTATATTTATTTATACTTTACAGACATATCGGTGAATGCCTGCACTAACAGATGTGAAAATTACTTATTCTAGACACGCACCGTCCAAATCACGATGTAGAGTATACATATGTATTTATGGTAATACAGTAGTCATTTTGAATAACGGCACTTTGGTGAGTTTCGATTTTATTCACCACACCGGATATTTACCACATTTTGGAAGGCTCACCACACTAGAAACTCACCATACATCGATTTTATTCACCACATCGGATAAATTCACCACATTTTGTAAAAACTCACCACAAACAACTCAGAAACAAAAACACTTCAAAAAAATTAATTTTTTTGCTCTTCTTTCCTCCAACCTCCAATAAAATATATTTTATTTTTTGAACGAACAAAAACAAAAATTTGATGAAAATAGTACTGAAAGCTTGGTGGTGGTACTGCGGTATTTTTGAAATGAAAAAGTACTGAAAAAAATACAAAAGTACTAAATTTTTCAACACTGTTATTATTATAATAATTAACTGTATCAGGGGCTTTAAAAAATAACTTGAATTAATAAAATCTTTAATTTTCAGAAACAAATTCGGCTGAAGTCGTTACTTACTTATACTTGGAAGTTGTATGAGTCTTGCTTGTGTGGAGATGGTAGCTGAGGTGTCCCTCTTTTCGTCTTAGAAAGTGGAAAGAAGTGATGTAAAAGAAACGGGTTAGACTGGGGATAACCATAACCCTTAGCTAACTGAATTCCATTATAAATTTCAGGAATGTATGAATACCGATGACCGATAGAGGCGCACTGACTTTATCAATTCCAGGCGGTTTCTAAGGACTGATTTGAACTATAGTTCACGGAATCTCGGCCTGACTTCTTGCCTAGCCACCGAACATGATCTTCCACATATGTACCTTGTAGGCGTTTCCGTTTTTCAAGATTCCTAAATTTCATTGTAAAGGGTGATTTTTTAGCTATTATCTTTTTGGCAACACTGGTTTAAACAGCTCACGCACGTTTCGTGTTTTGTTTCACTGTCAAACATCTTCAGTTTGGTCTATAATTTAACCATGAAACGTATTACAAACGAACAACGCTTGCAAATCATTGAATTTCAATATCAAAATGGGCTCTTGGAAAGTTGGCCGAAGATCCACTTCTTTATCGAAAAATTGTGTTCAGCGACGAATCTCATTTTTGACTCAATGGATACGTAAATAAGCAGAATTGTCGATTTTGGAGTGAAGATCAGCCAGAAGCATTGCAAAAGCTACCAATGCATCCAGAAAAAGTCACAGTTTGGTACGGTTTATGGGCTGGTGGCATCATTGGACCGTACTTCTTCAAAGATGCTGCGAATCGTAACGCCTTTAGACTATTTTTTGTGGGGCTATGTTAAAGCTCATGTCTATACAGACAAGCCCGCTTCAATTGACGCATTGGAAGACAACATAGAAGCATTTATTCGTGAGATACCGGCCGAAATGTTGGAAAGAGTATGCCAAAATTGTACTAAGCGGATGGACCATTTGAGGCGCAGTCGCGGTCAACATGTTTTGCATGAAATAATCTTCAAACATTAAATTATATGGACCGTACTATCGATTCAAATAAAGATTAAATGAATTTTTCTGAATTTTATGTTTTTTTTTTTTTAAATTTCCTATAGCTCTTAAAAAATCACCCTATTTATATAAACCACAATATTTGTATATGTTGTTAGACATTTATGCACATTCATACATATAATATATATATTTATTTATATATTGTATATCGTTTTTAAAATGTTTAATAATAATTAATTTATGTTTAAATTAATGTTTCCATTGATTGGTATTAAAATATTTTAAAATTTTAACAAATTTGTTTTGTTTGTTCAATATGTTTTACTTTTTCAATAAATTTAGCTACGAGACTAGTATAGATAGACCAATTAACATTTTGTTTTTCATTTTTCTGGTACATTTTTGCTGTCTATATATATTTAAACAAAAATTGATAAAAATTTATATCAATCAATCAATTCGTTTTAAGGAATTATTTTTGTTAAAAACGAAAATTTAATATCTTATTTTTGCTACGACTTAATAATTGAAATAAAGTTAAATTAAAAAAAAAAAAAATAAATAATTCAAAAAATACAATTACAATTATAAACTACAGTGTAATTAATATTTGTAATTTAACAGAACAGTTAGTTACTTAATAATGCTTTAATAATTAATTAATTTAATTAGTTGCACAATAAAGTAAGTCCTACGTTAAATTATAAATAGAAAAATATGTAAGAAATTAATTGCATACAATAAATAAATAACAAATTGGAATTTTTCATAGACTTTGTTGTTGTTATATCGTACGAATACAATACAAACAAGCCATATGAATTAGTTTTTCTTCATTTAATTTAAATTTACTATAACTTACAAACTAAAAAGCAAGGAAATTTAGTTATTCTTTTTGTTCACAATTTATTCGGAGCGTTTACTAGCTTCTTTGGCACGTTTTTCCAAACGTTCTCGTTTGTCAATGTTGGCCAAATCAATACTGGCCACATAGGCATGCATGCAACTGATTAAAGATTTCAATAAAGCAAATGGTGCTGTAATATAGGCAGCCATTTTAAACAGCGAAATGCCAAAAACTAATGTAAAGAAAAGGGAAAAATAGAATTAATTAAAAAACAAAAATTCCGTTTTAATATCGGGTCCGCCATTTAACGTTTTTTTTTTTTTTCAATTAGTGCTTATTTCGTGAATGGTAACACTTAGCTCATGTCTGATTTGACAGATAATTAGTTTTATCCTTCCGCTGAACGAATATGGTTGTGTATACGCGTTTTCGCTTCGCTAAGTGGGCCTGCCATCGACTTACAGAAGATGCCGATTTTGGCAAAAAAAAAAAAATCATCTTTTCAGATGAAGCTTATTTTGATCTTGGCGGGTATGTAAACAAGCAAAATTGTCGCATTTGCGGCACAGAAAACCCTCACGCATACATTGAAAAGCCAACACACCCAAAACGAGTCACTGTTTGGTGCGGATTTTGGTCCAGAGTCATAATTGGGCCATATTTCTTCGAAAATGAGCAAGGAGTGGCCGTGACAGTCAATGGCGATCTTTATCGGGCCATGTTGAATGAATTTTTGTTCACAAAAATTGAAGATGAGGATATTGGCAACATTTGGGGTTTCAACAGGATGGCGCTACGTGCCACACAGCCGAAGCTACACTCGATGTTTTGCGCCCTGTTTTTGAAGATCGCATTATCAGTCGCAGAGCTGATGTCGTTTGGCCACCTCGGAGCTGCGATTTGACACCGTTGGACTATTATTTTTGGTGGGGTGCCGTCAAAGATAAGTGTTACGCCGACAAGCCATAGACAATTGACGCTTTAAAGGACAATATTCGTGAAGCCATTGGTGAAATACAGCTACACACAATCGATAATGTGCTTAAAAATTGGACCGATCGTGTAGGCTACTTGCATGGCCAGCCGAGGCAGCCATTTGAATGTAATTATTTTGCATTATTAACCGGAAGGATTGTTAGGTTAGGTCGGAGTGGTAGCTCTGATGTCACAAAGCTCACTTGAGCACGCATAGCGGCCCGTTGTGATGCCACGGGTGAACGCAGTCCCTGTACTGACCAAGTTCCACCACAATCAGCGAAAAGAAAGAAGGATTGTACTTTCAAATAAAAAAAGAAATTTGAGAAAATATTCAGTAGTTTTTTTTTTAAAGCATTTCAAAAAAAAAAAAAGTTATTTGGCGGACCCTTTATAAAAAAAACCAAAACTTACGCATTGGGCCATTGGTAAAATGCAAGACATAAAGACTTATATAAAATGCTTCATTGACGCAGCACATAAATGTTAAAACATCCTTTTGATAGTACAAACGCATAACAATGTTCTCACTTAAATCGGTGGCTTTGTGTGATGTCTTACCCACTACAACGCTCCTATAAAATTTTATAAGAAAATAAAGTCAGAACTACACCATGAAGACTTGATTGATACTTACGTTTGCATATAAAGCCAATGACAGGCAACATCTATGGCCATTGACAATTGGAACCAAAACATATAGGAGGGATAGAAATAGCTTAAGGTAACCAACAAACCCATCGTGCCACAACGATCTGTTAGCTGATCCAGCATAGCACCAAAACGTGTGCCTAAAATAGTAAAAAAAAAAATCAAACATTTTATTATTTAACATTGAAGTTTCCAAAAGTTGTAGGACATATCTCTCCCTTGGTAATACATTTATTTCATAGCACTAAGAATTACAAAAAATTGGGCATGAAGTACACTGTAATTGACCGCTAGCCTGAAGCTAATTCTCTTGTCCATTCCACTAAAATAATAAGCATTTTAAACCTATATATCGTATTGCAATGATTCCCTCGGACTGAAGAGGTCTTGTTAAACATTACAATACCTATTATTCCTGTCTGGAAGCACACTGTTAGGGCTTTCCTTAGAGCTAAAACCAGCCTAAATGCCATTTTGAATGGCTACCCTGGACACTTGTTATTCCTAAAGTTACATGCCTAGCATATATCTGCACAGAACCACTGAGCTTCTTACCGATTTAAAACAGTTTTTGACACCCATTCGGTGCTTTTAAAATCTTTTCAAATATCCTTTTAAATTACTAAGGCTGTCATTCGGTCCGTTCCCAGACCAAATTACAGGGTGGCTGATATGTATTGCAACCAACTTCAGGTTGTTATCATTTGTAAACCGCTCGTCTGACAGCTGACAGATTTATTCCAGTGACAGTTCATTTTATTATTTACAAGCTTACAAAAGCATTTTGATCGATTGCATTCAGAAAAAAAGTTATTCGTGATGGAATTCAAGTGTGATAGTGTGATTGCTTTATATTTGGCTGGAAAACCACAGGTGGCTATCGTTAGAGCCCTCCAGCATTTAAATGTGAATAAATATTTTGTTTCTTGTACCATTGCTCGTTTCCGTGATACTGGCAGTGTTGCATCGCGTCCAAAAAATGGACGAAAAAAAACGGTAACAACACCAGAAATGATCCGAAAAATGAAGGCCAGATTTGATCGAAATCCAGGCCGCAGTGGTAGAAAAATTGCTTGTGAGCTGAACATATCGCGAGAACGGATGCAACACATATTTAAAAATGAGCTTGGACTAAAGCCATTGAAGTTCCAAAAAGTGCAAGAGCTCACCGATGGACAAAAAAAAAAGTTAGACTGGAAAGAGCCAAGGAGTTACTTCGTTTGCACGAAAGTGGCCAGTTACCGAATTTGGTTTTCTCCGATGAGAAGCCATTTCAAATTGAGCAGTTTGTGAACAAACAAAATGATCGGGTTTACTTGCCAAAGAGGTTAGCTGAAAATTTACACCTGCGATTGGCCACCAGAACTCAAGCGCCGCCAATGGTAATGGTGTGGGACGCCGTAACGGCCGATGGTCGCTCCCCGCTCGTATTCATCGACCGTGGGGTCAAACTAAATGCCGAATATTATCGGGAAAATGTCTTAAAGACAGTATTGAAGCCCTGGGCAGACAAACATTTCGGCCGCAGACCATGGACATTCCAACAGAACTTAGCACCACCGTTCTCAGCACGCGTCAATCAAGAATGGCTTAAAAAGGATGTTCCTCGCTTCATTTCTACCGCACAATGGCCACCAAAATCTCCGGATCTCAATCCGTTGGACTTTTGCGCCTGGGGCATTTTGGAGAGTAAGGTTCTCACTAAAAAATACCAAAGTGTCGATCATCTCAAGACGGCGCTTCGCCAGGAATGGGTCAAAATACCGCAGAGCCACTTTCGTACAGCCTGTGATGGCTTTGTCGGTCGTATGAAGGCCATAATTCGTATCAAAGGTGGCCAATTCGAACAAATCTAAACTGATTCTAAAATTTGATGTTATTTCCAACTTTTTTTGCTTTTGAACAATAAAATTAAAAAAAAAAAAAAAAAATTAAAAAAATATAGCGCTTTACTTTGTTGCATTATATATCAGCCACCCTGTATAGTTGCCAACGTTATTTTTGTTTGTGGTCAAGCCAATGTTAAGCAGATTTCTTGCATTCATTCTGCATTACATAGATTTTCCTCTCTGTTGTACCCTAATTTCAAAAGAATGCATAACAAAACAACAACAAATACAATCATGTTATTTGTCTGTTTCTCTTATTTATTATGTCTTTATTAATAAGAAACAAAAACAATTAGAAGAACAACATATTTCTAGTCCACTCCCAAATTATATAGTTTTACAACAACGTAAGAATACGAATTTTACTCATTCATTCATTCATTAAGCATTTTAATGCAAATGTGAGTGAGAAAAACTATCTCATGCATTCGCTTTCATGCTCCTGCAATTGTTATTCTCATTCAAAGTCCTAATGTTCGTTCTTCACCCACAATATTCAAGTTTAAGTAAACACAGTAAACAACAAAACTTTCATGCATTCGACTTCATGCACACACAATTTCCTTCGCTTTGTTATTCATGCATTCACTCACAATACGAAATTGTCTTCTAGCACATTAACCATATTTAATACCAATGTAAGAGTATAGCGTGTAAAAAAAAACTTTCATGCATTCGGCTTCATGCACACACAAATTCCTTCACTTTGTTATTCATGCATTCACTCACAATACGAAATTGTCTTCTAGCACATTAACCATATTTAATACAATAATATAGCGTGTAAAAAAAATGTTCATGCATTCGGCTTCATGCGAAAATGCTTCTTCGATTGTTGTGAGACGAAAGAGTGTTAGTTGTTTGCTCTATTAAAGGATTTTAAAAACAACAACTCTTTTGCGTAACCACACACGCTTTGTTTTTGTATGTACACATATACATACATATGTTAAAAGTCTTGAGAAAAAAAAAAAACAACATGAATGTATTGATGGATTGATTCTATGATATTTTACAAGAACAAAATTGTATTGTTATGGCTTTGCTACAATTTTTGTTTACATTTTTGGACACGAATACTACTTACTCTTCTCCCATCTTGCAAATTTGAATGGCCTTCGGTTTTCTACAAAATTATTCTTTCGGGTGTTATGAATGCTTTTGAAAATAATGAACAGAGAGAGAAAGGGGTGTTATTAGCTAGCTGTAGATTCTACAGTGTAGAATGTGCAGAAGATTGAATGCAAAAGAAATCTACTTAACATTATTTGACACACACACACACACAAAAATAACATTGATTTGAATGCGTTTATAAATAAATTATACGGCACGTTGAACTTTGCTGTAATTTCGTTAACATTTCGTGAAGTTTTTATGAAAAATGTTCTGCTCTCCTCATATTCTTTTTCTTTTTTTAAATAAGGAGAGCAAAGGTAACAGGCAATAACGACCTGTTGTGTTTGTGTTTGTTCTTGTTATTGTTGTTTTTAAATGATCATAGTGTTTATTCAATGTTATTAATATGTTAAGTTTCTTTTTGAATGTGAATTTTATTGTGGGGTGACATTGTTTGTTGGTGCTTATTAAAAGTAAAGGAGAGAGAGAGAGCATATGCACTCAATGTCATTTACAGATGATGTTTGTTCTGATTGTTGTTGTCATTGTCTTTCTTCTAATCGTTATGTTATTGATTGATATGTTATTTGATTTAATTGCTTTACAAAAGAACTACAAAGCCGACCGCCGGTAGTAGTCGTTTGCATGTTAATTCGAAAAGGTGTAAGGAAAAAATTCGGCCGGTTAAAAATTTAATGTAAAATAAATGAAAGTTTTGTTTAAAAGAAAAGAAAATTAAAAATTATGTTAATAAACACATATATTGTGTAAAAAAACAAACGGTGCGTAATTGTTTATTAACGTGGAATACGCGCATGGGTTTCAATTAAATTTTTCGTTTGTAGTTTGCGTTTAATAAAAATTATTGGAAAATTTTCAACAAAATGGAGTCATCTGTAAAAGTGTACGTGAAAAAAAAATGATCAAAGTGTAATAAGTGAAGTGAAGTGTTGTGGTGTTAGTAGTGTTAGTAGTGCAAGGCCTTGCATGTAAAAATCAAAGCAACAACAAAAAAAAGGTTTTATTATAAAATTAAAAAACTCCCTTGCTGGAGTACAAAAGCAGAGTAACCGGTTTATACCGAAACAAAAAAAATATATATATGTATGTTGTTGCATGGCCTTAAATGTGAGTGTTTTTTTTTTGTGTGCGAAGATTCATGCACGTGCATGATGATGATAGGCTTTATTTCACATGTGTGTGTGTGTGTTTGGAAATAAATTGCATCGTAGCAATGAACAGAATGTTGAGGGTTGAGTGGTTGAGCAGTTTTTAAAAGGTGAGTTAGTATTTGTAAACCAAACATAATAAAATTAATTTGTTACTATGCTTACAAAACGAATGGTGTGTACCATCGTGGTTTGCAAGAAAGAGAAAGAAACACTAACATTACTGTTTAAAGAGTTATGTTGCAGTAATGTTATTGTGATTTCAATGTTATTTGATTGCATACAAACAAGCCAGTTAAAGATTTTAAGAAGAAAATTTTGCATGAGTTTAATCAAAAGGCCTGCGTAAAAGGTTTTGAGTGATTAAATTTGTATTCAAATGTTTTTCTTTTTAATTTCTTTTTTAAGCTTGTTTTGCTTTATATTAATAATATTTTAAGTATTTTTTAATGTTAAATTATTTTTTTATTGTTTCTTTAATTTTTTTTTTCTTTTTATCTTTTTTCTTTTTACGCCTATGCAAATTTAATATTTGTTGTCTGTGTGCCTCTGGCTGAGGAGTAATACCTATAATACTTTTGATCTTTTTCCTTAATTCTAACACACACAGTACGTGTGTGTGTGTTTCTTGTTTTGCTACCATACCTCCCCCCATACCAAAACATAAATTAATTGATACTACACTGTATGTAGTACTACAGTTACTACTATTTTCATCAAATTTGTTTTTTTTTTGTTCGTTCAAAAAATATATATTTTAATAAATAATTCGCACATTCTTTTTCCGTTTCCGGGTTTATTAATTATTTTTTTTTTTGTTACTACACTGTAGTATAGGCACTTCAGTAGTAACTGTAGTACTACAGTGTAGTAACACAAAAAAATAAATAAACCCGGAAACGGAAAAAGAACGTGCGAATTATTTATTAAAATACATATTTATTTTTTGAACGAACAAAAACACAAATTTGATGAAAATAGTACTGAAAGCTTGGCTGCGGTATTTTTGAAATGAAAAAAGTACTGAAAAAAATACAAAAGTACTAAATTTTTCAACACTGATTTGATTACAATTACGAAACAACAACAATAATAACAAGGCATGTAAAAGAGATTAACAACATAAGAGAGAGAATAAAATAATTGCAACAAATGCAAGTGCATTCATTTCATTGTCTAAAATCAAAACAAATTAGAATGGAAAAGTAAGAAAGTAAGGAATATAAACAGACGTGACGTAAATACATATATAAAAAGGGAGAATGTAAACAAAATTTAGAAGGAAAATAAATTGGCAAAATTGCATTATTTTTCTATTCAAATAGTTTTTTTTTTTTTTTGCTACACTAGAAAGAGAGAAAACTTTTTAACGGGCGAGTGCCCGCAAAAGATTACGTGTTTACAGTGGTTATTAATAATAATTATTAT
Source organism: Sarcophaga caerulescens (assembly GCA_927399465.1). Lineage (NCBI taxonomy): Eukaryota > Metazoa > Arthropoda > Insecta > Diptera > Sarcophagidae > Sarcophaga > Sarcophaga caerulescens. The sequence goes on along the minus strand of OV656873.1, from coordinate 111,737,339 downwards.
TCCAGCTATACATAGTATATGTTTGAGTATCTAACTAGTTTTGTGCTATAGAGTATATAACGTCATAAACTAATTTAAAATATAAAAAAAAATATCTATACGTTCAAAATGAACACCTTTATGGTGCTTATATTCATAAATAAAGGCGTCCACCAATTACCGCCGTACACTTGGCCTAGGCAATGACAGCGTGTGTGCGATGATAAGAACAGTTTATATCGGGGAAATGTTAATAAAACTTACTTTGATTAAAGGCTCGGGCTGCATGTCCGTCCACCGCATCTAATAATGCACTTATTGCATAACACCAACCGGCGACAATATAGTTAGTGGACATACACCAAAATGCAATTAAGGCCAAAACAATACGGCAATAACCTAAAAGATCAAACAATTAAGGCCATCCATCAATAAACATAAATCAATAACGAAAGATATTATGTAGTATGTAAGCGACATAAGAAATAAATCAATAAAATGCTGTTGTTGTTGTTGTTTTTTAGGTGTTTATATTATAAACAACCCCTCAGTTTTCTTTTTGTATACATAAATAAGCTTTAATTTAATTAGAAAATACCATACCATCATAGACAGTGTGGTGTGTATTCCATAGGAATTTTCTCAAGATTTTTGCATTTGTTTTTAGGATCCATATTCCTCCATATGTACAATGATTTCGTTTGTTTTTTTTTTTATAAATAAATACTTTTGTTCTTTAATATTTATTTAATTACTCACCAATTATATTTGGTATAAAGAGAAATATATTATCATGCTCTGGTATAGCCATTGTTGCTTTGCCCACAAATAAATAACTGTTGGTCGCTCAGGGGTGGTGTACGTAATGTTCTACCGGTGAATATTGGTTGTTGTGATACACGCGAAATTAAATTCTTATTTGATATCACCACAGTATTTTTATGTAAATTTTTTATCTTTGCAAATTCCTTTAAAAAATAATTTAAATAAATTTTAATTTACATTGGCTTTATACGCAAAATTAAATTCTATTCTTTTTTTGTTTCTTTTCTTTATTTTCTTTTTATTCTATATATACTAACAACAACACCACTTGTCACGTATAATTTTAAAGAGAAACTAAAACATAGAGATGTTAAATGTTAACAATCACTAATTTGTATAAACCGTCTAATTTTGTTGGAAAAAGCGCTTAAAATTGAAATATTGTATTGTACTCTCATTTAATGTCAAAATACTGTGTTGCCTACTGCTGAAAACCGAAATAGAACTTTTTTTTAACATTAAACGCTTTTAATATTGATTTTGTATTTATGTCCCATAAATTACAAAATAATGGACCTAAAGTTTACGGACCTAACCTATGTGGGCCTGCCGTTTAAACACAAATAGAAAATATATTAATTTATCTATTCCTACAAATAAATTTTATATAAAATAAATCGATTAACTGGTGGTAATCGATAACAAAGCTTTTAAAATCAATCTATTTTTATAAATAGTTAATTAATTAAAACATTTCAAACTGGTTTTTAAACAATATTTAAATAACATTTCCTGTAATTATAATACAAAATGATATTAGTAACGGCGTTAAAAATTGAAGAGTAACGGCTTTGGTGCGTTTTGTTCAACCCCTAATAAATGAAACAGTCTGGCAATAAACACTTCATATTAAAACAAGCCAAGTGGAAAAGCAGTAGATTTTTCCTTAAATGACAGTAAAATAAGATTTTGTTTGGCGTCGTGATTGATATTTGCGCGGTACGATTTTTAATAATTGTTTAAAAGTTATTAAATTATATATTTAATATAAAATTATGATAATCGTTTTTCAAACAAGTTAATTGTTTGCATTAAACAAATAGCAGATAAAAGAACAAGTGAAATGAAGTGAAGTGATAAAAAAAAAGTGAGGAAGAATTTTATTAATTAATTAAGATAAGAATCAAAAAGATAATATAAATTAATATAAATAAACAACAACGTGTTAAAAAAATGTATTATTAATACAAGAAAATAAGGAAAGAAAAAAAATATTTCAAGAATATTGCCAGCAGCATCCTCAGACATTAATTGAATTGAAACTGTCTGGAGCTTAGTCGAGCCTGCTAATTTTTGTTTGCAGTAAGTGTGTGAGTTTATGTGTATGTTCCACTGGCTTTTTATACTTTTTCGTTTTTCTGCCTTTTATTAAATAAAAATCCCTTTTTCCAATTTCCTTATGCCACCATTTTTTTTTCGTACTTATACCTATTTTCCAAAGCTTTGCTTTTTCATTTTATTATTGCTTTTCTGCATTAATAACAGAGAATTTATGTGTGTGTGTGTGTGTGTGTGTGTGCAAGAGTGCGTGAGTGTATTTATCTCTTTTTCCTGCATTTAACATAGCAACTAACCAAGCTGGCTGCCATCATCATCTGTTTATGATGGTGCTCTTGTTCTTGGTGTGTGTGTTGTTTTGCATGACGAGTCTCAACAATAAACATAATACCACCTAACACCCACCCACCCTCCTTCATATTGAAGAGGTTAGATCAACAATAACAAAAACAAAGCGCCATCATCTCTCACACTCTCTTCCGCTCTCCTCCCCAATCAGTTACAGTCAAATAACCAACCAACCACCCTTTCTTTGTGCTCTCAAGTAAATTTACAGTTTATTTACTTTATCTATATATTCTCCCCATTTGTTTTTCTTTTATTATTTCTTATTTTGGCGTCTGTGTTGTTTTTGATTTTGTTTTTCTTTCGTTTAAACAGTTTCAGTTTTGTTTATATTTTGTATTTTGTTGTTGTGTTTTTATTAAATTTCCTCTTTTGTTTTCTTTGTAATGTGTTGCCATATTATCGTAATGTTTTGATAATAAGAAAAATCAATAATATAATGATGCCAGATGTATAGTTTAAAGTTTATTTTTATTAAGGGGGTGAATATTTATTAAGGCCAACTATAAATTTTATAATAAAATAAAAACTGTAAAGGCAAATATATTTTTCATTATTTCTATTTTAAAACAATAATAATATATTTTTTATTTATAATAAAATGAAGATAATCAAAAAAAAAAAAAAAAATATTTTTTGACAAACAAAAATGTTAAAAATTTAATTCTATCCTCAATACTTGTAAAAATAGGTACTTGAGCATTTTGAATGCAATTAGCTTACAAGAGAATTAGTTAGTTTAGATAGAGTTGTGTTAAAAAATTGTTGCGGGCCCACTTTATACATTTGTATGAGTGAATTACCACACTATTGCTCGTCCTCGACGAATGTATGACATTCGATTGACCGCAATAGTAAAACAGTTTATCAATTTGTGACATTTGATGTTCAAGCAAGTGTTTTGATAACTTTCGTTTAAATTGAATATTAAAGTAAACAGCTTTGTGATCAGGAAAGGACTTTATTGTCAATCTAAATCAAAAAGACTATTTTAATAGCAAAATAATAAGAATAATAAGATTTTTTGAAAGAATGATAAGAAATAACATCAAACTTGACAAAAACTATAGAATTATAGCTTCAACAAAAGAGAATTTCAAAAGAAAATATCGACAGCAAAGACAACTTCAACATTCATTAAATAGGTCGCAGATGTCGGTGAATATGTCAGATTCTTACCGGCTAATATTGCTTTCTAATTTCTCTTACGATATTGGCATTCAAGGTATTACGTCATAGGGGGGGCAAGAGACTTAGTTTGTCTTAGAAGTCTAATAAGAATTTTGTCCCTTATTCTTTTTCCCTTGCTCCTTCGCTCTCAACTTACAAATTATATTTCTACCGTAACTGGATTTAAGAGCTCAATTTGTCTTGTTTTTAGGCAACATACATACATACATAATTGGCCATTCCAACCCTTTAGTCAGGATTACGTCCTAGTTTCTCACATAATAGAATCAGTATACTTGACTATAACAGGGCAAGTCGAACAGTTAGGAAAGTTGTCACGTCCGTATTTGCAGAGGTAACTTCTATATCCTTCATGACCGCTAAGAAAATAAGTGAAATAATAACTTACCACACCATGACCTCTTTGCATATATGTACTTGGAAGTTTTGGAATAAACTTAAGCGTCTATACTCCCTTTCGAATTTCTTGCCAATCTCTGTAACTGGGTTGGGGGAACATTCTCAATGCAATGCACTTAAAGTCCTTTATATGGTACAATATATTGGAATTGTCCTTGCTATAATGTTGGTGGCATCTTCCAGGCACTGTTCAGTAGTAGCAGTATACTCTTAAAGTCTCTAGCATATATGTATATCGAGACCAACTTCCCTTTTGTCGGCACTATCTTTTTTTGAGGTTTTTGAACCATACTGGTATACTGGTGTTACTGATAATCCGTTTTGGTATCTTCCTATGTTTGGTACTTATTCGTTTATTAACATGAGAATAGTTTGATTAATGATTTGAAGTTTCAGCTTATCAATATAACTCCAATGTGTCGCAGCAATGGTTACGATATAATTTCTTGAGTTCCTATACGACCTTATTTTTTTATTATTTTAAATTCAGTTTAATTATTAAATAAAATCTTTGCAACCTAACCTAACTTTCGTTTAGAACAATTTTATACAGCCTCCTTGTTTGTCATTTTAACACTCTCTCTTAAGAAGAAAATAATCAAATAAAAATAGAAAATATTGTTTAATTTTATATTTAATTTAATAATATTGTATGTAAAACCTAACCCAACTTTCGTTGTAAATTATTTACCTTTAAAACAGCCTCCCTGTTTGTCACTTTAACTCGCTCTCTCATATGAACTTTGTTACAGTTTTTTGCCCTATTTATAGTTTTTTGTTTTTGTTTTTCAACGCATACACACACCTCTCCTTAAAAACAAAAAAAAAATAAATAAATACGCTCTCTTCGATTTTTATCTCAAACACACAAAAAAACAGTGACAACAACAACAACATCAACAACAAATTGAAGTGTCTATACAATATCAATAGACAATAATAACAGCATAAAAACAAAAACAAAATGTAATGAACACAAGTACACACTCTCATGCACTTGTTTGTCGGGAGAGTGTATTGAGATTTGTAACCATTATGATAATAATAATAATGAAAAAAAAAAAAAAAATGATGACAGTGTGGTTAACTGGAAAAATAATACAATATTTAATGGAAACATGATGATGCTTGTCTAAAAAGGCTGGCACAAGTGTTAGAAGCATCAAATTGCATAAATATTGTTAGAATTATTATTATTTTTTTTTGTAATAATAAATTTAAATTATTGGTAAAAGGTATTCTGAAAAAAACTATTACAAATGATTTAAATTTCTGTTTGTATTTATTTTTCTAATTTTATTAGTAAATCAATAGTTCAAAAAAAAAAAAAAAAAAACAAGAGAAACGACAACATGGCATTAAACAACTAAGACTTGTTTGTTTATTTTAAACATTTTCTACCATAACTAGCAAATCCAATTAAGAAAAATAGAAGAAAAAAAACACTAGAAAAATACACAAAAAAATTATACGCTGCTATTTAAGGAAGGGAAATTTGTGTGTGTGTGTGTTTTTTTTCTTCTGTTAAACTCTTGAACCTTTCTCTAGGCTGTGTTTGTTGTTGTTGCTGCTGCTTGTTGTTGTTGTTGTTGTTATTATTGTTGCATTTCTATAAACACAACCATAACCATATGTACTGTGTATGCATCGTGTTTATTTTACCACCCAACTAAACGAAAAGTTAACGATGTTGGCACGACCGACAAACACAGCCACAAACGAAAGAAAAACAAAAACAAAACATATCAGCAGACCCCCCTTTCCCTTCTCCCAAAGAAAGAAAAACATATTCGCATGAATGAAAATCCCTACTCATTGCTTGCTCTTATTGTTGTTATTGTTGCTAATAATGCTGCCAGAGAGATGTTACATTTTTTTGGTTGTTGCTGTTGTTGTTGTTGTTTTACGATGAGCAAAACCAACAACACGAAAACACTAGCATTAAGCAACAATAACAACAACATTCGCATTTCATGGACTATGCAAGTATGTATTGTTGTAGTTTATCAGTAACATTGTTGGGTATCGCATAAATTTCTGTTAAACACCTCAGCCAGTGCGCGTTTAGCATTCGTTTAAACAGCAAGTGTGTGGTAAAAATTATTTGTTTTACGCCATTATTACTAAAAAATAAAATAAAAAATAAAAATAAAATTTTCTTATTGCTGTGTGCTACTTAAGAAAAATAGAAAATCTGTAGATTTATTAACAAAAAAAAATATGGCTTAAAATAATTTACAAGAAAAAAATATCAAAAGAAGTATTACAAATAAATTAAAACTAAAGCCTATAAAACACAAAAAATTAAAAAAAAATATTTTCCATTCGCTAAAAAAAGAAATTCAAATCGGTTAAAGAAATGGCTGCTGTGCCATTGACTTTAGAAACATCTCTACAAAGTACCGCTAACACTGAGTCTACTGTTGTTATAACGCCCCTGCCGCAACTTAAGACTGAAGCAATCCATTATGCTGAACGTCCTTCCAATTTGGCATTAGTTGAGCCTCAACATTCCCATAATACACCATCATCGGCTTTGTCGCCAGCCTCGGCCTTAACACTGGGTGGTGGTGGTAGTATTTCACCAGCTTTAAGTAGCACTGGCAGTTTATCGCCTTCATTTTTGCCGGAGATGCCACAGTGGAAACGTGACCTTATACAACGGCGTAAACAAAATGTTCAACGTACGTTAAGCGCTTCATCACAATCGCCATCACAGTCACCGTCACCATCACCATCAGTAGCAACAGCAGCAGCAACAGCAGCTGTAACCTTGTCAGCAACATCTTCAAACATTAGTGGAGCTGGCGGTGCATTGTGTGGCGGTTTGAAAAAGTCAACATCTTTATCATCATCAGTGCGTTCATTAGCCGGTAGTAACACAAATATTGACCAACTTGCAGCAGCAGGTGAGTGGCAACTAGCTGGAGAACCAGCTATAAGTTTTTCTTCAATTCATTTACTCGAAACAAAACAAAAACATCAAATGCCTGTTCAAACAATAGTTGTTTGCTAGTTTTTCAATCAATAACAATTTAAAACATATAGGGTCTATACAAAATCAGGTGTTATTTGATTATACAATTCCAATTTCAATACAAAATTAAATGAAAGTTCTTTCAAACCAACAAAATGAATCTTACCTTACCAATTGTATTTAAAAACACCTCCTCATGGAAAACCCGTTTCTAACTCCTCTGTTAATACATGAAGCACAACTCGCTGTGTTTAACTGACAGCATTTCAATTTATTTTATTCGTTAACAAATCGTATGTCGAATGTTTACAGCAAAATGTATAAATAAATCCAATCAAATGCAATTTTTAAAACTAAAATGTCTATGAAATATGCCTATACAGTGTCGTAAAGAGAGAAACGAACTGAAATGCATACGAAATTTATTAAAAACTATAAAATTTTAACAATTCAGCAAAGTTAATTATAATTTAGCTGGGTTTTTAACAGTATAAATTCAAGAAAATGACTATTGAACGACATTGGACGTCATAATCTATAAATTCAGCTACACTTTCTGTTATTCAGCTAAGGATAATAAAGCATATTACCGAATTTTCTTAATTCAGCTGCATTACTTGTAATTCAGCTAAATTTTTATCATTTTAAATTATAGTAAATGTCTTTTAAACAATATTTAGCACTTTGAATAACAAATTCAGCTTCAATATTTATAATTCAGCTAAGTTTTTAACATCTTACATTGAGACAATATATTTTTAAACAATGTTTTTTGTGTTAATCTACAAATTCAGCTACACTTTTTGTTATTCAGCTAAATTTTTATCATTTTAAATTATAGTAAATGTCTTTTAAACAATATTTAGCACTTTGAATAACAAATTCAGCTTCAATATTTATAATTCAGCTAAGTTTTTAACATCTTAAATTGAGGCAATATATTTTTAAACAATGTTTTTTGTGTTAATCTACAAATTCAGCTACGTTTTATGTTATTCAGCTAAAGTTTTTCCTAGTCTTGATATTGTATTGGTAAGTTTCGAATTGAGCTTACAAATTTCAAATTCAGCAAAATTTTTATCAGCTTTAATTATGGTAAACGTCTTTTAAATAATATTTAAATTTTTAATCAACTCATTCAGCTATGTTTTCTGTTATTCATCAAAGATTTTTCAAGTTAATTTCATTATTCAAAATAATATCTTTAGTTTTCATTTACAAATTCAGCATAATATTCAAACTTAGTTCCTTAAATCGAAAAGTTTTTGGGTAAATGTGAATCCTATTGTGGTAATTATCCTATCCTATTGTGGTAATTATCTTAATTCGGGTAGTTTCAATGCTATTCAGCTACAGTTTTTAAATTTCACCTTATATCTGATCTTTCAATAGGAACCTCCGAATTTTAATTGCTGATAATGGCTATCTTGTTGAAGCTACATCTATCAAATTAGATGTCATTTATTCAGTTTGCTTTGTCAAATCACCATGAACAGCGTAGGCAACCATGTGTGTTCCCTGAATGGCTTTTAGAGTAAATTAAATAGCTTTAATTTTCATCGAAATATCATCTTTAGCGATTAGGCCCATTCCTTGATGAATAAGTACGAGAACATACAAAATTGTCGAAGTACAATACCAATCCACACGATCTTTAAGAGAGTCCACTCAAGTCACTGTTTGATGTGAGTTGAGGGCTGCCGGCGTGATCGGTCCATATTCCTTTGCGAACGATATATGTAAGTTAGGTCAACACAGTCAATGGCAAGCACTATATGTGGATGATTATTAAGTTTTTTTTTGGTCCGAATTGGATGATCTGGAGATCACCGATATTTAGTTTTAACAAGAAGGGTATTTGAGAGCATGATCTCATGTGGAAGTGATGTAAACTTGCCACCGAGATCGTGCGGTTTGACCCCTTTTTCATGTCATGTCATCTCTTAAAGTTAGTCCTATTTGTGTGCCAGAGTCATGGGTAATTGGACATTTACGAGGCGTCCTATTCAGAGAACATTTAAACGATGTTGTATTCCTCACATAGTTGTTTCAATAAGTCTTCCAAAAGAACAAAAAATTTCGACGATATATGTACCTTAAACACTATGTTTAATTTAATGGTGTTTTCTTTTCTACAAAGAAAATGTCACCCTCTTACAAGGTGCATTAAAAAAATTTTTGACCAACCCTGTTGTAATGTCATTTTTTATTTGAGAAGAATATAACACAAATATTCAAAAAAGGGTATGCCCTGTGTTTACCACTTATTAAGAAAATGAATGAGGAAATGCCAATTTGTTTAAAGGTGTTGCCAGATCGCTAATTTTTCGACTTCATTTTTTGCACGCTTTTTTATAACAAAAAAAAAATATTTTAACGCTGTTCTAACATTGAATGCAATTTTTTATATTGCTGACCATGTAGCTTTAATAATGTAATATTTCCTTAAGATTACTTCACAAAACAATGAAAAAATTAACTTTAAATTGGATAACAATACCAGGCGACTTTTTTTAAATTTTATCTGGTAGCCCTATAAATAAACAAAAGTCATCTGCTTTACAGGGCATTATCAGCACTCTCGATTTATACAGGGCATAAAATGCAATGCCCTCCACCATTGGCAAGTGCGAATTATTTAGAATAAAACATACCACCCTTTTAGAGGGCGAAACATTTTTAAGAAACAAACGCAAAATTGCATTTTTTTAAATAAAATGCACATTTTTTGGTAGAAATGAAAACACCATTAGTTTTATAGGATAGGAAAAGCTTAATGAAAGACCCGATGCAAACCTATAACTTTCTGTAACAAGCCTCTAATTTTTTATATACTTTTTTTTAAAGCGTTAAGCATAAAATTTTTCTGCATGCTTTCAATTTTTTTATAAAAATTTTTTTATTGACTCAACAACACTGTGCTGTGCAATGCTGTGCTTTATTGGTTTGCTTTGTTTTGTTTACATTTTATTATTGTTGTTATACGGGATAGTGCCTATATTATGTGTTGTTTGATCGTCCATCAATGTTTTGGTATTGATGTTTACTGTTGTAAATTCAATTAGTGTTGAGTTTTTGGACAATTTGCTGTTATTGTTGCTTAAGGCAATGCTGCTGAATAGCGTTTTTTTTTCTTTCGTTCTTTCTGTGTTTGTATAAGAAAATAAATGCTGAATTTTGTGTATTTTGTAGAGTTTATTTATGAAGAAATTAAAATCTATGAATTTGTAGTTTGATTAGGGTTTTCAACGGAATTTTTTTTCTGTACATGGTTATTAAATTCATACGTAATTATAAAAATAAATTCTTTGTACAAGATTGTAGAGAAAATGTTTCTTAATTTCTAAAGCTTTTTATAACGCTTATATAGGAATTTCTTGGTTTTTTTTTGCTGTTAAAAGTTTCATACATATTTTAACAGTTTTTCCTTTTGGCTTCTTCGTTTTGTTGGAAAAAATTGCAATTAAATGTAATTATGACTTTAAACTTTTATTGTTGTTGCTGTTGCATTTTAAAATAACATTAAAAATTTTATATCCAGTTATGTAGATATGACAAGTTTATGTATTTCATCTTTCTATTGTTATTCAAGCAAAAAAAAAAAAAAAAATTAAAAGAAAAAAATAAGAGACAGGCAATGGAAAATTATGCTGGCAATTTTGTAAAATGCCACAAACATAAATAATTAAAGCAAGTTATTTAAGCTTAAGGGGAAATGCATAAAAAATATTTCTTTTTTTTTTTTGTGATTTGCCATGTTTTCCTTAAACGCCTCTCAAATGTTAAGCCACCATATGATTATTATTATTATTATTGAGGGGATATTGATTTTGGCCATGGTTATCTGGCTATTTTGTTAATAATATATTATTACAGTCTATTAACATGTCCATTTCTATTGTATATTATTATGGGAAAATCAATTCAGAAAATGTAATTGAGTTTTGTACATCAAAAATATAAAAATAAACAAAAAATCTATCAAAATTGCAAGTTAATAAAAAATAAAAGCAATTACAAAAAAAAAAAAAAAAATCCTGTTTAATTGAAAATAAATCATGTTTATTTTGAAAATTACTTTTTTAATACAAATCCAAGGCAAATTTGATTAAAAACAACCACATATGTATACTACTTTCCAATTAATAAACTTCAATTAAAGGTCAAACAAATTCAGTTATCATACGACTATAATAGCCCTTTGAATTGATAATATGTTTTTTTTTCTGATTTATATTAAAAAAATACTCTACAATGATATATCCAGAGGCACCGAACAGTCACTTTTTTACGATGAAATAACTTTACTTCCATCACTTCTAGGTAATTCGAAGTCTATGTTTGATAATTTTAGGTTAGGTTAGGTTAGTGTGGTAGCTTTATACCAAAAGCTCACTGGAGCACGCATAGCGGCCGGTTGTGGCGCCACAGGTGAACGCAGTCCCTGTACTGACCAAGTTCCTCCGAGCCAATGAGGGAGAAGTTGGTCAGCGCAAGGGCTGCACATTTAAAGCAAGACTACCCCACGCTGGAAAACCAGCCAGAAAGTTTGATAAACGAGGCTATGTCCTTGACGTCAATGGACGATAGCTCCGTCAAGCTAACAAGGGTTGGAGAGCCAAATAACCTATATCTGCATCTCTCAAGCGATGGGCATTGACATAGAAAGTGGATAACAGTCTCCTCTTCCTCAGCGGATCTGAATCCACGGCAGAAATCGTTAAATGGGAGTCGCATTCTTTCCGCGTGTCTACCCATAACACAGTGACCTGTAAGCATGGCCACTGTGATCGAGATGATGTTACGACCAAGTCCAAGTAACTGGTTGGTGCGCCTTCTATCCATTGAGGGCCAAGAGAGCCTAGCGGTGGAGCAGGTCTCCTCATTGATCCAGGATAGGTTGGCGTCCCGGGAGAATTTCCGCGCGATGGCCAGTTTGAACGAGGTAAGTGGCATTCCCAAGTTGATTGAAAAGGATTCGGGAAGAAGTGCGCCAGCCCTGGCTGCTCTGCAGGAACCCGGAATGTCGCAGTGTCCGGGGACCCAGATAAGTGTCACACTGAATCGCCCAGAAAGAAGGTTGAGGCAGCGGCGGCATTCCCTGACGATCCTAGAATTATCCGCAACGTTCGATAGAGAATTTATCGCAGCCTGGCTATCAGAAAAGATTGAGATGCGGGTGAAAGGAACTCCGTGTGCGAGGATCCACTGTGCGGCCCGGTAGATGGCCATTGATAATTTTACTTGTTGAAGTAACCACCGAGAGCAAAGTGAACTTCATACCTCAAAAAAATTTAGTTTGAAACATCATTGAAAGCGGTTTGCTCTAGCACCCAATCAGGATATCTGCCATACATGGGCATACTGCATTATAATTCTAATGCATTAAGCTTTTCAGTATTCAGTAAATATTTACTGGTAATGAAATTTAGATTTAATTTTTGTAACTGTAATTTTTTTCATTTAATTTTACTGGTACTGCAAAGTGCCCATCTATGATATCTGCATTGTTGTTAATGGAGATGCAAAATCCAAATGCCACTTATGTATACCATAATGAGCCATAAGTTAGTTCCAATTGCTGAGAATGCCATCGAATCGATAAATTTGGAATATTCGCCACACTTTCTCTAACAGATGCAATATTTACGGAAATGCGTACATTGCGGTGATGCATTAGGCTTGATCATCTCTGTCAAGTTTCTAATATCTTCAATTTTTTTTTTGTAATCTTGCCAATTCCTTTCAAAGTAGGTCGATTAAGACTTCCTTAAATACTCCCGGTTTAAACGCTTTAATCTTTCAAATATCTTTTCTTGCAACGCAACAAATTGAATATCTTTTAAATAAATGTGTGTGCTATAAATTACATCTTTAATCAAATTCACCACAAATTCAATGCGCAAACCCAACTTTTTATAAACCAAATAATAGAGTCCAGATTTTAAATGTAGTTTCACCACAATCAAATTCAATTCAAAAAATGAATTTTTGTAAACAATTACGTTTTTCTTTAGCGCTTTAATATTTCAAATCATACTTAATACAAAAGCATAGTCTTCGAAATACTGTTCACATTGTTTTTTGTAACTAAACGTACCCTACCAGGCTTTATATTTGGATGCTTTCAGTTTTCAATAAAATTCACCACATATTTATGTAAGCATCAATCCTTTTTGTAAACAAATGTGTTGTGTTATCGCAATCACCATTCCAATATGAATTCACCGCAAATTAATTACAAAATCTTCCTTTTTGTAAACAAACATGTTTGTTTACGTTAAAATACTACCATGCATTTTTTCCATTGTTGTTGCTTTGCTTTGTTTTGTATGTGTGTATCAAAAACCAGTTTTAATTAAGCCATGCTTCCTCTCTCTTTTTTTTTTTATTTCCCGCTCATACTCAGTCCACAGATTGCATTAAGACTAGTGGTGGATTAGCTATAACGTTATACGGCATTGTTTACATTATTTTTTCTTTTGCTATTGCTTTGTTATTAAAAGGAAGTTTGTTATTGTTCTTGGATAAAATGACCTTGATTAGTGTTTGCCGTAGCATATTAAGTGTTGACTACTTGTAATAAACAGAAAAAGCAGTTTTTTTTTTTCTAAGACAACTGAATTTTTGTAACATTTGCTTGAAAAAAAAAAAAAGGTTTGAAGAAACAAAAGTTGTTTGAAACTTCAAGTAATTGTTAAACAAATTAATTATTTTTCTTTTATCTCGACATAGTATACTGATTGTTTTTGTTGTTTTTCTTATAGTTTATCTTAAAAATTGTGCAGTTGTCAACATTTATGTGTTATTCTTATCTGTAAACAAAATTTTGTTGGGTTTATTAAAAGAAATGAACCAATTGATACCATTTCTATACAAATTACTATCAATCATAGCTGTTCTATGGTTAATGGTTGTGGTTTTTTTTTGTTATTTTATGTCACATTTCTTATCAATTCAGCAACTGCATTTGTTTTTTCAAATAATTTTTTTTAAAAATCCTACAGAATTTTTAACAAATTTTAAAAGTACTCGTATTGGTAGTAGCAAAAAATTTTATTTCTTTGCCTATCCATCACCTTCAACACATTTAAATGATTCACTTTTATTTTTCTTTTAAAGCAAGTCTTGTATAGCATTTTGAAAGTGTCTCTACTTTTTATCAATAATTTTTTTTAATATTTTTTTTTAATTATATAAACTTGTTCATGAGTTAAAAAATACAAAAACAAATAAAACGTACTTAAATTTTAACTTTAATTAAGTTATTGTTTTTACGTTAAGATAAGCAATTAAACATAGCAAGTGCAATACATAATAAACAATTCAAATTAAAAAAAAAGAAGTTTAATGACATAATAATTTTTTATAGCCAATTTTTTTTATAACTGAATTGATTATACGAGTCAAAATGCTTGAAATAAATTTATCAAAAATATTTTAAATCATTAAATACAACAATCACTTGGCTGAACTATAAGATTACCAGATAGAAATCAAATTTAAACTTAAATCTAATTAATAAATTAAAAGTTTGTTTTGTTAAATACCACCTTAAGTCTCATTTATTTAGTGAAAGGTTTGTCATGTACTAAAATGGATCGTTTAACGAATGAAGAACGCGTACTAATGTTTTAAACTGTCTATAAAAGTGATGATTCAAACGTGGCCACTCTATGAGTATTATGGGACGATTAAGAACGGCTCATTAAGAAGTCGGCGTAGTCTAGTAGGTAGTGTGTTGGCTTTTTAGACTGAAGGCCCGAGTTACAGGCATCAAAACGAAAATATGAAAATATTTCTTCGGCGACTTCCTCTCAGCAGATTTCTGGCAAAAACTCTGCGAGCAAATAAAATTGCCATGAAAAGCTTCTCAAAAAACTGTCGTTCGGAGTCGACTTTGAACTGTAGGTCCCGCCGCTCATGTATAAAAATTAACGCACACAACATAAGTGGTGTGAGAAGCTAGGTCGTAATCCTGACTGAAGGGTTGTAACGACCAATTATGCATTATGGCGTATTAACCACCGGCTGGCTAATGTAAACACCGTAGGTATCCTGATTGCGTTGCAGAGTAAAAGGCTTTCAATGTTGATTTTTCGAACAAAATTATCTTCAACGATGAATCTCATTAGTCTCATATATCTTTGATTCCAAAAAACGTCCGACCATAAGGAAACACGTTTTGGCATCCTTGATATCATGGCTATCCAGCCCACTAGGTTCATTTCACCATAAGTACATTTTTATCCGATTGAGCCTCATTTATGCGAAGCATTTTTTCCTCAGTTGAAGAAAACAATTAGCTTCGTGGCCTATAGCTCTGGTCCTAAGTAACGCTCGACACCTGTTTTGTAATCCTCGATACTATGGACATATAGTGTGATACCTGTAGCAGTCCCATTTTTTCACAATATCGATTATCCTCCGCAGACATTGTTAGGAGAAATACATTTTCAAAACAATTTGCCAATTACCAGAGAATCTGTTCCACTCAGGAACGTCTGGGGTATAATTTTTAAGTGATGGAATAGATATTTCAATTAAATACCCTTAAAGGATTATTTAATTGGCTGTATAGGTTATTTTCACGAAATTCTGCAATTCTGTTTGGGAACAATAAAAATTAGGTCCAAGATGGACTTCTGCACTGAAGATAATTTTCGATAATTTTTCCTGCCGAACGAATTTTTTTTAATAAAATTCATTGATTTGACAGTGTTTGTAGTAAAAAGTTTATTTACGGTGAAGCGACAAACCTTACTAAGAAGTACTTTTGGCATTGTCACGTGTAACACTCTTTTTATAATGAAAAAATTCACACAGAACAACTAAACAACAAAAAAGTCACCCGTTATTACAAATTAATGGTGTTTTCTTTTCTATCAAAAAATGTGCATTTTATTTAAAAAAATGCAATTTTGTGTTTGTTTCTTAAAAATGTTTCGCCCTCAAAATGGGTGGCATGTTTTATTCTAAATAATTTGCACTTGCCAATGGTGGAGGGCATTGCATTTTATGCCCTGTATAAATCGCGAGAGTGCTGATAATGCCCTGTAAAGCAGATGACTTTTGTTTATTTATAGGGCTACCAGATGAAATTTAAAAAAAGTCGCCTGGTATCGTTATCCAATTTTGAAGTTAATTTTTTCATTGTTTTGTGGAGTAACATTAAGGAAACATTACATTATTAAAGATACATGGTCAGTAATATAAAAAAAATTGTATTCAGTGTTAGAACAGTGTTAAGCAATTTTTTTTAGTTATAAAAAAAGTGCTCAAAAAATGAAGTCGAAAAATTAGCGATCTGGCAACACCTTTCTCATATTTACATATTTTATTGAAAAAAAGTCAAAAAATACAACATATTTTTAAATTAAATCTTTAAATATGGATATTGCTGCATCTATTTTATTTGCGAAAATTGAAATAAATCAGTTATTAGATTCATCTTCGTCATCTTTTGAACAAATTGGCATTTCCTCATTCATTTTCTTAATAAGTGGTAAACACAGGGCATACCCTTTATTAAAATTTGTGTTTTGTTACATTACAACAGGGTTGGTCAGCAATTTTTTAATGTACCTTGTAAGAGGGTGACATTTTCTTTGTAAAAAAAAAACACCATAAGATACTATTAGTTTTATTGCAATCTGGCAACCTTAACTTCAAATTTGTTTACAAAAAACTCCACTTACAAAGGTGTACAAAAAAAACTAATAACGGTAAATTGAAAAACAACAACAATAATTACATTATTTTCGCTAAACGATGACAATTGTTTATTTTTGCACACCAATACATACGAAAACTTACACTGAGTGTGATAGAGAGAGAGAGAGGGAGTGCAACGGTAAACAAATAAGCCACCAAAGGCAAACATTGGGGCTAGAGGTAAAATGTTAGTCTAACAATAACAATAATGACACAAACAAAACAAATATTTTCTTTTCTTGTACATATGCCAAAACGACAACGAGAGTGGTGAACCTTAAAGAAAGGAGAAAAAGAAAAAACCTTTCTAAACAATACAAAAAAGTGTGGAAAAATCTATTATTATAATAGTTTTTTTTTTTGTTCTTGTTTTTTCTTCTAGTTTCGTTAACAATTTCATGGACAAAATATTATAATAAGATTTTAAACTTTTTTTTCCACTTTTTTCTTATTTTTTTTTTTCTTTTTTCTCCTTTTTTTTTTCTAAAACCCTATATAATTTAAATTTCTTTTGCTAAATGTTAAACGTTTTGGCAAAACACAATTATAAAAAAACGAAATTTTCTAAAAATTATATGTACAGTGTTGTGAAAGAAAATCAAATTCAAGAAAGCAGAACCATTTTCAATAAGAAAAAAAGCAGTGGAAAAATTATTATTATTTACCACAATAAGAAAATAAGCCGAAAGCAACAAAAAAAGAAAAATATACAAAATGATAATCAGAAACGTGTTTATAAACTGATGTACAATTTAAATTAAACATTCTTTAAATAAAAGAAAAAAAATATGCTGATGAATGGAATGTCTCTGAGCAAAACTGGCACATAATTTTTAATTTCCGCTTTAAAGGTTTTTGTGTGTATTCTTCTTTTTTTCTTCTATTTCTTATTACAAAGTCTTATTATTACATTTTTTTTTTCTTCAAATAAACCTATTTCTACCATTATTTAATGAATTCAGCTGTTTACATTTGTAATTCAGTTAAAATATTTTACTCTATTCACCTTTTAGTTTTTAATTCAGCCAAATTTTTACGGTAAAAATCTGTAAAATAAGGACTTTAAACATTATTTTTCTCTAGTTAAATGAATTCAGCTGGCTGTATAGCCAATTCAGCTGGGACATTTTGTAAGAAAAGTAAATATTTGCAATTCCGCTTTTTAAAACGCAATTCAGCAAACAATATATGCTATTTGGCTTCTAATTTTTAATTCCACAATTATTTTGCAATAACAAATCTTAGAACAAAAGCTTAAAGTTAAGTTTTGTCTGTTTTTATGAATTCAGCTGGTTATGTAACTCATTCAGCTGGTTATGTAACTAATTCAGCTAAGAAATTTTGTTAGAAAACTAAATATTTTTGATTTAATTAGCTATTCAGCTTTTATCGGCTTAATTCAGCTACCTCAGTTCGCCAATTCGGAATTCAGAAACTTGAATTTGCTGATGGTATTTCCTATTTAGCCATATAAATTTGCTATTCAGCCAATGGAAATATTATAATAATAAATAAGGGTTTTAAATCAGAATTTAAATCACTATAAATACGAAAGGTTGTATATTTCTTATTTATTTATATTTTATGCGGAGTTTTATAAGAGAATTTTACAATTCAGCTAAGGAAATCTGCAATTCAATTATTGAAACAATAGATATAGTAATTTTTCTTTTAGATTATGGTTTCCATTCTCAATTCAGCTGCTTGAATTTGCTATTCGGCTTTCAAAAATATTTTCTAATAATTTTTTCTTTAATATATTTGCTTGTATTAAGAATTCAGCAGATTTAACATAAATAATTTATGTAAAATTAATTTTGAACCATAGTTTCATAATTTAGCTGTTTGCGTTTACAAATTTAGCGCACTGAATTTGCTATTCAGCTGACTATATGCGCTATTCAGCTTATGGACAACAACATTTTTGATTTAAATGCTAAATTCAACTATTGGATTATTTAGCCAGCGGTCTAAGACTAAGAAAAACTTGATATTTCTTTTTTATTTCTGATTTAAAATCAGGGTTTTAAGGCAGTTTTATAATTCAGCTAAGGGAATTTCCCATTCAGCCATTGATATAATAGGTATACAAAGTTTTCTTTAAGTTTATGGCCTGTATTACCAATTCAGCTGATTGAATTTGCCATTCAGCTTTTAAAAATATTAATTTATCATACTTTTCTTTAAGTTTTAAGTTTTTATTAACAATTCAGCTAATATTTCATTAATTCAGCAGAGGGTTTATGTTTAAAAATATTAAATTTTCTTCATTTATTAATAATTTACGTATTGCCTAAATTCTTAGTTATTTATTTATTTATTTTTAATTTTTTTTTTTTTTTTTTTTTTTAAATTAAACTGCTGAATTCAGCGTCTAAAGTTTCCATTTTTTTTTTTTTTAAATTAAAATTTTAGTGAAAAAAAAAACGCTTAATTGACAGTTTTTTATTACGTTTAAACTTAAACTCTGTTCTTGCAATATTAATTGGAAAATTATTATTTTTTTTTTTTTTTCTTATAAACATTTATTCTTTTAATACAGGTTTCTTGTTGTTGTTATTATTATTTCTGCAACAGTGTTTATATTTATGCATTACAATAGCAAAAAGAAAAAAAAAGATATGCGAGTAATTATTTTTAATAATCTCGTATTATAAACATACAAAATTCACTCTCAAAAGCAATTACTGGCTGTTACATATTTTAAGTTTTTTCTTTCTTGTTTTTGTTGCAGCTAAATTGCAGCCAAAGATCGAAATACGAGAGTCCACGGTGATTATAAAGTCCAATTTTAAAGATAAACCCCAAAGAAACAAACCCAATGTATTGGATTTATTTTCAAATACATTAGCTCGATCTGCTAATAATGTACTACCACCATTGTATAGTTTCATTGTTATATGCTGGCGTATAACAGTTTGTTATTGTGTTTTGTCTTTGTTTGCAAATTGAAAGCATACTTTAGGGCTGCTAAGAAATTAGTTTGATTTGTTGTTGTTTACATTGAACACATGCAGACAGCCAGGAACAGTGTAATCAATTTCGTAAACGTTTTTAAACGTTTTAACGATTTTAAACGTAGTTGTTAGATATCTGCTGAATATATCAGAATAAAACTGAGTAGTCCTATAAGGAATTGTGTTTTTATCGATGGCAACTTGGTCTTCCTGAAAAACTGATATAGGCATGCAGAATGACGTTGAACGACTCTGTTGCTCCTTCCAATTAGGAGGGGTCCTATTCAAACCTTTGCTACCATCCATGCAACGTTTCAGACAAGGCGATACCTTACCTTGCAGCCTCTTCAACTTTATTATGGAGAAGAGCATTCTGCGTAAGATGGTACTATTTTCCACAAAAGTGTCCAGTTGCTTTTGTACGTTGACATCATTGACATCATTGGGCGCACCAAGCGAGATGTTAGTGCTGCTACCTTTAGCGCTATTAAACGAAAGACTATCAAGATAAGTCTGGATAAGTCTGAGGATTAAACAGATTATAAAGGGTTATCCATTTCGTGGTTTCAAAAGTAAACGTAAATAAACCACATATAAAATATTTTTTTCATAATATTTCCTTTTTTATTGTAAAGTTTGAACGTTGACATTATGTGTGAAACACTACATCATTTAAATGACCTCCACGTGAAGTGTTGCAAGGATTGATTCTTTTGAGGTAATTTTCGATCACTTTTTGACACATATTGGGCGGTATCTCAGCCATAACTTGACGAATGTTGGTTTTTAAGTGCTCAAGAGTTGAAGGTTTATCTGCATAAACACGGTCTTTCGCGTAGCCACACAAAAAAATTCTAATGGTATCAAATCGCATGATCTTGGTGGCCAGTTGATATCGCCACGACAAGAAATTACGCGGCCAGGAAATGTCTCTTGCAATAAAGCCATATTCGCTCGAGTTGTGTGGCATGTGGCACCGTCTTGTTGAAACTACATATTCTCCAAGTCGTATTTTTCAATAGCAGGCAAAAAAAAAGTCGGTTATCATATGACCATAACGCTCCGAATTGACGGTGACAGTCGTTCCATCGTCGTTTTCGAAGAAGTAAGGTCCAATCACACCTTCGGACCAAAGAGCGCACCAAACAGTGACTTTTTCTGGATGTAATGGCCTCTCTTCAATTACTTGAGGATTCTCAGAACCCCAAATACGACAATTTTGTTTATTAACATACCCACCGAGTGTGAAATGTGCTTCATCGCTGAAGAAAATTTGCCGATACGCACGATACGTGGCTGTGGCAGAATCACCATTTTTGTAGTAGGTTTTGATAATTTTTATGCGTTGTGTGATAGTTAAGCGATCCATTTTCGTCAATGTCAGACTTTCAATTGAAAAGAAAAAAATTTGTTTCACAACTTAGTTTGACAGATGTCGAATTCCAGTCCCATACTTTTGAAACCACGTAATGAATTGCTCTTTATGTTGTCGATAATTAGAGGCACTTGTCCAGATTGCGGCCGATAACACTTTTCGCCATTACCAGCAAAAATGGTATTAGTTTTGAAATGAAGCGCAGAATCTCCCTTGCCAACAGGTATTATTATGGTTTTATGGTGGTCCAAACGTCTATGATCAATGAAAAGGTTGGTCTTCACATCCCTTAATTGTGTGCCGTAATTTGTCCAATCGGTTGTTTCCGTAATCTGAAGAAATAATTTGTCCGTAATTAAACCATTCGCTGCCAAGCCTAAATTATATGAAGTCACACCCATTGCCATTTATATTTTGAGTGTTATTGTTTACCAAAACCCTGTTATTTCTTGGTAAGAGCACATACATTATCATACATAATCATTTAAAAGCAGAAAACCAAAGACGAGTAAACTCGTCGTTGGCAATAGGAAGGCATTTTCCATTTTCGTATTTGCGTACGTTTTAGTAGAAGTAAAAAATAAAGTATTATTTTTGTAAAAAATTTTATTTGTAGTTATTTTTCAAGTTTTTTACATATTTATTTATGTTTGTGGCAAAAAAAAATTTGCTAATTCAAAAGCCTGCATATTATAATATATTTAAAGTAGGACGAGTATACTCGTCTTTGACAGGGTATCCCGCACTGCCAAGACGAGTATACTCGTCCTTGGCAGCGAATGGGTTAATAGCAAATTTGGTAGTGGTAGCAGAGACCTCTCTTCCATATGGAAGAGGAAGTTCCGGTGAGACAGGTATTTGATGCGGGGATTAACGGTAGTCAGTGTAGAGGAAGAACTAAATTGAGGACGCCCTTTCATCGATTGATGTGGTCAACTGATATTTTAGAGCTGACAGCCTTGACAAACTGGCAGTGTTGCAAACACTAAGTGGACAACACGATACTTACTCGGAATAACTATCGGGTGATTTTTTAGCTATTATCTTTCTGGCAACACTGGTTTAAACAGCTCACGCACGTTTCGTGTTTTGTTTCACTGTCAAACATCTTCAGTTTGGTCTATAATTTAATCATGAATCGTTTTACAAACGAACAACGCTTGCAAATCATTGAATTTGGCATCATTGGATCGTACTTCTTCAAAGATGCTGCGAATCGCAACGTAACTGTGAATGGTAAGCGCTACCGTGAGATGATATCCAACTTTTTTTGCCCAAAATGCAAGAGCTTGACTTGCATGACATGTGGTTTCAACAAGACGGTGCCACATGCCACACAGCACGCGTAACAATGGACTTATTGAGAGGCGAGTTCGGTGAACATTTTATTTCACGTTCGGGACCGGTCAATTGGCCGCCTAGATCGTGCGATTTAACGCCTTTAGACTATTTTTTGTGGGGCTATGTTAAAGCTCATGTCTATACAGACAAGCCCGCTTTAATTGACGCATTGAAAGACAACATTGAAGCATTTATTCGTGAGATACCAGCCGAAATGTTGGAAAGAGTATGCCAAAATTGGACTAAGCGGATGGACCATTTGAGGCGCAGTTGCGGTCAACATTTGCATGAAATAATCTTCAAACATTAAATTATGTGGACCGTACTAACGATTCAAATAAAGATTTCATGCATTTTTCTGAATTTTGTTTTTTTTTTTGAAAATTTTTCCTATAGCTCTTAAAAAATCACCCTATATAAAAATTTCTTTACCAGCTTGGCAACATTGTTAATATTCTATGAGAAATTTATTAAGCGATGAAAAGAGCTAAGAAAACTTGTAAGAGTGTAGTGAATAAAACTCCCAAAGAAATTGTTTCATGAAACATTCTATGGGAATTAATTTATTTCACTTTAATGTGTGTGAATCTTCTATTTCTTTGCCAAAAGCGCTCTTTTTTTGTTTTCTTCTGAAAACTTCCGTTATAATTAATGCAAAATCATTACACCTTTTTCTGTACATATATACATACATACATACATATTTCATGATATTATTAAAGTAACATGATCTGCTAACAATTTAACTTTACACGAAGAGCACAAATAAAAAAAATCATCTTTAATGAATAAGAAACGTGCTCCAAAACGAAGTGTTTAGCATTATGGACCCAGAAAGAAAGAAGAGAAGGAAAACAAAATTAAGCAATTTTCGTTTAATAAATAATATTTCGAAATTATTATTTTTTTTATTGTTATTATTTCATTTTAATGGCAATAATTCTTTTTTTTTTTTCTTGGTAATAGATGACTGAACACACCACACGAACACATTAAGAACCTTTATTTTCTTTCCTTAGCGTGTATGTATGTATGTGTGTGTGTGTTTTAGTGTTGTTTTGGGTATTATTTTCTCAAAGAGTATAAAAAGATGAGAGAGCATGTGGTGGGGGAGTTGAGAGCGACTTTGGAGTATAAACAATCAAATTAAACCATGCTTATGTGTTTCAATATGTTGGGGTTGGCTCTTTTCTCAAAGACTAAAGAAGAGTGAATAAGGGAGATGAAATAGCGAGAGAGGTAAATTTTAAGAATGAATAAACAAATAACTCCATGAGTATAACAAAATAAGAGTTGATGTGCTTTGGTATGTTCATATGCAAGTATGTATGGACATACATATGTGTATGTAGTTGTGTTCAAGATCATTAATCTTTATATGCTGGTTATTGTTTTGTTTATGTTTTGCTTAATTTTTTTTTTGCTATGCTACTTATTTAACTACTGTTGTTATGCTTCTTGTGTGTCAACAACACAATCGAACACATCTCTGTTTTTGTATAACACCAGTGTTGTTTAGTGTATCGCTGTAGAATTTTTTTTTTTGTTTGTAGGTCATTGCCTTAAATCACTCACTCTGCTCTGTTCAATGTGAATGAATGAATGAATGAAAATCATTAAGAATTTCTTTTAAATTGTAAGCAATTGTTAACAAATGTGTAAAAAAGCCATAAAAATAAATTAGAAATTAAATTGCTTGTAAGTAAGCTCATAAAAATATTGATTTTAAATTAACAAAAAAAAAAAAAAAACGAAAAAAACAACCGAAAAATACTTTCTTTTTCTTAAATTGGCACAAACAAAAGTAAAATTTTACTACATTTTGTAGTAAATTTATACTCTAGAGATTCATAACTAAACAATACAAGTGAAATTGTCTTATGGTTGGTTTCTTCAATGCAATTCATTTAATACAGATATTTACTAAGAGAACTTTGGTTTTTAATTATGTACTTGAATCCTATTTTTATTAAATCATTCAAAAATTATTACAAATTTACACGCCTTAGGCAGGAATAGTTTTGGAAATCATTTTGCAGATATTTGATGCCATTTCGGGGGTCCAATGAAGATTTGCAGGAAGCTCCCGGTGCTTGAAGACAGTTACTAATAACACGGTGCGACAGTGAAAATACACCCGAGCAACTACATAGTCTAAGTTATTCACTAGGTTGAGTAGAAGTCAAAAATACTTTTTTGATTTTTCTCAATTTTTTCTCACTAGGTTGAGTAGAACTCAAAAATACTTTTTTGATTTTTCTCGAACCCTCCAAACTTGTTTTATTTGACAAAAACGGTTTTTTTGATCTTTTCACACAAAATTATATGTTTGAACCTATTTTAAAAATCCAAAGTTTTTTTTTAGAAAGTGGAGAGATTAGCCTTTAAAACGGTATACATTAACGTTTTATCCAAACTTATATGTATGTTATGTGTTTTGATGGGGTAAACTTGGAAAATATAATTTTTTTCTTGTTTTTTCAAGTTTAGCTATCCTTAAATGCAAAATTTAATTAAAAAATATAAAACAAGTAACGACATTCTGAAAGTACATTATCTTGTGAAAAGATTGACACTTCGTTTGATCAAATCGGACAAAAATTACCGTAGTTATAATTTAAATAGTATAACAGTCGTGTTATATTTTTATATATGTATGTGATCTTATCAAATGAGCTTTCAGTTCAAAAATTTTCAAAAGTTTTGATGGATTAACAATCAATCACAGAAGTCGGATAATATTTGTGTTTTTTTTTGCAAATATTATTATTTCTCTTTGCGCAATCATTGGCCAACTTCTGGTGGTGGCTCAAACGTGAAATTGACAGATTTTGTGATAAACAATCAAGATCCATCAAAAATTCTGAAAATTTTTTAAATAAAAGTTCATTTGATGAGATGACATATATAAAAAATATAACACGACTGTTAGACTCTTTAAATAATAACTACGGTAATTTTTGTCCGATCAAATTGATCAAATGATGACTCAATCTCTTCACAAGAGAACAGACTTTAAGAATATTATCACTTATCCTATATTTTTTTTTATTAAAGTTTGCTACTATGAATGGACAAACTTGAAAAAATATGAAAAAAAATTTGAATTTTCCAAGTTTACCTTATCAAATCTCATAGCATATTAAGTCGAATAATAGATATGTGTATACCGTTTTAAAGGTTATTCCTATGCCATATTTCCTCTTACTGGACTCTATCTTATCTCTACTGCGTGAAGAAAACATAAAATTGTTCATATAACGGTTAATCCATCGGATTTTTTTAAGATAGACAAACTTTTGCATATATTACTACAAGCTGACACTGCGAACTTCGTCCCGCCCAAAATTGATTTTTTTTATTGCCCAAAACAGGTCACATTATATATTTATTGTAATACGCTGCATAAAACAGTTACATATGTATATAAAAATAACTAACTTACTATAAGTGGGTGGATTTATCTATCTAGTTCAAAATTTAATCGAAGTCGTTACGTTATTTAGGTGAGGAATACAAAGAATAACAATAAGAGGTCCGAATCATGGGTAGCGCTGATGAAGTTGTAGTTGTTGTACGCGCTCCAAAACAAAAACTAACAGACATACATGTTATATACTTATGTACATATGTAGTTATAAACCATCGAATTAGCCGACTTATAGGTATCTTTTAAAGGGGGAGGGTTGCCACGCCCATTTTGGGTGAGTTTGTCGATATCGACTCTACGAACTTACCCACCAAATTGCATTCGTCTACGATCAATATGTACCTAAATATTCAATTTTAACGATTTGCCACGCCTACTTTTTGCTATATCAAATTTTTTTAAACCATCTAAACCTGATAAGCTTTCGAAAAAAAAAAATAATAATAATAAAAGACACTAACACCGTGACACGAGAATTTTATATATTAGAAAGATAACCCAGTTCATGTGTTGAAAACTAAAAAAAAAATTTCAATTGTCTGCCTTAAGCAGGCCTAGCTAGTTTCCAATACTAAATTTTACAACTGCGCAGGTTTGAGTTACATATTTTCAAAATTTTTTTAATCATAACAAAACAAAACAAAAAAAAATTTTAAATAAAAATGTCGAAAAATTATTGAAAACAAAAGTTATAAAAACAATCAATATTTCTTTGATAAATATTTTGTAATATTGCTTCAATAATCGTGGTGATTAAAATAAAAAATATGGTATGTGAACATTTGTGAAAGAAAAAATCAATTTCACACCACAATCTACAGATATGTTGATAAGTGAGTTTCTTTTTCTTCTTTTCTTTTTTTTTTTTTTTTTGTTTTCTCTGTGATGATTATTTTTCATTAAAACAAAAAACAAAAAACTCTTTAAAAAAATATGTAAATTTTGAATATGAAATTATGTTTGTATGTAAAGAAAATAGCATATCGTGTTTTCTTCTTCTTTTTCTACTTACAACTTGCATATCTATGTATGCACCACTTAAAACAGCCAGCTAGTTAATCCATCATAAATTATTTCTTTTTGTTTAAGCACTAGTAAATATGTATGTATGTGCAGAGATTACAGCAAAACAGCAACGTAAGTGGCAGCAAGAGTGTTTGGATAGCATTTAATACTTGAAAATTTCAAGTGGAGCTCAAGCTCATTTATAGACAACAATGCAAGTAAACATGCCTGTTGTTGCATTCATTCATTTTTATTTGTAGATAAATGTTAATTTTAATTTGTGTTTTTCTTTTCGCTCTCTACTTACTGATTGTTTTAATATTATTAACGGTTTATTAACAAAGATTTGTTATGAGCAGTACACAAAAAAAAAAACCATAAAAACTTTATTAACTTTCAAGAGAAATAATGTATACTTTATACTCTACAATTTCTTCGAGTGTATGTTTTTATAGAAATGCAACACTGCATAGTAATACCATGTAACAGCATCCTTTTCGAATGTAAACAAAACAAATACGGTAAATGCAAGCAACGGCTGTGCTATAATAATATCTTACAAGTCAACAACAACAACACTAGCATACTAAACAAACACGAAAATATATGTATGTATGAGTAAAGTACTCTTTCATTTGAAGCTATGTACTAGCACATCAAATGCAATGAATTAGTAAACAAACGCGAACATGTACACTAGTATTGCTGTCGCCTTTTATTTTAATTTTTATGCCTATCAAACACTCGTCCACATACTCATGCATTTTGTGTTTTTTTGCGAAAGAAGTAAAATTTACATACATGAGTGATCAATACTCACGCATTAAAATGGTAAACAAACACGAAGTTACACGTATGCAAGTATAATCCTTCTGCTTTATTTGCATAACAAGCATTCACCCCCACACTCATGCTTTTTTGTTTTTGGAAAAAGAACGAGATCTCAATACTAACGCATTATAAAACTATCAACAACAATAAAATGGTAAAGAAACACGAAAGGAACCGAGCACTAATTAGACAATAATACTCGCGCATTGCAAAGCAACAATACTAACACACTGAAATAGTAAACAAACATGGAGATTCACGTTATGAGTAGAATATATGTGTGTTTGGCGTTAAAAGAGCAAAATTTGATATGAACAGAGAAAAATTTAATGTTAACAGCTCACTGTGATCCCATTTGGTAAAATTAATTTATTTAGTAGCTTATTATTGGATATATGCTGGGTTCAGAAGCACCATTTCACGTTTATTATTATAAGATTTACGAAATAGTTGAATGTAAACTGATGTTTATTGAGAAAATTGTCTTATAAAATAATGTTAAATATTTCTTGAGGGGATCAAGGGCAATTTCATATATGCCACTATATACAAATGATCAAGGGATCAAGGCCGTGTAACGCGAGAACGTGTGGCGGTAACACGAAACCGTGTCGAGCGGGAGAGAGATAAAAATAGTAGGAGAAAGAGAGAAAAAGAAAGAAGGGAGAGTAAGAAGAGGGAGTGAAAAAGTGAGGGAGATAATGAGTGAGAGCAAGATAGGGAGCGAAAGTGAGACCGAAACAGCGAGGGAAAAGCCGGGAAGATACATCTAAAGATCATTATGTTCATAAAATAATGATCTAACAGCTGCCTGGCTATCAGAGGGAAATCTAGTATCTTTTCCCGAGATATTTTTATTGCCAATAATCATCGCCGCAGTCCGTATGGCCAACACTTCGTCGTGAAAAACGCTGCAATTATCCGATAGCTTTATTAAATGATCTGTATTCACCTACTTCGAAAAGATGACTCCTCCATCTATAGCTTCATACAGTGGCGTAGTGTTTGAAAAATTATAGATTTTTTTCCAATTTGTTGGGGTACTAAACGAAAGCTAGTGAGTACATATCTCAGTTTTATATTTAAACCTATAAACGAAGGCAGTTAAGTTATTTAAGAAACAAACCATGTGGATACCTAATTTTTTTTTTTGTATTTAACATTTTAAACAATCAATTTATCTACCATTTGAAAACTGTTTGATAACCAGACGTCGGCACCAATAGCCGAAACAGAAGAAAGAACAGAATCGCATATTTGATCAGTTTACAAAAGATTATAATGAACAGTTCCCTTCCAATTCTAACCAGACACATAGCATTGCCATTATTGATGACAATCCTGGTTTTTACCGTGTGTAAAGCTTAATGTTTATGATAACCAGACGTCGGCACCAATGTCCCCCGGGGGTCGAACATTTTCGGCTTTTTACACACATAGGACACGAACATCAACAATGTTCGTTAAAAAGAGCGTAAAATTGCATTCAGTTGCTTGTCAGCTTCTAAAGAAGGTTCATGTGGCTTTTTTCCAAAAAAAAAAAAATATTACAGCAGTAGTTAGGTTACACTTGAAAATATTACTAACAATTTTCCTCTAAGTTATACACATGCCTGTCACAAATACACTCACATTTTTATCATGTTGTCTTTGTGCCGATGTCTGTTGATAACTGAAGTTTAAATTTAGCTTAAACTAACACTTTTTTACTGAAATTATCCTTGAGAGCTGCGACTTTCCTTTATAATACTTTCTCTCTCCCTTTATTTGTAACAGCTGTTTTCATTTTCCATTAAAAAATAAGATTCACCGTTATAATATAACTAGTGTTTTTCATTTCCCGGACTTATTCATTTCCCGGGAAACCGGGATTGATTTTGAAATTTCCCGGGATCCCGCCTAGAACATAAAATCATATATTTACTTTGTTAAGTATGTATTTTTTATTTTAAATGCATATTACTGAGATCAAAACCATAAAACAAAATAACAATAGAAACATATAAAAGGTACAGTTTTTTAAAAAAGTAAATAATTCAATGTATTTTAAAAACTAGTTAAAAATATATACATAAAACATAAAAAAACTATATATCTATTAACATATTTATTTAATACTTTTAAATGCGTTTATTGATTCATCTGAAAGCGAGAGAGAAAACTCTCGCTTTCAACAGATGTTGGCTTAATAGTTAACAAGGCCTCTAAAAGATTTTTTATGTTTTCTGTTTGCTTACCAGATTCTCCAAAAAATTTTAAGTCTTTTTTTTATCGAACCGGTAGGTACATTAGTGTTTGATGTAGATATTTCACTAATGTTATTTATTGCATCGTTTAAAATGTCCTCAAAATTTTTATCTTCTAAAATATCATTATCGTCGCTTTCTACTCGTATTTCTTCTAATTCTATATTTTTTTCAGTTAAAAAAGA
This sequence comes from Sarcophaga caerulescens, assembly GCA_927399465.1. Taxonomy (NCBI): domain Eukaryota; kingdom Metazoa; phylum Arthropoda; class Insecta; order Diptera; family Sarcophagidae; genus Sarcophaga; species Sarcophaga caerulescens. The sequence continues at coordinate 111,707,261 of OV656873.1, read as the reverse complement.
CGGTTATAAATTTGTTCTGTATATAAAATAATTAAGTGTTTTGAAGCATTCGGAAAAAATTTATTATATTTATTAAAAATTTCAGGATCTTTCAAGTATTTGGTCAAGGTATACAATTTTATATCTCTTCTTTCTCCAATTCGGCATATAAGAGATTCAAACATTGTCTTTCCTAGTGAAGTACTGATTGAAGAAATTTGTTGGCATAAAGTATTCACTATCACATCAGCTGTTATAATATTAACTTCTCGCCGACATAAAGCTTCCACAGCTAATTTTATTGGTTTTAAAAAGTCCAAAAGGTTCTGCAAATTATTTATATTGGATTCTATTGATAGATCACTCATTTCCAAATCAATGAGACTTTTCTTTATTGCATTTTTTAAAAGTAAAATTTTTTCGATCATTGGAACTAGAGAATTCCATCTGGCTACTATATCCAATACAAGGCAGATTTTCTTATTATATTCGGCCAATACATATTTTTGTAACACACAATTTTTTGCTGGACTCTTTCTAAACAATTTAATAACACGACGAGTTTGTTCTAATTGCTAATTAGTATTGATTACAAAAACATAATCTTCAGAGTCGTCTTCCAATTCATTACTGTCGCTCATTACTAGATCGGCAGATAATGGTTCCACTTCAGTTACTGCTAAATGTAATGCGTGGTTAAGGCAAAATACACCATCAACTGGGCTTTGTCTGACAAATTTTTTCATAACATTTGGTCCGTCGGTTGTTGTTGCGACTATGTGGTTTTCAAAGGTGATGTTGTATTCCAAATAAATGTTTCCAAATAGTAAAAATTCTTCATTCACAATAATTCCCGGGAATTCCCGTACAAATTTCCAGGGATTTCGGGATTGAAAAGTTCGCGGAATTCCCGGGAATTCCCGTGAAAAACACTAAATATAACCTTCTCTTTGACTCTTGCTTTCTCTCTCTTTCAATCTACCTACAGAAGTTTATTTTAATAGGCAGTTGCCTTTATATTTACTAACAAATTATAGTACAATCATATACAATGATTTTAATTTAAGATTATAAATTAATTAAAAAGAAAGAAAATAAACACTGTATCTACATTGTTGGTATTATTTACAATTGACATAAACAAGAAATAAATAAATAACACAACCAATATAAAAATCTTAAATAAATTGCGTGTGACAAGCTAAAGCTGAGAAAATAAAAACACTTCATAAAAAAAAAGAAAACAAAACAACAACACCCACTCGCACACACACACATAATCAAACATGCATAGGTTTGCACAAAGAAAGAGCGGCCGCCACGATAGTAGTAGAGTAGCACTTTTGTTTAATGATAACACAACGGCTATGAAAACACTGATAAAAAAAAACAAAAACAAAAACTCTCAGCAATATGGCTAGAGAATGAACGACGACAGTGATCTGATCGTTGTGTTTGTATGTATGAAATAAAGCAACAACTTGTTAAGGCCAAATGTAAACAAACTATAAAAGAAATCGACTTTATATAGCAGTTAAATAAAGTGTTATAAACAGAGTACTCCGTCTAGGTATACATATGCATAGTATGTGTGAATATGAAATGAAAAGATATTAAAAGATAGTAAATAGATTATAAAAACTAAAAATAAATAAATAAAAAAAAAATTAATTAAAATATTATAAATGGCTATGGAAATATTTATAAAATTTATTTAAAATGAATACAAATAAATTGAAATTAAAATAATAATGAAAGCTAGAGTTTTACAAGTCCATACCTTTACACAATAATGGAAAAATTTTCAGTGATTTTTTTTGGTTGATATAGGCTTGAAAAGACCAAGGTACTGGAGATTTTTTTTCAAATAAAATTAAGAAAGTGAATAAAGGGTCCGCCAAAAAACTTTTTTTTTTTTTGAAAATGCTTTAAAAAAAACTACTGAATATTTTCTCAAATTTCTTTTTTTATTTGAAAGTACAATCCTTCCGGTTAATAATGGAAAATAATTTCATTCAAATGGCTGCCTCGGCTGGCCATGCAGTAGCCTACACGATCGGTCCAATTTTTAAGCACATTATCGATTGTGTGCAGCTGTATTTTACCAATGGCTTCACGAATATTGTCCTTTAAAGCGTCAATTGTCTCTGGCTTGTCGGCGTAACACTTATCTTTGACGGCACCCCACAAATAATAGTCCAACGGTGTCAAATCGCAGCTCCGAGGTGGCCAAACGACATCAGCTCTGCGGCTGATAATGTGATCTTCAAAAACAGGGCGCAAAACAACGAGTGTAGCTTCGGCTGTGTGGCACGTAGCGCCGTCCTGTTGAAACCAAATGTTGCCAATATCCTCCTCTTCAATTTTTGTGAACAAAAATTCATTCAACATGGCCCGATAACGATCGCCATTGACTGTAACGGCCACTCGTTGCTCATTTTCGAAGAAAAATGGCCCAATTATGACTCTGGACCAAAATCCGCACCAAACAGTGACTCGTTTTGGGTGTGTCGGCTTTTCAATGTATGCGTGCGGGTTTTCTGTGCCCCAAATGCAACAATTTTGCTTGTGTACATACCCGTCAAGATCAAAATGAACTTCATCTGAAAAGATGATTTTTTTTTTTGTCAAAATCGGCATCTTCTGTAAGTCGATCGCAGGCCCACTTAGCGAAGCGAAAACGCGTATACACAACCATATTCGTTCAGCGGAAGGATAAAACAAATTATCTGTCAAATCAAACATGAGCTAAGTTTTACCATTCACGAAATAAGCACTAGTTGAAAAAAAAAAACTGGAACCTTCAAGCAGTTTCCTAAATACAAACAATTTTATTCAATAAAACTTGGCAACTCCTGTGTTTGAAATTCATTAATTAATTTGTTTTTTTTTTTTTTTCCTAAATCTGTTATCGATTAAACCATTTGGTTTTATTTTCTTTAACATTGTATTTCTTTGTCATTTATTTATACAAATAATAATTTATTGATTTTTGTTTTTTGTCAACAACTTGTTTGACAATTAGACCATTGAAAAAAGAATGTATACAATGAAAATCTACGAAAACAAAAGCATATTAAAAAAAATTGTTTCAAGTATTATGAAGAAACCATAAAAAAAATTATAATAAAATATGTACACACGTCAACAAAGGCTATTTAAAAAATTAACACCTTTGTTACACTTGTTTTATAATTATTTTCAATTTAAATTGATGTTTAAACAAGGTCTGGCATGGAAACAGTGTTAAAAAAAATAGTGGAAATAGTTAAAAATTAAACTTAATATGTAAGTTAACAGAGAGTTCTGATTTTATAAAACTTGGTAGCATTTGATTTTCTTTTGCTTTTCTTCTCTTGGTTAACAATTTTTTTCTTAAACTATTATAAAACTCAATTATTTTCTTATAATTTTTTAAATAATTTCGTTTTCAAGTAATATTTTAAGGGCCATTATTACAACTTGCCGTTAAAGGTACCTTTAGCTAAAGGGAACTGTAAAGTTACCTTTAACTGATTTTCGTTATTACAACTTGCAGATAAAATAAAATTAAAATAGCAAAGGAGGAGCAAAGTCGATAAAACTGCTCAATTAAACAAGTTTTTTTTTTTAACGCAGTGACAACAACGGACTTCGTTTTTTTGTTGTATATGCTCATTTTTGTTTAAATTTGAAGTTGCCACATAGAAAATAGTATATGATATGGCAAGTTCAAACATAAAGTGACCTTTAGATGTTAAAGGTAGGATGATCTTCCCTTTAGCTTAACGATCACACCTATCTTATTGGGTACTCATAACAATGAAAAACAATTTATCTGCCCGTTAAAATCCTCCCTTTAATTAACGGCAAGTTATAATAATGGCCCTAAGTGTAAGCTTTTTTGCTGAAACAATACTGTTTAAATTAAAGTAAACTTATATTGATTTTTTTTTTAACTAATTCCTACACATTTTCTTAGTTTGTAAGTTTAAACAGTTGGCATCACTGTGAATTTGTATTAATTAGTCTCCTTTTGTGAGTGAAGAGAAAGGCTCCTTAATAAGTGAAGTGTTCAGGGGCCTAATTCTGGCAGTCGTTATCGAAATTGCTTTCGATTTAATAGAAATTTCGAAACTGGTCTTATTTCTAATTCTTTCAGTCGATAGTTAACGAATCGATATGTTTTTTCAGTGTTGTGAAAACTCAAATAAATGTTTTCCAACACTGAACACTTTTGTAAACAAAAACAATATGTTTGTAAAGTGGTAAGCTATTCAGAAAACGAAAAACTAATTTTTGCAAATTAAAAAGGTATTGTAGTTTTGAATGGAACCCGATTTCTTTGCTTATTCGTCATCTTCGGAATCTGACAGACAGAAGTAAACGAATCATTACAGGATGTATTACGTTGTGATGTAGTTGCAAAAATATTATCACTACAATCTTTTGCTTTTGACAAATCTTCCCCTCTTTTTATTTGCATAGCTGATCCAAAAGTTTTAATGTTCTTCAGACCGTCAATAGCAACTTCTATGCCAGCAGCAGCCAATACTTGTTCATCTACTTGAGAAAGAACTTTTTCCTCCTAGGGTCCGCCGCCGGTTCTCTTCTTGCAAGATTTAGTAAATGTAAATTTTCTTTCAATTAGTTGTTTTTGATCAGAGTATACCTAAATAAAAAAAATAATTATGCAAAGTTTGTTTGTCTTTAATTACCTTGCGCCACATTTTGGCATCCTTTATTGGTGGCCCAGAAGCATTAAGTTTGCTAGTAAGCTGCTCCCTTTGCTTTTCCTTGTGCAGTATTCGGCGATATACTTTTTGCCAAATCCGTAAGGTTAGCCATAAAGTCTCCCATAATCTCTTTTTGGGTACCATTTATTTTTGTTAATCTTAATCTAAAATACTAAAATTTTAACTTTTTTCTTTTTTTTTTTTTTTAAATTCTTACTTACATTTTCTTTTTTTAATTTTTGTTAACAAAAAAGCTTTACTCGATAGATTTTTAGCTTACGATTAAAAACTCGCAAGATTGCATTCGAACAGTTGCACGCTATCGACTATTGTCATTAGAAAAGTCGATACATATTAATCGATATCGACTGACAGAATACAATCTAACGTACAAGTAAGTATTCGATCGTATACGACTGCCAGAATTAGTCCCCAGTTTTATTTGTTTGCATTAAAATCTCTCAGTTTTTTTTTTTGTTTAAATCAGTAGATATTGAAAAGTTCTTTTTACTCCAATTAAACAAATTTTTATCTTCAATTAAACAAATTCGTTACAATCATTCAATGGCTCCTTAATAAGAAAAGTTTTCGAGTTTATTTCGTATTTCTGTTTATTTACTATTCTTGATTCATTAGTTATTGAGAGTCTGAGTCAAATGGTCAGTACCGTTACTATTATTTAATGGCTCCTTAATGAGAAAAGTGTTCGGGTTTGTTTCTTTTCAAATCTCTCAGTATATGTGGGTAGTAATTTTTGAAAGGCTCTCTTCTTTCTTACTTCAAGTGAACATATACAAAGCACTGTTCCTTAATAAGAGCACCGTTACAATCATTCAATGGCTCCTTAATAAGAAAAGTGTTTGGGTTTATTCCGTATGTTTTGTGTGTTTACTATTCTTGAGTCATTAGATATTGAGAGTCTCTCTCTCATTCTTACACAAGTAAGCAAATGCAAGGTATAGTTACCATGACTTAACATTCCTTAATAAGGAAAGTGTTCGGGTTTGTTTGTTTACAAATTTTTAAGTGTGTGGAGTTCTCTTTCTCTTAAGTAAATAATGCACAACGGCATTGCAAATTCGTTGATGCTTAAAGCTCTTTCCAACAGAAAAGTGTTGTTAATCATTCGTTTTACTTTTAAATTCTACAAATATTTGGGTCAATAAATTATGACACACTGGGCCTCTTCTATATCTGCATAAATGCCTAGTACCGTTAAATAATTTAATACTTTTTTTATACAATATTTACTTACATACATACATATGTATACATATTCATGCATTTGTGTGTACATACTTACATATGTATGTGCGCATTTGTTTCCTTTAAAAAAACTCCCAATTTTTGTTGACATACATTTCCTGTATGTTGCTTATTTATTTACTTTTTTACTGTGTGTGTATGTGTGCTTGCATATATGAGTGTTTGTTTTTGTTTTGCATTTTAAGAAAATTACTCATCAAAAGGTATGCACATTTATTCATATTACCTAACACAGCTAGCTCATCAATATTCCCTTAAATGAGTGTGTGTGTGAGTGTGCGTACAGATTCCCTAATGAGTTGCTTTCCCCCCCAAAACAATAACAACAAATATGTTATGAAACTCAAGCAAATGGAACACGAAACAAACAGTCTGCCGGCCTGCATATGCATGCAAAAGTACATATGTGTGTGTGTGTTAATTAATTAATCTCTTTCTCTCCTGTCTGTCTCTTACGATCTTACATTGTTTTTCGTGTTTTAATACGAACTTAATATTTGACAATACATACATACATACGTAATACTGACCAATAAATGGTTCATGTTTTATTGTGTGTTAAATATTTGCATTGTAATGGTTTCGTATTGTCTTTATGCCAGTTTATGGGTGCCGATATTGTTTCTGTTGTTGTTGCTTTTGGTTTATTGAGTTCATTTATTGTTTTTGTATGTAAATCTTCATACATCAACTGATTGTGTGGCTAATGTAGTATGTTTTGCAGTGGGATTTTTGCATGTTAAAACACACAGAGAGAGATGTTGGTGTTCTTCTTGCGTGTTGAAATTTTTTTCTTCATGTCCGAGATGATAACAAAACAACCGTTATAAATATATACAGAAGGAGACAAATATAGGCCAAAGAATTTTAACAGGAAATTTAATAACAAAAACAATAAAACAAAGAAACAGAATTTAAAACAGAAATGATTGAAAAATTACGTAAAGAAAAACGAAATTTAAATAAAAATCGAGAAGAAAGAGAAGAAATAAATTTCCATTCTCAATTTTTCAGTTTCTAAAGTAAAGCTCAAAACACACTTAAAGCTACGATTTCTATGCAAGGTTTATTTCATTATAAGGGGTGATTTTTTAAGAGCTATAGGAAAATTTTTCAAAAAAAAAAAACATAAAATTCAGAAAAATGCATGAAATCTTTATTTGCATCGATAGTACGGTCCATATAATTTAATGTTTGAAGATTATTTCATGCAAATGTTGACCGCGACTGCGCCTCAAATGGTCCATCCGCTTAGTCCAATTTTGGCATACTTTTTCCAACATTTCGGCCGGTATCTCACGAATAAATGCTTCAATGTTGTCTCCCAATGCGTCAATTTAAGCGGGCTTGTCTGTATAGACATGAGCTTTAACATAGCCCCACAAAAAATAGTCTAAAAGCGTTAAATCGCACGATCTAGGCGGTCAATTGACCAGTCCCGAACGTGAAATAAAATGTTCACCGAACTCGCCTCTCAATAAGTCCATTGTTACGCGTGCTGTGTGGCATGTGGCACCGTCTTGTTGAAACCATATGTCATGCAAGTCAAGCTCTTGCATTTTGGGCAAAAAAAAGTTGAATATCATCTCACGGTAGCGCTCACCCTTCACAGTTACGTTACGATTCGCAGCATCTTTGAAGAAGTACGGCCCAATGATGCCAAATTCAATGATTTGCAAGCGTTGTTCGTTTGTAAGACGATTCATGGTTAAATTATAGACCAAACTGAAGATGTTGGACAGTGAAACAAAACACGAAACGTGCGTGAGCTGTTTAAACCAGTGTTGGCAAAAAGATAATAGCTAAAAAATCACCCTTTAATACTTGCACTTTATGAACTGGACATTATGAACGAAATACATTGTGAATCGTACGCCTCAATCGATTGATTGCAGCAGTCAATACTTTTGAAATAGTTTTTGACCACTTTTTCGTACATTTCGGGCGTTATCTAGGCAATAACCTCAGGAATATTGGTTTTCATATGGTCTAACGTTAGGGGATCACATGCATAGACACGATCTTTGACGGTGCTATACTAAAAAAGTTTGGTAAATGGTTTGCCGGCATTAATTTTTATAAGAATTGGACTTTATATGTATGGAGGTGCAAATTAAAATGCAAAATACGCCATAATTAGTTGTAAAATAAGACTAGTTTTTCTAACAAAGGCGATATTTGCGGACTGACCACAACCATAACGCCTTCGGACTCTTCCATTTTCTCTATAAACTTGTGAATTCCTTACTTAGCGGGTCGATAGTGACTAAACTTTTCAATAAATAAATGACGCTTTAAAGGCCATCCCTACTAGGTTGACGCTTTTGTGCACTAACCATTGCAATTTACTTGATTTTCTACAATATTCTCAATAAATATTTAACTAAGGAGTGCGCACAAAAAAATCTGGACTTACACTTTTCGTTATAGAAATAAAACTAAGAGGCGGATTTTTATCGTTTTATATTTCAATTAAATTAATAATTAATATTTGAATTCTTTTGTGTATAAAATTTTTTTCTTACAAAGGTCTCAGAGCATCCAACTTTTTGAGCCACTTTTCTTCCAGACATGTTAGGGTGTTTTTTGAAAAATACGTATTATTTTACTTGCTTTGTTTTGGTCGGCAAATCCTTTTTTGTCTTCCACTTCCACGCTTTCTCTCAATCCTCAAAGACTCCTTATATTGGTTTTAAGTATTACCTTAGAAACTGTTTTTTGGTTAACACCTGCGAGCCTAGCAATCGTTTTTTGTAAGCGGCGCGGTTTTTCATTGAAAATTTCAATTATTTTTTTACGACATTCTTGTTGGGTGCCCATTTTCAAAAAACTAATTTTGCTATTGTAATGACATTTAGCACGTGGATTTTGAAACAGATGACTAACAAAAACAATGTAACGGTATTCATTTTTTTCAATTATTTTAAAAGTTATAAGCTTAAAAGTAGGCCCATTTTTTTTGTGCGCACTCCTTACTCTCGTATCTGAACTGTAATTATTCTTCCATTTATTCGTCTCACATCATCAAATTAATTAATCCTTGCAAAGCTTTTATAAAAAAAAAACCCAGTTGACCTCCATTTAAATAAAAGGGTGTGTTATTTATCTTGTTAAACAAATTACAATTTGGGTGTGTTTGGCTTACAATTTTTATTAAAAAAAAAATTCTATAAAACAATTACTCTTTAGGGATAGGGTCGGCTAAAAGCTTACTTTTATTTCGCCGTACAATTATTTTCTTTCATTTCCATTTTTCTTTCTGTTTTTTCTTCTTTTTTTAATTAAATTTCCTTTAAACGACCATAAAATTAAACACCCTCTTAAAAACCTCTGGGTTTTTTCCTCATTTTTTTTTTGTTCAGAATAACTTGCATGACTCACTGTAAGTCACCAGACATTATTAAAATTTGTTGTACAAATAACAACAAGACACCATAGAATTTTCCTCTTTTTTCCTGCTTCTTTTCCAAGTATTGTTGTATAGTTTTGAAAAGCTGTTGACAATTTTTTATTTCTTTCTTTGGGTTTTGATGTATTTTAAGGTCTTTTGTCCAGGCTAAATTAAATATAAGACTTCCAAACCAAACCGTAACTATGTTTACGCAAATAGCAGTTTGAATGCCGTAATGGCATCATTAATGTTATCTTCCCGGGCGGGAATTATGGCTGGGTTATGCCTGTTCGTATCCACACAAAAATTAGTCTAGTAAGGTCAAATAAAATACTGGCCGGGATAGGAGAAAGTACAGAGGCAGCCAAGGGGACATAATCTGCAAGGATCTCTACCGCATTACAAGACATTTGGCTGTCAAATCTATTGTCTCTACGGGGTCACTATGAAACCGTGGTCTTGCCTTCTCCTTCAGAAACACCTGGCCTTCTAAGGCAATCTTATACTATGTTCACGTATGCAAATTAATTGAGTCAATATTTGGTTAATTGAGAAAAATATTTTAACCATTCAGGTATAAAAAATATACGCAATATTCAGCTTACTCAATATTCATTTGACAGCTGGAAACAAAACAGCTGGTTGTTTCAACAACATTGTTTTTTTTTTTTTTTTTTTTTTTTTTTGTCGTTATTGTTGATATTTGAGTTGTCAAATATCCATAGAAAGTGTTCGGAAAATTGTAATATGCTCACTGAACGTACTTATGACAGTGCTGTATTTAAAGTTTTACTGAATATTATAACAATTAGCATTTAATTGAGCAATAATTAATTCAGATTTTATATGAAATATTGAGATCAATATTGGCGTTAATTGCGATTTACGCAATAAAGGTGCATACATAGTATTAGGCGTGGTATACACAATTTCTAGGGATTTAAAAGACGCTTTGCTGTTGGTAAATATGCCGACAACACCGAATTTGCACAGCGGCGAACATTACAGTCAATTATTTCAGTCTGAATAGTATTACAGAAATCGAGTAGTGCAAGAGACACCAGTGAACACTTGAATGATGTTCTTTGGGATGTATGTACATATAAACCATTATAATAAGATTGTCAGTTCAGTACTTTCGTTATAAAATCAGGAACTAAAGCTGGTTTAGATATCAATCAGTTTATCCTGGTGAACTACACCAAAATTTTGGCACGACCATAGCTTCTATACTTCAACGCTATTGTGATACTCAGTCTAAATACTGCGTTTACAACGACTTGTGGTGTTAACATGTCTAGTGGTAATCACTAAGGGAGAGTGCTGGTATAGCAAAACAATATTGGATTATATTAATCCTACTGTGTAACATCGTTCTGGATGTTGTAATGATGAAAACTCCAGTGAAACTCGTTATAATTTTTTATGCGGAAAAAAATTATACAGAAACCAGGAACAAATGTGAAATTTTATTAAAATATATGTATGTTACGTTGATTTAAATCAATAAAGTATTTAAATTTTATTAAATTTAAATAATTACACGGTGCGACAGTGAAAATACACCCGAGTAACCACATAGTCTACGTTGTTCAGTTAGTTGAATAGAACTCAAAAATACCTTTTTTATATTTCTCGAACCCTCCAAACTTGTTTTATTTGACAAAAATCGTTTTTTTTTTACTTTACGTACAAATTTCTGGATTACTAAAACATTTCCTACCCGATTTCTAAAATTTAAATCTTGTTAGAAAGGGGAGAGGTGGACCTTTAAAACGGTATACACATATCTATTATTCGACTTAATATGCTATGAGATTTGATAAGGTAAACTTGGAAAATTTAAATTTTTTTCATATTTTTTCAAGTTTATCCATTCATAGTAGCAAACTTTAATAAAAAAAATATAGGATAAGTGATAATATTCTTAAAGTCTGTACTCTTGTGAAGAGGTTGAGTCATCATTTGATCAATTTGATCGGACAAAAAATTCCCTTGGTTATTATTTAAAGAGTCTAACAGTCAAGTGATATTTTTTATATACATATGTCATCTCATCAAATGAACTTCTAGTTAAAAATATTTCAGAATTTTTGATGGATCTTGATTGTTTATCACAAAATGTGTCAATTTCACGTTTGTGTGTTTGTGTTTTTTGCAAATATTATTATTTCCCTTTGCGCAAACATTGGCCAACTTCTGGTGGTCGCTCAAACGTGAAATTGACACATTTTGTGATTAACAATCAAGATCCATCAAAAATTCTGAAAAAATTTTTTTTGAGACCTACTCAACAAAACTCACAACCTACACTATGTCATTAGCCGGGTGTATTTAATTTTTTTTATTTTGTCGCATAGTGTTATTAGCCTGAAAACTTAATACTTTATTAAAGAAATTAATTTAAAACTATAATTTGTTATTAAAACTAACCATAATAATGTTTTAAAGATAAATTTGGCATTACTTTTGCAAGAGATAATCAGGCATTACTGTTTTTGATTTAAAACTCCTGCAAAAGTATTTAAAATTTATTTAATTTATTTAATTTAAATAATTATTAGCCTAAAAACTTAATACTTTATTAAAGAAATGAATTTAAAACTATTTGCTATTAAAACTGACCATAATAATGTTTTAAATATAAATTTGGCATAACTTTTGCAAGAGATAATCAGGCATTACTGTTTTTGATTTAAAACTCCTGCTATATTTGTTTACATTTCTATAACTGTAGTACTTTGGCTCTTTTTTCTCTCTTGCAGTTTATCACTCTCTTTCTCTCTCTTTTACTCTATGTTCAACTCTATTGTTTATGTTTTGTTTTGTGTGCTTATGTTTGTTTTCCTACATGTGTGTATGTAGCATGTGTGCAACCATTTGCGTTCTAATAATGTAAGCAAAATGTGTTTCTGCATGTGTGTGTTTTCAGCACTTTTGTGTTTTCCATGGTGAATGTGTGTTGTATGTTCTATTGTTGGGGTTTTTTTTTCTTGTAGTGTTGTAAAGTATAAGAGCATATGGTTTGTAGTTTGCCAAATAGATGGAAATCTATAACAATGACAGCCAGAGCCATAACAATAAAATAGAAGAATAAAATGTAAAAAGTAAATAATAAAAAAAAAACGAGCGACGAGTATAAATAACACTTAATCAATAAATACCATGATTTTTTTTTTTTTTTTTTTTTTTTTTTTTTTTTTTTTTTTTTTTTTTTTTTTGCAAAAAAGCACAGAACTAGTGTATAAAGTATGGCACAAAAAAAATTGTTTAATCATCAGTTTGCTTTAGAATACAGGAAAAAGAAGAGGAAGACAACGAAAATAAAAAGAACAGCAATAGCAAGTACTGTTTGCAACAACAGCAAAGCAACAGTTAAATAGATTATTACACGGTAAAAAATTATCGGGTTCTTAAGAATTCAAATTTAATAAGAAATAAAAGAACATTTTATTAAACCAGAAGAGATCCATTATGATCAATAACATTTTGGCAGTTATAGTCCATTTTAATTAAATGAGTACAGAACTTGTGGATTTCCTAAGCGAAAGACTTATTCAATTGCGTTTTACAGAGCTCCGTGTAACCTGATATTCTTAGATATCCACTCATAAAATTCTGCATTCTCAAAACTAATGGTCTGGTCCATTAATAGACCAAAATTTCTAGTCCAGTTTTCTCAATTTCTTCCGAGTCATTAAGGCCGTGTATAGCCCGGTTTTGTCATAGTGGTACGCAATATCTTTTCTGTTGATCAATTGAGGCCGTTTTAAATGAATACCTTGTTTCAAACTCGTTAATTGTTAATTGTAAAGAACAGAATCGCATATTTGATCAGTTTACAAAAGATTATAATGAACAGTTCCCTTCCAATTCTAACCAGACACATAGCATTGCCATTATTGATGACAATCCTGGTTTTTACCGTGTGTAAAGCTTAATGATCATGATAACCAGACGTCGGCACCAATGTCCCCCGGGGGCCGAACATCTTCGGCTTTTTACACACATAGGACACGAACATCAACAATGTTCGTTAAAAAGAGCGTAAAAATGCATTCAGTTGCTTGTCAGCTTTCAGTGAAGCAGGTTCTCGTTGCTTATTTTTGAAATCTTTTTGCGTATCAATTACACACCCAAAGAAAAATTTAATTATTATGTGAAGAAAAACTGAGAAACAGATTTTTTTGCTTTAAATATATTGAATTTCAGGTACCTGCAATATGTAATGATATGACTCTTGCTACAAATCCATAAAAACTTATGCGAAAAATACCAATGGCATCAAAAAGCACAATATTTGTTCGAACACTACTTGAAACAATAATTACTAACAATTTTCCTCTGGGTTATACACACGCTTCTCACAAATACACTCACATTTTTATAATGTTCTCTTTGTGCCGACGACGGATGATACCGATCGATTCATACGCTTCAGAAATGCTTGGGTTTCGTTTCTAGAAGTGTCAACGACTGCCGCTAGGCTCTCAAAAAACTGTGGATATCGGCTCACAGTAGCATTCCAGACAACTACAGAGTTAAACACAGATTTTTCAAACCATCCAACTTTCGGGTGAGTTTATAGATTTTATAAATTTTTTAGTGATTAATCCAGAGAATTAAGGCGTATTATCAATTCGAAAAAGAGCAAACCATTATGCTGCTGTTTTTCTAGTTTTCATTAGTCTATGACGTTTTCTTTTTATTTTCTAATCATTTTCATAATTTCTTTCAGTGTTATGCCATATCTTTAAATAAATATTATCAGTATTTAAACACTTTAACTCGCATTTTAACCACACTTATCGGTTTTTAATTAAAAAAACGAACGTTATCAACACTATCCTTTAATTTCTCTAAGTGTTGGGTAACTAATCAAAACATTAGAACGAGCGAACACAAATCGAAAACAAATATACCTATTAAAGAGACACTTTTGGCAAAATTAACACGAACAACATGAACATAAAACACTCGCACACAATATTGATAATCGAGTGAGTGAGTGAGTGTCACACACCGACAGATATACACACAGAGGTGAATAGATAAACTCACACCAGACATACTTACTACACACAGGTCATACAATTAATTATACATTTGGCGACATACACATTCTAACATTCTATAGTTATTGGTGTGGTTGTTGTTGTTTTTTATATTTATTTTAAGTATGGTTATCATAACCGTATGTGTCAAAGTACATTTGGGTGTGAGTAAAGAGTGCTTGAAGAAAAAATCGATACACTTTTGTTACTCTTCACTTTTTATTTCTTTTCACCAAAACAATTAAAATTCATTGCTGTTTTTATGGTTAAAAATGAAATTTTTTTTTTTTTTATCAATAATTATCAATATTTGTTCAGCAAATAATACTTGACTAATATTTAATATTTAGAATATTTAAAAAAAATATACACAAAATAAATAAATACATAGTTATTGTTTATTAATAAATTGCAAAAAAAAAAAAAAAAAAAAAAAAAAAAAAAAAAAAAAACTTTACAAATTATAAAGTGAGAGTCAAATTTAAAGAGAAATAATATCAAGAAAAGGAACTTTTAAAATGTCCCTTCAAATGTTAACAACATCCTTAACCATTAACAGTACAGTGAAGAGAAGAAAAGAGAGAACAGGAGAGTACAATTTAGAGGTAGAAAGCAAAGTATTTACATGAGCCAATATCCCCATAGAAATCATCAAGAGAGAAGGTGTTTATTTCTCAACAAAGAGAGAACAATTTAAGTGTAGCGTGGTGGTGTGGGTGAATGAGGAAATTTTTAATGTAAACAAAATCCTGTTTTGTTCCATAATGAAAGTCAAGGGAAGTTATTTAATTTGAACAAGAAAACATTGAATTGAAGGGAAAGCAAATAACCGACAGCAGAATTTTTTAAGGGAAATTTCAAAGGTAAACAAAGTCCTGTTATTGTGGCGTACATATATGAATGTGTATGTAAACAAAACTTAACTATTATCGGTATAAGAAATCAAGAGAGAAGTTGCTTATTTTATAAAAAAGAGAACATTTCAAGTGTAGTAATCGATATTGTTGTAGGTGAATAAGCAAATTTTTTATTTTAAAGAAGAGACAATTGAATATACCAGACGTCGGCACAAAGAGAACATGATAAAAATATGAATGTATTTGTGAGAGGCATGTGTATAACCCAGAGGAAAATTGTTAGTAATATTTTCAAGTGTAACCTAATAATAGGTTTATGTAGTGGAAAATGGAAAATATACAGCGTTATATCCCTAAAGACTGCGTATTTAACTTGATAAATATTCTTCCAAAAATGGAGATAATTTCTCATTGTTATTAGTGAATCTCATTAGAAAATAGTGAATCTTACTGTAATTTTTCTTTGGGTGTATAATTGATATACAAAAAAATTTAAAAAAATAAGTGACGAGAAACTGCTTCACTGAAAGCTGACAAGCAACTGAATGTATTTTTACGTTCTTTTTAACGAACATTGTTGATGTTCGTGTCCTATGTGTGTAAAAAGCCGAAGATGTTCTTCCCCTGAGGGACATTGTTGCCGACGTCTGGCCATATTGCTGAGAACGCCTTGGACACAAAGTATTTGGATTATACGCCCCTAAAACTCTAACAAAAGCAATATTTTCGACAGAATGTACATTGTGAGGATACATAGGACCTGAGCTCATTTGTAACGCTTCTAGTTTCTTTATAATTTTGAAAACTTCTAGCTTAGATGGCCAATTAAGACGACCATAATCACCATGTAATGGTTGAAAAATGACCACGCTTAAATCACTACTTTTGTAGTCGGTTTTAACTATTTTCACATGTTTTTCGATTGTTAAACTATTCTTAGACGCAAATGGCAACGCTTTCACTAAATAAATAACTTCTCAGATGAAAGATATTTGCTGCCGCTCTTGTCAGATCGATAGTTTTGAACGCATTAAATGGATAACAGGGTATTGATTTATTTATTAGTAGTGGCTTATAAATATTTAAATTAATAATTTAAACAATAGCCTCATTTACATGTTTAATTGGTGTTTTGTTTTTATTTCTTTATATTTTTTACTTCAAAACAAACAAAACATCTGGTCACCTTAAGGTAACATAAATAATATCCCATCACCCTGCCTGTCTGCTCTTATTTAGATATTTTTTAAATCGATTTTGAAAATATAAATCTGTGTGTGTGTATGCGTGTACAAATACCGGGTATAGGCCAATCAAGTGCTCTTTAAATTAACTCATGTCGTACGTACGTAAACCGGTTAATTGTGATACTTTAAATTATAATAAACAGTGTTGCCATAGAAAACAAAAATTATTTTCCTTAATTTCTATGGGAAAAAAATTAAAAATAATTTAATAATAATCTCATCAGTATTGTGACAGTAATAAACGTGAATGTTGTGATACAAAAAGTCTGTTTATGAGCCTTCTTTCACAAAAAATGTATGTACATATTCAATTTCATTTAAAAATAAAAACAATGGCAATACAGTTGTTATGGCTGGTATTCTAAACTCGCTCTCTCTCTCTGTCTAGTGCTTAAACTCCTGCTCATTCCTTATTACTGTGTTTTCTTGCTTTCGAAGTCACATTGTGTTATTTTTGATTGCAATCAATAACAATAAAACGAAATTGCAACAACAAAGGTTAAATAAAAGCAACAACGATAATGAAAAAATACCTACCCCTACGTACACAGTTTGAGAATACGAGTGTGGCGTTTATAAACCGAACTTAATGACTTTGAATATAATATGCCTGCCTGCTTTGCTTGCCTGCCTACTTATATGTTGTTATTGCTTTTGTTGTTTACAAAAATAAGAAGAGAGAGAGAGCATACATAAGATTCAGTTGCATTTTCAAAGCCAGCTAGCCTAGGGCGCCATTCACACACACACACACCCATGCATACACAGAAAACAGTTGTTACTCATTTAAAATGCTGAACTTCTTATTGGAAAATCTTTTTTTTTGTCTGAAAAGGGTTGATTTTTAATGAAATTTTTTCATTGTTTTTAAAAAGCATATGTTTTGTTTTCAAGGCAGTTGTTGTTGTTGTTTTTTTTATAAGGGAAATATTTAGTAAACACATGTGAGTCACAAAAATTATGAAACATTGGCGATTTCAAATAAATTAACGGTTAATCATTAAATATGGAGGGGTTTAGTTTTTACGTTTGAAGAGAGTTGGAGAGCCACACACAGAGAGTCACACTCATACATACATAAATTTTTAATATGCAAATGCAAGTTTGTATTTTTCAAAGCGGGAATTTAACCAGTTTAAGCAATTTGGTGTGTGAAAAGAAATGAAAAGTAAAGCGTGTTTTCGATTTAAAAAAGATTATTTAATTAAAATCAGTTTTTGCTTAATTAAGTCACAATTTAAAAACGCCAAAGACTGTATTAGCATCTGCATTTGTAAATATTTAAGCTGTTAAATGCATAATTAATGTATATTTATTTAATTTTTTTATTTACGAAAAAGGGGGGAATAGCCTTCCTTTCTATAGCTTTTAGAGCATTCAATGTTGCATAATACTTTATATTTTTTTTAGTATGTTGTTTTGTTTTGGTAGTTAAGCTCAAGGTTAAGGTAAAATAAAACTTTTAAAATATTCACTTATAAGTTTGGAAATATTAAAATATGCATTAAAATATGCAACATTAAAATATGCAACATTAAAATATGCAACATCAAGAAATCTCAGCAACCACACTCATTGAATTTTCACTCATAACTTCTGTTGGTTTTTTTTTTTTAATTTTAGGTTCTTTTATACTACTTTTATTGATTAAAATTTAGACATTGTACATTTCATTTCAATAAATTCGTAACGTTGTTATTCAAAAACCCGATTTTGTCTGAAATTTATGTTTCAAGGCATTTTTTTTTTTTTTTTTTTGTTCCTATACAACAGTAAAAATTCTCTCTAAACCAATACAATGGTCCCACGTTGTATTATGAGGTGGACCCTGAAACTAAATATTGCCAACCCCCTGTGGTGGTCCAACATGACTGGCCACTTTTAGATCTCTTATGGACATTATAATCAATGTACTAAGTTCAGAAATTTGAGAGATCATCCCAGCTATGCATCACCGTAATCAACATACGGCCAATCGTATGTAATCGTATAATTTCTTCTGTAAGAGAAATTATAACGGATCGTTCGAATTTGATCGATTCCACAGCGTTATCCCATAATTGAACCTATTTTACGACATGTAATGTCATATTTTCCAAATTCAACTCAAGCATTAAAGCCGGCAAACCATTTATAAAGCCGTAGATACCCTGATTCGAGTATTGCGAGGAAAATATTCATCAGCAATGAAGCTTATTTCTCACTTGGTGATTGTCATGTGTGGGCAGCGTTGCCAGATTTTTTTTTTACAAAAAAAAAACTTGTTTTCTACAAAAGTACCAACATTTTTAAAGGAAATTCCGGAGCCCAATGCCATATGTTGGTGTTTTTTTTTTGCGTTTTTTGTCCGGGACTAATAAAATACACAATATTTTATTTAAAAATGTAAATATTTCCCGTTTTAATACTGAATTTATTGAAAAAAATTTTTAATTAAAATTTTGTGGAAAAAACTTTTTTTTGTTAGAAAACAAATTTAATGAAAACTTTTGAGCATCTCCAAAAACTTGAAAAAAAAAAAATGGAAAACTTGGCAAATGTCAACGCTGTGTGTGGGATTCCCTAAACCCAGAAGAGATTGTGAAAAAGCTATTGCATCTGGAAAAATTGTTTATCAAGACTTTTCTGTTTTCTTTTTGTCTCTTAATTATTATGTTATGGTTAGACATCCGGATAACTATTTATCTTACAAATTTCAACTCATGCCACAAATATGTACATTAGATTCCTTGCCCTCTCTCTCTGCACTCTCTGTTCAGTTTGTTATAAAAATTGTCACCACTTTTTAAGATGGTTGAACAATATTTTTTTGTCTCTTAAACCACTGGATTAATAGTGTTCATCTTACAAATTCAATTTTACCTACAAATACATATATTTCTCTCTTAATGTTTTAGCTATTTTTCTTTTTCTAATGTTTTCATAAATTCACCACAATATCATTTTAACTATTATTCCTCTCTCTCTCTCTGTAGTGTTATTAATACTTCACCACTTTAGAAAATTGTTTACCCAATGTCTGTCCGTTGGTTCTTAACTCAACACAAATGGTATTTCTCTTTCAACTTTACAGCAAAAATTTTAACATTTTATAAGATTGTTTACAGATGTTTCATTGTGTTTTCTTCTTTTTTCGTTTTTTTTTTTATTAAATTCACCACAATATTATTTAAACACAATCTCTTTCTCTCTCTTTCTGTCTTGCTACAAAAATTACACCTCTAGCATAAATACATATATGGTGGTAAATACATCACCATATCATTTCAACAACAAATGTCAATTCAAAACATAATCACATATTATGTCGATCTTTGCCATTGTCTTTATCTCTCCTTTTTGTTACAAAAATTACACTTATTTGGTGAATTGTTTATTAAAATATTTCTGTTTACTTCTGTCTATTAAGCGACCATAAATATGTACATACATATGCATGGGTTGGTAAATTCACCACAATATCATTTGAACTGTGCACTCAAATACATACATTTCACGTTCTCTCTCTCTCTCCTTGTTACAATAATTTCACCACCAGGTTTTATCAATCTGTTCGTACCTATAAAAAATTAAAACTTTAAACCAAAAAAATCTGTTTTTTTTTTTATTGATATTGTTAATGTTTTTTAACTAAAATTTTAACTGTTTTTCGTTTGATTATTATTTTTTGCAGATGGTTTATTGCAACCACAACAACAACACAGCCTAACCAAAGATTATACCACATTAAAGGTAGTAAACAAACAACAATATGCAGCAACAACGACACCAAAGGCAATTGCTTCAAATACAACAAAGCCGGCAAAAATAAATTATATTAAATCATCATCATCATCATCATCATCATCAACAACATCACCGTTATTGACGTCGCCATTGTGTTCGTCTTCGTCGCCACTTAAAGAAAAGGCAGAAAGATTGTTTGGAGGTCAATATACAGCAACAACCAAAGAAGAGATCTTTATACAAACACAACAGCAACAGCAACAAAAACATAATTTTAAAAAAGAAAATCATACAGAAGAAATGGCAGAAAATAATATAAAAACTAAAGAGCAGGAGCAAGAATTTATACAAGCAGCAGCAGCAGCAGAAGAAGAAGTAGAAGAAGCAGAAACATATGAAATGTTGAAAAAAACCAAAGAAATACAAGAAGAGCTACTAAATGAAGAACAAATAAATGAAACAGCAACAATAATAATAAAAACTTCTGATATTACAAATAAACAACAACTACAACAACAAACGGCAACTCGTTTAACGGGTTCTACTTGTACAACAACTCATACTTCTTCATCAACATCATCGTCGTCATCGTCATTATTATTAACGAAGAGAACGACCGCCATTAACAATGAATATGAGAGAGAGCATTTAGCCAGCCATTTTAGTGGTAGTGGTATTGGTGGTGGTGGTGGTATTAACAGCCATAGTCATAGCATAACTGGAGCAAATGTGAATATTGTAAATCAGTTGCTTACTAAATGCGAGAGTGAACGTTTAGTATGCGCGGTAAATACAACAACAACAACAGTGAATAATACGAATAATTCGACGACGGGATATTCAAATAATTATTTTAATAATTTAAATAGTAGCGTTAGTGCAACCATTGGTGGTAATACAGGTGTTAACAATAATAATAGCAACAACAACAGCAGCAGCAGTAGTAGTAGTGGCGTTGGTAATAATAGTGGTGGTTTAAATAGTGTTAGTGTTGCCAATGTGGTGAAAATATCGCAAAAATTACAAGAAAATCAATTTATTAAAAACGAACAACAACAATTACAGCAACAACAACAACAGAAAAAAATTCTAAGATATCAAAAGTTTAATAATACAACAGCAACAACTGCTACAGCTGTTGGTGGTGGTGTTGGAGTTGGAGTTTTGGATTTAAAATCTCCCACCCGGACATTTTTAACAACATCATCATCGTCAACATCATTATCATTATCATCGCCAACATCTTCAGTCACAGCGGCAGCAGCAGCAACAGCATCAGCATTAGCATTAGGAGGAGGCTTTAACAGCAACTGTGCAATTAAAAAGAAAATGGTGGCCGTACAAGAAATGAAAAAATCCACACAGAACAGTGCCACACATTTGCATCCCATTAGCACAACATGCAACAATAGCCAACAACAGCAGCAGCAACAACACCAACAACAACAACTAAATCGTGCTTTAGCCACTAATCGTGGCGTTATTGTAGGAGGTGGTGGTGGTGGCGTTGGCGGCATTAACAATCCAGCAACAGATTTAGACACCAGCGAAGATTTAAGTTATGGCCCCGGCATAGTTTCCAAACTGAGATGCCGTTATTTAAGTTTAGCTTTGAGAGAGTCTATGGAACAGCAACGCTTAAATAAAGATCATTTAAGGCGTTCAACCAGTTTAAGTAATTTACTTGATAACACCACTGAAGATGATGATGATGATGATGAAGAAGAGGAGGAGGAGGAAGATTTAATAGATGGTGAGGTTGTAGCCGGTGATACAGAACAAAGCAATGAAAACAAAGATCTGTATAATCACCATCATCTCCAGATGAATAAGAAAACTTCAGGCATTTTAAAGTCTTCTTTAAACAATGGTCAGGAGAAGCGTTTCTCCTCTACTACACACAACAGCCAGGGTTCAAATGGTGTGGGTGTTACCTTTACAGAGACAACGTTTACAAAAAGATCACGCCACTTAAAACGTGGTAATGATTCTTTGAAAAGAGCCCGTTCGGTAGAGGCTTTGTTAAGTGAAAAGTCACCTTGGCAGGTAAGAGCCAATAATTCGACAAATTGTGGTGTTAGCATTGAAGATAAAATACTAAATGCACGAGAAAGGCTGCATCAGGGTACAGATCATATGCCGCCCAAACGTTTAACTTCGATTATAGATGATACCGAACGGCCACCACCCGATTTGGTTAAGCAGACTTTGAAAAAATTTGAGGCCACCGCCAATCGTCGTCCTCGTCTCAATAGTCGCAGTAATTCCAAAGGAGATGTGGCCAGTAAAGTGGAAACATTTAAAAACATTGAGAAAAAGCAAAAACCGGTGGTAAATTATCCGAAACCTATAAGTCCAACCAAAAAACTACAAAAACCTTTGAAAACTTCAACGCCTCAGGCAAATGATTTGTTGCAATCACCTATCGGGCGCAAAGTAATGGCCACAGCCAATGCCATTAGCAATAATTTGTCTGGGGCAAATGATACAGCAACCATAGCTCCCTTAAAGAGTGGTGGTGGTGGCAGTGGTAACACTTTATCCGAACATACACCGGACATTATACCCAGGCAAACGCAAACGCAAACACAAACACAACAAACAAAATTCACCACAAACGAAAGAGATTTCAAACAGAATAAAGAGTTATTTGCTAGCAAAGAGAAACCCTCAGTGGTCGATATTTTAAAGAGAGGTGGAGAACATAATAAAGAGAAAACGGATGTGGTGAGTTCACCCGTAACTGCTTTAACAAAAGAGTTTAGCAAATTTAAAATCAGCAACAAAAGCGATAACTTTTGTAGCTTAGGCAGCAGCAGCAGCAGTGTTAGCAGTAGCAGCCTTAACGATAATCGTGAGAGTGAGAGTGTTAAAGATGGAGGTGGTGGTGGTGGTGTTAGTGGCAGCGTTGACTTTAATATTGGTGACGCATGCCAACGCCATAATAAATATCCATACAATAATAGCAACAACGATGAAACCACAAATCAACAACAACAGCAACAGCAACAAGAATTAAATATTAACACTCTTAAAAACGAAAACGATAAGATTATTAATAATAAAACAACAAAACAAATCAACAATGAAACATCGTCGATGCCGATGTCGTCGTCGCCGTTATCGTCGTCGTCGTCTTCTATTGCCGCCAACGCCACGATCGAAATGAAAAACGAAGCAACAACCGTTAAAAATTATGAGAATTTATTAGTTAAGACTGCAACGGCTTCGCCTCCTGCCAGTAGTAGTGATTTAAGTGATGGTGGTAACGAATACGACGTTGAAGACGTAGAATACGGTGGTAATACGGAAACGAACGCAACAATAAAACGTATAACGCGCACGGCACTCGATAATATTGCTAAAGCGGGCTTTACCCAACAATTTAAATTCAATAACTCCCAACAACAACAACAGCAAAGCACTACAATCAACAGCTCCTCCTCCTCCTCCTCAACATCATCGCCCCTGAATGCGGGCAAACAAATTGGTGTAATACGTCCACTGCTCAATACACAAACAGCAACAACAACAACAACAAAAACATCATTGGATAACAATATGGAAACATTAAACCATACCCACAACAGCACCTCAACCACATCACCCTTAACCTCACGTGAAATTGAAAAGAATCGAATAAATGATATGAAAAAGTCCACGTCCACGTCCTCTTCCTCCTCATCTCCCTCCTCAACTAGTCTAGATAATGTGATTAAATCATCGCCTGTAACTGCATCTGCAACATCGGGTGTTGGCAGTTCAACAGGTTTTTCAGATGTTGATACGGTTATAAGTGCTACTAATAGCCCCTTGTGGGCCATGCGCAAACGTCGCCAAACACCACCAGCTGCTCCAGCCGAAAATACCACAATGGTATTCAATTTCTCTAATCGCAAAGAGGTACCCGACTACATAGATAACGATGGTGTTATATTTCGTCGTAAACGGGAATTGCCAAAGGTAAGTCCACACTTTTCTTTTTCCTTTGTCTTTACTTAAGTTTATAACACGTCATGTTTTTTTTTCTTTAACGTGTAAAGTTTTTAAAATGATCTTGACAATGAAAACAGTTCTTTGAAAGCGTTTAGAAACAGTTGCATAAAGCAGACAGAAACAAACAAATTGCAATGAAGGTCAGGAAAGTAATAGAAAAAGTGTGATCTTGAATCAGTGAAAACAATTGTTGAAAACTTTTGTTAGAAACAGTGTTAAAGAGGCAGAGGGGGGGGGGGGGCGGACACCATTTTGTAATTCTTTATTGTATCTGAAAAATGCAAAAATCCCTGTGTCAAATATGGAACAATGCGCCTTTTATTTCAACGGACTGGCAACGTTATGTTTGGATTAATTTATACTTTACTAGCCGTACCCTGTGCGCGTTGCTACGCGACCAACTAAAACAAATTTGAATCATTTTATTGATTTTGTTCATTAAAAAAAAAAATGTACATAAACTCTAAAAATGTAGAGGTTTTAGATTATGCGCATTTATTGAAGTGCTGTCGGAAATTGGTAATACCAACTTAAAAACCTTCGTCGGCTCATGCGCAACAACTTTGCTAAAGATCATAACATAATCAAATGCACAGTTTACGATTTAATTAATTTTCAGTAATTCTCAGTGGCGCCACTTGTCGAAAATTGGTCATACCAACTTATAAGCCTTCGTCGGCTCATGCACAACAACTTTGCTAAAGATCATAACATAATCAAATGTACAGTTTACGATTTAATTCATTTTTAGTAATTTTCAGTGGCGCCACCTGTCGGAGATTGGTCATACTAACTTAGAAACCTTCGACGGCTCATGCGCAACAACTTTGTTAAAGATCATAACATGATCAAATGCACAGTTTTCGATTTAATTCATTTTTAGTAATTTTCAGTGGCGCCACCTGTCGAAAATTGGTCATACCAACTTATAAGCCTTCGTCGGCTCATGCGCAACAACTTTGCTAAAGATCATAACATAATCAAATGCACAGTTTACGATTTAATTCATTTTTAGTAATTTTCAGTGGCGCCACCTGTCGAAAATTGGTCATACCAACTTATAAGCCTTCAAATGCATAGTTTACGATTCTATAAGGTACATAAAAACATACATTAATTTTTATATATACTATATATATATAGATTTATGTTTTGTTTGTCAAGTTCTAGAATCTTAGTGTTGATTTGTTATTGTAATTTGATGTTTGTTTATTCTATGCCCGTAAATACTTTATTGTTTTCTTACTTTTTATAATTCTCGTTCTGTTGTAACTAACTTCTTTTCATACGTTGTAAAAATTCAACTGAGATTCCTGTTAGTGATCTAATATCATAATGTATTCCCGTAGGGAACCCACTCACCAGTTTTTGGGCTTATTGAGTGCCAACAGCGAGCAAGTTCATAAATAGTTTTAGTTACGTAGCACAACTCTACATATCACCCGAACAGTTCTAATCCATTTCACGGACCCTTCTTCCGATGAGTCCCTAGGGCTAGTAGATTGATGGTTTCTAAACAAACCAATCTAATAATAACTCCCATCATTCCTAAGGCTCCTAAGAGGACACCTTTGAATAACGGTCCAATTGCGACTTTCAAAAGATAGATCCAATGGCTCTTAAGGCGATTATTTATTGCTTTAAATAATCATAGGGGGGCTGTCAGAAATCGTTTCAGTTCCATTAAACATGCCAGAGAAATAGGTGATTCGTCTATTGGTTCTATGATAACAGAGTTTCCATTTGTCGTTGCTTAGAAAAGATATTATCCTTTACATGACAGATTGGTACTTTGAATATAATCGAAATATAAACGATATCTGCTCGTTAAGGTTGGATTAGTTTAAATTTTTTTTATATATTTCTCCAGAAAGGGACTGATTTTTGCTTCTTTTTTCATTTTACTTCAACGCAATTAATTTGAAACACAAATATTGTTTATTTAACAGCTAATTTATAGCAAAGGGCTGTCTGTCGGTTTGTGATTTTCTTAAAACAAATCGATCATTAAAATGAAAGTGATCGTTAAAGTCAAACCACAAGCCAAGTTACTAAACGAAAACAAGTTTTCTAATGAGCGGCGTCTCTCAATCGCGTCATAGCCAAGAAAACTTATATAAAAGATCTCGAAAAAAAAAAAAAAAAAAACGATAATTAAAAACCAATTAAAAATTTAAACAAAATTTAAATGTTTTTTTTTTTAAATTGAATTTATTTCTATTTGAAGTATTTTTTTTTTGTATAAATATCGTAGAAATTTTACAAAGTTATTCAAATACAGACAGACAGCCACCAGCATAATCAGATTACACGCGAAAGAAATTATGGCGCGATTAAAATGTGTAACAAAAAAAGAAAATATTTGGTAAAAAAAAATTTTTAAAACAATTTATTGGAAAAAAAAGGGTTGAGGTCGCTTCCAGGCTTTTCTTTTAATATTAAAAACAAATTCCAAAAATAATTTAAAGAATTCCAACTAAATTTAATCAACAATTCTTATTAATATAACAACAGAATGAATCATTTTCTTAATGGTTATAATAAAATTATTACATTATAAACTACACTGTGCTACAAAAGTTTAATCGAAAGATATATGCATGTAAAGGTTTTCATATAGCAAATGTACAGGATGTAATAAATTTGTTGAAATATTCTTATTTTGGACAATAACCTTGACTTTGGCTCGGCTTTTACCAGTGCTTCCTAATTCGAATTTAATCAGTGCACCCCCCCCCCCCCCCCCGTTCTATTAGCGTATCTGCCATAAGATATCTTTTTTCCTTTCTAATATCGTTTAGTTCTCTTCTACTTATGTTTTATAAACACCACAGCACTATTTGGGGCTTCTTATTTTAAATCACAAAAGTTGTTGACCTGTTCACCTTCACCGAATTTCGTTAGTCAGATTTCTCATCTAGAAGAAGACGAAGAAGAAACACATAATACATGTAGTATATTTACACCTTCAATCGAATCGAAAAAAAAAACTGCTTACAACTCGTCGGATCGTTGTACCTAAGAGATACCCTCTGGATTGAGACATGAAGATGTCATGTCAGTATTACCCAACTCACTTACTGAAGTTGAAGTCGCCGTAGTTTAGTAGGTAATGTGTTGGCTTATTAGACGTGAGGCCACGGTTCAAACTCCAGGTTAGACATCTCCAACAAAATGAAATATGACAAAATATTTCTTCGGTGACTTCCTCTCAACAGATATCTGCCAAAAACTCGTAGGGCCATTATTACAACTTGCCGTTAACTAAAGTGAGCCTTAAGCTAAAGGGAGGATCATCCTACCTTTAACTTTTAAAGTTAAGTTTATGTTTAAACTTGCCATACCTAACTTGCCGTTAACTAAAGTGAGCGTTAAGCTAAAGTGAGGATCATCCTACCTTTAACTTTTAAAGTTAAGTTTATGTTTAAACTTGCCATACCTAACTTGCCGTTAACTAAAGTGAGCGTTAAGCTAAAGGGAGGATCATCCTACCTTTAACTTTTAAAGTTAAGTTTATGTTTAAACTTGCCATATTATATATTATTTTTAATATGGCAACTTCAAATATAAACAAAATGAGCAAATACAATAGAAAAGTGGTCCTTCGTTGTCAAAAAACTTGTTTAATTGAGCTGTTATATCGACATTGCTCCGGCAATGTACACTTAGAACGTTATAGAATGGAGGCGTCGATATAATATATTATTTTCAATATGGCAACTTCAAATATAAACAAAATGAGCAAATACAACAAAACAAAGGAAGGCCGCCGTTGCCACTGCTTTTAAAAATAACTTGTTTAATTGAGCAGTGTTATCGCCATTGCTATGGCATTGTCATATTTTTGAAAAAGTTAACTTTATGATATCATTAGGTTGTAATAAGGAAACGAAGTTAAAGGCGACTTTAAAGCCCACTTTAGCTAAAGTTACCTTTAACTAAACCCAACTTAAACGGCAAGCTGTAATAATGGGCCTTAATGTAATAAAGATATTTAGTAAATTAATTCAAATTTACAGGAGAACAGAAATAAAATGGTCCTGCTTATTGCAGAAAATTATTTGAAAAAATAATAGATTGGCCATAAGGGATATTTAGAGTTTTGCGATTACCAAGTAGAGTCACTGTAGTTTGTTAAGAACTAGAGTAGAGGTGAAGGGAATTCACTTTGTGTAGCATAGATTTGGTTTAAATTTGTATTAAAAATCAGGCATATATTCGTTGTAGCCCGGTGTTTGTAACATTTTTTTCCTCGCGATTTCTTATCAAACTTTCAACTTTAATTTTATTTTTTATTTTATTTCGTATTTTTATTTTTATGACCGTAAAATAGTAGTGAGTCAGTCGTTAATGACAAAGAGAAGTGAAATTAATTCTTTATTTAACGTTTTTTAATTCTTCATTTAAATGATTTTCTTTCATTAATTTTTTTTTTTTAATTTTGCTTTTATTATTTTTAAAGAATTTGAAAAAAGAAATCCTTTTTTGTACTTTTTTTCTGTCTCGATAATTATAATCGAATGCTTTATAGCGTGATATAATAATAAATGCTTGACTTTTTAATAAAAAAAAAAAATAAAAAAAAAAAATAAAAAAAAAAAATAAAAAAAAAAAAAATAAAATAAATAAATAATAAAACACTAGCAAATAATGAAAGATAACATTACTGTTTCTGTGATAGTCTATAAAAAAAAGTATTCGTTAACTGATAATAAATAAAAAAAAAGAAAAGAAAAATAAATAAATTGAGTCAAGCACTTAAGCGTAGTAGTAACTGAAAGGCAAATTTTTTTTTGGAAATCCCCTGTAAGATAAAATAGCAGGCTTTTTATGTGCTAAGAACGATAGGAACGATATTTTTACAATGACAGTCAGTATATACCAGTCTATAGCTGCAACGAGCAGCAACTTGTTCAAATTAGGCTCATGCTGACATTTTAAGGGCATACGTTACTACCTTCAAGTTTTGTAGGTTATAAGCTAGTACATCGGCTTGAAGTCGCCGTAGTCTAGTAGGTAGTGCGTTGGCTTATTAGATGTAATGCCAGGGTTCGAGCCCCAGGCCAGACATCAAAACAAAATACAAAAAGTATTTCTTCGGCGATTTCCTCTCAGCAGATTTCTGGCAAAAACTCTGAGTGTAAATTGAAAAATTGCCGTGAAAAGCTTCGCAAACAAAAAAAAAAAAAAAAACCTGTCGTTCGAAGTCGACTTTAAACTGTAGGTCCCGACACTCATGTATAAAATTAACGCACACAACATAAGTGGTGTGAGAAGCTAGGTCGTAATCCTGACTAAAGGGTTGTAATGACCAATTATGTATGTATGTATGTAAGCTAGTATATCTGATAACTTATAAGACTTTCTTAAGGTCACATTTTTAATTGGATTTCAATTTATAGAAGAAATGATTTTTAAGTTGAAATTCCGACAGAATAGGACAGTCACACTGAATGTAGATCACACTACCTTCATTCATCCACGTTCAAAAATTAATTTTGCTCAATAGAAAGTTGACCTCAATGCCGATATCTACTGATTTTTGCACTAAAAACCTATCTCGCCTCGATATTATCTTTCATCAGAGTGTTATGTAACCATAACCTCTTACGTTGTTGGAGATAATCATCGCTTGTTTGATTGCGAAAATCATTGCCAACTTGCACAGAATTGAAGTTCTATCGTCAAACTTTACTCATTTACACGCCCAAGGCAGTTTCATTGGTGAGGCTAGGCAACTTGTAAAGTATGAAGTTCATTGCCACATAGAAGTTTCTAATGCTTACTCAATCGCATATTGAGACCAGTAATAGGAAGAGTTATTTTACGTTCGATTTCCAAACTAATATCATAGGAAACAAATCAAGGCAAACAAAATTCTTGACAACATCGAAATTATACCTTAGTTGCCTCGCTCGTAAACGGGAATTCCAAATGCCAGAGAGAATCTGTCTGTGCTACAACTCGGCAGACCATAATGGGTCACAAAAGACCATCTCAAGTGACTCAAGCATTCTTAAAGGCAACCTTCGCAAAGTGGAAGGGCAACCTTCGCATTCACTGATTATCGTATCAAATATAGACATGAAAAAATCGGGTCCTTTCTCAGCATAACCTATGATAAAATGAAAAACTCAAATCAGCACATACTTTTCTTTGATTACCCAAAAAACTCTCAGAGAGAATAACATTAATGAGAAGTTTAAGGCTCCTCACACTATACATTCTCACAGACAACTTTATTTCTAAGCAGCGTTAGATGGCAACCCTATTATTTTAGAACTTGCTAAAGATAACAAATTAATTGCTTGACAGGAAAAACTTGACTTATGACACTGACGGCTAGATGGTATAGCAGTGTGAAAGATAAGGCCCCACATGGGTTAAAGGCACACTACCCATTGTGACAGTCAATATAGTACATCCAATATCAAACTCCCAATAAAAAACTGAATCAAAGTAAAGGATTTAGTTGAAAAATAAAACGTTAGATGGCGGATCCGATATTTCGTTTAATCAAAAGCTATTTAAACAATTTAAATTGTAAATTCCCCCTCCTCCTTTGTATTCCTTAAATAGGAATAAACTGTATGAGTATTATTAAAACACAATCTTTATTGTGGCACTAAGAATAGCCAAGATAATAGCCAGCAAGTCAGCCTTTAGTTAGTTAGTCACAGTGACATTTCTCAATAAAAATTTAAACCTTCTTCTTCTATTCACTCTACTCTATTGCTGCTTACAGGCCTGCCTGCCTGCCTGGCTGCCTTATCATTCATAATGCAGCAGTGCAAAACGGTGGACGACGGGCAATGGGCGACGTGCGTCGTACGACGAATGAAAGGAAATGCTGTCACAATCATATTTTATTTATTACAATATTAAAAATAATATTACAAAAACACAAAAACACAAAAAAAAT
Source organism: Sarcophaga caerulescens (assembly GCA_927399465.1). Classification (NCBI taxonomy): domain Eukaryota; kingdom Metazoa; phylum Arthropoda; class Insecta; order Diptera; family Sarcophagidae; genus Sarcophaga; species Sarcophaga caerulescens. Next base: position 111,676,108 of record OV656873.1, on the reverse strand, counting down.
AAACCAAACAAAATTATTTATTATTTGTGTGTTTGGAGTAGAGAAACTAAAAGAGCGTTTATCGACATAAATTGATTGCCTTAAATGCCCTGCTCGTACATAAGCTCAGTCTCAGTCTTTTATTGTTGTGATAGTATGCTTTGGAAATGCATTTTTTTTTTTTTTTTTTTTTTTTTTTTTTTTTTTTTAATAAATTCAAACATATTTGGAGATTTTTTTTTTTATAAATTCGTTATTAAACTTCACTTTATTTTTTTTGTTTGTTATTATTTTTGGTTTATTGTTGTTGTTGTTTATTGACACATATTTGGTTAAGAAATAAATGATAAACGAGTTGTTATTTTTGTTTCTCTGTGTTTATCTTTTAAAATTAAAAAATTAAAAAAAAAAAAAATTATTTAAGAAATTGCGTCACAGTCATATTGCCTGCCTACTTCCGTAGTTTATAAAAAAATTAAAAACATTTTATTGATATTCTTTTCTCTCTTTGCTTAAATACATATTTTGAAAAAAAAAAAAAAAAAAAAAAAAAAAAAAAAGTTCTTTCAAAATCGTTTCCTTGTTCTTTGTTTGAAGTTTTATATTTAAAACGAGAAGAACCAAGAGTAACTTACTCGAATAAATGTACGCAATTAAAGTAAAAAGTTTTCTATCGGGCTTCGTGAATAACTCTAGGATCGTTAGGGAATGTCGCCGCTGTCTTGACCTTCTCTCGGAGCGCTTCACCAGTGTCTCTCTGGTGTGGGTCCCTGGGCACAGTGAAATTCCGGGAAACTGTAGGGCCGACGAGCTCGCCAGAGCTGGTGCGCTCCTTCCGGAATCCTCTTCTGTTGAATTGGGTATGCCACTTGCCTCGGTCAAGCTGACCATTGTGCGGAAGTTCTTTCGGGACGCCAACCTATCCTGGGTCAATGAGGAGTCCCGCTCCACCGCTAGACTCATCTGGCCCAAGATGGATAGAAGGCGAACCAACCAATTACTTGGTCTCGGTCGTGATGTCATCTCGACTACAGTGGCCGTGCTTACAGGTCATTGCGTCATGGGTAGACACGCGGAAAGAATGAGGCTCCCTATCAACGATTTCTGCCGTGGATGCAGGTCCGCTGAGGAAGAGGAGACTGTTGTTCACTTTCTTTGTCAGTGGCCGTCTCTTGCTAGGTGTAGATTAGGTTATTTGGCTCCCCATTCCTTATCAGCTTAACGGAGCTATCATCTATTGACATCAAGGATATAGCTTCTTTCTGGCTGGTTTTCCAGTGCGGCGTAGTCGTGCAGCCTTGCAACTTCTTCCTTTTCCTTGATTTTGGTGGAACTTGGTTAGTACAGGGACTGCGTTCACCCGTGGCATTACAACGGGCCGCTATGCGTGCTCAAGTGAGCTTTGTGATATCAAAGCTACCACTCCGACCTAAACCTAAAGTGAAAAGTTTGCTTGCTAGCCCTGCTAACAATTATCCCATAACGCCATAAATATCCAGCAGCATGGACACCTGAGTAATGCTACTGTAGTAAAACTGGCTCATCTATGTATAAAGCCTCAGAACTCATAGGAGCAGAATTGTAATTGTTAAAGAGAACGACCAAAGGTGTTTTGTACCACTGGGGTAAACTAAATGCTTTAATCATTGCGAAACTATCTGAGACGGCCACATCGTTGTAACATTGACGGCGTATATTTCCGCTCGGTAGACAATTTTACAGAATTAAACTACGTTTGGAAATAACCATCAATGTGGCGCAGAATCTAGGTTTATAATAACTCTTTAAATGCGTTCAAATATTAATTCATTGTTAACTTTAACAGGGCTTTCGTTTTTATATAAAAAATTTTAATTATTTTTAATTTAAATTCTGTTAAACGTGTTTTACGTGGTTTGCTTTGCATATTTTCTGTTTGTAACTCTATTTCTTTGTTTCTGTCTGTTACTTATGCTCTCTTTGATCTTGGTTTTAAAAATTGTTCTAACTCTCTCTCTCTCACTCACTCGCTAACGAGTCACTCTTTGTTCTTGTTTATTTTTTTTTTTTTTGTAAACAATCAAACTTTTAGTGCGAAAAGTTTATTAACCACACTTTGTTGCTGTTAATAAATGCGAATCTATTTCGTTAAAACAGTAACACAACAGCACGAAGGCTTGCATACATAAATCTAAACAACAGCAACAACAACAACTATATACGATACTTAAATCACACGACAAAACTAAACATGTTTTTAATAAGAAACAAACAACAACAAAGGCAAGCAAAATGTAAATAAAAGGAAATCATATAAAAAAAAAAACAAAATTCTTAATAACAAAGCACAAAATGACTGGAAAACAATAACAACAACAAAACGTACGTGTACATGAGAACATACAAAGGGCGAGAGCGCATAAGAGGAGAGTACATACATACATATGTATTAAAATAAGAATCTTTTTTTAGGTAAAAAATTAAAGAAGACTCTCTGTATGTATTTCTAAATGACTGTGTTACAAAGACGAGAGAAATAAAAAGAAAGAAAATTAAATAAAAGAAAAGGTTGAAGTAAAAACTAAAAAGATACATAAATAAAAACGAAAAATCAAAAGGAAACATAATAATGAAGAATTTATGTTCGTGTTACAATACATAGGTTGTTGTTGTTGTTGTCTTTACAGTCTATAGTCTGTTATTTTGGTACAACAGGTTTGTTTCTTTCATTCCTTTCTACTTTTTTTTTTGTTGTTATTGTTTTCCTTAGGAGAGGGGGGGGGGGGGTAAAAGGGGATAATGTTACACAGTCAAACAAACAAAGCTGTTCTGCAGCATAGAAGAAACTAAACAACGAAATGGTAAATCATAATAAAATTTTACAGTGTGGCCTACTTAGAACAATCTAAACAGCTAGAATATATAAAAAAGTTGTTAAAAAATATAATGAAAATTATAACATAAAAAATTTGTTTAACAATAAAAACTGTTTAAAGAACATATTTTCCATGATTTTAACTATTTAAAGTATGTATCAGAATATTTACTTTTCATTTTAAACGTTATAACTATTTGTTCTTAAAATAAGAGAAACGCTAAATTGTCTTCACTTTCAAAGTCACTTTAACTGCAAGTTTTATTTTAAAATACAAAAATTCCTGCATTTTATAGGCAAACTAGTTCTGTGTTTATGACTCGTATATAAACCAGACTTTTTTCTTTTAATAAAACAACAACAAACACAAAAAAAAGTATTTTTTTTATTGTTTAAGAACACTTAATTATGTTTTCTACTTTAGAACCTTTAAAACAGGCTTTTTGCTTGTTAAATTGATTTTTTTTTATAATTTAACAATAAAGGGTTTTGAATAATTTGCTGTTTTGTTTAATAAAAAATTTTTAAAAATTATTTTAAAATAGGAGAAAATAATGCAAATATCAGAATATGTATTTTTTTTTATTTTCCTGAGTCATGATAATGCAGCTTTTTTAAAGCAAACTTTTCATTATTAAAAAGAAATTAATCCTAAAAACTTATATAATTTTAATTCATAAATAATTATAGGAAAATTAAAAATAAAATTAAATTTTTTTTATTAACAAAAATCATAAAATTTTTTATAAATATTAATAGACATTGCAAAATAAAAATATATTTTAAAAAAGGCAAGAAATATAAATAAAAAATTAAAATGAAATTGAAGAAAAAGATTATTAAAAAATTAACAATAGAAACATAAAAATATTACTAGATTTAAATATAAATAAAATATTATCTAATATATAAAATTCTCGTGTTAGTGGTTAAACTTCTCCGAAATGGATCGACCGATTTTCATGAAATTTTGTGTGCATATCGGGTAGGTCTGAGAATCGGACAACATCTATTTTTCATATCCCTAAATGTTAAGAGGGCGTGGCAAATCGTTAATTGATGAATATTTGGGTACATATTGATCGTAGACGAATGCAATTTGGTGGGTAAGTTCGTAGAGTCGATATCGACAAACTCACCAAAAATGGGCATGTCAACCGTCCCCATTTAAAAGATACCTATAAGTCGGCCAATTCGATGTTTTATAACTACATACATATGTACATATATAACATGTATGTCTGTCTGTTAGTTTTTATTTTGCAGCGAGTACAACAACTACTACTTCGTCAGCGCTACCCATGATTCGGGCCTCTTATTGTTATTCTTTGTATGCCTCACCTAAATAACGTACCGATTTCGATTAAATTTTGAACTAGATAGATATATCCACACACTTATAGTAAGTTAGTTATTTTTATATACATAACTGTTTTAAGCATCGTATTATAATAAATATATATAGTGACCTGTTTTGGGCAATAAAAAATATCTATTTTGGGCGGGATGAAGTTCGCAGGGTCAGCTAGTATCTTATATAATAAAAACCATAAAAACTTTAATTTATAATAAAAAAAAAATATGTAAATAACCAAAAATAAATAAATAAAATAAATAGAAAAATAAAAACAAAAAATATTTATTTATTATTAAAAACAATAAAAAATATTTTAATTATAATAAATACATCTAAAAACTCATAAAAAACAAAACAATATAAAAATTAACATTGAAAATTAAAAAAATATATATATTTTAAAACATAAATTACATATTGAAAATTTCAACACACAATAAAAAAGAAGCAAATAAAAAAATTATAAATAATAATAAAAAAAATAATAGTAAAAAATAATAGTAAAAAATAATATTAAAAAATAATAACAAAAAATAAATTATAATAAAAATTACAAAAAAAAAAAAACAGAAATTTAAAATAAAAATATATAAAATTTAACAATAAAAGATAATAAAAAAAGAACATTTGATTAATTAATAAAAAAAAATATATATGTGTATAATACTATATAGTATATATTAAATTAAAAAAAAATTATAATAATTATTAAAAAAAATTACAAAAAAATGTTGTAAAAATTTACAAGAAAACCAATAAAATATAAAAAAAGTTTGAAATGAAAATAAATAAAAGTTAATTAATTAACAAAAGTAGAAATATATTATAAATATTATTTAATCAACGACTAAAAATTACAAATAAAAAATACTAAAATTAAAATTATAAATAAAATATACAAATATAAAAAATATATAAATAAAAATGTTATAAATTATTTATATACAATAAATAAAATCAAACCTAAAAAAGTAATAAATAATAAATAAAAAAGTAATATAAAAATATGCAAAAAAATAATAATAAAATAATATTTTAATAATAAGAAATACGAATAGTATTAAAAATAAATAATTAAAAGAAAACATTTAAGTTAAAAAAGTGATAGAACAGAAATTATAAATGATTAAATTTGAAATAGGAAAAGAAGGTATAAAAATGATTAATAAAAATATATATACACAAATATATAAAAAGTTGATTACCTAATTATAAAGTATAATTTAAAAAAGTGAAAAAGATATAAAAATGATAACACAATTCTAAAAAATATTTTTGAACATTGAATTAAAAAATAATAAAAAATATAATTTACACGAAAAAAGTAATAATAATACAAATATTTACTGTAATGCAATAAAACACAAATATTCAAAAATTAATAAAAATAAATTCAAAACTAAACTAAAAAAATCAAAAATAATGAAAAAAAAAAAAATTAAATAGAATGTATAAAAATAATAATAAAATCAATAAAATAATAATAATAAAATAACAATACACTCAGGTCTCGTTTTATGCGATAGATGCGTTCCAAAAAAAATCGCATAAATTAAATTTTAATTCGTTCCAAATCCTGAAAAACCGCATAAATTCAAATTTTAATTGAAAAATCAAAGTAAAATCGCATAAAAAAATCAACAAAAGTATATTTATTTCATTTTCTTAAACAGTAAAAACAAAAGCTTCTGAAAAAAATAAACAAAAATAAAATATTAATTCATTATTTACAGAAAAAACAAAATGTTCCAAAAAATAATAAATAAATAACAAACTGAAGTCTATAATTATGAATGTACGTTCAATCATTCTGCATCGTTTTGGAATTGGTTAGACGTCACTTTTATCATTACATACCTATAGTCCATAAATACATATGTAGGGGACTAGATCAACGAATTTTTAGAAAGTTTAATTGTGTCTTCTGAATAAGAGTATTAAAGTGCCAGTTATTAAAAAGGAGCAGCTCCTTTAAATAAAAGATTCTTTAAATCATAAGTAAGGATTGACTTTTGAAGGCTTTTATTGGCATAGTTAGAGCAATCTGATGCTAATCAATTGCCTTTCCAATTGGAAACAAACTAGAACTATTGATTTTCGCAAGCTATTCGTCATAGAGATCTGATAGTATTAGGTGTCAGGCTCAAACTACAGCGTACATTCACAAGAGATTCCCATATAAAAAAGCTTTTCAAACCGCGGGGAAGTCACTGCCGCATTCTGAATCAACAGCTTTGGTCATTACAACCCTTCAGGTAGGATTATCAATAATGATTATATCAGTGGTGCAAACTTAGTTTAATTTAAAAATGATGCAAAAGTTTAAAAAGTATCATAACATTTTAAAATGTATAAAAAATCTAAAGAAAAAAATTTTCATTTAAAATCGCATAAATTCGAATTCGCATAAAAAAAATCCGCATAAAACGAGACCCGAGTGTACATTGAATTAAAAAATATAATAAAACATATATTTACTGTAATACAATAAAACACAAATATTCAAAAATTCATAAAAATAAATTGAAAACTAAAAAAACAAAAATAATGACAAAAAAATAAATAAAATGTATAAAAATAATAATAAAACCAACATTAAAAATTAAATAACAAGAATAATAATAAAATAAAATAAAGAATTTTTGTCTAAAAAATTATTAAATTTTTTTTTAACAAATATGTAGTATATGGAAACAAAAACTTAATTAGAAAGGATTATTCTTTTAATTACTATAAATTGAAATTATTATTAAGTGTTAAAACATATATGGAAGTTGATAACAAATTTGAATTATCACATAATTTTTTGTTACTATTTTTATTATAACAGTTAAAACGCAAGGGTTTCAATAAAATCTTTTATTGTGATGAATTTAGTTTAATTTTGCTTAAAAAAGTGCAACATTGAAAATTTATTCACCTGTTTGCAATACTTTACTTTCATTTTATTGGAATTAATTTTTCCCTTGCTGTTTCAAAAAATCTAGAATTTAATTTTTTTTAATATTTATAATTTATTTTGGTTAAAATAAATATATAATGGGAAATGTTTCATCTGTCCTAAAAGGAATTGTCAAAGTTTCTTTATTGTTATTATTATTTTTAAGATATAAAAGAAATAGTGGGATTTATTTCAGCTGTTTTAAAAATTTTAATTGCAAACATTTGTTTTATATTTTTTATTTCAATTAATTTATTTTAATTGATTTTTTTTTAATTGATGTTTTGAACTACATATATTCTTTATTAATGAATTTTTGTTTATTATTTGTTTTTACATTAATTTTTAAAAATTAATTTAGTCAAATTCATTTTCCTTAATTTATGTTTCTTAATTATTTTTAATATCGATTTTTTAAATTGATAATTTTTTTTTTTTTAGCAAAATAACCCCTTATTTAATCAATTTTTTTTTTAAGTGATTGTGCTTTTTTGTTTTTATTTTTTTTTAATTTTTTTATTTTTTTTTTTATTTTTTTTTTTTATTTTTTTTTTTATTTTTTTTTTATTTTTTTTTTATTTTTTTTTTATTTTTTTTTTATTTTTTTTTTATTTTTTTTTTTTTTTGAAGAAAAGGGTGCAGTCGTATTGATTTGAAACAAGTTAAATAACTTTTAATTTAGCAGCTGTTATTATATGGCTTGCCAAAAGACACCTTTTTTTTCTCTCAACCCTAACAACACATTTCAAGCCACAAAACCCTGTTGACCATATTGTGTTTTATTTTTTACTGTCTTTGCACATTGTATTGATTTTTAAAAACATTTTAAGTCGTAGATTTAACCTTTTTTTTTCTACATTGTTTTACCTTATCTCCCTTTTCTTAACACAGTATTCTGAAAAAAAAAAAAATCAAAATCAAATGTAGTTTATTGGCCTGACGCGGCCTGGCTTGGCCTGGTCAGCTGTCATTTTGTTTAAGCAATTTCTTAACACACTAAACAGAAGACAAAAAAAAAAAGAAATATTGAAACCAGGCTAAAACTGCAGGCAGGCTGGCATTAACAACATGTGCTTTGTTTTTCTTTTTTTTCTTCCCTGCCTGCCTGCCTTATGGAGGGCTAGCTGGCTGGCTGACTATACTTATGTACTTTTATAAGATAACAAGTTCCCATGGCAACCGGCCAGACTAGTGAGTGAATAGTTAAAGAATTTTTTTTTTTTTAAGCAACAAGTCTTGCTTATTTATAAACATGGAGCCAACTATCATGCCACAGCACACTATCACATGCTTTGTAGTTATTTAACAGCTGCACTTATACTCATAAGTACTTTAAGGCCTATAACCGGTCATTTAAATTTAGATTTTTATCTTTAAGCTATAAATAGTCACATATATTATTATAAATAACTCATGCTTATCCATTTTTATTTATAAAAAAAAAAAACTATAAATTTTTATTAATTTGCAATAAAAATACTTTTTATTGTAATACTAGCAGATTGTACCCGGCATTGCGCGGGTTTGTAGTTTGGATTAGTTTAAAAAATTAAAAAAAAAAATTATTATTGGGTAATTTTTGCATTAAAAATAACAATAAATAAAAAACCGGTTTATCGGTTTCGAAACCGGTTTTGAAACCGGTTTCTTAAAAAATACAATTTTTCAAATTATTCGAAAACCGGTTTAACAAACAACCCAGTTTTTTGAATACTCTAAGTCCTAAATATAAATGCACTCATTTTGCCCGTTTTTGGCCACTTTCCCCCTTTTTGGACCCTCTTTTTTGGTCCAACTTTAGAAACGGAACACCTCCAATAGCTATTTGGGAAACTTAACCAAGCTAAATCGTAAAAAATTACCTTTAAAACAGATAAAATACAGCATTTATGCATAAAAGTACTAATTTTTGCCCATTTTTTCTCCATTTGGCCCATTTTTTCTCCCCTTTTGGTCAAAATTTTTAAACGATTTATTGCCTATAACCTGCACCGACAAAAGCTCGATCAATATCCCAAATTTCAAGAAAATCGGTCCAGGCGTGATTGGCTATGCACTCAATTTGCCCGTTTTTGGCCCCTTTCCCCCCTTTTTGTGCCCCTTTTAGTTCAACTTTAGAAACGGAATACCTCCAATAGCTATTTGGGAAACTTAACCAAGCTAAATCGTAAAAAATTACCTATAAAACAGATAAAATACAGCATTTATGCATAAAAGTACTAATTTTTGCCCATTTTTGCTCCCTTTGTCCCATTTTTTTTCCCCTTTGGGTCAAAATCAGGCGTTCAGGCGTGATTGGCTAACAAACAAACAAACAGGCTTACAGAAAGATTTATAATATATATTAGGATGTATATTAGGATTAGTGTTTTTTCTTTAATAAAAAATATAAAATTTTACCTTATGGCAACACTTTTTATATGTCAAGCCCAGATTATAATACCAGAAAGAATGCCGTTTGTTTTATTGTTGTTACCCAAATGTAAACAAATGAACTGAACTCTCAGTACAGCCATTAATTCTCTGTACTTACACATACACACATACTAATGTAACAACGCAGACGTGTAATCATACGTGTAATGAACAACAACAACACAACAGTTAAGAAAATATTTGTAAAAGAAGTAAACAACCTTGATAAAATGAAATTAATTTGTGATAATTTTTGAAAATTTTTTTTATTATTAATTTAAGTATTTTGAATAAAAAAAAAAAAAAAAGAATAAGTATTGTTTTTAGAATAAATTAGTAAGATAATTGACTTTTTTATTTTTGTTAAAATGTCAAGTGTTTAACAATTTAAGACATTTAAAATGAATTTTAAATTTCAAAGTAACAAAATTACGGGAAATAAACACTTGAAGTTAACAAAATTTAATTCATTAATTGACAGTTTTTTTTTGCTATTTATTTCAATTAATTTTTTTTTTTCTATAAAAAAGTCAAGAATTTAATTGAAAAAAAAAATCATTGTAACCAAAATGGCAAGAATTTATTTAATTTCCGTTTTTAGAAAAACTCAATTAAATGCAGTTTCCGCATAAAATCTCTAATGGCATAACATTTATCGTATAACACTGTGTACATATATAAAAATAGAATGTAATTTTTTATTATTTATTTAATAGAAATTTACCCCTAAAAGTCAACTAATAATGTGTCATACAAACGGATACAAGTACATTTAAACTCAGAACATTTGTAATGTTTTTTTTTTATTTCATTTTAATTTTTTTTTTTTATAGAGAATTAGTTCAGTTTCAGTATACTAAGGGAGGGGGATTTAACACCATAATTGTCTATAGGAAAGTAATTTTTTTTTTTTTGAGTAAATAAATAAAAAGAATGCAGTTGGCAATTCGAAAATTATTTGTGTTGAATCATAATCTTCTGGAATCATAATCTTCTAGCAAAAACTCGAAAATTGCCATGAAAAGCTTCTCAAAAATTCATCGTTCGGAATCGACTTTAAACTGTAGATCCCTCCGCTCCTGGATAAAATTAACACCCACAACATGGATGGAGTGAGAAGTTAGGTTATAATTCTGACTAAAGGGTTGTAATGACGTGTGAAATGTAATGTAATCGAAATTTTTTATTCCTTTGAAAGGGCCATCAATGCCATTATGTGTGACATATAACATCGTTTAAATGTCTGACACGGCTTCTCATGGAATTCGGCTTATCCGAATTGTCCATTTTTGTAAGGGGTGATTTTTTAAGAGCTATAGGAAAATTTTTCAAAAAAAAAAAACACATAAAATTCAGAAAAATGCATAAAATCTTTATTTGAATCGATAGTACGGTCCATATAATTTAATGTTTGAAGATTATTTCATGCAAATGTTGACCGCGACTGCGCCTCAAATGGTCCATCCGCTTAGTCCAATTTTGGCATACTCTTTCCAACATTTCGGCCGGTATCTCACGAATAAATGCTTCAATGTTGTCTTCCAATGCGTCAATTGAAGCGGCCCAAAAAAAAAATAGTCTAAAGGCGTTAAATCGCACGATCTAGGCGGTCAATTGACCGGTCCCGAACGTGAAATAAAATGTTCACCGAACTTGCCTCTCAATAAGTCCATTGTTACGCGTGCTGTGTGGCATGTGGTACCGTCTTGTTGAAACCACATGTCATGCATGTCAAGCTCTTGCATTTTGGGCAAAAAAAAGTTGGATATCATCTCACGGTAGCGCTCACCATTCACAGTTACGTTACGATTCTCAGCATCTTTGAAGAAGTACGGTCCAATGATGCCAAATTCAATGATTTGCAAGCGTTGTTCGTTTGTAAGACGATTCATGATTAAATTATAGACCTAACTGAAGATGTTTGACAGTGAAACAAAACACGAAACGTGCGTGAGCTGTTTAAACCAGTGTTGCCAAAAAGATAATAGCTAAAAAAATCACCCTTTATAAATCCGGCGCCTAAATCAGGCTGAATTTGATCAACGGCATGGGTTATGTTGACTTTGAGTAACGTTGTGTTTTGTTGCTTATAGGCATACACCAGTGACTTAAGAAAATTCCATAAGAAAAACTCTGACTCACCTCTGTTTCTTCTGAACACTCACGGACAGCTTCGATGTTTTCAACAGATCTTGCGTTACGTTGACGTAGTTCCTATTGGAAAACCTAATAGAAAAAATTGCATTGCCATCTATTACAAATATTAAAAAATATGATTCAACAAGGAAAATTATTGCTACACAAACTTTTTTTACGACTTCCTAGAAGATCAAACTAATTATAAGAATTTTCGCATTGCCAACTTGTGGAAGACCCAATAGAAAAAATAACACATTGCCATCTATTACACTTACAAAATATGATTCAACAAGGAAAATTATTGCTACACAAACATTTTTTACGACTTCCTAGAAGATGAAACTAATTATAAAAATGTTCGCATTGCCAACTTGTTTGTTAAATATGCCAATATTTATATAGAAATAATAAGAAATTAAATACGCATTACTTACACCGTTTGAATTTGCTTAATATAAGCAAATTATGACGTTTTTTATAAATTCGCATTGCCAACTTTTTGTCTTAAACTTTAAAAATAAGTTTTTAAAAACTTTAAATCTTTTTAATGGGGTTTTATTTGAGATTATTGCTACACAAACATTTTTTACGACTTCCTAGAAGATAAAACTAATTATAAAAATGTTCGCATTGCCAACTTGTTTGTTAAATATGCCAATATTTATATAGAAATAATAAGAAATTTAATACGCATTACTTACACCATTTGAATTTGCTTAATATAAGCAAATTTCGATGTTTTTATAAATTCGCATTGCCAACTTTTTTCTTAAATTTTAAAAATAAGTTTTTAAAAACTTTAAATCTTTTTAATGGGGTTTTATTTCAAGTCTTTTTTGTATTGCTTTTTCTTTTAATACAATTAAGTGGTTTAATTAAGCTTTGGTTTTGCCAATCTTTTTGCTTCAATTTTGCCATACATATACCCAAAAAATACTTTAACGGCACTTTTTATTTTTAATATTTTTTCTTTTCTTTGTACATTCTTTGCAAAATTATGATTTTTTTTTCCAAAGAATTTGCACAAGTTTTTTTTTATGATTCTCATTTTAAAGTGTTTAACAAAAAAATAAAAAAAAAAGTTGAAAGAAAGATTATGAAAATAAAACCTTAAGAAATAGGTGTTGCCAATATATGTACATATGTATGCATGGATGTTTATATGTATCGTTTTGGAAGATGTTCTTCTGTGGAAGAAGTATGCGAAAGTAACAGAAAACGAAAGAAACCATGTGTTGTTAAAACAACAGATTAAAAGCGAATAAAATATGACTCATGAATGAAGATTTTTTTTTTTTTTTTTTTTTTTTCGGTTGGCAATAATAAATTGTCATATCGAAATTGTTTAATTTGAAAGGAACAAGAGAGATAGAAAACAAAAAAAAAAAAAACAAAAAACAAAGAACTTGAATCAGAAAGCTGGAGTACAAAGTCCATTGAAAATGTAATGCAGTCGTCGTAGTCGCCGTCGTCGTGAGGTAAAATTTAATACTCAATTGCTTTTCAAGATACTAAATAACGAAAATAATTATACGCTTAATATATAATATTATATGGTATGTATATTGTATATTATTAATCATGTGGATAATACTTGTTAGTACCAACCAAACCAATCCAAACCAAAATGAATGAATGATGAATGAGTGAATGAATCATTTGTTAAAATTGTGCAAATTTAAATATAATAAAACAATAACAATTAGTTTGTTACTAGAAATGTATATACTACGATAAGAAAAGCAGAGTATTATTAATTCAAATAAAATTAAGTGAAATTTAATAATATGATTACAGAGAGATAAACCTACCTACCTTCCCACCACCATATACACAAGGTGAATGTGGTTAAATAGTTAATAATTAATTATACACACAGATATATCAGTATCATATCAATAAAGGGTTGGCCCAAAACCTTACAATTTACATAAATAATTACACATTACTTATGTATGTACATATGTAAATTTCATATTTTTTCTCAATGTTTTCTGCGAAGAAATTACTTTAAAAAATTTCGCATTCCCAATTAAAATGGAATAATAAGAAAAATGAATAAAAAAAAATGCTTTACTGGATACAATAGCCACTCAGATCATTATGTCGGCGCTTGCTATGCAGGCAAACCTGCTAAAATGGCTCGATTATAAAGGATCCGCCAAATAACTTTTTTTTTTTTTTTTGAAAATGCTTTAAAAAAAAAACTACTGAATATTTTCTCAAATTTCTTTTTTTATTTGAAAGTACAATCCTTCCGGTTAATAATGGAAAATAATTTCATTCAAATGGCTGGCTCGGCTGGCCATGCAGTAGCCTACACGATCGGTCTAATTTTTAAGCACATTATCGATTGTGTGCAACTGTATTTCACCAATACGGGTCGCCGTGGTCTAGTAGGTGGTGTGCTGGCTTATTAGACGTAAAAGCCAGGGTTCGAGTCCCAGGCCAGACATCAAAAAATAAATACAAAAAGTATTTTTTCGGCGATTTCTTCTCAGTTTCTCAAAAAATCTGTCGTTCGGAGTCGACTTTAAACTGTAGGTCCCGCCACTTATGTATAAAAATTAACACACACAACATAAGCGGGCTTCTTGGGGACGGTTGCTGTAGACTGTCTAATGGTGAGGGTATAGCACTGGCCATTTTATAGTCACCTAGCAGCAACTCGTTTCCTTGCCGTTCGCATCTTCCCCCTTTCCACCTTTCCTAAAAACCTGCACCATGCACTGCATGAGTAGGGGCCATCCCCTGAGTGCTGGTTTCATAAAAAAAAAAAAAAAAAAAAATAGCTTCACGAATATTGTCCTTTAAAGCGTCAATTGTCTCTGGTTTGTCGGCGTAACACTTATCTTTGACGGCACCCCACAAATAATAGTCCAACGGTGTCAAATCGCAGCTCCGAGGTGGCCAAACGACATCAGCTCTGCGGCTGATAATGCAATCTTCAAAAACAGGGCGCAAAACACCGAGTGTAGCTTCGGCTGTGTGGCACGTAACGCCGTCCTGTTGAAACCAAATGTTGCCAATATCCTTCTCTTCAATTTTTGTGAACAAAAATTCGTTCAACATGGCCCGATAACGATCGTCATTGACTGTAACGGCCACTCCTTGCTCATTTTCGAAGAAAAATTGGCCCAATTATGCCTCTGGACCAAAATCCTCACCAAACAGTGACTCGTTTTGGGTGTGTCGGCTTTTCAATGTATGCGTGCGGGTTTTCTGTGACCCAAATGCGACAATTTTGCTTGTTTACATACCCGCCAAGATCAAAAGATGATTTTTTTTTTTGCCAAAATCGGCATCTTCTGTAAGTCGATCGCAGGCCCACTTAGTGAAGCGAAAACGCATTGGATGGTCAATATTCGTTCAGCGGAAGGATAAAACTAATTATCTGTCAAATCAGACATGAGCTAAGTGTTACCATTCACGAAATAAACACTAGTTGAAAAAAAACGTTAGATGGCGGACCCGATAGTTGGCAACTCAACCTCAATTGCATTGCCAGTTACCAAAGATTTAATTAAGTACAACATTACGAATTAATATTTCTTCAGATTACGGAAACAACTGATTTGACAAATTACAAACAATTGGTCAATTCACACAAGCTGTTGTATCGTTGTATTGAGTGTATTGTTGGACGAATATACAACAGTGTATGCTTGTTGTTGATAATTTTCATATAAAAATTCGATACACTTATACACATTTTTTTCATATGTTTTTAAGAGTTGTATTGTATACATTTGGAATACGAAATATACAATACAGCATAGCATTGAGCGTTCACAAACAAGCAAGAGTATTCAATACAACATACACGATACAAAGTCGTGTGAATTGCCCAAATACTTGACAAACAACATTTAAATATTTCAACTGGAAATCAATTGCCGTCCATAACCGAGACAAAAATCTCTTTTGTTTCTATTTCAAAGGTTTTTGCCAGCTTGTGACGGTATTCACATTACTTTAGGGTAGTTTCCTATTGGAAACTTACAATTTTGAAGGTTGTTGGCAACGCGAAATTTACGTTTTTTTTTTTTTAAATTTTATTTATTTTTAATCAAATATTGTTTTCCTGCCAAATTTCGTAGTTTTTTTTTTTTGGGTCTTTAACCAACCAATTACGGAAGTTGTTTGTTGTTTATTTGAATACCCGATTTTAAAAGTCAACCAAACAGAAAAACATGATTAGTTTCCTTAAATGTTTTGCTTCATTTGCTACCATTTTTTTTTCTTTCTTTCGAACATTGAAATTAACATCACACAAGACGCCTACATGAAGAAAGTAAGTAAGAAAGAAGGCCGGTTAAAGAGGTTTTCTTTTTGATATACTTTTACTTGCTTTTAAATGCTTTCCTGATATCGTTTTGGCCATTCAATGGTGTTTTTCAACTTGAATTTGAAGATTTTTTTTTTTTTTGTTCCTCTCAGTGGTGATATTTAAACATCGCATAACTTCAAATCACACTGCATTAGCTTGCTTATGGGAGAGTGCATGTCCATGTACATGTATGTATGTATGTATGTGTGTATAATGATAGGTGACGTCGTTAAGCCAGCCACCAACCAAGCCAGTATGTGAAAATATGCATGGCAGGCAATAATAATGAAGAAAAAAAAGTTCAAAAGTCTTGTTTTAGTTTTTTTTCTTTTTTTTCTTTTGTGTAGTTTTCCTTTCTATCTATCTGTCTTTCTTTCTTTCTTCCTATGTCTTTAATAACACAGATAATAAATAATATGGTTGGGGTAAACGAAAACTTTAAAGGAAACAAACAAAAACAACACAAAAATATATGTGATGCAATAAAAACTTGGTTTAAGAAACTAACAAAAAAAAAAAAAAACACCAAACCAGAGTGCAACATTTATCATTAAATTTTACGCATTAAAGAGAACGCATGTGTGTGTGTATGTGTATGAGAAAGCAATTGCCTTTAAGAAATTTAAGAAAAGAGAGCAAGAGGGAGAGAGAGAGCGACTAAAGTTAGTTAAAAACAATGACAGTGATTGCAGAACTAGAGATATGTATACAGTGAGAGCTGTTATGCAGCATATATGGATAACACCATCTACTCCGTAATAACATTCACTTTATAGTTGCCTTATTTGTGTGAAACACACATACACACTCTCAAAATGATTTAAGAAAATAAATAAATAAAAAAATAAAGAATGAACACACCACAGTGTTGTATAATACTAGTCAAAATTACAATCACCTCTCTAACTCCAAAACACTGAACAGAACTGAATAAAGAAAACAAGAAAGAAAAAAAATTAAAAATTTAGAAAATAAAATTAAAAACAGCTTTAAATAATAATAATAATAATAATGATAGAAAAAAAAACAATTAAGAATTTATAAAAAAAAATAAAACTTAAACATCTGTTATCATAATTAGTAACACAGCCCTGCATGGGTTTTGCAAATAAGATGGCTCCAGGTCTTTCCGAAGGCATCTTCATTCAGATCTTCATTCAGATTTTAAAAATTCCAAATGGCGGATCCAATATATGGTAGTCGAGGTTTATAAAAATTAATCGGATTTACTTGAAAACCGCCATACGCCATACGACCGCCATATTGGTTCCGCCATTTTGGAATTTTTAAAATCTAAATGAAGATCTGTAATCAGCGACCCCAAAAATCCCTGAGTAACAATTTTCAAGTAAATCTGATTAATTTTTAAGGACCTCCGTAATGTGTTTCTATTTCTCTTGC
This sequence comes from Sarcophaga caerulescens, assembly GCA_927399465.1. Taxonomy (NCBI): domain Eukaryota; kingdom Metazoa; phylum Arthropoda; class Insecta; order Diptera; family Sarcophagidae; genus Sarcophaga; species Sarcophaga caerulescens. The sequence goes on along the minus strand of OV656873.1, from coordinate 111,658,692 downwards.
ACCCCTTGGCATAAACCCACCACCCCCTACTTTAAGGGTGCATGCAAACAATTTGGCTTTGGGCTCATTTTAAAGAGCAAAGATTAATTGTCAATTTCTGACAATAGCAATGGTTCTAGCATGTCAGTGTTTAGCTCTACAATTTTTCAAAAATGGCCAAAAACGCTATTTTTAGGGATTTAAACCCCATTTTTTCTCGAAAACCTGACGTGATGGAAAGTTTTTAAACCCAGATTAGTGTTCAGCACGCAAAATGCCTTCGGAAACACCAGGAGCCATCTTATTTGCACAAAAAAGGTCCAAATTTGCAGGGCTGTGTAATTTATTAAAGCTGTCAAGTAGTTTAGGATCTGTTTTAATAAATTGAAACCGAACATTCAATTTAGAAATTAGGTCGGAGTGGTAGCTCTGATAACACAAAGCTCACTTGAGCACGCATAGCGGCCCGTTGTATACGCTAGGCTAGGTTAGAACCCTGATATAGACCCTTATGATCAAATAATGATGCTTTGGCCTTGGTTTTATTGGCAGCCATCTTTGAAAGCTTAACTTATTTGTGTTCTATTGTGTCCCGTTGGAGTTTATTAAGATAGAGTACCTATTTTGTCATTCAACTTTAACTCCTGACTGACATTTCTTTTCCAATCACTGTGACAGTTTTATGAAGTTGTTGATTTTATCGAAATCCCTAAATCGGACGTTTATCAACAAAGTAAGTGCCTGTTCATTGAGAATAATGATTGCTTTGCGAATACTATTTCTCACTTCACTAACTTTTACTTACTACCTCCCAACCATTAGTGGGTAGACTGATTTTGCTATGCTTTAAGGTCTGTAGTAAACCTTCAGAGATAGAGATTTTTCCACAGGAATGACGGTTGTAAACCGCGGGCATTAATGAATCAAATGATAGGACAGAACTCAGCTTTGCTCCTGGCCAGTCTTTGCTAACATTATTGATAGAGGTCTGCACAGACGATCACATTGATATGTCATACTGCATCGCGGTAACTGGGTGAAGGGCCTGAATTAGAGGCGCCAACTTCATATATATTTTCAGTGCAATCCGTTCTATCAATTTTCACTTTTCGGGGGGATGGTGTCCTCCGAATCAGTATTTTTAACTAAAACCCATGTTGCTTGCCTTGTAAGCGTCCAGACCAGTGCTAATTGGGAGTTTATCTTAACCGAACTTAATGCCGTGCGAGAAATAACGTATTTGTTGACAAATACAGCAGTAGCCTACCATGGAGACGTTAGTACATTAGGTTTAAGTCCGGTGTTACTATCGGGTCCGCCATCTAACGTTTTTTTTTCAACTAGTGCTTATTTCGTGAATGGTAAGACTTAGCTCATGTCTGATTTGACAGATAATTAGTTTTATCCTTCCGCTGAACGAATATTGACCATCCAATGCGTTTTCGCTCTGTCAGTAAACTTCCCTTGTTGAAAATCTTTGCATTGTTTAGTTAACTTGACGGGATGTCTGAAAATTTTTTAGATTCATTAGAACCCTCAAATGGTGTGAGCATGTGGAATTGTGGAATATTTCAAATATTCTCGTTATTATATTGCCCAGTCTATCATTGGACCGTTTGTTAGGTTTGTCACTGACACAACTCGACCCTTAAAATTGGCTGACCTGATGTCTCTGATGGCAAAAGGCGCAAGAGGTCTATACTTGGTACTTAGTTGTTTTTCAAGCAACATTCAAGGGATGGCCCCTACACACCTTGAGGTCGAATTAGAAAAATAGGTTATGGGAAGAATGAAAGAGCGAGTAGTGTTTATGGGTATCAGATTTGATCTAAAGGGTCCGCCAAATAACAAAATTGTCGCATTTGGGGCACAGAAAACCCGCACGCATACATTGAAATGCCGACGCACCCAAAACGAGGCGCTGTTTGGTGCGGATTTTGGTCCAGAGTCATAATTTGGCCATTTTTCTTCGAAAATGAGCAAGGAGTGGCCGTTACAGTCAATGGCGATCGTTATTGGGCCATGTTGAATGATTTTTTTTGTTCACAAAAATTGAAGAGGAGGATATTGGCAACATTTGGTTTGAACAGAACGGCGCTACGTGCCACACAGCCGAAGCTACACTCGATATTTTGCGCCCTGTTTTTGAAGATCGCATTATCAGCCGCAGAGCTGATGTCGTTTGGCCACCTCGGAGCTGCGATTTGACACCGTTAGACTATTATTTGTGGGGTGCCGTCAAAGATAAGTGCTACGCCGACAAGCCAGAGACAATTGACGCTTTAAAGGACAATATTCGTGAAGCCATTGGTGAAATACAGTTGCACACAATCGATAATGTGCTTAAAAATTGGACCGATCGTGAAGGCTACTGCATGGCCAGCCGAGGTAGCCATTTGAATGAAATTATTTTCCATTATTAACCGGAAGGATTGTACTTTCAAATAAAAAAAAAAAATTGAGAAAATATTCAGTAGTTTTTTTTTTTTAAAGCATTTTCAAAAAAAAAAAGTTATTTGGCGGACCCTTTAATTCTACTAGATGGGAAACACTAGTCATTATTGACATATTTGTACTCTGCACAACAATTCTTTCTTCTCTAATAGCGAAAAGGAAATCAAATCTGTTTAGAATACAACTTTTCAAATCAAACAGCAAATTGACATCTGCCCTAACTCGCTTGATTGAGTCTTGAAGCAGTTTCGAATCAATCTCATATAGATTCCATTACACAGGGAACGTGTAGCCAATTTACCTGACAGAGCAGGAACACTCTTATCAAATACCAGTACACTTATGAAAATAGAATGCCTAACCTGATCAGGCAAAGGTGTTTATTATTTGACAAATGCAAAGCTAAGGAGTAATCTTGAATATTAAACACAGGAATAATATTTCTTCGTTTCAACATTTACTTATGGTGTTTTCTTTTCTACCAAAAAATGTGCATTTTATTAACGCAAAATGCAATTTTGCGTTTGTTTCTTAAAAATGTTTCGCCCTCAAAAAGGGTGGTATGTTTTATTCTAAATAATTCGCACTTGCCAATGGTGGAGGTCATTGCATTTTATGCCCTGTATAAATCGAGAGTGCTGCTAATGCCCTGTAAAGCAGATGACTTTTGTTTATTTATAGGGCTACCAGATGAAATTTAAAAAAAGTCGCCTGGTATTGTTATCCAATTTGAAGTTAATTATTTCATTTATTTGTGGAGTAATCTTAAGGAAATATTACATTATTAAAGCTACATGGTCAGCAGTATAAAAAATTGCATTCAATGTTAGAACAGTGTTAAAATATTTTTTTTTGTTATAAAAAAAGCGTGCAAAAATTGAAGTCGAATAATTAGCGATCTGGCAACACCTTTGAACAAATTGGCATTTCCTCATTCATTTTCCTAATAAGTGGTAAACACAGGGCATACCCTTTTTTAATATTTGTGTTATGTTCTTCTCAAATAAAAAATGACATTACAACAGGGTTGGTCAAAAATTTTTCTAATGTACCTTGTAAGAGGGTGACATTTTCTTTGTAGAAAAGAAAACACCATTAAAGTAATGCTCAATTTCTTTTGCCCTTAAGTTATTGTGTTGTTAAGTGGTTTTTTCATTTTTCTTTTTTATATAAACAAAGTCATTTATTTTAAATTAATTATATTTTGTTTTATTGATATTTTAAATATCGCCCTAAACTGTAAAGTTTTGGGTTAATCAACCTAATGATGCTTTAAATTATTTTCAATATTTTTCTGCTAAAAGAATAATAAAAAGTCATTAAAAAGCTCATTAAAAAGCCATTAACCCTTTAGACCGAAATATCAGATTTAAATCACAACAAATTTTTTTAAAGTTTAATTTTTACCCTAGGTCTCCTCTTATTGAACTTCAATTGAAATGAAGATTCTTTGAACATTGTACATATGTCATCTCCCCTTCCCTCTCTCTTTGTTTTATAAATTGAAAACATAAACAAAAAATTATAAACAATTACTGTTTATAACGGCCGTGTGGACAATGTTATAAAATCACATTCACATTGTTTTATTATTATCGAATCTAATTGACAACATTACATATGGTTTACACAATTGCTGTGTTCAGGTTATTCAATAAAACAAAAATTACTTGGCACTACTTGTTGAGTGACAGTGTTGGTAAGCACTAAAACATAAGTATTTAAAGTCTGTTAAGCCAGGAAAGGAAAAAATAGAAAAATTAGTAAAAAAAAAAATGCATTTGAAATTAGAAAATTAAGGAGAAATTTATTAAAATAAAGGGTGATTTTTTAGCTATTATCTTTTTGGCAACACTGGTTTAAGCAGCTCACGCACGTTTCGTGTTTTGTGTCACTGTCAAACATCTTCAGTTTGGTCTATAATTTAACCATGAATCGTCTTACAAACGAACAACGCTTGCAAATCATTGAATTTGGCATCATTGGACCGTACTTCTTCAAAGATGCTGCGAATCGTAACGTAACTGTGAATGGTGAGCGCTACCGTGAGATGATATCCAACTTTTTTTCCCAAAATGCAAGAGATTGACTTGCATGACATGTGGTTTCAACAAGACGGTGCCACATGCCAGACAGGATGCGTAACAATGGACTTATTGAGAGGCGAGTTCGGTGAACATTTTATTTCACGTTCGAGACTGGTCAATTGGCCGCCTAGATCTTGCGATTTAAAGCCTTTAGACTATTTTTTGTGGGGCTATGTTAAAGCGCATGTCTATACAGACAAGCCCGCTTCAATTGAAGCATTTATTCGTGAGATACCGGCCGAAATGTTAAAAAGAGTATGCCAAAATTGGACTAAGCGGATGGACCATTTGAGGCGCAGTCGCGGTCAACATTTGCATGAAATAATCTTCAAACATTAAATTACATATATGGACCGTACAATCGATTCAAATAAATTTTCTGAATTTTATGTTTTTTTTTTTTTTGAAAAATGTTCCTATAGCTCTTAAAAAATCACCCCTTATTTCCCAATCTATCATTAGCAACGACTGTGGACCGTTTGTTAGATTTGTCGCCGACACAACTCGACCCATAAAATTGGCTGACCTGATGTCTTTAATGGCAAAAGGCGCTAGAGCTGTACACTTGGCACTTAGTGGTTTTTGTTATTTACGAGCAACATTCAAGGGATGGCCCCTACTTACGTAGTGGTCAAACTAGAAAAATAGGTTATGGGAAGAAAGAAAGAGCGAGCAGTGTTTATGTGTATCAGATTTGATCTAGTTATAAAGACTTCTACAGGAAGAGAATTCTACAAATGTATAGTGGTTTAGACACCGTCTGTCGTCCAATATCACTTTTCTGAAAGTGGTGTAAGAAACTATGCCGTAATCCTAACTAAAGTTTTTTGATCACTTTCCAATACTAAAACAAAAATTTATTTACAAAAACATAACATTATTTTAAATGCTTTTCTTTTGGAACAATATCCAACACTGTAACTCTCAAGGCTGTTGAGGGAAATTCATTTTGTTGTGCTGTAAAGTAAGTGAATATGTCACTTAGATTTGGCAACAAAACAATAATTTTTACGGTTATGCATGCAGCCAGTGTTGTTTTGTATCTTAAATTATGCGTAACTGGAAAAAATAGAAAAAAAAATATTTAAAATTTTTTATTATTTACTTGGTTTGATAAAATATTTGTTTAAATAAATACAAAAAAATTAAAAAAAAAGAAAGAAAAGCAACAACGACCTTGTCACGAATATTTACAAAGCGGATAATTTAAATTGTATTTTAAACGACACCATCATACCATATACAGACAGACAGACGAACGGACAGACAGTTTTATTTGTACAGTTTATTATTTTGCGCATAAATTATTTTTTTTTTATAGATAAAAAAAAAGAAATAGAAAATATTTCATAGATAAATATTTGCATAACATTACAATAGGAGGGTGGCTATTGTATTGTATGCAAATAATAAAAATAAATTTTTAGTTTTTTTCTTTCTAATTTAATAAATTTAATCAAGTGCTTGAAATTAAAAAAAAAAAAAAAAAAAAAGAAAGATATACAGGAACTAAAATTTTCGTTATTTAATTTGCTACTGCTGCCAATGAAGCAATAACTGAAATTACAGAACGTGTGCTATAAAACAATACAACAACACTTCTGTCAAATAACGTTGCCAACCTCATGCATGCTTACCCATATACTCTACCATGAGTATGTTGTAAACCGCTAGAAATACGAAACAGCAAAAGAAGTAGAAGAGTAGAGCATTAATAGAAAAATAACGTAACGTGGAAATTTATTTATGTTACTTACGTGTTATTTATTTATTTATTATGTATGTGGCGTTATTAAATTTAAAAGAAATAATCATGTTTTTTTTTCCTATTCTATGTGAAATAATAGGAACTTGGCTTTTTTCTTAACGTTGTTTAAGTACTTGAGTTTTAAACTTTTGAGCCATTTATGAAATTTTATTTTTAGCTTTAGATCTATAGGAAATTATTAAAAAAAAAGAAAATTAACGAAATATTAATTATATTAAACAAAAAAAAAAAAATTATACAAAGAAAAAAAAAATATTTTAAAACCTAGCGAAGCGTTACATGGTTTATAAATTATAGTTTTATTATTTTTTCATTATTTTTTTTTCTTATTTTTTTTCTTATAGTTTAGCTAAAGCAAATATATAGTTTAATAGGCATTATTTCGGTTTTAATTAAAGTAAAAAATATTTTCTTTAGAAAATAATATAAAATAAATTGAAATAAAATAAAAAAACAGAGTGTTTAAAATAATAAAATAAATAAAATAAAATAATAAAAATATAATAAAATAAAAAAAATAGTATAAAGAAAAAATAAAATATAAAATAGGAAAATAGTACAATTAAAAATGATATAATAAAATTAAAAAATAATATAATATAAAATAAATTTTATAAAATAAAAAATAATATAATAAAAAATAATTTAATAAAGAATTTTATTATAAAGGGTCCGCCAAATAACTTTTTTTTTTTTTTGAAATGCTTTAAAAAAAACTACTGAATATTTTCTCAAATTTCTTTTTTTTTTTTATTTGAAAGTACAATCCTTCCGGTTCATAATGGATAATAATTTCATTCAAATGGCTGCCTCGGCTGGCCATGCAGTAGCCTACACGATCGGTCCAATTTTTAAGCACATTATCGCTTGTGTGCAGCTGTATTTCACCAATGGCTTCACGAATATTGTCCTTTAAAGCGTCAATTGTCTCTGGCTTGTCGGCGTAACACTTATCTTTGACGGCACTCCACAAATAATAGTCCAACGGTGTCAAATCGCAGCTCCGAGGTGGCCAAACGACATCAGCTCTGCGGCTGATAATGCGATCTTCAAAAACAGGGCGCAAAACATCGAGTGTAGCTTCGGCTGTGTGGCACGTAGCGCCGTCCTGTTGAAACCAAATGTTACCAATATCCTCTTCTTCAATTTTTGTGAACGAAAATTCGTTCGACATGGCCCGATAACGATCGCTATTGACTGTAACGGCCACACTTTGCTCATTTTCGAAGAAAAATGGCCCAATTATGCCTCTGGACCAAAATCCGCACCAAACAGTGACTCGTTTTTTGTGCGTCGGCTTTTCAATGTATGCGTGCGGGTTTTCTGTGCCCCAAATGCGACAATTTTGCTTGTTTACATACCCGCCAAGATCAAAATGAGCTTCATCTGAAAAGATGATTTTTTTTTTTGCCAAAATCGGCATCTTCTGTAAGTCGATCGCAGACCCACTTAGCGAAGCGAAAACGCATTGGACACAACCATATTCGTTCAGTGGAAGGATAAAACTAATTATCTGTCAAATCAGACATGAGCTAAGTGTTACCATTCACGAAATAAGCACTAGTTTAAAAAAAAACCTTAGATGGCGGACCCGATATAATAAGCAAAAACTAAACACAAAAATTAAAAAATTTAAAAACAAAATATCAATTACTAAGTCAAAAAATTTATTCAAAAAACAAAATGAATATATTTTTATAATTATAATTAGTATACATATGTACACATATAGGATGCAACGGCTTTTTCACAATCACTTCCAGGTTCACCGTGACCCGTATGCATCTATCTTCACTGTTAACATAAACGCCAAGTGAAAAAATGTTGCTTTACAGATCAATATCTACAACCGACTAACTATGGCGATATAAATGGTCAGTCTACTTTAATTGTTGGGAGAGTAGGACTTTTTATGGATTAAGGCGCAAATCATAATTCAAAGTACACTAAAATGCACCGTAAAAAGTGCCAAATTTCTAAAGAAACCGTGGAGTCAATAAATTCGGATTGTCCACCACGCATATGCCATTTCCTTGCACAATAGTTCGATTACTAGGATCATAATCAGTTTGTTGTGCCAGAAAATATTAGTTGTTTAGTGTAGGTTTTACTATTTTTAAGCAATCTTTAGACTAGCTAGACCAGTGGGATAACCTGGTATTTGAAAGTCTAGTTAGGGTAATAAATATTTCCCTTTTTAAATCCTTATCATCCGCAGCCGGTTTTTATTTAGAAAATTCGACAGTAATTTAATTTTCTAAAAGGGAACCTCTACTCTGTACTCCCTGCAATGCTATCCATAAAACATTATCCATTATGCCCAAGGTAAAATCGTGAAAATCACTTGAAAATATTTTAATTGCATTTTAATTTCAATAAAATTTCATGTCTTTTATCCATTTTTAATAACACACCACACCTAACGGTGTAATAAGTAATGTATTTTTATATTTTACAACATGTATTAACATGTTTGTGCAACAAAAACATTTAATTAAATTTTTTATTTATTTAAATAAAAAAAAAAAGAAAATTTTTAAAACCAACCTACCTACTATATGTATTTATAATATTTAATTGTAACAATATAGTTTATATACTCTACTTAAAAAGTTCATTAAACTTTTAATAAACTTACTGGTCGGTCTGCTCTTTAAATTTTATGGTAAATTAATACACCACCAACACAAACACCAGCCACAACATCACCACTGATTGACAGAAATTGCGATGTACTAGACATATTTTTGCATTCATCAACACTAAGCAGCCACTACTACTACACAATATAAATTCAAGTGTCATTATGGTGTGATGGTATTACTCTAATACACACAGTAAACAAAACAAGTACAAGACAAAAACAAAACAGCAACAAAGCAAGGTCAAATCAAAAACATACACATCATAATTGTTATTATTGTTGAGTTAGTTAGATGGAGAGCAGTTACGAGATTAAGAAGCAACTGTATTGTAGGAGATCTGTTGTTATTGTTTTAGTTTTTCTTATTTTTTTTTTTTTTGCTTTGTTGTTTAAATATGGCATGGATTATTAAATGGCAAGAGACAAGATCATGTCTTAATTGTTATTGTAGTTGTTGTTGCTGCTGCCATTCAGTACCATATTAATATGTTAAGTGTTTACCATATTTATGGGTTTGTGGGTAATGTAATTAAGCATAACAACATACATATATGTACAAGCGTGTATATATGAATCTGTGCATGTATGTTTATGAGTAATGAAAACAATACTTGTTGTGTCGCGTACTCTCTATACAATAAAAATTAGTTTATGAACAAAAAAACAATAATAATGTATTAGAAGGAAATTAAATAGCAAAAACAAAACAATTATAGTGACTGCTGAACCTAATGGCGACAATGAGAGCTGCTGTAAGGCAGAGCTTTTAAGGAATTGCTTACATTGAACTGTTGTAATATTGATACCTATTGAATGTTGTGTTTTATTTATAATAAAGTGCTGCCTATTTGCGATCAGAATAAAAAATGATGCCATTTTCTTTATAATACAGCATTAAAGGCCTTAAATTCATTATTTAATTATAAAATAATATATTTGAGTGTTTAAATTTTTCAAAATTATGAATTTTTTGAAAAATACCTAAAATGTTTTAAAATTTATTAGACTTTCTTTAAATGAATAAATAAATAAAAATTAAATACATAAAACAAATAATAAAATAAAAAATAAAATAAATAAAAATAAAATAAATAAGAATAAAATAAATAAATAAAAAATTAAATAAAGAAAAAATAAAAATAAATAAAAAAAATATATAAAAAATAAAATGAATATATAAAAATAAATAAATAAAAAAAATTAATAAATAAATAATAAAAGATATAAAAAATAAATTAAAAAAAAGAAAAAATAAAGCAACCAAAAAATAAATTAAATTAATTTTAAAATAACTTTCCTAAATAAAAATTTAAAATAAATTACTTATAATTTTTTTTTGTTTAAAAAATAATCACCCTTATTCTGGTTGTCGTCGTCGTCGTTACCAAAAATGATGTCGATAAAATCAGAGTCGACACAACACAATATCGACGGCGTATTGACTCACAGAATGCCAAATGTGTGTCGACAGTCATCTATAACTGTCAATAACGACAAACAGAATATCAATTTTAAACTGTCGACGACGACAAAAAATAAAATAATTTAAAAAAGTTAATAAATAAATAAAAAATAAATAAATAAATAAAAATGAAATAAAATAAATAAAAAATAAAATAAATAAAAAAATAAAAAAATAAACAAACAAAAATAAATAAAAAAATAAATAAATAAAAAATTAAAATAAGTTAAATCTATTATAAATTAAATTTTCTATAAATTTTTAAATAAAAAATTTCTTGTTTTTGAATATAAAAATATTTTAAAACATTTTTATATAACATTTTATTCTTTTAAATAATTTATTTGTGTTTTTTTTTGTCAGCCTCTAACTTATTTGCAAGTTCAATTTAAATTATGATCTTTTGTTTAAAACATTTTAATTAAACTGTGTATTGTTGCAAATTCTGCTGCCTGCTAATGATGATGCAGTGCAGTGTACTAGATCATCAACTCATCATCACTCTCGTCAAGATGTCAAGATCACTTGATGCTTTCAAATAGATTTTTTATTCATATTTTTTTTTTTTTTATAGAAAACTAAAAGACCTTGTTTATAGTTTTTCGTTTTTTTTTGTCTTTAATAAAATTTTAATTGAAAATTTTTTTCTGTCTGTTTTTTTTTCCAGCCAAATGAATCGGGTTTCGTTTTATTGGGTGATCTATCTGTGGAAACTTCAACAGATATGGATTATGATGATTTTTCTATGTGCCCACCCTCACCATGTGATGTTGAATTTATTAATGCAAATATTGTGATTGATGGTAAATCCAGTATTCGACAAAAATCCAAAGAAACAACGGTAAGTTTTTTTTTTTTTTATTATTTTTATTTCTTAATAGAAAATAAAAATTAAAGAAGTTTTAGTGCTGCCAAATTTTTATTGGGGTTTAGAGTTACATAATATAGGCTTTTACAATTTTTTTTTGTTTTAAATTATTTTTTAAACATTTTAAGACTGAAAAACTGAATAAAAAAGTGAAAAGAAATTTTTTACTTTTTTAGAATTTATAAAAAATAAAAACATTTCTTCTCTTTATAGCGGTTTTTTCTTTCTAAGCCACTACTTCTACTTTCATTAAGAGTATGTGCTTGAAATTTTAATACTTTTTTTTTTTTTTTTTTGAAAAACTAATTGATTTTTATAGCAAAAAAAAAAAAACAAAAAAGCAATTTGATTTTATCGCTACACCATAAAGAGATTTATTATTGAAATTTAATTATTGGAATTTGTTATGAGCAAACAAAAGGAAAAATAATTGGAAAAAAAAAGGAAAGAATTGAAATTTAATTCACTATTATTTGCTAAAAACAAAATGAATGAAACAAATTGAATGAGTGATGTAAACAAAAGACGTCGGTCGACACAATTATTGGATTTGTTTTTATTTTTTCATTTATTTTCATTTTATTTTTTTAATACTTCTTTTCAATGAATATAAATTAAAAACAAAAAGTAAAATAACAACAGAAATATATGCCATTTTATAATAGCCATTTCCGTTTGAATTTGATTTGCAAAAAAATAAAAAAAAAAAAAAATAAAAGAAAACGGGTCAGTAATTGAAGGAGAACATATAAATGAATGTGGGGATGGGTACTTAAAAATAAAACATAAACATTGAAAGACTAAAAATTTAATGATTTCTTATTGTATGTGAAGATAAATTCCAAGTGTGAAGGAACACTGCACTTGACCTTAACAAAGCTAAGCACAGGAGTTAATTAAGCGAACTATGTATGTACAGTATTGGCCAAAACTAAAGCACCCCCTCAGTACATTTTTTTTAAATGATAATTTTTTTAAGAAAACAAAGCTATTAAAATTTTATTTTTATTTTTTTTATTTATTTATATCCTTATTATTGAAAAACACAAACTTAAAGAATTCAGAATTTAAAAAAAAAAAAGTTAGAATTCAAAAAACATTTTAAGTCGCAAATATAAGCGGACAAAACTAAAGCACTACCCCCCCCCCCCCCCAATTAAGGTATACAAAAAACTATTGAAATCAATATTTCGTTGCGAATCCTTTATTCTGAATGACAAACGCACATCTTTTAGGCATAGGGGACATTAAATTATTAATTATTTCAGGAGATATTGCTTCCCAGGCTATTTTTGCGGCTTCAAATAAATCTTCTTTGGTTTTGCAATTTTGTGGGTTGATTTTTAAGTTAATGATTGGATTGGAGAGCTGGCTTATGAAGGCATCAATTGAGTGCAAAATATTCAATCAACAGACCAATTATTTCTAGGCTAATTTAAAAGTTTTTACAGACTGGTCGCACATCTCCTACTCATGCTGGAGGAAGGTCACGTGAAACCTTGCGGCATGAAGACTCCTTAATTAAAAGGACAATCCAAAATGATCCTACAGCATCTTCTAGTCACGTACGAAACCGCTTAGATTTAAAAATAACCGAAAGAACGATTCCCAGAAGGGCGGTAGGGGCCGGATTATTCAGTCGACGACCAGCAAAAAACCTTTGATATCGCCAAACTTGAATTCGCCAAGACCGATCTCCACTGGAGTGTCCAAAAATGGATGAATGTGCTGTTTTCTGACGAATCTAAGTTTAAATTAAAGGATTCAGATGGCATAAGGCATCCAGAGGCAGGCCAAACGGACAACGGTTCAATCCTAAATGTACTGAAGGGGTGCTTTAGTTTTGGCCAATACTGTATGTAAGGGGTGATTTTTTAAGAGCTATAGGAAAATTTTTCAAAAAAAAAAAAAAAAAACACATAAAATTCAGAAAAATGCATGAAATCTTTATTTGAATCGATAGTACGGTCCATATAATTTAATGTTTGAAGATTATTTCATGCAAAAAATGTTGACCGCGACTGCGCCTCAAATGGTCCATCCGCTTAGTCCAATTTTGGCATACTTTTTCCAACATTTCGGCCGGTATCTCACGAATAAATGCTTCAATGTTGTCTTCCAATGCGTCAATTGAAGCAGGCTTGTCTGTATAGACATGAGCTTTAACATAGCACCACAAAAAATAGTCTAATAGGCGTTAAATCGCACGATCTAGGCGGTCAATTGATCGGTCCCGAACGTGAAATAAAATGTTCACCGAACTTGCCTCTCAATAAGTCCATTGTTACGCGTTCTGTGTGGCATGTGGCACCGTCTTGTTGAAACCACATGTCATGCATGTCAAGCTCTTGCATTTTGGGCAAAAAAAAGTTGGATATCATCTCACGGTAGCGCTCACCATTCACAGTTACGTTACGATTCGCAGCATCTTTGAAGAAGTACGGTCCAATGATGCCAAATTCAATGATTTGCAAGCGTTGTTCGTTTGTAAGACGATTCATGGTTAAATTATAGACCTAACTGAAGATGTTTGACAGTGAAACAATACACGAAACGTACGTGAGCTGCTTAAACCAGTGTTGACAAAAAGATAATAGCTAAAAAATCACCCTTTATGTATGTATCTGGGTTTTTCATTACGGCCGTCCTATTTTTAAATTTAAATAAAACAAGGTGTGTGTGCGATATATCATCGAAATAATTTATTCGTTTGTAAAACCTATTGATGTCATGTGAGGAATATAACATTATTCTAATGTACACCATGGCTTTTATTGGTGGAATGCATCCAAGATATTCAATTTTCCATGAATCTGGTGCAAAAATCAGTCTGAATTTGAATGAAAATGTGAGTTATGTTGGCTTTAAGGACTGCTACCGTTTGTGACTTGTTCACATACACCTGTGACTTAAGAAAATCCCACAAGAAAAAGGGGTCAAAACGCTCGGTCTCTTGGTGGCTTTTTCACATCCATTTCATTTGAGATGACCATGCCCTCAAATCGTTAGTGCAGAATATCCATTGTGCTATGAGATGTGTAGCATATTATATCGGACTGTCATTTTGTAATCCTCGACCTATAGTGCACGCCGTTGAGGCCTGTCCCTACTCATTCTTAAAGTAATACACATCGATGACGTCACTTGCCCAAAATACACATCAAACAGTGACTCTTTCAGAATACATTGGACACTCTTCCATTTCACATCGGCTACTATTGTCCCAAATTCGACTATTTTATCCCGAAATTGGGCATCATCGCTAAAGAAGATTTTTCGATGAAAATTAGGAAAACAATATCGGCAAATCCTGTGTTTCATCCATGTACGAGTGTTATGCGATAGTTTGCTGACCAGTAGATTCGAATTTATCCACCACATTGTGTCAATAGTCCTCTCGGTGGGACAATTATGGGCGAAGCCAGTGGTACTTTAATTACCGCAGTATTTTCCAGGCGATAGTCATAGTCATTTTCAAAGCGGGGGCAATGATTGTTGGGTAGCGAAATTTTCTCTGAAAATCTCTTGATTTACTCGGACAGCCGGCTTGCGATTTACTCCATTATTCTTTGACATTCGTTCTCGTCTATGAAGGCGGAGGATTTCACCGGGAAATTTCCGATCATTGAAAGAAGGTAGATCTTTTACGGGTTTCTGGATAATGTGGAGATTTTCGACCTGGTCAAAGTCGGTTCACAATCTCTGACATTTTATAAGGCATAGGTATTCCGATTGCTTTAGTTAGATTAAGTATTCTGCGCTCGTTTTACTACAGAGACGTTCAATTTCGTAGACAGCAGAAAGATACGTGCAATATTGCTACACTAATAATATAATAATTGCACTAATAGTGCAATATTGCTACACTCAGCTAAACTTGTTGTTTGGAGGAGAAACCGACTGATTTACTTCTGTCTTTAAATCGCATGGCCATCCATTGCCCAAATACGGATATTACATGCCACTGTCTTTTTAGGAGGCATGGCGATAGATTTGGCATTCCTTCGAATGATGTCTGAGGTGAAGAAAGAGTGCTCTGCGTAGCCATAAAGAGACGAAGGTTTTTAACCCTCGTAAGGATTGTTCGCTATCTAACTTAATAAGCCTAATGGCCACTAAAACAACTCTTCTAAGGGCCATTATTACAACTTGCAGTTAACTAAATGGAGGATTTTAGTGGGCAGATAAATTGTTTTTCATTATTATAAGTGGACAATATGGTAGAAGTGAGCGTTAAGCTAAAGGGAGGATCATTCTACCGGTAACTTTTAAAGTTAAGTTTATGTTTAAGCTTGTCATATTAAGGGCCATTATTACAACTTGCCGTTAACTAAATGGAGGATTTTAGTGGGCAGATAAATTGTTTTTCATTATTATAAGTGGATAATATGATAGAAGTGAGCGTTAAGCTAAAGGGAGGATCATCCTACCGGTAACTTTAAAAGTTAAGTTTATGTTTAAGCTTGTCATATTAAGGGCTATTATTACAACTTGCCGTTAACTAAATGGAGGATTTTAGTGGGCAGATAAATTGTTTTTCATTATTATAAGTGGATAATATGATAGAAGTGAGCGTTAAGCTAAAGGGAGGATCATCCTACCGGTAACTTTAAAAGTTAAGTTTATCTTTGAACTTGCCATATTATAAGTATGTTATTTTCAATATGGCAACTTCAAATATAAACCAAATGAGCATATACAGGTAGTCCCCGACTTACGACTGTTCGCACTTACGACCATTTTTTTCCAATTTTTTTAATAGAAAATACTTAAAGACAAATATGTAGTTGCCAGGAATCCCTAAAATATATGAGAAAAATTAAAAAAAAAAAGTAAAAAAATTCGATTTACATACATATTTCAGTACAAATAATACATTACATTAGCTAAGTCGGAATTTTTTAAGTGAATAATTTTATATCCTCCCAAAAATGGCTGGAACTAGTAAATAAAGTTAAAATTATATGAATTTTGGATAGTTTCACTTCTCCTGACCCTCAAAGTTAGCAGTACAGTATGTAATTTTTTCTTAAATTTTTTTTTTATATGAAATTCGACTTGCGACTTAATCGACTTACGACCGATGACAGAGGAACCTATCTCGGTCGTAAGTCGGGGAATACCTGTACAACAAAAAAAACCGAAGCCATTGCTACTGCGTTTAAAAAAATACTTGTTTAATTGAGCAGTGTTATCGCCATTGCTTAAGTTAACTTTATTTTATCATTAGGTTGTAATAACGATAAAGAATTTAAAGGTGACTTTAAAGTTTACTTTAGCTAAAGTTACCTTTAACTAAACCCAAGTTTAACGGTAAGTTGTAATAATGGGCCCTAAGTTTTATTAGTCATCTAAACTGATCTCTTTCTCAAGTCTCGCTTTACTTAAAACTTGCTATTACGTGCTTAAATTTTTTTTTTGGGAATAAAATATGTCGACTTAATCGTTTAACTTATTTACATTTATGGTAACTTCTGGTTGACTGACATGACTTGACTTGACTGTGACTCCCTTAGCAAAATTAGCAAATTTTGTTTTTTTTTGGCTCGTGATAGTGTTTTTATGATTTTTAAACGCAATAAATTTGCATACTGATATAATTCGTAGTTGAGGAAGTGTGTTAATTGTGGCCATAGATATTTTTTTTTTCACAACATAATTAAAATTCCGTAAATGTATCACTTTTAGTTTCAATTTTGTTTTTGTCGCTTATTTAGCATTTTTAGTATTTTTTTTTTAAATATTTTTTTTTTCTTATTTTATTTTGTTTAAATGTGGGTTAACTAAAGATTGCATCATTTTTGTATTATTTTTCTTTTTTTTAATTCATTTGTTTACTTTTGAACTAATATTTGCAGCACTATCGCGTACAATTTAATGATACTCTGAACTCGACATTTGAATATCCCTCCGCCGCTTCATTATGTATGGATGATTCGTTTAGCGCCTACAACGAAAACTATACACAGCCACACGGTTCGAATCCTTTGATGGCCAATGATTTAAGTCAAGCATTTCAAAATCTTTGCCTAGAGAATCAACTACATCAACAGCAGCAGCAGCAGCAGCAGCAACATCATCATGTGGCCGATGAGATTATACAACTGCCAACATTAAATGCTAGTTTACCTGCCGCCGCCGCCAATAATACCTCTTCTCCCCTGAATGCATCAAGTGTGGGAGGAGGTTCTAACACCACCACGCCTACCAAAAATATTTTGGGCAATTTACCATTAGGTAAGTTAATGTTACAAGTTTACTTTACTGATTTTTATCTCGAAAAAAAAAAAAAAAAAAACAAAGTTTTATATTTAAGTGTGTGTGTTATTTTCTTTTGATTTTCTTTACTAATCACTAACTAAGGTTTTAACTTTTCTTAACATTTAACATTTAACTTTACTTTACTCTATTTACTGTGTTTAAGGTTTTCTTGTGAACATTATTTAATTCAGTAGCTTTTGTAGTTAAAGTTCTCTCTCTCTAGTTTTTTATTTACAAACAAATTATGGTTTAAAGGGTTTTAGATTTATTACATACATATTAACTTTAGTATTTAATGTTTTTATTTTTAACATTTAAGTTTAGCAAAACAACAACAACAACTACATTTAATAAAAAAAAATATATTAAAATTCTAGCCTTACCACAGGAAATTATACTTAGACCTCTTACACCTCCGCCTTTACCACCCAAGCCTACTACAACAACTACTTTGGAGCCATTACAGGCTCCATCTTCACCTCCCAAGCCTACTACAACAACTACTTTGGAGCCATTACAGGCTCCATCTTCACCTATTTACTTAAAATGTTTTATTACTACTCAAGATCTAATGGTAACTACTACTACAACTGCTACCACTACGTCGTCTGCTTCTACGAACTGTTTTCAAAATTGTTCTCTTTTTAAAAATTTATTTAAAATGTGTTTTAAGCTTAGCATTAAGCTTCGGCAACAAGTGTCGTTCAGGTTAGTTTAAAAACAAACCCAAAAAATGTGTGTTTTTCAATCTAGACCCTAAACCTGGATAATTAAAAACAATTCCACTTAAGAGCTAAGCAGGGTTGTCTGGCTACTATTACTACTACACCACCAAGTCTAGCTTAACCCTTTAACGGACACTGACGTCTATAGACGTCATAACAAGGGTCTCGGGGGGGGGGGGGGGACATGACGTGTATACACGTCATAAATTGTTTCCTTCATAAAATCATTATAAAACAAGTTTCCCACGGGAAGGCCTCCTAAAATTTTAGTGTCCGTCAAAGGGTTAAAAATTAATTACCGTCGTCCAAGTTAATTTAAAAACAAAACGATGTGTTTTAAATCGACACCCCCAAAGCTGGAAAATTAAAAACTTTTCTTAAAGCTAAAAAGGATTTAGTTAACGGTAACTTTAGCTAAAGTAAACTTTAAACTCACCTTTAAGTTCTTTATCGTTATTACGACCTAATGATAAAATAAAGTTAACTTTTTCCAAAATATGGCAGTGCCGAAGCAATGGCGATAACACTGCTCAATTAAACAAGTTTTTTTTTAAACGCAGTGGCAACGACGGTCACGGAAGTTGCCATATTGAAAATAACATATAATATGGCAAGTTCGAACACAAACTTAACTTTAAAAGTTACCGGTAGAATGATCCTCCCTTTAGCTTAACGCTCACTTCTACCATATTGCCCACTTATAATAATGAAAAACAATTTATCTGTCCCGTTAAAATCCTCCCTTTAGTTAACGGCAAGTTGTAATAATGGCCATAAAAATATTCACCCTTATTCTGGTTGTCGACGTCGTCTTGCGTCGACAGTTTAAAATTGGTATTCTGTTTGCCGTTATTGCCAGTTATAGGTGACTGTCGACACACATTTGGTATTCTGTGAGTCAATACGCCGTCGATATTGTGTTGTGTCGACTCTGATTTTATTGACATCATTTTTGGTAACGACGACGACAACCAGAATAAGGGTGATTAAAAATTTCTCTCGCTCTAGCTTAAAATATAAAAACTTGGTGCCCATAAAATTTAGAAACTTCGATAAAAAAATATATACAGCCAGACACCTTCATGGCTCTCTAGTGGTACCTATTAATTTCCGTTCTACCCTCGTTATATAATAATAAGGCACTGTTTATAACTGCAAAATATTCAAAATTATATAGAGATGTTTGGCAGCCATGTATAATTTTTGGGGAGATTTAATTCAGTGGTGCCTATTAAAAAATTACAAAAAAAAAAACGTTGTTGTCACTTTAGAATTTAGATCTTTTAAAAATGAGTTGTCTGGCAACTCTAGTTTATACATATAATGTGCCACCATTGTTTATATTTCTTTTCTTTAACATAGAGTTGTCTGGCAACCTTTTATTGTAAAAAAAAAAAGTTACAATTGTTTATTGTAAGTTCAATAGTAACAATATTTGATTTTTAAATTATGTACTGTTAATTTTCAAGGCATCTTAGAATTAAAAGTCTTTTCAAAATACAAAAACAGTGTTGTCTGGCAACTTTATATTAAAAATAAAGAAAGAAATTTAAAACAGTGGTGCCAATATACAACGTATTTGAAAGCTAGTTTCTGTTCATGTTTGCATTACAAATATTTGAAAATCATCATAAATAGTATTATTTTAACACACAATCATTAATTTAATCACTGGAATCATATTAAAACGTTTAATAAGTGGACTTGCAGAAACATACGTTTTTACGTTATCCGTTGTCCCTTAAGGAACTTCTATTAAAAGCTATAAGGGCCATTATTACAACTTGTTAAAGTTGGGTTTAGTGAAAGGTAACTTTAGCTAAAGTGAACTTTAAAGTTACCTTTAACTTCTTTTCGTTATTATAACCTAATGATAAAATAAAGTTAACTTTTTCAAAAATATGACAGTGTCGAAGCAATGCGGATAACACTGCTCAATTAAACAATTTTTTTTAAACGCAGTGGCAACGACGGGCTTTTTCGTTGTTGCCATATTGAAAATAACATATATATAATTGCAAAGGATACTTGGCCCTTTTTTATGTTGAATATTTTAGAAGCCCTGTCATGCAGATCCCCACTGCTATTATACGAACGCCGCTGGAAAGATCTGGAAACTACCATTTTCATAATAGATTATAGCACTCGATTGTAATCGTAAAACCCTAGTTGTCCGAGTTGTACACATCTTAAAGAGAATGTTGTGATAGAGACTGGTGTCCTGAAATAAGCAAGATTCCACATAAAATTCTATAAACTTGATCTTGATGGATCAAAAAAAATCTAACAGAGCTTGCCTTTGAGGCATGTTGCCCTACCAGCTCTATATAAACTTTAGTGTTAAGAACCTTAACATTCAAGGAATGGTATTAAAGTTCTTAGAGAAATTCGGTCTCCTCAAATCTTTTCTACTAAATCTGTTGCTTAAAGCTTGCTAGTTCCGTTAGCTTCACTACTTTCTCTTACAGACGTATCAAATTGAAAAATTGAACTCTTCTTCAAAAAACTTTGTCATTCTGTTTTCACTTTGACCTTTAAGTTTGGAGTATAGAATTACACTCATATGTTTTGGCCTCACTTTGCTTGGCCATGTAAACACTAGCATTTGATATCTTTATCTGAAGATATGCAAATCTGGCAACTCTAGAAAACTTATTTAGTAAGATTTCAATAAACTTGGCAGCATTTAAATACTTAATTTGGAGTGTGTCTTTGCTTTTCGAACTTTTTTTTTTGTATTTTTTTCTTTCTCTCTCTCTCTCTCTCTCGAACATTCACCCTTATTCTGGACAGTTTAAAATTGGTATTCTGTTTGTCGTTATTGACAGTTATAGATGACTGTCGACACACATTTGGTATTCTGTGAGTCAATACGCCGTCGATATTGTGTTGTGTCGACTCTGATTTTATCGACATCATTTTTGGTAACGACGACGACGGCGACGACGACGACGACAACCAGAATAAGGGTGATTATTTCAACATTTTTCAGAACCATCTATGGCATATAACAGCACCAAAGCACTGTTTTAGTACACACATCATGTATGCAAGAAACCATTTTCCCGGTAATTAAAGTTGTACACACACTGCCCCGCCCATGTTTCCCAAAACAACTCCATAAATTCAAAGGAAAAGTTATAAAAAGAAAAAAAAAAAAAACAATTCCTAGATAAGCTTAGCAAATATACAAAAACGAAAACTCAAATCCATTTTTACAGATTACCCAGATTCAGAGAAGGGTATACAGTTAACCAACAACAACAACCAGAACTCAACCTTAGAGTCACAAGGAGAGAATGCTCCTCCAGCAACAGCAAATCATCACAACGACAACAACAACGAACAAAACATAATAGAGAAGAAGAAAAAGTCACGCAAGGATTTAAAACTGCCACTGGGTCAACCATTGCAACAACAGCCCATGAAGCCAATGAATCTACAAAAACCACCATTGCCAGTGAAACGGCTGGAGATGATAAGCCCTGTTGTAGCACCAAAATTCATAAATTCGACAAATTTACAAGAAAATTTAAAATCCCATGCAAAACCCGTGAACCACCAAGTAAAACAGGAAATAACGCAGAAGGCATATACTGCGTCAATGACAGCCTGTAAAGAAGAAGTAGAGATTATGGCAAAGCCAAAACCACGTAAAACTCCTCGTGTCTTGGATAAACCGCAATATGCGTGTTTTCTTCAATCGACCAACCAGGATATTAAATATCCCATACATCGTTCACGTTCTAATGAATTTCAAAAAACTTTTTCTTCTTATCTAACTTCTACCACACACGTAACACGTTCGAACTCTTTACGAAATTTGGATAATTTCCCTTTGAAACGGGCACCCTGTAACACTACTACTACTACTGCTTCTACTTCTTCCTCTAATACTACTATTACTACTACCAACGGAGCAGCACATGTTCTTTATTTTTCAGCTGAAGTAAATTCAAAAAATCAATTTTCTTTAACGCAAACTAATGAAAAGGCTAAACTGGCTTCAAATGCTTATGAGAAATTCCCAAATGCTACTATGCCCGCTGTGACCCTGGACCACCATTCCCATGAACAATATTGTTCACATACAAAAGAGGTGGTCACCTATAGATCCCAATCTTTCCTTAATTTACAATCACACAATCAAGAATTTCCAGGAAACTCAACAGAATTTGAATTTAAAAGTCAGAGTTTAAGTGATTTGGCTTATAAAACGAAAATAATTGAAAGTCCTTACGATGTACGCGTCAAATCCCTGGATAATTTTAATTCTACGGAAACAATATCTCTAGAAAATCCTAATTTAAAAGCAAAATCTTTAGAAAATTTCAATACCTCCTTAAACCACATAAAAGATTGCCCTCTGGCAACCCTGCAGAGTAATTCCAGCAATAACAATGAAGACAACTTGGTAGTACCTTCTCATAATTCACTAAAAATAAATGACCATGAATTTAAGGAACTTCGAAAAGACATGGAAAATCAAAGTACAGCCAACTTGGCAGCACCAGTGGTTTTAAATGAAACTGTTGTAGAAGATAAAACTTTGGAAAATTTCAATTCCTGTTCAAATTCAGAAAATACTCTTGAAATATTAGAAGAAACTGTTGATAATAGTATTGCCGACTTGGCAGCACTTTCAGAAAGTTTGTTAAAAATAACAGAAAAAATTCCAGATGCTGAGGAACACCTAAAAATAAAAGTAAAATCATTAGAAAATTTGGAAAACCTTTCGAAAACTTTCAAAAATTCTCATAATTCATTTCTAACGAATAATACTCTGGCAACTCTGTCCAATTCTAACAATAGTACGAATAGAGTTTATTCAATAGCACTTTCATATGATTCTGCAAAAATTGCAGACACCAATTGCAAAGTATCTTTTGAAGGCATAGAAAATGAAAATATAACAAATTTGGCAGCATTTGCACAGGCAAAGGAAAGTGAAATGGTAGTAAAGTCCTTGGAGAACTTAAATTCTCCTTTGAATACTAAAATTTCTCTTCAAAATGTAGAAAAATTCGAAGAAAATAACGAACACGACTTGGCAGTACTGGGACAATATTTGTTAAAAACAGTAGAATTTAAAAGTGAGGAAAATGTACAGGAAAATCAGATAAAAGTGTTACAAAATTCTCATGAATTATTACAAGAAACTGTGGCATCTCTGTCAAATTCAAATGAAGTTAATAATGAGGAGAATATGTTGGATGTTTCAGGTGATTTATTACAACACAAATCTAACAGTAAAGTTTTGGTGGAAAGTCTTTCAAAAACTATTAGTAGTGAAGTAGTTAACTTGGCAGCACTTGAAGATTTACAAGAAAACGTAACTGAAGGTTTAAAGGAAGAAAAAGAGGAGTTTAAAGCAAATTGTTTAGGAAGTCGTAAGAAAAATGAAAACTTAACTAAGAAAACGGGACCAGAGTTGTCGGAAGGAGAATATC
Source organism: Sarcophaga caerulescens (assembly GCA_927399465.1). NCBI lineage: Eukaryota > Metazoa > Arthropoda > Insecta > Diptera > Sarcophagidae > Sarcophaga > Sarcophaga caerulescens. The sequence continues at coordinate 111,634,994 of OV656873.1, read as the reverse complement.
CCTTAAAAGTGTGTAATGAAAGTGAAGATATTTTAAGTGTTACAGTTAATACAGAGAATATTAACGAACTTAGGGATTGCAAACCTAGAACTTTACCTAAAAGAGAATATAAATCTCCTCAAACCTTAAGTTTAACCATAAATACTGATTATTTAACAGGTTATAGCTCAAGTATGACCCATAAGCCTAGAAATCCTAGGACGGAACATTCATTAAGTTTATCGATGAACAGAGGCATTGAAATTAAGAGCCAAAGCAAATCCGAAGAAAATTTAACTTCACCCTCAAACTTACTTGATAAAACCGAAAGTAATGCCAAGTCTTTATCCTGTGAGAACTTTTCTGATGTTATTGAGTATAATTTACATAAAAATGTTATAGAAAATCGCAGCCAGGAGAAGGAGGAGGAGAAGACTCCTCCAGAGTTTACAAAAGAAATTCCAGAAGAAACGGTAGCCACCAAAACTATAAATTTGGGGCACTTAAATAAGTCTTTACAAATGTCTTTAGACTCTTTGGATGACTATGAAGATGCATTGGCTTCTAATCCAGTAGATTTAAATGATTCAGTTTGCAAAGCTTGCAACAATGAGGCTATGGAAGCTGCTGAAATATTAGAGGACATAGCTGTGGGCATGGATTCAGAATCTATGTTTGATTTTAAACATTTATTAACCTTGAAACGATCTCGTACAGAATATTGTCTTAAGGATTTAAATAAATCCCGGAGTTTTTCTGTAGACTCTACGCACGCAAGTGAGGGGACTGACGATGGTGATGAAAGTGAGGAGACCTTTAATTCAGCCTATAATACTTTAGAATCTAAGGCTTCACTTAAACCTCAAAGACCACAAACTAATAAATCAGATCCACAAATGGAAGAGAAAATCGTGGATTTATCTGTACCCAACCAAGAAGAAGCAGTAGAGCCACAGTCTTCTAATAAATCCAACAAAACTTTACGTTGCCGTACAACCGAAAAAATTCTACATTTTACCCATCATGCCTCACAAAATGTTAGCTCCTCTTATGCTACTTTTCGTAAATCGAAAAATTTCTATAAAAATGCTTCGAAATCATTTAAAAACTCTTTAAAATTCTATGAAACTTTTAATGAGAAACCTTCAAACCAGTTAACTTTGTTGGCACGACAACAAACACCAATGAATTTGGTTAAAAAAGCCGAACAAAATCGTAAAATTTTCTCCAAATCTTCTAAATTAAATAAAAGCAAATCTCATGAGAATCCTGATTCACCAACAGAGAATTCCTATTCTTTTGAGTATTTCGATGCAGAAAGTGATCGTAATGGTAATTTGATTACGTCAGCAGCAGTAATGAATTTAGGAACTCAAGAGCTAAACCATCCCCCAGAAGGAAAGAAAAATAGATTTTTCAATAACTCTTTAAACTTAAAATCGAATAATTTGAAACCACCTCCCTTGACTAACGAATTTTATTTCAATAATAGTCCTCGTCCCTTTAAACGTGTGTATGAAGCTCCCTCCTTAGTAAATAATGAAGAGACTGTGGCGGACTTGACTTCTAATCAGGCGAAGGACCAAAATCTTAATGCTTTAGAGTATAAAACCCCCATTAGTTTCGTAAATTCCTCTTTAAGAATTAAACCTTTTAAAGCCGCTACTGAGTTACACACCAGCAAAGAAAATTCTGGCGAACAGTTGGCCAAAACTTCACTTTTAGAACCTGGTGCAAGTTGTGCCTTTAAAACACCATCTACTGTAAATACAACTCTGCGTTCGAGAAGCTTTTCTGTAGCCGATTCTATTAAATTCTATAACAACACGGAAGCCAATACAAGAAATAGTTTTTCTTCACGTTCCTTACATGCTTTAGAAAGTCCTAGCTCTCTAGATGGTGCTCCAAATACATTAGAAATTCCCTTAGCAGAAATTCGAAATACATTTTCCTACAATAATTTGGCTATATGTCATTCGGAATTCAACAACTCTGGTAATTCTTACAATTTCTCCACACAATCCTTAAATAACTTGGTTAATCCCAGGTTTTTGGGTTCAAGAAGTGAGGGTTCTTTTAAAAAGGAAATTCCCAGCAAAGGGGAAATTCTAGCAAACAAGGAATTAAACAAACTTTCTAAAAATTATGGCAACTCTGGTAATCTAGACAATTTCCTGGGAAATTCTTTAACTCCAAACGGATCAAATTTGCAGCCTTTTAAACAAACTTTAGAAGGCTCTTTTAATAATTTTAATCAAATATCTAAGAATTTTAATAACCCTACACCAAAAATGTATACCAACACAAAATATTTGGCATTAAAAACTAAAACACCAACACCCACTACAACACCAACACTAATGGTCAAGGACTTAACCAACCAGAATACAACACCTACTACCTCTACTACTACTACTACTCCTACTACCACATGTGTTACTTCTACTACTACTACTACTAATTTTCCAACTAAGGTGGTGGTATTAAAAGAACAACAATCCATAGCTAAAAATGTTTCATATACAACTTCTTCTTCTTCTACTTTCTCTTCAATGTTTTCCAACAAAAAAACATTTAATGCTGCCTCCACCACCACCACCACCAACGCCAACTCTATTACAGGCAAATATTATCATCATAATCTAAAAGCAACACCACCACCACCATCAGCTCCTCCTGTACCGCCTTTAAAAAAGAAATTCACCACAAAACCTTCCACAAAAGTTTTAACGCAACGTTTTAAAGACTGTACGACTACATGCACGACTGCTACCACTACTACTACCTACTCTTCTACTACTACTTCTTGTACTACCACTTGTTTAAAAACTACACCAACTTCTTGTCATTCGTCTGGCAATAATATTATTGCTCCTGCACCGCCACTGCGTAGACGTATACCTGGCAATACGCTGTATTATGTTTGAAAAAAAATAAAAGAAAGCACTACCACCACCTTTACCACCACCACCTATTCAATAAAATGTATATGTTTCAACTCCAAGTACAAGAGTTTATTTATAAAACGTGCTGCTTCTCTACTACTACTACTCCACTACTACTTCTACTCCTCTACTGCAAATTACTACTCCTACTACTACTACTATTTTTGTCTAAGTATGTATTTATTTACATAATATATGTATATTTTAGTTACAATATAATGCAAGGGTTGTTGGTTGGTTTATTCTACAATATGAAATAATTTTTTAGTGTGGTTTTAGGGTGTAGTTTAGTAGCTAAAAAGTATGCTTTAAAATTTTTTTGTATTTTTTTTAATATAAAACTTTTAATCAAACAAATTTCCGTAGTTCAAAGCATTTTTCCTCGAAAATATTGATTTTACAAATATTTGTTTTAAGAACTCTGAAAAGTATGCTACAAAATATTTGCACAAAAGTATGCTTAAATTTTTTATATAAAACCTGTGTTGAAATAATTTCTCATATACAAAAAAAAAATTTTAAAATTTTTATTAAAAGTATTGATTACATATTTAAATATTTATTTCAAAACTCCTAAAAGTATGCTAAAAAAAATTACTTAAAAGTATACCTTAAATTTTTACTGTATTAAAATGATTTCTTCTGTGTAAAGAAATTTTAAAACTTTCTAAAAACTATTGATTTTGTAATATAGGATTAAAAAATGGCTAAAAGTATGCCATGAAAAGTTTCTCAAAAATCTGTTATTCGGAGTTGATTTCAAACTGTAGGTCCCGTCACTCATGCATAGATAAAATGAACACATTCAACATGAATGATGTGAGAAGCTAGGTTTTGACTAAAGGGTTTTAATGAACGATTAACTAAGTCAGTATTCTTTGTCCCATAAGTAAGCTCTAATGAACCCAAAGAAGATCTATAATATCAACTACCATTATTACATCAGCCGGTTTCATTCCGAGAATGAAAATTCTATGGGTACGTTTGAACGACCACTATCGCTTCCAAACAAATTTTAGGTTCCAAAGGTTGTAGATTGGGGAGTTCCTAGAGAAAGCCGAGGGATGTCCTCCTACATATTTAGAGTACAAGGAAATAGCGGAGAAACTTGGCCATAGTTTCATTATCTTCCACTTCTTATCGTCTGAGTTAATGTATCATTGATTAGCCCTCATTGTTTGAGCGCACACTCAGGTCTATTAAAGGTCTGAACATCTTATATAGGGGTACCCATGCAACTCTAAACTTTTAGGTATTAAACTGAGAAATTCTAAAATGACGAAATTGTGTTAAAACTTTTGCTAACCATTTTTCGTGCTCCATAAAGGAAGTACAGCAAATTTGGCAGCATTGCTAGATCAAATTAACATTTTAAAAGTTTTACAAACTCAAGAATCCTCATTATAGATGGCTTATATAAAACTAACGCAGATTTGGCAGCACTTAAGGTATATCTTAACCTTATTTCCCATTGTAATTAATTACATAATCATGTAAGATTTGTCATATAGTTCTTTTAATTAAGAATAATGATTTAAATCAGTTTACATTTTAAAAGATTTTTTGTGAAATTTTTAAAAAAATTAGCAGAACTTTTAAAGAAATTTTATTTCTACTAATAAAAGAAAACAAACTGTTGTTTAAATACAAATTACTTTAAACTAGTAATTTTACAAACTAGGCAGCACTGTGTAATATATATACAATAACAGTTTCAAAACTTGAGGTTTTTTATAAGTATGAGTTTTTGGAGTATGGCACGACAAATAATTCTTGCGGGACTAACACGCACATTAAAAAAATTATTCGAACTAAATTTTGCAATTTCGTATATTATTTATCGATAAATAAAATTAGTTGTTTGTTATTGTTATTTAATTCAAAATTTCAATGTTCGAACTTATATAATGGGGTAAATCAAAATTATAAAAGTAAAAACGTTAGAGTTATTGATATCCAAATACAAAAGGAAACATTTTGATGGTCTTAAAAATTTTTCGAACTTAAGTTCGAATTTTCGAATATGATTTAAAAACAACAATTTTGGTAAAATTAAATTATTTGGTGTATATTGCAAAAGAAATTCTGTAATTTATTGTATTATTTCAATGTTCGAAACTCGAAAATGAACTGAAATCATGGTATACAAACACAAATTGTTATGCTACTTGTTTCAAAATGCTAAGAGAAATATTTTAGTGGTCTTTGAAATTTTTCGAAATTAAGTTCGAAATTTCGAAAACGATTAAAAAATTATATTTTTCTTAAATATAAATAATTTGGTATATAATTCAAAAGAAATTTTGTAATTTCTTAGATAATTTCAATGTTCGAAATTCGACAATGTAGCGAAATCGACGAATACATACACAAATTGTTGATGTTATTGATGGCAAAAGGCTCGAAAGAAATATTTTAGAGATCTTGGATATGATTTCTCGTATTTTTTTAATTTTCCTAAATAAAAAAGAAATAAATTTGGGACTAAGAGTAGGTTACGTTCACTTAATGATTAGTAATTATTGTAGTTTTGAAATATAGATTTTGTACCACTGTTGTTGTTTTGTTTTGTTTTGATAAAATTGGCAATTTTTCATACCTGTGTGTAGAAATCAACCAAATTTTGTTTAATTTTGCTTATTTTTTTCTTCTTCAACCTTTCATACTTTGTTTTCTATCAATCACTTCATTATGTAAACAGTCTTCGGAATCAATATCCAAATTTATATGCATACATACACTAGTAAATGTTTGTGTTTGTCCCTTATCTCTTAATGACTTTTTATATGAAATAAACAAAATATGAAAAATAATAATTTGTTGTGTAAATCCCTGTTTTAAAACCAAATTAATTTCAAATAATTTTTTCATTATTTTTTTTTTTTTTATTTTCTTTTTTTCCATTCTTTAATTTTTTTCCAGATGTTATATAAAAATAATAAAAAAAAAAATAAAACATCCAACACTAACTACAGCCATAAAAATATGAAAGAAAAGCTAAATTTGTTTTAAGAAAACTAAAAGAAAAATAAAATGAAAAACGATGCTAGTGTGCCTAAAGCAAAAAAAAAAAAAAAAAAAAAAAAAAATAACAAACAAACAAAACAAAGCCAATTGATAAACTCTAAACTTTAAAACACTATTCTCCTACTCACCATTAAAAATCCTTTAAATTACATAAAAAAAAAACAAACAAAATTTGTATGCCAAACAATACAATACAATACAACATAACATATATAAACAATCCAAAAAAACATAAAAACATTTTTAAAAAAAAGCAGGCCAAACTGTAGAGTTATTTTCTACTGGCAGAGTTTATACATATGCCACAGCTTAACATTTTTTGATTAAATAAAAATAAATTAGTGGTATAAGAGTTTTAAAATATAAATATTTTTGTATAATTATTATAATTTTTTTATACAATATTTATAAAAAAAAGAATTAATTTTTGCTCAATATTTGTTTTTTTTTTATTATTATTAAATTAATTAATTATTTATATATTTATCATTTGTCTATTTATAATAAAAAATTATTTAAATTGTATTATAAAAATCATTCATTAATTTATTTGGCTAAACCCATCATCTCTATATAACATAAAACCCTAAAACAAAATATACAATCATGAAAAAATAAATTAATCATCAAATCTAATATTTAAATTTAAAAAAAAAAAAAGTTCTATATAAACCATATTTGATAAGGTAACTAACATTTATTTTTCCAATTATTTTTCTGTATACATGTCTTCTTATATATTTATTTATTTATTATTATTATTATTTATTTAAATTATTATTATCATTATTACAAAAATATATATAAATTATGATTTAAATAAATTTATAATTTCAGTTTTTAACCATTACAAAAAAAAAATATTATGCTTTACAAAATGAATAATTAAAAGAAGTGTTGGAAAAAAATGTTTGAAAATGAAAAGAAACCTGTTTTTAAATTATCTACAGTTTCATATACATATTTTTGTTATCTTTTAAATTTTAATTTATTTTTATAGTAAATATTCCATTTCATATAATAAAATTTGTAATGGTTTTAAATTTTCATAACAATTTCTTGTTTAAATTCAAATTTATGTTAAACTGGTAACCTTAAAAAAGGTATTTCAATGTTAACTAGACAGCATTGCTGTTTAAATAAACAGATTTTACCATCAATTCAATGTTATTTACATTTACGAAGAATTTAGAGTATGAGACTTAATAATTAACAGATACAATGCTTACACGTACAATACTTTACATTGTGTTCCCTTTTATAACAGAAAACATTTCTATGGTTACCAATCTTTGCATAACATATGCTTAATCAAATGTAAGGGTTTTATTAAGTACACCAACACTTGTGTAATTGTTGTTACAAAGCATTTACATGTGGTCTCCAATCTATGCACTATACTTGCTTAATCATCATCACTCTTTTATAGCGAGAGCATGAGAGGTAGATCTTTTCTATGGTCACCAATTTTTGCATAACATATGCTTAATCAAATGTAAGGGTTTTATTAAGGACACCAACACTTGTGTAATTGTTATTGCAAAGCATTTACATTGTGGTCTCCAATCTATGCACTATACGTGCTTAATGATCACTCTTTTTACAGTGAGAGCCTGAGAGGTAGATCTTTTCAATGGTCACCAATCTTTGCATAACATATGCTTAATCAAATGTAAGGGTTTTATTAAGGACACCAATACTTGTTTAATTGTTGGTACAAAGCATTTACATGTGGTCGCCAATCTATGCACTATACTTGCTTAATGATCACTCTTTTTACAGTGAGAGCATGAGAGGTGGATCTTTTCTATGGTCACCAATCTTTGCATAACATATGCTTAATCAAATGTAAGGGTTTTATTAAGGACACCAACACTTATGTAATTGTTGTTGCAAAGCATTTACATTGTGGTCTCCAATCTATGCACTATACTTGCTTAATGATCACTCTTTTTACAGTGAGAGCATGAGAGGTAGATCTTTTCTATGGTCACCAATATTTGCATAACATATGCTTAATCAAATGTTTTTATTACGGGTTAAATAAAGGACACCAATGCTCACTTATTTGTTGGCAGAGTGCATTTATGTACATGTGTTCCCCAATCTATGCATAATACTTGCTTAATCATTACACGATTTGTTAAGTTTTTATTGAGAAGAGTTGAAAATCCACTTTCTAGTGGGAAAGCATTTGAAAGTGACCACAAGCATATGCATAAACATGTGGATACCAACAACAATTTAATCTCTTATTAAACGAGTGCATTTTTAATGTGGTCGCCGATCTATGCATAATATTTGCTTAATCATCGCATGATCTGTTAAAATTTCAATGTCAACAAACTACTTACGGCGGAGACCATTACTTGTTAACTTTTGATTAAATTGATTTGGTTTCTGGTTTGTTTTTATAATAATTTTTCAGAGTAGTCCCAATTCGAATCTGAAATTCTTTGGCAGTGCATTGCATTAGTATAGTTTCATTAGTAATTGCTATTTTGAGATTTGGAAACCTATTGTAGCTCTCGAATTCGAACAGGGGTTTAACAATTTAGAAGTTGTAGGACCCGGTGAGCCTAACAGTAGACGTATAGTTTTTAGATACATATGATTACATAGTGTTTTTGGGCATTTTTTTTTTAATTTCTATCTGTAACTGATCAGTTTTTACTCCTGTTACATACTTTACCGACCCATATTACTTACTTAATTGGCCTTAACAACCCGTTTGTAGGGTTTCAGCCAATTTTAACATTTTCTTCCAGGCGCCTTTTTCTCGTGCGAGACTTCCCTCGAATATTTTCAAAATTGCTGCATTGATGCCTAACGGTGTCCATGCTGCTATGCCATAGAGAAGTACGGAGTGGATGAGTCACTTGTAGAGCAGCAGATTAGTCGCACGACAGAGGTCTCTGCTACACAAATGCCCATTAAGACAATTACATCGCCTGTTGGAAAGATTGACATAATTTTTGTAGGTAACGCGACCCTCTCGTATTCTTATCCAAAAACCAAACTTATCCATTCAATATAATTTGATTAGACTCTTCCAATGCTGGTATCTGTTTCAATACAATTTTTTCAAACTCTCTGACTAGGCAGATCGGTGTACTAGTCGGTTGCTAACGTTTAGCTCATTTCGAATAATTTTAATTCGGTTTTGTATAAAAATTTAATTTAATCGAGTTTTAAAAACTTTGTACAGGTAGTCCCCGACTTACGACCATTCGACTTACGACTATTCGCACTTACGACCATTTTTTTCCAATTTTTTTCATAGAAAATACTTAAAGAAAACAAAAATGTAGTTGCGGGGAATTCCTAAAATTAAATTTCCTAAAATGCAATTTCGTGTCAAGTGACCCAATTTTTAAAATCGATGTCTTCCGATTTGGATGAAATTTGCACCAAGGCTAGTACTATTTTTTTTTATGTAACCAGCACTCAGGGGATGGCCCCTACTCATGCAGTGCATTCTGCAGGTTTTTTTTTTTTTAGGAAAAGTGGAAAGGGGGAAGATACGAACGGCAAGACACAAATTTTCAGCTCTATCAGTCAAAAAATTAAAAAAAAAAATTAATTAAAAAAAAATAAAAAAAATATTTTAAAAAAATTATTTTTGGAAAGACATCGATTTTAAAAATTGGGTCACTTGACACGAAATTGCCCATATATAAATAAATATAAATTTTGGGTAGATTCATTTCTCCTGACCTTCAAAGTTAGCAGTACAGTATGTAATTTTTTTTTTTAAATTTTTTTTAATATGAAATTCGACTTACGACTTAACCAACTTACGACCGATGACCAGGAACCTATCTCGGTCGTAAGTCGGGGAAAACCTGTATTAAAATTCAAATCTTAACACTTCTTTTAGCGATTGTTTTTGTATTTTTGTTTTTCTTATTTTTGTATTTATTTAAAAATTTTTCTTTTTGCTTTAAATGCACTGTGGTTTATTTGGTAATAATATTTGGGCATGAAAGTATTTCAAATTTTTTTTAATTTTTTTTTAATTCAGTTTAAAAGTAGATTTAATTTTTTTTTTTTTTTTTTTTTGTGGTAGTTTAAATAAGTACACATGACTTCTAATTGTTAAAAATAAATACTAAAAAAGAAAACTTATGCTTATTTTTCTCATTTCTTTTTTTTCTCTCTCCCCTGTATGTTTTTTTTTTATTTTTTTTTTATAAAATATAACAACAACAACAAAAACATATGTATGTGCCTATATATTCTAGGTTCAGCACCACTTGGTTTCTACACGCCTCTAAAGGCACCCATTGATAGACTATTTCAATTGGGCGTTACACGAGCACCTTCCCTACTAAGCAATGAATCAACAACAACAGCAACAACAACAACACCTACAGATGCCTCCACTAATAATGTAAATGCACCGGCAACAACAAACGGTGGTAGTAGACTATTTAATGGTTACGGTATATGCGATGATGTTGATACTGGTAATGGCAGTATTGTAGGCATTACAGATGGTCTCATAAAAGATCATCATCTAAACGATGATACCAATAATAAATTGAAGAATAAAACTATTATGAATGCCGATTATAGCGAAGATTTTGAAGAATCTGAAAGTTTGCAATACATTAAACCAGCTGATGATGATCTCAATATAGCCTACAGTGAAGGAACACAAAAAACTGATTTATTATATTGAACTGAACTGATCTGAACTGAACACACTCACTCAATTCAATTCAAATTAAATTGCAAAGTTGGCAAAAGAAATTAAAAAATTTAAAAAGAAATTTAACGAAATTGTTTAGTTTAGAATACTTAAAAATATTGTATTTGTGATTATCTTTATTATTATATACATACATACATACATAATATTATACATTTATATACATACTTCTTATATACATTTATAACGATATAGTATATTATACAACAATATTTCATTCAACTGTAGACAAACAGGCAAGAGTTTATATATCCCCATATACATATATACTAGGTAGTATGGAAGGGCTTTTAGGCAGTCGTGATTTGTTTTTTTTTTCTTTCTTACTTTTTTTTATGTGTAAAGGAATTTAATTTTTAAAGGCATTTTAAAGAATCTTTTTATAAATTGTTGAAATAAAGGTACAGTTTTCTAGTAAACATTCTTGTTTAAAGAATTTCAGTTTCCAAAATTATCTAAAAAAAAATATGGATACTTTTAGGTATTTAAAATTACAACAGTTCTAGATCAGATCGCCTTGTTCGTCTTTATTTGATTACAAGTTGCCTCTACTAGGCATAGGCTGTACATAAATTGTCTCAATCTATATATGATATCCTTACATACAGAAAGACAGGTTAATTGAACCTAAAAGTATGCTATAAAAATTTTAAAACCTTTTATGTAAACAATTGGTAAAAAATAATGTTAAATTAGACTGAAGATAAAGTTAAAAAAAAAACTTAAAACATTTATTTTAAAGTACAATTTGATTTAAAAAATTTACTAGTTTTTTTATTTCAGCTAAAAGTATACTTTAAATATTTGTAAACCCTTTACGTCGGCAATTAAAAATGGTGTATTAAAATAGACTGAATGAAGCTTTTTTAAACGCCTTAAAACTCTTTATTTTCGTACAGAATGTTGTAAAATTTCTTATTGAACTTTTTTGAAATCTTGAAAATTTTAAATATTATTTTAAAAAAATTAATTGAAAAAATTAATTTTAAAAAATTTATATATTTTTCATTATGAATGTTGTTTTCTATTTAATAATTTTAAACAATTTTTTTAAGTTAAAATTTTTTAAAAGAATTTTTTTTAAGTAAAAAAAAAATTAATTGAAATTCTTAAAAAAATATTTAAAATAATTTTCTATTTATATTAAACAAGAAAAAATATTTTACATTTAAATTTAATTAAAAATTAAATATGAATTTGAAAAAAATATATAAAATTAATACCCTTAATTATACATACATACATTATAAATATACATACATACATATAGTTGATAATTTTGAAAATTTTATAGTATTTTCTATTTGTTAAAAAATAGTATTTTGCAAATAATAAAATAAAATATAAACCTTCCAGAATATAAAACAAAAAAATAATTAAGAACAAAAGTTATAAAAAATATTAAAAAAAACACACAAGAATCTTAAACAAACTGAAATTTAAATCAAATGGCAACCATTTTTTATTTAAAATATCCTTGCAAAGAGAATTAATTTTCCCTTAAACTTGGTATCACTTTTTTCATTTTTTTTCTTTCTAAATACTCTGTACCGTTTTAACAGCATAATTGACTCATGTTAAGTGAGATTAAGTTTCTTTAATCAGTTCGTAGTAAATTTTTGTTTCGCGAAGTGCTTTAAATTGTGTATTTTGTATTAATGTGTTATAAGTTGAAAGAAAATTTGTTTTTAATATTTTAAAACGTTCCTTTTCCATGTATTTTTTAAATATTTTATTGTTCATATTGTGTTTTAAATATTTCTTGAGATATATTTTTTAAATATTAATTTATTAATAATAATACAATTTAAAATATTATATACACATACGTTTGAGAAATATTCCCATATATATTATAAAAATAATAATAAAAAAAAAATTAAAAATAAAATAAAAAAAATCATTATTAAGCTGCATAAATGAAGAAGGAAAAAAAAGAGGAAAAAGAAAATAAAAATTGTGTGAAGTTTTTAATTTGATAATGTTACAGAACGGCAAATCAATTCAAAGAAATAAATATTCATAAATAAAATACAATAATAATATATTCTATTAATACAAATAATAAAATATTAAAAAAAATAATGCATTTATTTATACTTAAAATACTATTGCAGATTTAATAAAAATAAAACAAAAACTCGATCTTAAATAAACTTTAAACTTGGATTTTTAAATTAAAAAAAAAAAAAAATACATATATGTATGTATATAATATACATATATTTAAAACAAGCTGTCGAATCCCAAACTAAAAACCAGCTTATTCGTCGGCTGTCAGTCCTTAACGGCATTAAGCCGGGCCTGTCTCTATTATTCTTTAACATTTCTATGGACATCGTTATGAGATATGTAAGTAAATTGATGAGAACTACTTTAATAAAATTTAATGTAAATAACATGTGATTTATTTGTGCGTTTGCAAAATAGAACACATTAACCCATTTCGCTCCGCTGTTCGATTTTTCGAACAGTAAAAATCTTCTTTTTTCAAAAAATACTTTTGTATGAAAAAGGTAAATTTCAATTTCAAAAAAATGTGGGTTTTGGTATTAAGTCCCAACTTTAGGAAAATAAAAAAAATCCGCCCGTAAAATATCCCACTCCTCTCCCCGATGCTAGGTGTAAATTTATTCAACCCATAATTTTTCTTTATACTTTTTAAATAAAATTTTTAAAAATAATAAAATAAAATTAAAAAAATAATTATGAGGAATTACTGCCAATATATCGAGCCATAACCGCAAAAATATCTCAAGCGACATATTTTTCATATATCGTTTTTTGTAATAAATAAATTCATTGGCATCATTTGCATCATCTATAAAAATTTCAGGGTCACACTCTGTGCCGTTATAAATTTATAACAAAAAAAGTTTAACTTTCTAACTTAATTTGCACAAGAAATAAATAATAAAAACCTTCCCCTGTAAAATTTCGTATTTGTCGCTTGAGATATTTTTGCGCTTATGGCTCGATATGTAACCGTTTTATAAAATATAAAAAATATGATTTAAATGCACATGCGTGTAAACTTGTTCTGTTCGAAATTTCAAACACTGTTTTCTGGAAAAACGAAAAGTCGGAAAAATTTTCTGAGCTGATTTTTGACATCAGTAGGTATTAATTACCCAAGAAAAAATATTTTTCTTCTTAAAAAAAAACTAAAATTTAATCTCGGAGCGAAATGGGTTAAGCTATGATTTCAATTAAACTTTCATTTTATTCTAATGCTTGAAACCTGTCGTTATGTTTGTAATACAAAGTTATTTAAATTATCTCAACTCTGAATTGCGTATTTCGAACGATATCTAGTCGATGCTTTGATTTTCAAATATTCCAACGTTTAAATATTAAACGATTTGAAACGATCCTGAAGGTGGTCGCACGAAAATATCTAACGACTTCCTTGGTGGGCAATAGATGTCGCCGTAATGTAAATTCACACTTTTTGCAAACTTCTTATGCAGCAATAAAGCCTATATCGGTCGTATTATGTGGCTTGTGGTACTGTTTACTAAAATCCCACACCGTCCAGTTTATAATTTTGAAAAAAAAAAATCCTATGCACTCGCTATTTGTCGATTTTTTCAGGTTCATTTTCGAAAAAATACACACTAATTACATTTCTCGACCATTAATGAATACAAAACGATCACATTTTTTCGAATGGAATGGCTTTTCCAAAATCACTTCTGGGTTCACCGAGCCCCATATGGGACAATTTTGCTTATTTATAAAATGAGCTCTTCATCGCTAGAATAAAATTTGTTCGAAAAATCAGCATTGAAAGCCTGCTGATCTAGCAATTAATTAGCATATCTACGACGGTGAGATAAATGATACTTCAGATGATTTATAGTTTTGAAACCACGACAGAGGTAATCCAGACAGCGTTTAAAAAATCTAATTTTTAAATACTAAATTCTAACAATAGCAACTCTTATGAACAGTGGTGTTGTGCTAATTTTTTTTTACCGGAACGCGTATATATAATTATATAGACAGGGCAGATCCTAGTAATTAGTTCGGGTTCGGGTTCACGTATTTGTTTCGGTTCGGGTCGAGTTCCGGTTCAGCAGAAAAAAACGTTCCGGACTCCGGTTCACGGTTCGGAAAAACAAGCCGGTGCGTTCCGGTTCGGGTTCGGTTCAAACCCTTGTTTATAAAAATTAAATTATTATTATTATTTCTTTATTAGTATCAAAAAATACTTTTATAAATTTACATAATATACATATTTACAGTCTCATTTATTAGACAATGTAAATAACAAGCCCTATATTACATTGTTCTTAACAAGTATTACAACATTTTTTCTAAATACGCTATTGTTTTGTTCATTCCTCACATAATCAGGCAGTTGGTTATATAATTGCAATCCCTTATTGAAAAGCGAACGCTGCATTGCCATCGTATCTGCCCGTTCAATATGAAAATCGTTGTTATTTCGCAAATGATATGGTTGCATTTCTCCGACGTAGGCTATCTGATCTTTTATATATTGTGGTACATTTCCATTTTTAATTTTTTTTAATAAAGTTTATGGTATTTAGTTTTAGACACTGTTTAACATTAAGCCATTTTAGAGATTCAAGAATATATTCTATTGAGGTGTATCTATTGTATCTTAGTATGACACGCATTGCCTTATTTTGAAGCCTCTGCAGTCTTTCAATTTGTTGATTTGTGCAACATGAGTACATAATTGTCGACCCAAACTCAAAATGAGGCTTAATCATCGTGTTGTAAATATTTATTGCTGTCAGCGCAGTTGTATTTTTTTCTTAATCTCTTAAAAAAACGAATTTTTTTCCCCAATTTTTTGCATATGTAATCGATGTGACTCTTTAAGTTTAGGTTGTTGTCTATAATAAATCCCAGATATTTAATCTGATTAACTTTTTCGATTTCTTCGTCATTAATTTCAAAAATTATATCGCTGTTAGTTTTTATTTCTATAATTTGTCTGTCTTAAGTCTATCATAACATTGTTCTACAGTATCAGCTTCGATGTATATAAGTGCATCTTCCGCATATAATATTATCTCACAATCATTTAATACGATTGGCATATCGTTGATATACATATATAATAAATAGTAGAGCTCCTAAGATTGAACCTTACGGCACGCCATATTCATTATTTGCTGTTGGCGATATAACATTGTTTACCTTTGTAAGTTGTCTTCTATTTGTTAGATATGACTCAAACCACTTTAATTCAATCCCCTGAATGCCGTAATTATAAAGTTTCTGTAGCAGTATACCTCTGTCTACTGTTTCGAACGCTCTTTTAAAATCCAAGAAGATATAAAAATTGGTCAAAAATTAGAAAAAAAAATCAGCAATTCTTTTTAATTTTTTTTTTTTCAAAACGTCAGCCAATTCTCGTTATCAGAAATCATTTTTAGTTCCGGAACGCGTTCCTGTTCAAAAAGCAGCGTTCCGGCTCGACAACACCACTGTTTATGAAATTGAAAAAAAAAAATGATAACACGTAAGCAATGTAATTAATTAATTCGATTTCTGTGCGTATCATTTATCAAAATAAGCTTCCATCAGCTGAATTAATAAACACGTTACAATATGCGCTGATGGACAAGGCCATAAGTCAAATAGCGGGCTCTTTAAAGAAGAGAATATAGACAAAAAATAACCTAAGCTTTAATTGAACTCACAAAAGAATACTTTTAGTTGCGAGTATGTCCCCTAACAATTCTAATTGACTCAATATTAGATAGTTTATAGCACTTTTCATGATAGAAGTCGTGATTTCAGTCAGATTAACATTGTTTAACAGACTCTAGCTGCTGTATGTTACTACAAAAGCTGTAAAAAGAAGGGGTGCTTTGTGCCACATACTGGTCCTTGCTCTCAAAGCGCAATCTACTTATTCTCTTATCATCTAATAGCTTAAACTGAAGAAGTATCTTAAGCGTGACCATGTTTTAGATAAAATTATAAAATTTAATCAAAAATCTATTCTGGAGAGAATATTCTCTATAAAAAGAATTCTTAAAGAATTTTGTATTTTCAAATTACTTTTTTATTTCCTTACTTTCCTTAATGGCTAATTATGCATTTGGTATGCATGCACAAAAAATTTATTAAGAAGTATGTATGGTACTAATAGAATAATATGTAATAACATTTAGATTGTTTAACATATAAGGCGACACATGTATGTACATATGTATATGCGAACAATCCTTGCCTTATATAGTATGTATGCATAGATTTTTTATTTTATTTAGGTTTTTATTTTAAATTTAAACTTAAAAATTAATATTATTTATTTTATTTGTTGTTGGTTTTGTTTATTTTTTTGTTTGTTTTTGTTTTGTTTTATTTTTGTTTTGTCAATAACTTTAACTTTTTTAACACATTGTTTTGGTTAAGTCCACCAGGCTTTGGTATTGCCACCACCACCGCCACCGCTGCTATTTAAGGGATCATCATGCTCTTCATGCTTAACACTAACACCGCCACCTTCCTCATACTCCTCTAAATGGTCTTCAGCCATATCGTCGTCATGGTCAGCACCAGTTTGATTATTATTGTTTGTGTTATTATGATTAGCCGTATTCGAACGGGTGGCTATTTTGCGACGTTCAAGATGATCCACATATTTGTGTAAAATTTTTAAAATTTCTATTTTTGCTCGCAGTTTATGGCCATCGCCCAGTTTACGCAGAGTGGGCACTAAAGAAAGACAAAACGAAATGTCGCCATCTCGTATTTTAAATGTGGGATTAGTGCTAGACGCTGTATTAGAACCGCCTGAAGTCTTTTTCAAAACATCGAAATTCTTAATGATGGCTTCGCCTCTTTGAGAACGTCTCAGTCCTGTCGTTGGTGTACTGCCAGACGAGGTGGGTTTATTTTGCAATGCTTTCGGTGTTAGTTTGATAACACGTTTTGAACGATTGCGCCCCTCTGCCTGGCTAGAGTTATTTGACACATTTGCTTTGGTTTCTTCCTCTTCGTCCATATAATCACTAGACTTTAAAAACAAATCCATATCAATATCAGTGTCATTGTCTTTAAAGTCCTGTGATTCATCCATTGAATCGAAAGTCTTCACAGAGCTGCGATTCATCGATGGCAATTTGAAACCAACAAAAGGGCGCATAAATTCCATATCGTCAAAGTAAACATATTTGCGTTTTTTGTGTGCTTCTCCCGCTTCTTGTAGCTTAATTTCACGATGGAAATGATCCCTTAAGTGTTTCCATTTGGCCATAATCTCATCAACTAGAAAAAAAAAACAAAGTGTTGTGATTTATTTAAATTTCAAAATATAATTGAATTTCTATTGCTTACTTCTGGCTTCTTTTTCCACGTCCGTATAGGAGTCCCAATCTTCGGCCGGTGTCAGACGCTCGGCCACTTCTAGCCATAATTGATGTTTGTGGTCACGACGCGGATGCTCCAGCAAATCTTTATTGTAAATGCCTGGACGCATTTTGATTTCCTTGATTAAATCTCTAGGATGAAAACCGCTCATTTTTTTACACTTGTTTGTTTGTTTTGAATGTTGTTATGTACCACACTTTTGACTTTTAGTTATTTTTTCAGCTAAAATTATAAAATTTCTGTATAAATACTTTTTTGGCGTAAATAAAAACGCCATTTACTACGCGACGATGATAAAAAAGCCACTGAAATTTTTCAATTGTGGTTGCCACACCGCTACGTGCAAAACTAGCGTACGCGTTTAATATATATTTTAAACTTGGCATTACTTTTGAAGCAATGATGCCCAATAAAATGTGAAATGTATTTCATAAATGGTAATACCATTAACTAACAGTTATATTACGGCTTAAAAAAGTAAAAGTTTTAAAAAGTGCAAAGTCTTATGGCGTAGTATAATAATTTAATTAATAAATCATTAGAAAAGTGTTTAAATTGTTAAATGTTAAAAGTTTCAGTGTATTTAGTGTTAAAAGTTTCAATTTCTTTAAAGTTAAATTGTAATTGAAGAGATTTGCAAAGTTTTATGGCGCATACAAACAGGTTAGTTGGTATCACATGCTTTCCTGATTGCAAAATATAATAATCCTTATTTTAATTAATAATTAACAACCTTTCGGATGTATAGTTAGTGGAAAAAAATTGTGTGATTGGGATTGCTCTTAACATAGTGATCAATAATACGAAAATGTATTAAAATATTAGGGCACTGGGACAATTTGCTTTACTTCTTGTGGCAAGGTCAAATGTAAGTCATAGTTGTTGTTGTTGTTGTAGCAGTTCGGCTGTTGTCTCCGTAAGCTTTTCCCTGTATGTAAGATAAAAGTTGGATTTTAAATATAGTTGTATGCCTGTGTAATTTGGTGGGGATGGGATGGATTAGAGAATTTATTTCTTGAGGAAACAAATTTTGTTCAATACCACTGTCACTGAATTTGTCGTCCCAAACAGACTGGATGCTGTGTATTCCTGCAGCATAAATTCTTGATCGTTATTGTTTTTGTAACTGCACCACATCACAGCATCTGACAATTTTTTCTAATAGTTGATAGTTAGATGAATGAATTGAACTACATTGGTTAGTTTTAATTAAAGGTCACCTGATTGCAAAGCAGTGTCTACGGCTGGACAATTGATTAAATGGTGCTGGGGATAATTTTCTCCTGGCAACAGTTTATGATACGCCGTAAAAACGGGTTACCAGTTCGCAGTGGGAGTTTCCCATCAACCAATAATGTTCTAACTGGGATGCGGATTCTCACCTCAGACAAAAACATATCCACGGGCACCATACAGTCGTTGGTTCTATCCATAAGTCCCATTCTCAACAACGAAGCAAAAATGTGCGAAATGATGGGTTGCATGGTCGGCGCAGGTTCCAACTGCCCGATTTCCATCACCATATGCCATTATGCGCCGCACAACCCTTTATATATAAGTCAAGTGGATTCAGACATAGAGTAGTGTCAAGAGCAGCCTTAATCTAACTTTGGTAATACCCAAAGCGACAATCCGAAATGAATAGTAACCACCGCTTAAAATATATTCTTCTTACACCAAATCATTTGAAATGAAATGCATTTTTTTTTACTGATTTCTTTCGAGTTCTTCTCAAAATAAAATAAAGACTACTTAATAAAGTTCCCTTGTAATTTTGGGCAGTTACTCTATTAGGCAGCTTTACTTTACTTTCAACAGTTCTGCTCTTTATTACTTTATTGCCACAGCATTTTGAAAATTTTTTTGGTCACACTTGATTTATCTTAATTATCTTTTACACACGCACATGTTCTACAATTGTTTCTTCGTAAGTTAACATTCAAATAACATGGAGATTTTTCTCCCATTGCTAGTAAATATTCTAAATAGTCATGTGCTAATTCAGGATGATCATGATGAAATCTCAAGGTCCACATATGACTATAATTTTGCTCAATGACATGCCTCGAAGCTATTGCACACAGACAACCCACACCCATATCATCAATTTCTAACACTGTTTGCAGTAGATTTGTGTTGCTTCTATTAAATATTGTGCGTTTCTCTTCATCATCTATTTGTGGCATTATGCACAATAACAATTTCACTTTATCTGCTGCCGTTTTCAATTGCAAAATTAACGTATTGATGGACATGATACGATGTAAATCACATTGATGGGTAAAGAAACGACGTTCCTGTTGTTTAGTTAGGTGATGGCGTAACATTTCACATTGCTTGAGATTGCTTGAGACAGCCACTACATACATGCCCAAATCGAGCAAGGCCTTCACTATAGGAAAACCGGCTCTAGTATGGGACATTATAATAACGGCATAGTGATGTCTCCAATAGCTTGCATCGCCTAGGCGCAGTTGCCGTATTGGTATCATGTTAAAAATTTATAAATATTCAAATGATTTCAAAATAAAATTGACAAAATTTTGAATTCCAGGCCGAAATAATGTGAAAATTTTGTATTTTCAAAAACAACTGTTTGAAAAAGAGTGAAAACTGTTTGAATTAATGAAATTCATATAATTTTATAGGGTGTTACAGAGTTTGTTTTGTTTAAATTTACAAATAGTTGAAAAAAATGTTTATGCCAATCCAAACTGTATTCGGATATGATTTCTGCGTGGATATCTTTAATAATTCCATTCAACTGGCCCACTCCAATGCCTTAGGAATTTAATTAAGATCTTTACGATATCAAGCGAAGAAATGTACTAGAGGATTAACATCGAATATCTCTAAACGGGAAATATTCTAATCTTCTCTTTGAATGCTTATTCTGGTAATGGGGCTAAAACAGGTACTAAGTTGTCGTTTACATGCATTATTCCCATGGTTGGTGCCCCATTTTTATCTCATAAACTTGCGTAATTGTTGATGATACCGAAGTCTTGAATTTACATCCCAAAATTCGAATGAATTTACTTTCGAGTCGAAATATGTATATAATAACCCTCCAGGATATTGTGGCAATTCTTATAGCTGAGCAGTCATGAGACATTATATATTGTGACCAGAATGCAGAGATGCTATTTGCATTTGATGTTTGCAGCAGTTACTGATTATTGCTCCATTGGGGATCACGGGAGTAAACTATATCTTAGAGATCACAATCTTTTACATTAATATGGAAAAGCAAGTGGCTGTCGCCTATTTCCAATGTCATTGACTAGCATTGTAAGCAAACAGAGACGGATTTCGAGATTGGAATTTTCTGGATTGTTTGAGCACTACGCTTTTGTGAACATCGGAGGGTTTATGAGTTCATTAGAATTTCAAAATGGTTTGACCGCGTCTAGGGCAATGTACAACAGTCAGTTCAATCTTGTTAATATACATATATCCCGATTGGAATTCTAAGCGTACTTGCAGAAAAGGCCGAAGTACAGCCTGTGATGTATAATTGATGTCAATCAATCTCAATATCTTGTTGCAAATATTGAAATCAGGTGTTCTTTTTGTCAGAGGTGTGCATAGCAGTCCTTCTACGAAAGTACGTGACAATGTGATGAGCCATTGGCGATAAAGATCGTAGAAGAACTTATAAGAAAGGGTGCGACGAAATGCCTGAACCTGGTGGTAACATCTCCCATGAGTTACTTAATAAAAAAAAAAAAGCCGAGCAATTGCAGATTTTCCAGGCTATTGTAGCCAAGATAGGGTTCTGAACCTGGGTAGAAAATCTATATGTCCGACGTCGAGAGCATGATCGGATAACAAAGGTATCTTTGTTTTTTACACAGTTTGCGTCAACATAGTGGAACCTGAGAACGTTGAACACAAACTGGGACTTTGCACTGGTGTACAGATATCTAAACTGAGGACACTAGGCCAGGGTTTCTTTAATAACCCTGTAGACTTAGCGTCTATTAGAATTTTGGAGCTGGAGATCTCGGGCATTGATGGATTAGTGAGATGACACTCTTTGTTGACTGTTTTCCTCTCTTTTCAATTGTTTTCTTTTGTTTTTTTTCTGCTTTATTGATCTTTATTGTTTTCTCGTTCTTTTTCATTTTGTTTAGCCTGCTTGTGATACTGAAGGTACCTAGAAGTTACCCTTTAGTGGTCGCCGAGTGGATTTATATTTTCACTTACTTTCGAAATGTAACCTAAGCAGATCTAGTATTTATTTACAGATCTGACGACTCCTAGTATTATATTTTGTAGGTTTCTCGTGAGATCTTGAAAATTTGTGGTACAAAAGGCAGAATTCCTTAAGGCAGTCCTGTAATCTCCAAGCCAGAATAGAACTAAAAATTTGGTTTGAGGGCTATCGAGCTGTATTTTTCAGCTGCCTAGTAACATACTTTAAAGACGGTTAACATTAGTTTGTTATGGATTTCACAGTACTAGCATTACTTGGGACTTCCATAGCACATCAGCCAACCTAAACATGTCTTAAAAACTGATCGATTTGAAACCAATTGTTTGGAAAAGGTACCTGCCATTTTGAACCTTTTCTGGCAGTCTTGTACGTCTCCAGTATAAGAAAAACTTTCAAATTTTCTTTGTTTGCTTTTATTTTTTAAAATATTATCTTTTATTTCAATATACTTCCGATGTTGGCACAATTAACATTTCAGCAATGTTTACACGTAGAGGCGAAGACAAAATAAACATAACAGCTGTGGCAATATCCTCTGGTTTTAATAAATCTGGATAATTTGGTAGGTTATTCAAATGCTTTGGTTTGGATGAATTAGAACCAAATTTGGTTTCTGTTATGCCAGGGCTAATGGACTGTAATAAAGGTATTTGAAATACAAAAATAAAAAAACTTTTCTAAATGAACTGCACAACCAACTCACCGACAGCCTTAATAACTTATCGTTGGCCATTTCCCTTCTCAATACTTCATTGGTGGCACGGAGAGCATGTTTAGCAACGGGATATAAATTGAAACCACAATCGGGTATATGTGGCAATATAGTGTGACCCAAAAGACTGTTTATATTAATAACATGACACTCTTCTTGCTTGGCCATGGCCAGTTTCATAAGTTTATAGGATTCTTTAGTACAAAATATGGCTGCCATTAGATTAACATCTATAACACGCTTAAGAGCTGCCTCATTATCTTCGTCTAGTATTTTGGAAAATTCACACATGCCAGCATTGTTGATTAAAATGTGAATTTTATTATTGAACTCTGTTGAAATCCATTGAAACGCCGTTTTTATTTCATCCAGTTGAGTTAAATCGCACTGTTTTTGATGAAAAAATGTTGACTCTTCACAATTTAATTCTGTTGTTAATTCTTCTTCCGGTTTTGTTTGCAGTGAAAGTCCAATCACATTTATGCGGGCCTTCAATAGTTCTTTTGTTATAGACCAGCCTATGCCAGAACTGGCACCCGTTACTACAGCAATTTTATTACGCCAGCGTTCCATTTTTGCGTTCTTAATGAGTGCTTATGTACGACTAACTAATCCATGCAGTTAGAAATGATCTGAAATGATCTGAACATTCTTGCGGTTTTTTTTTGTTCTGTTTTATGTGCCACCTCAGAAAAACAAAAAAGTCTCCAGTAATATACATATGTATGTATATGCAATCGTCGAATATCACACCACAAGTGTCTTAAATTTAAATAGATTAAATTTGATTAAAAGATGCCGTTATAAATCTTTATTATTTTGTTTTTAATTAACCCTCAAGCTGGCACAATATTTTTATAAAGATAAAATGTTTCAACGCTTTTGTTCTTTCTATAAGTACCCGTCGTAAGTAGAATTTTTTCCATATTAAGGGATTTACGTTTTTTTTTTAAGAGATAACCACCATTCAGCTATTGGAGACCCAAAGAGTACATTTAGGGTTCAGGCTAAAGATTGGTTCCTTAGTTTTTCGACAGGGTTATATAGCTCAAGAATTGTTAGTCATTCTGCATAAAGTAAAGGATCGAGGTGGTAGTGTGTTGGGTTCCGGGGCATTGTGATGGGTAAGGTAATGAGGCAGAAGATGAGGTCTCAAGAGAAGAGGGCGAACTGTGTGAATTGGTCTGTTCCTTCCTTCCCAGAAACGAGGAGGTGTAGCGGAATGTGAACTCTTGATGGAACGGAGTATATTACAGAATCTCTAGTCCAGGTTAGACCACTTTAAAATGGAATGGAACTTGAAGCTCTGAATTGAGCGCTAGGGCCTATATGTATAGCAAGGGCACTCCTTCTTTCTGGAGGGTTTGTAATAATTTAGAGGACCCGCACTCTTTTGAGTATAGCATGTGTCTAGTCGCGTAGACTCAGTTCCTGGCCGAGGTTGCTTGTACTACCAAGCTGAGTTGACCTCTACTATGATTTCTGATGTTAAGAGTTTCATCTGGAATATTAATTGGGCTTTATACGACAGGTATGGCAGATTTAACTCCGTTTTCTACGTTTAATTTGTTTCAGTATGCATTTCTCGTTGGTTAAGTACCAAGAATCCGTATTGCAGATGGATGGTATTCTTACAGAATACTATGCATATGCCTCTGAACTACTCGTTGTTCTTGTGTTTGATACAAGTCAGTAGTCAGTAGTATTTTACACGTCTTTCTTTCATTCAACTTGTTTGTTTTTGCGTTGTCATACATTGCCAGCATACTGATTAGATAGCAGAGGCTTTCGGTGTAATCGATTGTTTGGTCCTTTAAATTCTTTTAGTTTATGGTTTTGGTTTATCTGATATTTGTCTCAAAGCCAACGTAGCCAGCTAATATCTTAAAGTTTTGCTTGAATGTTGCAAAACACGGGGAAAATTTGCTTTTGTTCCAATGTGTAACTTCTAACTTCGGTCGAATCGAAAAACATACTTCGAATTGTGAGGACTTTGTTGGGTTCACGGTAATAATTGAGAATAGAGCACCAACCAGATTGCAATCAGCCAGTAGCAATGCAAAAAGCATTGCTCTGTATGATTTGGTTTTCTTTCTATTTGATATCAGAAACGTTATCCAGGATCGATCTCCCTTGTCATACCTCTTGAGGAAACAGAAAGTGCATAGAAACCTTATTCAAGCGCTTTGCCTTCCTTGTACAATAAAACTGGCATTTGATGAAAAATGTATAAGGTTAACGAAGAT
Organism: Sarcophaga caerulescens; assembly: GCA_927399465.1. NCBI lineage: Eukaryota > Metazoa > Arthropoda > Insecta > Diptera > Sarcophagidae > Sarcophaga > Sarcophaga caerulescens. Next base: position 111,609,793 of record OV656873.1, on the reverse strand, counting down.
TACACCTAATATTATCAAACCGTGTATATGCGGGGGCCATCAACCAACATGTCCAACAATATTTTTGATACCTTTAACCATGAGGAAGTCGCCGTAGTCAAGTAGGTAGTGTGTTGGCTTATTAGACGTGAGGCTAAAATTCAAAGCCCAGCTCAGTCATCTCCAACAAAACATATTTCTTCGGCGACTTCGACTCAGTAGATTTCTGGGAAAAACTCGGAGAGTAAATATAATTGCCATGAATAAGCTTCTCAAAAATCCGTCGTTCGGCTCTGTCGACTTTAAACTGTAGGCCACTCATTAACACACACAACTGTCATGTGTGGTGTGAGAAGCGAGGTCGTAATCCTGACTGAAGGGTTGTAATGACCAATTATGTATGTATCCATGAGGTGGCAAGGGATAGGATACGTTCCTTCGTTTTCTTTTGAATCGATATAAAATCCGATGCCCATAAGTTTTATTGTTAAATAAAGTGTTGAAGCATAGAAATAAAGTGTTATAGAATGATATTAATGCAAGCATCTACTCCGTAGATGTATTTTGTTTCTTTAGTTTAGTTAAATAGATTGCTAGCGGAGATGAATTAAAAGAATAAGTTTTTCATTTTGAGTTTTTATTTCAAATAATTTAGTTTTTCTTTTCATAACAATTCTCTTTCAATATTTTTCAGCTGTGGGCACCATTAGTAATTCGGCAATGGTTACGTGTAGGGGTGAACCCAATATAAATGTTATACCTTTGGCTACATCTTCTGGTTTTAAAATTTCAGCACATTCCGGCAATTTGCTTAAATGTTCAGCTCTTTCGCTATTTTTACCAAAATTGGTTTCGGTTAAACCGGGACTTATGGTCTGTAATATAAGAATTTAATTTAATTGGTTAATGTTGTGCAATTCTAACGATTTCTATTTTTTTTATGGTTTAACAAAACATGTTTGATTTATTCAGTATTTAAGTTTAAACTGATGTAATATTTGTTATGAATTAACAAATACTATTTATTTATTTATTGTTTTAAATTAAAAATTCATAAACAATTAACACTATACGTACCGAAAGTCTTAATAGTTTGTCTTCAGACATTTCCCTTCTTAACACTTCATTGGTGGCCCTCAAAGCATGTTTTGCTACCGGATATAGATTAAAACCACAATTGGGTATATGCTCAGGCACTGTATGACCCAGTAAACTGTTAACATTGATAATATGACATTCCTCACCAAAAGCCATTGCCTTTTTCATAAGCCTATAGGCTTCTTTGGTACAATAAATTGCTCCCATTAGATTTACATCAATCATACGCTTAAGAGCCTCATCATTGCCGGCATCCAACAATTTAGAGAATTCTAACATGCCAGCATTATTGATTAATACATGCATACGCTGGGCAAAACGTTGCTCCAGCCAATGGAATGCAGTGCGCAATGAAGGTAACGATGTGAGATCACATTCCCGTGGAAAGAAACGTTCCTGTTGATTGGCTGGCAATTCGGATTTTAATTCCTCCATATGTTTGAGTTTGCGTGCCAAGCCAATAACCACCATATCGGCTTGCAAAAGATGTTGGGTTATGGCCCAGCCAATGCCAGAACTGGCACCAGTAACAACAGCAACTTTACCACGCCAGCGTTCCATGGTTGTTTGTTTGTTGTTGAAACGTTTTTGACCTTCTTCTTATGATTTATGAAAAAAAAAGTGATTGTGTTATATCTGCTGCCCCTTTGTCTGTAATATTTCCTATACAAACCAATGCGAAAAATGAAACGCTTTATTTGCTACTTTAATTGTTGTTTCGTTATCCGTTACGTTACGCTTTCCTTAATCGATAGTTGTTGAACGTTTGAAAGTACTGACCGTACTAATGGTTATTGGAAGCCTGCATTTAATGTCTTATTGTATTTTTATAATCTTTTTTTGTTTGTTACAAAAACAAAAAATAATAATAAAAGGAAAAAAAAAAGTAAAAACTAAAGTTGAGTTTATTTGCTTATGGGCTGTGATTTAATTTCATTTTTTTTCTCGAAACACAGTCTAAAAGCAAAAGCATTGAACTCAAGTTAAACTGGTTGCACTTTTCTTCATATTCATTCATTCATACAACAATATCTGAATTACTGTTTTTGATTTAAATTTGTTTATTTGAAGTATGTACTAAAAATTTTAGAACAATTATTTAAATTGTGTGATTCATTGTGGCTTGTGTTTTAATTTGCGGCTTTAAGCCTAATATTATAAACGGTTAGTGAACGTTTTATGGCTTTAAATTAACACATAACAAGTTTTTTTTTTGATATTTTCTTTCTCATTTTGATATTGTTTTTGATATTTGAGATCAGGAAATACATTTGTTTACAGAAAATTTTCAAATTTTTTGTTTTATTGAAACAGAGAAAGTATTTTTATTTTTTTTTATTAGTTTCCAAGGTAATCATTTCTTAACATGTTTGTGATCTTAAATTATATTTAAGAAGTTCGGTTTTTTTTTGCCTTCAAACAATGACCCTGACTGCCTGCTATGAATCTTTCACAGAACCAGCTGTTTGGAATTGTTTCAAATCTTTCAATACAGTGTGTGGGGAATATTAATCACAACCATAGATAGGCTGCTAATAATTTTATTTAACGCTTAAGGCAATGTTATTAAATATATTTTGGTCAGTTTAATAAAAAAAGTCTAATAGTTACTGTGTTAGCTTATTTGATTCGTGTCCGTGGTTCACACCCCAGCCCAAAACATTTCGAACAATAGGTTCATAGTGACTTTTAATAGTATATTCCGCTACTCATGAATAAAATTAACAAACACAGCATGGGCGGCGTGAGAAGCTAGATCATAACCCTGACTAAAGAGTTGTAATGACCAATTAAATACGATTTAAAAATGATTTCTTTTTGAGTTGTAAAACCCATGTGAAATTTAAAACAAATTCAATTAAAATTCTAAACAATTACAAATTTGTTATTAAAACCATTTACATACAACAGTGGTTAAAGCTTTAAAGTGTAAAGTTTTGATTCACAATATTTTTAAACGACTTTCATAGTAAATTAGGTTAGCAAGTTCACTCAAAAACCCTCTGACTTATTGTGATAGCATGGAAATTTTACCACAACGTTTCATGTGGTCCAGACTATTATTATTATTGTCGTAAAGAGGTTGATTAGTGCTGCTGCAATAGGATCTATTGTACTACCCTTAAACTTTATAGGGTATTCCTATTATGTCTCCTTCAAGCCTATTGCTCTGACAAACTTCAGGATTATGCAACTTCCAGATTACTAACTTCATTTCTGCTTATTCTGTTTATGGAACATTTAAAGATGTAGCTGTCAGCCAATTTAATCCTTAGGTCATGTTATGTCAACAAACGCTTGATTCTGTATCTTGTCCAACTCCATTGGAGCTGTTTTCCAGACAATTGCCTCATAGGTCACATCCTCATAGGGTTACATACTCTGCAGGCCTTCTGCATGGCCTTTCTTGAGATGCTCTCTATATGAGTTAATTTTTTATTCAGTGATATTCCCAGATATTTTACCTCGATTTCCTGTGATATTGCCTCACCAGTCGAATACTATTCCATTAAAAAACTTTTCTCCTTCTTATAATATTGTGGCCTTGGCTGAGTTTGTCCTTAGGCCCACTTTGAAGCACCAACGACTTACAATCACAAAACCTCTCTGAATGATGTCGCAGAGAGTCTGCTCAAAATTTTCCTTTACCCGTCTGTATGTTCTTGGAAATCGATGCCCACATTCATTCACTAAAAGACTCTACCCCGTGTGCAAACCCTAGCTACTTTGTATTACAAATCAAAAACAAATACTGTACGATGGTGGATGGGATGGGACTTGCTTTGCACAGCAGTACCCTACAATTTCTTTGAGGCGCCCACCGTCTCGTACGCTCGAGAACATTCATGCTCATTCCATCAACGTACGAACTAGTTTTTTAAGAGTTTTCGTGGGTTAAGGCAACAGTAAAAGACCGTTTATTTCCGAGCTGTGGAATAGTAAAACATGGTGAATTACGTTTGCAAGAATGTGAATGAGTTTCACTTAATTTCGTTTGTTTTTTTTTTTCTTAATAAATAAAACTGAGTGGTTCCACAAAGTAGCTTGAATTACATTTGTTTTAATAATAAAACTTCTTTATTTTAATATGAGTTTAAAAAATTAATTTTTTATTTACTTGTAGTTTTTTTTTTTTTTTTTTTGTGGAAGACCATAGAAATGTTAGTTAGTGATACAATTTGAGTACTTTTAAATAAGTATTGTGTTGAGTTCTTAAATTATTTTTAATAAATTATTTCATATTTAATTTCAAAAAAGAAAAAAAAGGATTTTATTAAAGTTTTCGTATTTTTTTTTTTATAAATTTTAGTGTGTTTTAAAGTCAAAAAATATAGATTTAAAGCCAATTTTTATGTTCAATTACGAGTGAGTATTTTCGAAAAAAACAGGAAGATTGTTGTCATTGCAATATAAATCTCGATACATATTTAAATTTGTTAACATTCTTAATGTTTAACGTAATATTAAAACATTAATTTAATTTTGATTTGTTTTTATCTCTTTTCAGGCTTGTTTTTTTAAGATAATCAAATATAGTGTGAAATTAGTTTTTCTTAAAGTGTTTGCTGAAAAAGTATTGAAAATATGGGAATAAAATCTAAAAGTGTGTTTGGTGGAAGCTATAATTTGGAGACAAGCCGCGTATAAGTCAAGTCTTTTTTCTTTTAAGGTAAGTCAAGAGTCTTTTATTTAAGGAAATATTATTCAAAGATATTTTATAGAATAAGGGGATAAAGCAATCATTATGCACAACAAGTCTCTGTCCTTTTATCTCGAACTTAAAAATAAATTTTTATAAAATCAACAATATTCTTTGACTTGTTAATACAAAAGAATTTTTATAGGAAAAACGTTTTAAATTAATTAAATCTCTTCAAAGAAAAACATTAAAATTATCTATTTTGCTTATCAGTAACTATGTTTTGCATTTAAAACTTTTGTAAAGTTTATGTTGTGTTGTTTTTAAAAACTGAAATCTTTCCTATAAGTACTTTAAATTCGCTAAAAGCAATTATTTAAACAAAACAATATGTAATGATGTGTGTTAAAATTATAAAAATCTACACCTCCATGCCTTCATCGGAACGTTTACCCTGCTTAATCAAAGCTTCTTCATTGGTTAACTTTGTTTTTTCCGTCCTTGTATGCCACACCAAAACATCAATACAATTATTGGCTAAGGCTTGCAATTCATTTCTTTTAGTTAAATGTCTTAAAATTTCACTCTCCTGATAACCACGTTGCACTTCATAACTGAAGGTAGCCTGAGGATATTTGAAAAATAAATCAGTGCTTATGGCAAAACCAGCCATATCTATGGGGAAAGGACGTTCTGGACGCCAGGCAGCATTGAAGCCAATAACTTCTTTAGTTTCGGCATTTAATAAAGGTTTCTCTACCATCAAACCGCCCACCAGGCCTACCGGCCATACACCCACTCTTCCCTTTTCCAATTTTGACATTTCGGCAAAAAGTTCCACACTATAGGAGTTATCATCGTCCATGAAAAACACTATACTATGCTTGTCGGGATTGGCATTAGTGCGCACCCACGATAAAGCCATATTACGTTGCTCCACACCGCGTGGCTTAATCCAATTCGGATCATTGTGTTTTAACTTAAAGGCAGCCGGTGTTTTGATATTCAGTTGCGTAGAACGTTCTGTTAATCCCGATCTTTCTAAAAGATTTCTTACCAAGGGGGTGGTGGTTTCAGAATCCTCCACTAAAATCCAATGTAAATTAGGCACCAACATAAATATGTGCGATAATCTGATTAAATTAAGCCGATTAGAGTTTAAATTGAAATAAAATGCCTCAGGCTTGTTGGTGCCAACTCACCTTGTTAGTTCAGCCTTTTGTTGTGGTCTAGCATAGGTGGGCGTTATACAATATATTGTCGGCAATTCCTCATCTTGTAGCTTGGCATACATTGCCTGCAGATAAGCTGGTCCCTGACATGTTCTCTTGCCATTGCGGTGTACCATAAGTAGTATCACTAGGAATACAATTATCAAGACCAATACTTGTCTGGGTCTTATGCGTACTTCTGACATTGTTTTGATATGTTTTTCTTCTGTTTTTTTCCCTACTATTTACTATTTACATATGTATACGACGTTGTAAAGTGTTCTAAAACTAATTAACTTAATATTATGAATACGTTAATGTGGTGTATGAATGATGATTTAAAAGAAAGAATGAGTTTCTAGATATAAATTTTAGAGATAAAAAAGGTAAACAAAACGTATGAACCTGCAACAACAACAACAAAATCGTATTAAAGGTTAAAGAAACGTCAAAAAGTATTGTAATTACAGGGATGTTTAATATACCAAACAAAAAAAAAAAAAAAATACGGGGACGTTATATGTCTTCTACTGTGCGTACACTAAAGTTTTAGAACCATTGTATCTAAAACAAATATTCAAGACAATAACATACTTGAATTTAATTTTTGAGGTTATTGTCTTCAATTATTAAGCATCATATGCGCAAACCCTTTTTTTAGTGTTGACAATGCCGCTAAGTAAATAATTGAAAAACGTAATTTTCTCTATAAATAGTGCTCAATAGCTTGAGATAGGACGATATTAGTAAAGCGTTATCCATTTTTCAGTTTCCAAACGATTTTTGAATATGCCAAGACTGCCACTTGTTAGTGAAAGATTTTTCAATTTAATAATACGGATCGTTTAACAACCGAGGAACGTGTAAAAATAGTTAAAATTTTCTACAAAACTGGTGATTCAAATATAACCACACCTTTCGAGCATTAAGTGGTGATTATGCTCGTCTTTATCGATCTATCTGTATAAGGCATTGGCAATATTATAACGAAATTCGAAGAGACTGGAAGCATTATTGATGTTATCAAGCCAATTCATCATAGCAAAATACGTACCGCACTGTCGAGAACATTGCCTTTCTGTTCGAAAAAGTGTGACAAATAATATAAGAGAGAGAATTAGTCCCTCAGTAGGCTCAATTCCATTATAAACTTCAGGATTGAATGTTCAAACTTTAGGAAAATATTCTGGCAAGGTATGTAATCTCATGGTACCAAAGGGTGGACAGTTAAAGAGGAAGTGTTCTATAATCTTCAACTCCTTTTCATCACAACATACCATGCAATAGTCCGACTGGGATGCATCCCAGATCCTTGTCAGCAACCTAACCTTGCAAAACCTTATTGGAAACTTAGTCACCAATTTCACGCTAGAATTATCCATTCCCAGCAACAAGCCTCTTTTATCATACCAATGCTTCTGGTTCTTCTCCCTGACCCATCTGCAAATAAGTCCACAAAAGTAGTTGATGGAAGAATTAGTACCATTCGTCAAGTCACCCGTAGAATATGAACTGCATCTAGCAAGAACGTGGGGTATATGTATAACAGGAATACCATATAACCCAGATTTTCACGTACCCATTAATTCAGAAATGAATCTTATCGCTGAAGATGTTGAAGCGCGTGTCATTTTTGCCCGAACAGAATACTCATTTTGATAAAGCAATTTTATTAGTTGTACGTGTTCGTTCATGGTGATTTTGACAGATATAGCTTCAGCAAGATGACCATTAACAACTGTCAAAGTTCGGATGTCCTTAGTAGACCTTATATACATATATGGAAGTCAAATCTGATAGTCATACTAAGTAATACCATCTAGAAGCCTCTCGAAATATTAAAATAAAACAATTTTTTTTTGTTATTATTTTTGGAAGTCATTTATTCTTCTTTTTTTTCAATCATTAAATATTTATGGTTCAGTTTTTAATATTTTGATTATTAAAAAAAATAAAATTGTTAAACTGCAATAAAAAAGCTACAAATTTAATTTAATTTTTAGCTCTGGAAAAAATAACAGATTTTAATTTCAATACTTTAATAATCTTGTCAATAAATAAAGAGTGAGTGAGTAAATGAATGATTGTTGGTACGAGGGCAGTTCCATTGTTAGCCAAGATGACAAATCCCTACAAGCTGTTAAATTGTACTCTGAACTGATCGACAGAATATGCTGTCCATGTCAGAAACGTTGAAGAAATTTTACAAAATGGTACTGGATGCTTGTCATTGATCCAAAAAGAGTTAATCATCGCATATTAACCGGAAATTTGGAGTCAAGCGTTCTCTACAGGGAGGAGTCGCTATTGCTCACAATACGAATTGTGTGTGTAGAGAATGAAATATCTTTGTAATGCATTGTACGATCTACAGGCAAATCACTCAAGAATCGTATTGTATACATATTAGCGTGTCGGAAAATGATGAATACAAGGAATGTGGTGAAGACATCGAAAAGATGGAACACTTTTTATTTCATTGCGGTTGTTTGAAAACGTATGCTCAACGAAAGGGAAGATAAAGAGAGGCAAAGACTCTTCTCAAACCAAATGGATTTGATGCAATCGAAACTTTTGTTAGTAAACTATTTATCAGATTATTAGGAATAATCTGTAGTTGGAAACCGGTCTTTTGGAAGGGGAGGACCTGTGGAATCAGGTTATTCTAATCCAGAATGGGGATTGTCTTGAGCCCAATATTTTTGAAATTGAAAATGAAACATTGGAACACATTCTTGGAACCTGTGAGGCATGAATACATTACAGGATGAAATTGTCATTGTTGACACCGAGCAGCATCCTGAAATTTGTCAGGGCAACAGGCATAGTAGGGGGAGTTTCGTGCTAAGGCACCTCTTCTTGACGATAATTCCAATACCTCTCTATTAGGAAGGCCAGAGACAACGTAATAAATGTTAAGTCAGAATAAAATTACTTTTTCGTCCTCCCAGAGCCAACAGGTCTTGTCTTCTGTCCAGGAAGCATTGTAGCCAAGGAGGCCCCTATACTAGGATCACATGTGGGAGGACCGTTATTACTATATATAGAGTATCGAATTTATTGATTATCCCTTTTTTCTTGGTTACGTTAACTAATTTTTGGAATCGCCCTCGTATTAGAGCTTTAAGTTGGACATTATTGAACATGGAAGGAAATATTTATTGGAAATATTAAATGCATTTAATTATTGTAATAAGTTTTTCGGTTTGTTTTTGTATTTTAATACAATATATGGTACATTTATTGGTTTTCTTCTTTTCTTTTTATTTTATTTTCTCGCAATTTTATTATAATAAATTCGCCATGAATTTTTTTTTTGTTTTGTGTTTATTATTAAATATTATTAAATTATTATATTATACACTTAATAATTGGTATAGTTAATGGGATTTTTTTTGTTTTGTTTTTGTATTTATAAACGTTGTTTGTTTTTTTTTTGTATATGAATGTTTTTTTTTTTTTGTAAATTTCATTTATATCGACGACAAAATAATATTTGTACAATTGTTTTTGTTTTTTCTTTTTTTTTTCTCGTATTTATTATTTATTTTTAAACATTTAATATTATTTATTTGATTTGTTTAAAAAAGCTCGTAAAAGGCGCTTGTTTTTGTTTTTTTTGTTTTATAGGCAAAATAAGTACGATTTAATTAAAATTGTGAACAAAACAAAAAAATATTTTATTTTCTTTTTTGGTTTTTAAATAAATAAAAATTGCAATTAAAAAAGAAATAATAACTTTTATTTACGTAGAAGTATTTTTAATACAGTAGGACCTTGATTATTCGTGAATCGATTATCCGGCAACATCAATTATCCGGGATGGAAAAAGAAAATTTTTTGCATCGACTTAATTTTATTTTGTATCGACTTAAATTTTTCTGCATCGTTTAACCGTGATTACGTCTATTATCCGTGATTATAAGCAAACATTTTTTTCTACTATTTTGGACAAACAAGTGAAAAAGGGGAATTCCCTCTTTAGTACATGAAATCCTTATCTACTGTTCACTGTTTTCTGACAAAATTATTTTTTTTTTATATTTTTGAAACATGTATGTACATATTCATTTATTAATTAATAAAAATATCTATTAAAAAACTAGCCAAAATTGGTACTCAATTAACCAGGAAAATCGATTATACAGAATGCTTCCGGTCCTGACCATCACGGAAAATCGAGGTCCCACTGTATATTTTTTTATTTATTTTTTTTTTTTAATTATATTTTTTAATTAATTTCTTTTTATATCTTTTTTTTTTTATATTTAATAATATATGGTGGAAAATGATTTTGTTTTTGTAGTTTTTCTTTTATTTATTATTTTTTAACTTACTTCTCTAATAAATACATTTACTTAAGCTTATTATTAATTTAAACTAACTTTCCTTATCTTTTTTTTTTTTTTGTTTTTTTTGGTAATATTTATACAAATGGTTCTTTTTATAATTTTAAACAAAGGGTTAAAAATAATAAAAAAAATTAAGGATATTTTTGCCTCAGCTTTGTATTAAATATACCACACCAATAAAGTAAAGTTTTTGTATATGTAAGTAATTAAAAAAAATCCATTATTAAATATTTAAAACCGCTTCGTCTTACTTACTGCAATTCCTTAATAAAGTTTTAGAGCCACTGTTAGATCTGTTCTCCATTTTTTTTAATGGTAACGGTACGCATTATATGGGCACCTAGTCATTAAGGAGTGATCGGCAATAAAGAAGCGAGTCAGAGTATTTTATACCAAAATGTAATGCCTTGTAGTGCATTGAAGATTGCGTTAACAACGGGGGGTAGTAACTTTGCATTGACTATGACAGAATAGGATTGTTTACAAATATACTCTTGAGCAAACATTAGAGAAAAAACCATGAGTAATTCAATATTAAACCTTTGCACTCGATTAATTTTCAAGCTCAAAATGTATGAATTAATGGCACTTGTTTCTAAGCCCCAGAAATAAAGTTTCCGCCACCATTTAACAGATTGTCTTAAAAAACAATAGGTTGATCCATAATGATCAGCTATATCAACACCCCCCATAAACTTGTTGACTAATATGCGAGTTGTAGAGTAAATTAGTGTTGCACCTCCAGTGTGACATAGGAGTTATAGAGTAAATTAGAGTATTGTCACCTCCAGTGTGACATACGAGTGCAAAGGGTTAATAATGAACACCAGAGCCATGAAGACTGCGGTTAGGATACAATATTCATCAGCGAGCATCTTGACCTGATAACTGCTCCCCGTATTTTTGTCAACAAAGACAATTTTAAAAGTGGTTTTATGTCTCGGCATCGTTGGTAATGATTTTGGAGCTACTGGAGATGGCAATTAAGGGCTTGTGATAAACATTTTTTGAATTTTATTTGAAGAGGCTCTTGCCATGAGAGTTCGGTTATGTTACGATTCTGAAAATTGTCGATTTTAGGCATATAAGTTATATAGTCAGAGCATGCTATTTCGATAAGCCGTCCTGGGTTGCATGTCCGAACAAGGAGCAATAGTGTGGTGCAGATAGCTTACAGGATCGTCATGTTGTCTTTACAAACTGCTGATGCGGAAATTTATTTTGGCAATGATTTAAATCTATCCTATAAGCTAGGTAATGAGTATAGTATGTTTCAGATAAAGTGTTTGCGATTATCAAAGCAGCAGAGCTAGTTTGGTAAATTGTAGCGTCGCGTTTAACTTATGGATAGCCAAATTGCCCTTAAAGACACTGACTGAGTAATATGTATGTCAACTTAAGGTGAGTTTCTGTCTGCAAACAGACTCTTGCAATGCTCTTTTAAAGGTATAATGCAGTGCTGCACTTTTTCGCGCTGATCGATCCAGTGATCAAAAGGAGAGCAGGTACTTTTTGGCGCTTTAGAGAAGATTGTAGAATCCCCAGGCTATTATGGACCAGACTCGACTGTTTTAGAACGCAATGAATACTGAATTTTTGTATGGAATCTATAAGGATTTTGTTAAGTTTTTAATGGCTCTTTGTGCTTTGGTTCTTATCCCTTGTGATATATAGGCATTCCTTCTTTCTGCAGGATTTGCGATAATATGGGTAATCCTGAATCTGTCGATTACATTTTGTACCTCGGCGTTTGTGCGAAGTCTTGTCTGAGGGAGATTTGGTATTCTTTCGATTTCTGCCGTTGAGACTTTTATCTCTGGGACTTATTGAGTTGTATGATGATTCTGTTTCTAATTCTTTCACTATTTTTTCTTCTTTTCTCATTGTCTTTAGTTATGGCATTGATGACCCCCCTCTTCTTAACTTTTTTCGTTTGTTTAAAAGTTCTCGCTGTCTTTTTACATTTCTTGACATTTTTCTGGTCCTCATTTTATTGAAATGCGAAATTTCAGTTTCCTTCTCTGATTCACAACTCCTGCAGAAACAACGCAAGGGCACATAATCGGTGGAAATACCTCCTTATTAGGAAGAGTTTTGTGAGGACAGAACCCATACGCAGTAATTGTCAAGTCGGGAGAAAAAAATGAACTTTAGGTCGAACGAGCCTTCCATTCTATTCAGGAAGCGTTTGTCAAAGCTCCCACAATGAATCTTTTCGGGTCTTAGGGTACTGAAGGGCTTTTCAGACTTGCCCTCACAATCTAACCAAATCTTTTCGGTAAAGAAAAAATGGTGAATTAAAGAAATTTTTGAAGTTTAATAAATTTTGAGAAATAATACAGAGGGAGGGGAGTTTGTTTACAAATTTTCCGTTGTGCTCTATTATTATCTATAAATATTATTTTACAACAGTAATGCCAGTCTTGTTTGGATGAATGAATAGAAATTTTTGTATACAAAAATGTTTTATTTTTAATACTTTTTATTGATGTGGTATAATTGTTAGCTTGCTTTTATTGTATTTTTTATATTATTTTCTTAAAATTTATTATTTATTTTAACTATTTTGGCCTCAATTCTAGTTTGATTTTCATAATATTTTATATAAAAAAAATTTTATATAAATTTTCTTAATATTTTCAGAATAAGTTTTTGCAAAATTTATATTTTTAATAAGCCTTAGGTAATTTTTAAACGTATTTTTTATTGCAAAAATTAAGATTTTTCTTTAGAACCAAAGGCTTATTAATATTGATTACACTGCCTTATAAAACGGTTGTGGAAATCTAAAAGTCCTCATATTTTTCTCAACATTCTGTCAAGTCTTAGCAACCGTTTTAAGGCTGATTTTTTTTGTATTGTTAATATACATAGTGTGTATGTACTATATATGTATGTATAAATATTGAGCATTATTTCTTTTGAAAGTATTTCAAGTTTTGAGTTACAAAGTTTTCCTTTTAATATAATTCTTTTGGTATTTTATATATTTTTAATAATTTTTGTTTTATAATTTCCTTTTTGTATTATACTTATTAGCTGAAATTTTATTCACATAAGCCACAATTTACACTTAAATTTAATATTGTATTTTATATATATATTTTTTCAATTATAATTGTATAAAAAAGAAAAATAAATTATAGAAAAATTAAAAAATAATTTAGTCTTGTCAATTTTGTTGAAAGTTTTTAAGTACCAATTTTGAAAAAAAAAAAAAAAATTATAATTTTTAAGTAATTTTCATAAAATTTTTTTTTTTTAATTTGAAATAAATTTCATACATATTTTTTTTTTAAGTATATTGTACAGTCTTAGAAAAATTTTGATCATTTTTTTTATCTTTGAAGCTTATTTTGGATCAAATTAAAAATTTTAAAATATAAAATGTTTGTTTAAAAACAATGTTTAATGAATTCATGAATTATTTGCTCTTAAAAAGCCTTTACACTACAGTAAAACGTATATAAATTTCTTATTTTCTGTTATTTTAACCCTTTGACGAACACCAAAATTTTAGGAGGCCTTCCCGTGGGACACTTGCTGTATCTCCGTTATTTGGCAAGATACGAAAATTCCGACAATTTATGACGTGTATACACGTCATGTTCCTCCAGAAACCCTTGTTATGACGTCTATAGTCGTCAGTGTCCGTCAAAGGGTTAAAGGATTTCAAAGCATTGAAGTACTATCGCTGCTTTATTTCAATGTTATAATAGAGTAAATAAAATAAAACTTTAAAGGTTATTGCTGATTTATAGTTTTGTTATGATATTTGCAATAAGCGTCTCTGTTTTATAAGATTATATTTTAAGGATAACAGATTACAATGCAGTGTACATTCAAGCAGCCTCTTTAAAGCAAAACAACCTGCTTTGTTTTTGTCAGTTGAGGGATCAATTCTTCGTTCGAATATTTGCTTGATTACGCTGTAAAGCTGGAGGTCCACACCACGCGTTCTACGCGTTTTCGCATTCTACGCGGCTGTCAAAAACGTAGAATTAATGTATTTATATGGTGCAAGTTACACGCACAAAAGCGTAGGATGCCTTGACGCATAGAACGCGAAAAGTAGATCTACTTTCTACTTTTGTAAGCATCACAAGCGGCGCGCGTACAAAACAGCTGATTTTGACAAGGTGTTTTGTTTAAATTTGTTTAAACATTGGCGCGTAAAAAGCGTTGCATGTAACTTGAAGCGTATAATGCGAAGAAGGTATGAAATGCACGCAACGCTTTGACGCGAGTCACTCGAATCATTCATCAAAATTTACAGTAGTAGTTATTGTTGCATTTACAAAAGAAGAGAAAAGAAAAGACAAAGACAGCAAGCAAAGCACACACACAACCTTCTAGCGAGTATTGTGGTGTTCGTACTCGAATCATACTTATTTTGTGCTTCGTGTATATGTTGAATCATGGAGAGTCGAAATCAACAACATCGTGCGTATTGTTAAGTTTGAGTACGATGAGTATTTCTAACTTTGAATATGAGTAGTATGAGTATGATATTAAAATAAGTATGAATGCGTATAAGTAGCTGAAATTATAAGTATGACTTGAATCTACTCATCGTTTTGAATACTCGTTGCTGATCTCTGGTGTGGACCTTCAGCTTAATCAAGTAAGCTTAACTTGCAATTTGATTTTGTAATTTCATTACTTACAATTTTTAAAGGAGAGTAGACTGAGAGAATGAAGGAAAAACATTGAGAAAGTGTTTGATTTTGTAATTTCCAATGTGGTTTTTGTTTTTAATTGTAAGTAATGAGAAGCTGGGTAATCAATCTCCTTGTTTTGAACTTTGTTTGTAAGAGTATTTCATAACAAGAAAAGATGGCCGTTATTTTTTAAAATTCGTAAATACCACAGAGTTGTATTATTGACAATTAACCCTTAAACTGTGCATTAAGTATTAAATTAGGAATTTTGTATTAAAAAACCTGATTTATATGTAGTTTTGAAAAGAATAAAAAGATGGTGTATAATTTGATGTTGTCTTAAAAAATAACAAAAAAAAAATTTTGACTATCATGTTAGAGCGTCATACAAAATTGTAAATGTCATGTTTGTTTTCTTTCAAAATAAAATATTTGTTAAATAACATTTAGTATACTTATACAAATATCTTAACTTAATTGTTTATTTATAATACGCTTAAATAAAATGGCATGTTATTCTTTTTTCAATGAAACTTAAATATTAAATTCTTTTTTTTTTTTAAATCATGAAAATTATAATTAAGGCGTTTATAATAATTTTTTGTCTCTTAATAAAACTAAACAATTTTGTTCTGTTTTTAATAATACTACATTGAAAATGGTTTAACTAATAATTGAGGAGTTTGTTTCTTTTTTCTTCTTCTTACTATGAAATTAATATAATTTAAAAATTAATTATTACAATTCTCCTTACATTAATTATGATTAATACACATGTTTGTTTTTGTTTACAGTATATGTATATACTATAAAGTTTAATTAAATATTTATTTAAACCAAGCTTGTCTCCTGATAGCAATTTTCTTTTCTTTTTAGCAATAAAGATAATATTAACGCCATAGCGCTCTCTCCATTTGTATGTCGACGTTAGTTAATATTGTATTTAATTTATACGGCTGAATTTTTACCAATTATTTCGCCACTTCTTGAATGCACAAATTTACCATCGAATTCAACGGTAGAATTTTGTTTCATACTGCCAGTAGGTGTTTGTAAAGGTTGTTTTTCATCTCTAGGAAGGAAAATTGTAAAGAAAATGGGAAAGATTTTAATAAATTACAATTAAAAACTGTATTCAATAACTATTTAAACTGTAAAGTAATGCATATACATTTCAAATTCTTTAACTATACTATGCAGTGGCCGACAAAAGATTTTATAAATTTACTAACGATGCTTATTAACTAGAAAAATAACAGCAAAGTGGTTTGCTGAGTATTTATAGCATATCTAGACATAGCCTCATAGCCTAAGGGCATCGCCGTCGTCTAGTAGGTAGCGTATTAGCTTATTAGGTGTAAGGCGACTTCCTTTCAGCAGATTTCTGGCAAAAACTCAGAGTAAATAAAATTGTCATGAAAAGTTTCTCAAAAATATTTGTTTTTTAGGTAGTGTATTGGCTTGTTAGGTGTAAGACGACTTCCTCTGAGCAGATTTCTGGCAAAAACTCTAGAGAGTAATAAAATTGTCATGAAAAGTTTCTCAAAAAAAAAATTGTCATTCTGAGTCGACTTTAAACTGTAGCTCCCATCACTCATGCATAAAATTAACACAAACAACATAAGTGGTGTGAGAAGCTAGGTCGTAATCCTGATCTCGTGCCCTAAATGCTTACATAGGGCAGGATCCCCCTTCGTTGTCTCCAATGTCCTGATGAAATCAAAACTGAGCAGCAAGATGTTCAAATGTCACTGACTTTAAGAACACCAAATGGCAAAAAGAATTCGAGATCAAAGTTATTGGAAAGAAATCCAGACATCAAAAATAAAAAAAAAATACAAAAAGTATTTTTTCGGCGATTTCTTCTCAGTTTCTCAAAAAATCTGTCGTTCGGAGTCGACTTTAAACTGTAGGTCCCGCCACTTATGTATAAAATTAACACACACAACATAAGTGGTGTGAGAAACTGCGGGCTTCTTGGGGACGATTGCCTGTAGACTGTCTAATGGTGAAGGTATAGCACTGGCCATTTTATAGTCACCTAGCAGCAACTCGTTTCCTTGCCGTTCGCATCTTCCCCCTTTCCACCTTTCCTAAAAAACCTGCACAATGCACTGCATGAGTAGGGGCCATCCCCTGAGTGCTGGTTTCATAAAAAAAAAAAAAAAAAAAAAAAAAAAAAAAAAATGAAATTCAAAGAAATAATTTCAAGTCATCGATAAAAAATGCAAGTCATTGGCAAAAAAGTAATGGATAAAGGAATTTCTCTGGCCATCTTGAAACCCGGACATTGCCCTTAATTTACTTTGACTGTCAGACTGTGATAAAGGCCTTATCGAATGAAGGAAATGTTATGTTCTCTATTTGTAGGGAACCTAACCTAACCTTGTATATTTTATTTAATTCTTACTTTTGAAATCGTACAGTATTTACACTTTTGTCGGCCACTGTATAAAATTAATTTAACACATACTACTACTTTAATTTATTTAATCAGTACAACTAAATTTCTAAATACGTTTATTAATTATGAACTTAACTACTTAATAAATAATTAATTTAATTAAGGATTATGATATAATGAATGGTTATGTTAATGGTTTAATAAATTAATTTGAAAATACATAGAAAGAGAAATAGAAATATAGTTAGAATAAAAGGCACAGACAGACTAGGCAAATATTTGATGAAGTTTTTCTTAAACTCGTATTTTTTCTAAATATTTACTGAAGTTGAAGGCGAAACTCTGCTTAAAATGGTTCAAAAAAATAATGAATGCAGTAAAATGAAGATCGAATTAATGTTGGTGTAAATAATTTTGTATAAGTTAGTGTTTTGTCAAATATTTGCTTAATCTGCCCGTATTTTTAGTAGCATGATAATGATTTTTAAATTTTGATTTTACGTACGATGGTGTTGTCATTGGTGAACCACCTAATTTAACGGGAGGTGGTAAAGGTAACGGTGATGGTGGTGGCTCCTTAACCAGCTGGCCACTGCAATAAGGTAGCGGGAAACGCCAACCATAAAGACTGCTTGGTTAAATGTGTGTGATATATATATATTTTTTTTTTTGGTATGATTTTGTAGGGGGTAGTATAAATGAATTGTACAATATTTATGATAAATGATACAGATAATAAAGTAAGGAAGTATAGCGGGTTATAAGGGAATAAAAAATAATAGCCAAGATAATGGGTGATTGTTATGAATGTCTAATGTGAATTACAATTGATAACTAAGATTAGAAAAATTAAATTTTCATCAAAGTAAACTAAAGCTAAAACCATAATTAATTAATTAAAAATTAATTTAGCTAAACAATTAAATCAAATCATTTAATATTGCACTAAAATTCGTAATAAAAACAAAAAAATTAAAAAATTTAAAACAGAAAAATTCAAACTAATGTCAATGAATTGTTGTGTGGGTTTAGCAAAGATTTCGGTCTTTCAAATTGCCAATGATAATTTAAATCCAGATTATTTGTTTTCACTTTCGTTAATTTAACACTATTTTTCCATTCAAATAAATAAAATAAACAACAATAGTGCAATATTAATATGATTTTAAATACAGCAAAACATTTCCCGCAAGCCTTCACTTACCTTCCCAATTTGGCCTCCTCATCAATTTCTGAGGGTGAACGCTTATGACGCCTACACATACTGGCCATAACACCCATATTTATGGTCACACAACACAGTAAATCCACTATAAACAGCAATAGCAATACACCGCCCACAGCTATGCCCACGATTGAGGCCGATGATAACACTTGTCGTTCAGCCATTTGTATGACATCAATACCTAAATGAGGGTTAAAGTTTTACTTATTATTCAATTGGAATTTATTTTAACAATTTTATAAAGATTTCTATTATAGTGGGGGTAGAGTAGAATTTAATTTAAATAAATTAGGGTGATAACCTTTTTCACTAGTAACTGGAGAGTTCGCTAAAGGGTTTCATTACTAATAACCGTTAAATGTTACATATGTATGTAAGTACGTTATAAAGCTTAAATTAGTTTTAAATAATGCAGTTTTTCTTTTATTAAAAAAGAGGAAATTTCAAGGTTTATTCTAAAAATGCGTTGATGGTTTAAGTCTTAGCTAACAGTAGGCATAATCTAGTCTAATGCTATTATATTAGTACGTTTAGTTTAATTTTTTTCTGCAAAAGTCTATAGACTATATAGACTACACAGGCGGTGTCTTTTATACATATTAACGACTTTAAGATTCGTTAAGCCAATCACGTAGGGCTTTATTTTACGACTAGGCTTTAGTTTACGACTATGTTCGTAAACAGCTAAAGAAAAGTTGTTCATGTCTTGTCCAGAATTTTTTTTTTGAGTGTAAGAGACACTATGTTAATCTCAACGGGCAAGAGAAAAATAATACTTTAATCTGAAGTCATGATCTTATTGGATTACTCGTTTTGACATTATGGAAGTACCAACTAACTTATCGCCTAAATGTCAATGGTCAGCCACTTCAACTGTGATCGTTACAGTCAATGAAAATTCTGCATGCTTTGTGCAGAATTTATTAAAAATAGGAGGCCCCTAGGTCTGGTTGGGAGCCTACCCTTTTTTATCTCCAATCTTTCTTAGATCAAATTATGTTACCCTTCCATTGCTTTACCTACCGGCTATAATATTATGGAAGAACTTAACTTGAAATTTGTTTTAAAGTAGAACACCCTAGGGCAGATTATGATTTTATTGGGTTACTTATTAACTTATCGCTTAAATTTTAAAGGTCAGTCACATCAATTATCTCCTCCAACAGTCAATGAAAAATGTATATGCTAGGTCTAGTATCTTTTTAAGTATAGGAGATTCAAGGTTAAGCTTCCCCTATGACATTGTGTACCTGTCTTAAAGCGGCTCTTGAGGTTCTGTAGAATTTCAGGTCCTTAAATATGGTAGTAAGGACAAGTGCTATGGAGACTATGGTTTCGTCACTGAGAGATACATCTAAAACGAAATTCATCTTAACTATAATACTTAGCAACTAGTTTTAGAGATAAGAATGAATGGATACGATATCCTCGCCGTTGATGACCCTATTATCAACCTTTCTGTTGAGTAGGAAAAAAAGTGTGTAAGGGTATACTCGGTGAAAGGAAAGATGGAGAGGGGCGACTTTTTAGGGTTAGACTCTGTCAAAGATTCAATGAGCAGAGTTCTCGCTTATCGGTATAGCCACTCCAAGTTCACGGAGGGAGTTGTTTAAGCTAAAATCATTCGAAATTATGAATTTTAGTAGAAGCCGTTTAAGTAGTTAAACCTTCTTATAACTATATCTCCTTCCATCCTCTTATGTGACTGTCCAAGCATAATTAACCCTAGTAAGGACTATAATCACTTCTGGAAAAGATAAACCCTTACTCGGGTAGACATTTCTGTAACAAAGTTGGCTTTTATATGGCCATAGAGGGCTCTGAATTAACGGTAACGATTCTTTGAGGGATATTTTCGAAAAATTACGGCTTATTAACACTTCCTGGCCATAATGTGCTCCGAATAGTAATTTTTTGTATATAAAGATTTTTACATAGTCACTTCTAAGCTCTACGCGCCTCACATGCTACTAATATGATTGTCGGCGTACGCATCGGGCAAGAAATGAGCTCCATCGTTCAAGAACATTTGGTATGAAAAATCAGCATTGAAGGCATGTTGTTCTAGAGACTAATTGGCGTATGTACGGCGGACTTTAATTGATGAGTGAGTTGGCTTTTACATGGCAAAATACACAAGATAGGTCTAATTTTCTGGAACCATCGTGGAGTCGACATATTCGTGTTATACACCACAGTGCAAACACGAACCTGATGAGAGTATTTTGCTATAACATTATTCAGCCAAATACCAAAAAATTTTTGATATTCATCAGGTCAAGTTTGCAAACACGAATTTTGCCGTATTACAAGAGATGTATGGTTTGCCATCAGGTCGTGTTTGCAAGCGAAGTTCGTTCGCTAGTGTAACAGCCCCTTTACGCTTCCAATATCTTATAATCTTGCCAATTTCGTTCATAGTAGGTCCATTATAGTGACCATAATCAATTCGTAAAGCTGGAAAATTTGGCATACAAAATATGTAACAACTGACAGCCTTACCAGATCAGAGGTTTCGAAACCACTAAATAGATAAAGGTGTACTAGGCTTTTCACAATAATGAGTTATAAAACTAGAGACTTGAAACAGCTTATGTTTCGGTCTCAATATATACATTTTTGTATGTAATAGTGAATGGATGTAAATTATTAAATATTTTGGCATTTGAGGGATTTTTTTCTTGATTTTCAGTATCTAATGTCAAATATTTTATGTTTACAAATAAATTTATAACCTTGAAATTTCCATTCTCTTTTTTCCATAAGCTTAAATACTAAACTTACTAACTAAAAGCATTTTCCAATATTAATGAGATTTTTTTTAAAGTGTTCAAAATTCAAATATTTTTTAAACATTTTTTTTTTTACATTTTTGTGTGTGTATGGATTTTGATATTTAAAATGTTTGATTATTTAATTAATTTTTTTTTTATTGTAAAAAAACTTTCAAAAATAATTTACAAATTAGAATGAAAAATCAAATAAGAAGAATAAATTAAAATATTCATAAAAAGCATAAATACATAAGACAACCAATTCAATTCTTATTTGTTTTTCATAAATTTAGCCAGCAATCAGAAAAATCAAAAGCGTTTTGTTTTCAAACATGCACAGTTCAAAAATAATTCAATAAAAATTAAAATAAAATTATAAAACACAAATACAAGGGGTAAAAAAACTTAAGGAAAATATACTTGAAACAACAACCAATGCAATTTTTGTTTTTATTGTATTCTTTTTTTTAAATTTTTAGACCAAGAGTAAAAGTATAAAAAATTTTCAAAGCTTTCAGCCAAGGAGAAGAATTTACGTTTTTCAAAAGTAAAAAAAAAGGAAATTTATATACAAATATTAATAAAAACACAGGCTTAAGAAGGGCGTTTTTTTTTAAAGTTGGTTAAACGTTTTTATAAACAAAGCTGAAAATTAGAAAAAGAAATCAAAAATAATTAATATTTACAGTGTGATTTTATTTTAATATAGAAAGATGGTGGTGGTCTTAGGTTTTTGGGGGGTTAATTTTATTTTAACTAAAATAACTAATAAATGTGTTGTTAGTATTTGTGGTTTAATAACTAAATTTTTTTTTTTGTATTTATTTATTTTATATTATATTACCTTTGATTTATAGTGATCAGCAAAATTTTTTTTATTACAAATTTGTTACAAATACCGCTGGAAATTAAAGTTATTTAAAAGGAAATTTATCTATATTTAATGATTTTTAAAATTTATAAAAAAAAACTTAACAAAAAACTTACTTAAATTGCTTATAAACGTTATAAATAAACACTAATTTTCCTAAATTCCTGCAATTTTTTCTTTCAGTGTACGTACTTGTCATTACTTATTATACAGTTTAAGAACAATTGTAGTTTTTTTTTTTTTGGTTTGTTTAAGTCTTGTAATATCTATCCTTTTACATTTTTACATGTTTTGTTTACATTTTCTTTTTCTTAGCGCCATATTTTAAAAGAGAGTTTTCATTGATTGTTCACTTCTTAATGTTCAATTGTTTTTGTATCTTTACAGTTTGGGCAACTTTGTCTCAGCTTAAAGGAGTCTTTATGGGTAAGTTTTGTTTACATTTTATTTTTCTCAATTAAACGCCATATTTACTACAAACATTGTAAGTTATGTACATGCATACATACGTATTGTTTATATTCCATTTGCCTAAGTTTGCGTCATGAGAGAGAGAGAGTGTTGAATTATTTATATTCTATGGTTAGCGCTCTTTTCTAAGTCATGTAAATTATAAAAAAGTCAGCCGCTGTTATTTTCTCCATACCTTCTTATTGTTTGCTAATTAAAGTCTTGTTTGTTTACATTTGTTGCTTAAAACTATGCCGATAACAGTCGTGTCTTCTGTATTAAATACACTTGATTTTAAATGTATTTTCTTTAACATAAAATGTTTTGTTTATTTTTTATTAATAATATTTTTTTTTTCTTTTATAAATTATTTTAAATTTAACTTATTAAACGTTTTTTGCCGCTAGTTTAGTTTATTTTATTTACATACACTTATTACTTGTTTAATATTTTATTCTTTTTTTCATATTAATAATATAGTTTAAAGAGGCGGGTTTCAATTTACTTTTCGTAATAAATTTAAATTAAAAAAAAAAAAAGAAAAATACAACAAATACATTTTCTCTAACTATATTGTTATAATTGTTGTTATTAGTAAAATTCAACTAAATATTTAAACTATTTTTAGGCTTTTGCACGAACATTCTGTTTAATATTCTCGTGTTATTTTTCTTTTAATTAACTTTAATAATAAACATTTACTAAAATTAAGGACCTTTGAACGGCTAAGCCGTTAATTTTCTTTTTATTTAATTATACCAGGCACCTGGAATTACCTTTTTTTTTCTTTGTCAAATATTAAAGTTTTTAAAGTTTTATTAAGCGAAGTTTTTTAAATTGCAAAAAAAGTAAGGTGCCTAGTATTGTTTTATATTTTTTAGTTTTTCAAATTCAATTATTGTCTTTAACGTATACTTCATCTAAAACACATTTATAAATACAATATTTTATATAAATTTTATTTTTAATTGTTTCTATAAGTAGCATTTAAATTATTTTTTCTTTAATAATACTTAAAGAAAAACCAATTAAAAATGAAATTAAACGGCGAACTATGTATGTCGAATTCTTATATTCTGGCTGATTTTAATGGAAAGTTAGAGGCGACACTAATCCGAGGTTCTATTTAAGCAAATATTTGGCTGAAGGAATGTGTACATTGCTTTTTCCAAATGGAAACATTTTTCAAACAATTTTTTCTATAATATCGGGTTATCCATTTAGTGATTTCAAAATCGTCGGTTAAAGCGAAGTCTCTTTTATTTAGTGAAAGGTTTTTCAATAGATCTTTATAACAGAGATCTTCAAACCACAATTATTCTCTTCACACACAAAGTGTCTTCACACAAGACTGACTGAATTCTCTCTGAATTTCGTTGCCTGTTCTGTCTAATGAGTGCACTTGAAGGAGAATGTCTCTATAAATGTAAACAAATTGCTTGCAGTGTGGTTGTTGCCTGTTTACTTGTTTATCCGCTTTTTTTTTTATACTGCACTTTGTTGTTGCCTGTTTACTTCTTAATCCCTTTTTTTTATACTGATGTTGTTGCTATATTTTTGTTTATTTGTTGATCATGTAAACAAGTCAATTATTTTTGTTTTTGGAGCTTTTGTTTATCATTTTAAGAACACAATTTCCATTTTCGTAACAATATGATAATCTGCTAGGATATGGATCGTTTAACAACATTTTTCGATAATTAGGTCTACTTTACAGGTCATTAGGGACGTATTTTGCGTTCGGATTTGTATGTCGATCCTTATAAAGCCCTACTCACGCAATAAATGCTAGGGCAACATGTTTTTAATGATGATTTTTCAAAAAAAAAAATTTTTTTCAGCAGCTTTTTGCTGTTTTCGGTTTTCGACTCAGAAATGATTGAGGAAAAGCCATTGCATTCGCAAAATGTATATATATTATATTATAGTTTGGAGGGGCCATTATTGAGCCATATTTTTAAATAGGTCCTCGAAAGAACTTCTACCATCAATCTAGAGTGTATACAACCTTTTTTGGCCTAAAATTGAAAATTATGATTGAATTATTT
Organism: Sarcophaga caerulescens; assembly: GCA_927399465.1. NCBI lineage: Eukaryota > Metazoa > Arthropoda > Insecta > Diptera > Sarcophagidae > Sarcophaga > Sarcophaga caerulescens. The sequence goes on along the minus strand of OV656873.1, from coordinate 111,585,080 downwards.
GTAAGAAAACAGTGGAAAGAGAAGCACAACAAGACCTATTTTAGCCTCTTTGCATCGGAAATTTCCGGAAAGAGTAATTTCACGATTTGGCGATGTCAATTGGCCATTAAGGTCATGTCGTTGACTTTGGAGTTGTAGCCTTAATATCGTCCTAAGTGTGCGAAAACGGTGTTAAACCGACTCCTGCAACTATATCACTGTATTTAGTATGTAAAGGCATAGTCTAAGCCGTATAATAAAATTAAATTTTTATCGAAATCATAGCTTTAAGTGTACTTTATTGACCTTTGCATTTTAGTACCGAAAAATGGATAATCCTTGATATGAAAAACAGTAAAATGAAGACTAAATTAATGTTTGTTTTGAATTGTTAAAGCTTATTTTGTTGATATTTTTTCCGTCAAATATTTGCATGGCCTGATAATGATTTTAAATTTATTTCGGAAAACAAATTCAAATATTATTTCTCATTGTTTGATTTTGTATAAATTTTTTGTAAGTTTAATAAATACATAGTTAAACAAAAATTGTTTTTCCGTTATTGTTTTGGTCAAATATTTGCTTAATGTGATTTTAACTTAAAAGTTTTGCTTTGGGTTTGCTGAAGATTTGTTAGTTTTAAATGTATTTGCTTAAAATCGCCAGTTTTAAAATATTTTTTTTTTACAATTTTTGATTTTATTTTTCTATATATAAAAAAGAAGTTTTTTTTTTATTTTAAGCTCTCTAACGTGGTAAAAATTTTACGTTATACTTTGTAAAAATTATACATTTCATAAAAATTGTGGGGAGGATATGTTTCTGTATATTTTATTTATTTAGTTTTTGTTATTTTCTTTTTTATTTTAAAGAAAATAAAAAAAAATGTTTTTAACAATTCAATATTTACACACATTTATAGAATATATTTTATCAAAAAATGTATAACTACTGTATATAAAAATTTTAATATATTTCAGAAAGTTTATTATAAAGTTTATATAAAATTTGGTTATTAAAAAAAATAAGAAAAAAAAAAAACAAGTTAACCAAATTTTATTTGGCAGTGTTGTTGTAATATGGTGATGAAAACAAAAAGAAAAAAATAAAAAAAATATTTTTTGAATTTGGAAAATTAAATAAAAAACTTAAATAAATAATAAAAACCATGATTTTTTAAGTGTAAAATTCTGTTAATATTTTTATTTGTAATATTAAATACAAAACAATTATTTCATTATAATATACTAAGGAATATTTAAGTAGTAACACTTTTTATTATTTAAACAAAAAAAAAAAAAAAAGTTATAAAAAACAATTTTTTTTTTTTAACAAATTTCCTGAAAAGAAAACAATATGTTTGGCCTGGCTTTTATGGAATATATTATGTCTGCTTATAAAATGTTATGGAATTTCATGTTTTATAACGTAATAAAAAGCAATTTTTCGTAGTATTTTCATATTTATACACCTTAAAATATAAGAAACAGGACCTCATTTCATACACCGTTCACTATAATTTCGTTTGTTTTTTCATTTTACAAGGCAGCCTTGTTTCTTTGCAGTAATGGTGGTTTCGTTATAAGTGATGCCAACGTACTCGTTACAGCAGTAGGCAGACTAGCCGTTAGAATAATTATACACGTTGTTGCCAATAGGTTTATAAACGCCAAATGCTGGTGGTGATGATGACTTGAAGCCGAGCCTTTGGGATAGGGATTATCTGTTTATGCACTCACAGGGTTTTCATTTAAGAGTTTTTATTTTACACACACACACGCATTTAATTTTTTTTTATTAGATTTTTTTGTAACGTTTTTTTTATATTTTTGTTGTACGTGCCAAAATCATACATTCAAGAGTTATAGAAAGAGAGAGAAAGTCATATAAAGAGAGAGAAAAAAGAAGAAAAAAAAAAAACATGGGAAAAAATACAAAAAAAAAACAAGGTTTAACACCCAATTTTTTTCAAGGTTATGTTTTTATGTATATTTTAAGATTTTGTGGTGGCGCTTAGGTAATGATCTTGGCTTTTCTGCGATTTATGGGTATTTTAGAAATGTTTTGTCACATAACATTTTAAATTATTTTTTGGTAGGGGTTAGTGTTTTATTAAATAAATTAGTTTAATTGTTATACATTATATATGGGTTCAGAACTAAACTAAATTAGTAATACATTTAATTAAAAACATAAATATAAGGTTATACAGAAACTATACTCTCAATTAAGGTAACTCTCTGTTAAAATTTAAAAAAATAGGCAAATTATGATTAGATAAATAACATAAAAATTTTACAAAAACAATAATTGTTCGATTATGTACGACAACTGATCTTCAGTTGCTTTAGTAGTTGTCAAACGGCAAATGACAACCAACATTTAAAAACTTTAATTGGAGAAACTAATTGTTTTGACAGTTTTAAACTCAAATAACGTTTGGTTGCTGTTCGTAGTATAACCATTAATCTTGATATTTTATAAACTTAACATAAAAACCAATTATGTAAAATTGTTTCAAAATTCAAAATTACAAAAAATTTCTAGCCTGTTTTTAAAAGTGATTTGATTGAAATACAGGATACGATAATAACTTCAAGGAGAAAAATGTTGGTGCTTAAGCAACAACAATAGAACTCTTAAGAAAGCAAGGTGACAAGGAGTAATAGAATCGAACACAACACAACCCCCAACAACTTAATCACAAGGGCTCAAAAACAAAGTGCCACACTGCAATCTAAGTATATTAATAAAGCTATAAACGTGATAATACTCGCAAAGCAGCGATATGCAGAGATATGCCAAAATTATATGAGACAGATCACAAATTCCTTCAAAACCGCTCAACTAGAAACAGTTCAACAGCTTATGAAGTGTAAAGAACATTTTGGAACCACTATCAACTGGATACTCTTTGCTGAATTCCTATATGTCCCGTCATGAAATAATAAGGGCTCTAGCTGAAAATTCAGGAATAGAAAATCTCTTGAAGTCGAATGGTATTCGTGGTCAAACTGCTCAAATCGGATCAAAACTTTTATGTCCCCTATTCAGGCAAGTTTGAGAGGGCAAGAAAGTTCCAATAACTGAGTCATGGTGGGTACGCTCTTGTCTAAAACTGAAGGAAGGCGACTTGCCGGTGTACTTCAATGATCGCCTCATAATATAAAGCTTAAAGCTGTTGGTGAACCAGGATAAACCAGAAGTATAATAAATAAAGATCATCTCTTTTCATTATCTTTTTTGATTGCAAAATGGCTTACGGCTTAGGTCTTGAGTGGTTTGTTGTTGCTATTGGAAGCTTGATAAATGAAGTCCTTTATAAGAGCCGTTCGCCTGAGATAAATACGAAGAATATGAAGATTAAGAAACGAGGCGTATTCGTAACTTCTGCGGTGGTGTTATTTGAAATTAATGTCAGTCCGAATTCAGTGCTGCAAATAGAAATTGTTTTTATTATGTTTATACTAATGATATGTGGCGACGCCAAAAAGTGTCAGTAAAGTCGGTTGTCTGTTATTTCACCATGAATAGGTTAACAAATGTAGAACGCTTGCAAATCATTAAATTTTATCATCCAAACACGCTATGCGAGAAATTCTTTTTCTGGGTTACGTAAGTTACGCTAAAAAGCAGAAATGTCGCTGAATTACACCAGGATCCTATTGAGAGGAGATTTTTGTGCACCGCCATGATCAGACTATTTTTTGGGAGGACACGTGTAGTCCCCACCTATGTAGGGGCAAACCAGACATGATTCCCGCCCTGGAAGACAACATTACAATTGCAAAAAGTATGTAAAAATTGGAACTTAAGGAGCAACCGTCTTCCAAAATTTTCTGTTTTTTTTTTTTTTGCAATTTTTAAAACCCAAACGATTAAGAAATTAACCGTTATTTAATCTCACAACCCATTTCTACAACAATTTTTAACGATTGTATTCAGTTTTCTCATTTGCACATTTTTTATGTTCATGATTTCATTTACAATTTTCATTTTGTGTGGGACAACACTTTTTTTTTATTTATTTCTAGTCCTTAGCAGTGATACCAATTCTTTCTTATGTATTGGTAGCACTGTTGTTACTACTCCTTTGCATTGATATTGTTCCCTACTCTGTAAAAACAGAGAGGGCAATTGCATTGTTTTTTTTTTATTCCTTATTGAAGTAAACGGGATTTTTTTAAACTATTGCTTAATTAAGGTATCAAAACAAAAAAATTGTAAAACAAAATAGAAGAGAGTTTGAGAGCGAGAGGTATAGAGTGAGAGAGGGAGAGTGTGTTTCAAGTAATATTAAAGAGTTAAGGAAAATATAACAATACTACACATACATAAACAACAAAACAAAAACTGTTAAAGGAAATACACTGAAAGAAACGAAATATAAATAAAGGGCGGCATACAAAAAACGAGCACACACATTACACAGAGAGACACACACAAATAAATAAAACAGACGAATGCTTGCAATGTCTTTTTTGTAATACAACCACACACGTAAAGAAATGAAAATGCTGTTTGAATTACATATTAAAAAGTATAGTATATTTGCTTTAAATTATTTATTAATTCTCTTACCAAAAAACAAAATTTTATTTTTATATAAATTTATTAATATTATTATTGTTGTTGTTTTTGTTTTTCTTTTAAATGTATATTATGATAAAGAGAGGTTTATAAAAGACGTTTTGTTTTTTTTTTTTTATCTAAAATCATATACAAACGGCAAAAGAAAAACATACTAAAATTATTTAAACTAAAGAAAAAAAAAACAATAAGACAATGAAAAATGTATTTAAGAAGAAACAAAATGTTATTTAGATATTTTGAATGATATTTAATAATTGATTGATTTCATTTATTGCATACGAAATTGATTTTTAATGAATGCAGCACACACAAAAATATAAAAGTATTGTAGTTGTAGAGTATTATTTTAACTTAAATTCGAAAAACAAAAATAAATTTTTAAATGTATTATAGTAGGTATGTATGTATGTATGAATATAGAACAGAAAAACGTTTATAAAAACAATTACAATGTTGTAGTTTTTTTTTTAAGAAATAATACTATATGAAATTGATTTTTTTTAAATATTTTTTCAAATTATTAAATAATTATTGCAATATTAAGTAAAGAATTTTTATATATAAAGAAATATACTATTTATAAAAATATAAGAAAATGTATTTTTTCTTATAATTTTTTTATAAATAGTTTTTAATTATTAAAAAAGAATTAATAACACTAACTTAAAAGTAAAAAAAAAAAAAAAATTATAATTTTATAATTAAATTAATGGAATATATTGTTTGCTTTCTTTTTTTAAAGTTGCCTATACAAAAACAAAAATCTTTTTTTTGTTTTTTTAATTTTAAATCAATTTATTTGTAATTAATTTTTTTTTATATTTGGCAGTTATTATTTTTTCTTTTCTTTTTTAATGATTAATTTTAATGATTTTAATTTTTTTTTTGACACAAATTAAAGCAACATAAAATTTTTTTAACACATAGATCATTAGATTTTCATATAAAACTTAAATTAATGTTGATGATGATTTATAAAAAAAAGACACTTAAATTTGTTGTTTATTAAATGATTTTTTTTTGTCACAAGCTTTTAAGCAAAATAATAGAAAGTTAATTTTTTTTCCCGTGTTTGAATGGTTAATGATTTAGAAATGTGTGTTTTTTTAAGTGTAAAATGATTTGCAAATGATTTTTTTTTAATGAAAATTAGCTTTTTTAAATCGTTGCATTTCGTTTGTAATAAATTTTTTTTCGCAGTGTATTTTGTTATTTCCTTATTTTTCTGACACTTACAAGTGTTGTGTGTACGCGAATTAAGAACTTTGGCAGCAAGTTTTTACTCAAAACTGTCTAAGAGGTTAAAGAAAGCTTGCCAGACCTTTAACGCAATAATGCCGCCATATAGCCTTGATTTCAGTTTTACTTACTAAGTCGCTTATAACCATTTTTATCATTCTATTACCATTATTGTTGTTGTATTTACTAGTGAGGAGCTGCAGTAACGTTTCAGATACTCCATTTAAAAGAAAACCTTTCCGACACACAGAATATTAGAAATTGGATTTATCAGAAGTACTTGAATGGTTCTAAAGAGTACCACATACAATATTCTTGGTGGCATCGGATTTGGGAAGACGGATTTTGCAATGTACCAGACAGTACTTATTAGTTTTCCAAAGGATCATAAGAGACTTATGCGCCTTATGCCCCATTAAGTGAACTTGACGTGGTAAACTTGCGAGACCTTTCGTACAATCAGCCTAACCTATAACATTTCGCAAAATAATGAAATTTTGATTTGAAAAGAAAGAAATTGTATATTTATGTTGCCACTCTATAATTATATGTTGTAATGGTGTTGCCACTATGAATAATACTTCCGAAATTTTGCTGAGCTTTTGCAATTTTGATTTAAAATCGGCAAATAGATGTTGTGCAAAATGAAATCGATTGTTTCAAGTCGTTAATAAACACTGAAGCAATTTGGGTGTATTTTGTTTAAACAAAAAGGTCATAAAAATGTTTTTTTATTATCCTGTTTTTAGTAATTCAATTGTCTTTTAAATTTGTTAATTGTTCGTTTCAAATACACGGCATTTATTTGAAACTCATGCAATTTGAAGGATTATTTATTCTAAAAATTATACTTGTTTTTATTATTTATTCTCGATTTTAACACGCAAAATTTTCCTTTAACGAATATCCTTTCAATCTACAATAAAAAAAATGCAGTTTTTCAATTTTAAAATGATTTTTTCCAACAATTTCTTTGTTTTCTATAGTTAACACGATCTGGTTACTCTTTTTCTACTGTTACATGTCACTGTAATATACTATATTAAGCCAATGCTGCCAAGTAAAATGAAACACTGTGTTAAGACAATTACAAAAAAACTGCCATTGTGTTACAAAGTGTAAAAATAAATGTAAATTGTTAACTCTTCTCCTAACAAAATTAAGAAAAATGTTAAAGTAATTAAAAAATTTCTTAAAAAATATTAAAAATACAAATGTTAGCAAAAAAAAAAACTTGAACAGGTTTTATTTAAAGAAAAATTGGTTGTTGTCTCTACTATTTATTTATAAAAACAAGTGTTTAAAAATTAATTTTCTTATAAAAAAGAATTCTACCAAGCATGCATAAATAAATTTACCATACAAAGAGTATTTTAAAAGGAATAGATCAAGAGAAATAGAGAGAGAGAGAGTAAGAAAGAGCGTGTGTTTTATTTTAAAGAGCGTAGAGTTGAAAAAACAAACTGTTGCTAAAATTAAAATTTAAGGAAAAACAAAATACACTGAACGAAAAAAAAAGAGAACAAACTGTGGTGTAAACTATTTTCGAAAATTATTATTACCAATTCATTTAAATTAAATTTTTAAAATGTTTTATTTTTTTTTTTCATTAATTTAAACGAAATTAAGAGAAAAAGTTTCTTGTTTTTATAATTCGTTTTCGTTTTTATTTTTTTGCTTTTAAGCTATAATAGTGGCTAAAATGCTTAATAATGTTATGCAAGTTGTTGTAGCAATAGCCATGATTGTTGTTGTGAAAGTAGTGGTAGTAGCAGCAGCGGCTGTTGTTGTTCGTGTTTGAAATGTTTTAATGAAGAAATTTTTATGTGTTGATGGAGCGGCGGCCGAGGCCGAATTAAGACCGGCCGTATACAATAATGTTCCCAAATTATTATTAGCAGAATCGGACTCACCTCGTGTTGTTTTCATTATAATTGATGCCGGCGTTGAAAAGCCAATTACATTGTGGGCCCTTAATTCAATACGATAGTAGGTGTTGCCACTTAAATGTGTCATTTCATAGGAGGTGCTGTCGACAACTTCAGCGGATTGGCATTGATTTTCCAATTCATGCCAAGCACCGGCCATTTTAACGCCCTAAAAGTTAAGAGAATAGAAAATATTAATCCAGAAAGTGAAATAATGTTTTAAAAAATCCTGACGATGCAATTGAACTTTCTATTGGCAACCCTAAGACAATGTTTCAATAATTCTAAGCCCATAAATCGTCGTCATTCGTTCGAATAAGGTTACGTTACGATGGTTTTTCCTGTGCCATTCTGAAACGAACAATAATTTATTTCAAAGAAAGGAATTGTTCTTCTTTCTTAGAGGGCACACCTCCTTCTCTCTTTAAATATATTCGAGTATAGTTTCGTCATTTCCAGTGCCAAAAAGGACAATAACTCGCTTAAAAGAAAGCGGTGCGTACACTGTATCTCGATCCATATAAGGAGATACTAGTCTGACTACTTTAGTGTCACTCTGTATACGTATTAGGCCAACCCCTTTAAAGTTGTATTTTTCCCTTTCTTAGATTATCTAAACCGAACAGCTTAAGAAGTCATTTTTCCATTCCCTTCCCATTACTAAGCTCCTAAAACCTACATTGATTTGCTCTACTCGGAATTTTTTTCACATCGCCTCTTTACTTACCGGACAGTATTTCACTTGATAGAAATCAATAGGTTCGCCATTATCGGCTGGAACACTCCATCTCAATTCAAAATGATCCGAATAGGGTGACACTACCACGGGTTCTTCAATATCGTTCTGGACAGGATTGTGGAGGGGTTTAGGTTCTTCAGGCGCTGAACGTTTAGGTGTCGATTGCTGTATATTCACACCCCATATACCCAAACCAACTTGATTGCGGGCGGCAAAACGGAAATGATACATGGTTTGAGGCTTCAAACCCTCTACAATATAGGGCGAATCAGGAGACCAACTGCGATTTTGAGCTGTTGACCAATCGGGATTAATGGCCTCTTTGTATTGCACCGTGAAAGCGGTAACAGGCAGACCTAATTCTACGGGTGGTCCACGTATATCAAAGGTAATACTTGTAGCGGTTAATTGTTTGGGTATAGCAGCCTCAACTGAATCGGGTACGCGAGCCTCCTTCAATTGCATATCGTGTTCACTGGAGCCATGAATATTGGTGGCTATGCACTTGTAAACCGAGTAATATTGACGAGCTACGGGATGTACAATCAAATCGCTGCGTGGACCATTGCCGACAATAACCAAATTTTTATCCATGGAATCTTTGATGGGTTTACCATTCCATCGCCATTCAATGGTGGCATTTGGTATGCCCATAGCCAAGCAACTGAGATTGGCTTTGCGCTCTTCCCAACTGAATACCGGAGGCAAGTCTTTCATGTGACTGAAGTCGGGTGGGAACTCAATAGTGATATGACCCGTTTTATAGGCCGTTTCACCCTTGTTACGGGCCAAACACTGATACAAACCATCATCGCTACGCACAGCACGAGCAATACGCAAAGTACCAGAACTTTCGCCCTTATCTTCATCGAAATGCTGTTCCAAAATAATGCGATCATCGTCAACCTGAACGCCCGGTGCATACTCATCATCCGAACCCCATCGTCTGAATGTTATCTCAGGAGCTGGACGACCTTTGGCGCGACAAGTTATCGCCACTTCCTTCTCACTAATGCCGGTTACATTGTACAGTTCATAGACCGAGGGTCTTATCAATACGTTCAATTTGGTCTTTTTATCAACGACGCCGGCATCATTTTTTGCTATACAAGTGTAGGTGCCGTAATCATCTTGGGTCACTGAGTTAATGTTCATCAGACCGGTTAAGGGGTTCACTTGAAAACGATCAGCACTGGCAACATTCTGTTGGGTGGCATCTTTAATCCATGAAATTTCTGGTACCGGTTTGCCAGTAGCTGTGCAATTGGCCGCAAATGGTTTTCCCTCGACAGCCTCCAGGCTTGTGGGTAAATAAGTGATTTCGGGACGGCTATACACTTCAACGCGTATGGTACGTTCCAATAATTCACCGGTTTCTATAACAGCAGCACGACACGTATAAATGCCATCATCGGATTCCTGGACGTTGCGTATTAAAAGGCCATAGGCTTGCACTACATACTTATCGCCGGTGCGAATCTAAAAATAGGAGTAAAGAGACAAAAAGATTGTAAAAGAGTAGAGAAATTTAAAAATAAAGTATAAGAGTAGTTGTTTTCTTTAATAAGAGAAGATAGGAAATAGAGAGAGTATAAGAGAATGCATAAGTGCAAGATTTTTAAGTTAAAAACGAAAAAGTATAAGAGTTTGTACAAGTTTACAAGAATTCTGGATGAAAGTGAAAATAACGTATAATAAAATATAAAAGTTTGAATGAAAGCATATGAGTTTATGCTTTATATAAGAGTCATGTATAAGATTTTTAACGGATATTGGAGAAGTTTTAAATGAGAATATCAGTGTTAAAAAAATAAATTTACAATTTTAAGTGAAAGTATAAGAGTTTTAATATCTAAAGGAAAATATAAGATCTCTAGATACAACGAAAGTGTGAGAATTTATACATATAAGAGTTTATAAATAAATTATAAGAACTTTTAAAATAATGTATAAGAGTTTAGAAATTTAAAGAAAAGTGTAAGATTTTAAGTGTTCTAAAGAAATGAGAAGAAGTAGAGCACATCAGACAAAGCTATATAAGAAAGTTTTAAAGAAAGTATCATAATAACAGAGTAAATTTTAAGAGTGCATAAGATAAGTATAAGAGTTTAAGAAAAAGTATAAGAGTTTTATATACACTGGAGCATAGAAGACATATTTTCTCAAAATTTTACCTGATCACCATTTCTTAACCAATCAATTGTGGGATTTGGATCGGCTTTCACCTCACATCTCACCACATAGTCTTCACCCAAAATGGGATTTTGATTTTCCGGTGCATTTGTCCATGTAATAGCAACTGTAATGAAAGAAAAAGTAAATAATTAAACAACATTATTAATAATAATAATAAAAAAACAAGAAGAATTTAATAAATGTATACACTTTATATGTATAAACATATGAGCATAGGATAGATAGAAGCAGCCGGAACGCTCCGGAAAGTCGTTCCGGTACTTCCTTTTTGGACAGGAACGCGTTCCGGAACTAAAGATGATTTCTGATAACGAGAATTGGCTGATTATTTAAACCAGATGATTATGTAAAAACTTGGTTAAGGTCTCACGTTCAGCGGATGACAACAAAACAAGGAAAATTCAACCACAAGATCCTGAACATAATCCTATTTGGAATATTTTATAAAAACCATTTGTGTTTTCATGTATTGTTAAAATTTTTATTGTAATAATTTGTTAACTAATTTTTATTAAACGTTCCTATTATTGTAATAAACCAGTGTTTACCATTTCATAGCACAATTGTGCGGAGAGAACTCACACGCATTCTTGTGCTTTATGATTTAGTTGTCGATCAGACTGCGACAAGAACACATGTGCGGCGGATGCATTAGCATTTTATTTCGGAATGACACTCAAAAAATATTTTATGTTAAAAGATGCTAATATTCAATGCCTTATATGTATGTTATAAAACATTTAAGAATGTTCTTAAAAGACATTTTGTATGTTAATATGTAAAAAATTGATTTTTTATTTATCTAAAATTATTAAGCCGAACATAGATAGTTTTATGTATGTTGATGAAATGAAAATCAAAATAGCGTATATTACTAACACTTTTCTATGGCTGTAAATAAATAAATTCTCTCACTTATTTTCTCTCTCTTACTCACTAATACATAACCAAAAATTTTTTGGTAACCCCTGTAATAAACATATATATATATGTATGTATACATATACACAAAATGGGTTTCGTAATGATTTTCGTTTCCTTTCCTTTTTATGCTATATACAGGGCCGATCCTGGCGACGGGCGAAAATTGGGGTAAATCTCCCTCCCCCCGTCGCCAAATTTGGGACATGAGACTTAAAAAAAGACCCCACCACCAGGATTATCATGGAAAATCACGCCCGTCGCTAAATTTGGGACATGAGACCGCACAGAGCGGCCGCCTACCAGGATTGGCCCTGTCTATATAATTATATATACGCGTTCCGGTAAAAAAAAATTAGCACAACACCACTGGATAGAAGGATACCATGTGACATTCACAATTAAAAATAGAAACAATTTTTGTTCACAACTACTTTATCTCTCTCTCTCTCTCCATCAAAGAACTTTTGCCACTCATGCACGCAAACATGTACACAAAACTCTGGGAAACTTTTCTTATACTTCTTGCTTAAGGAAGAGCTTTAAAGGATCTGCTTTAGCAGAGCCAGTGCATTTGTTGTTGACATTTCTGGCAAAAATAAAAACTAAAACACGAAAACGACAACGTTTTCGTTTGGATAAACGTGACTGCACATAATATTTTTGTTTGTTGTCGGGTTTTTAATGCTTCTAAAAATAGTTGCTCTGTGGAGCAGCAGCAGAAGCATATCCTTTTAGATAAAGACACACACGCAGAGAGAGAGAGAGAGACAGTTTCTCTGTTTGCTTAGATGTGGAGGAGGGGGCAAAGTCAAGTAAACTCCTTAATATGTTTGAAAAATAAAGTGGTATTTTCTACAAAATATTGTTTAGTTTTTAGTTGTCGGTGTTGTTTTTGTGTCCTCGAGAGAGTTTGCAAAAGTTTAGAACATAATTTAAACAAGTTTAATTGATAAAGATTTTTCAAAAGGAAAATATCACATGAAAAATAATGTTTTCGTTAAGCAGCAGTGCAAAAAAAAGGTTAAAAAAATATTCAGAAAAACTTAATATAAACGTCTAAAGTGTAGGTTCACTAAATATTTAGAAAATAAACACACAAAATTAAAGTGGAACGTTAAAGAAACCAATAGACTGCTAAGGAATGGATGGATAAATTGCAGTGCATACAAGTTACATACTAAGGTGGACACTTCAGGGAGAAGAATTTTATCTTTCATGTGGATTACACTACTCACAGTCTTTTGAGAGAGGATTGAAGAAGTCTACTACCCGGACGATGTGTTAACACGTTGGAGGAGTAATAATTCCCCTTTTGCAGCGGAAGGCTCACACAATTTAATACCAAGCCATGGATACCAGATAAGACTTAAATTTGCTTGTTTACAAGGTAAACGAAGATCGCTCATTATGACTGTGCTCTCTTAACAAGGAGATTTGAATATCCAACCAAGTAAAATACTTTAGTGTCACCCTGGATAGGAAATTAAAATGGCGACAATATCTAGAGGACAGGGCAGCAAAAGCGCCGTTTCATAATCATAGCGTTTTTCAACAATGTGTGTGTGAGCTATCGTCGTAATCTTTTATTCGTTTGAAAGACGTGTTGGTGCCGTTATATGTGGAATAGAATTTATGACATCAAAGCCTTCAGATACTGGTCCATACGTCGAAGAGCCATTGGTTCTAAGTGGAACTTCACACTGAGGATAACTCATTGGCTTGGCGAGAGCGTAATTACTTAACCGATACTTTAGTAGCATAGAGGACATTAATGGACGGAAAATGCTGTATTAGAATAACTTATAAGGTTCAAAAGATGTGTTGTTTAGAGGTAAGCTGCTCATGATGGTAGCACCTACAAGGCCATTTAGTGCAATACGTTTTCTTCAACCGATTGAGGCATGGGTTCGATATGAGGCAGCATTTAAGATGCATCATTTCCAGACTACGTGTCAATAGATCAATTCGAGTCACAAATCAATACTCGCTTCGTGATTAATTATTCAACACGATGTCTACATTACAGTCGCTGTGAATTGCATTACACTGCTCGAAGATTGTCGGAACTACTTCACTGATGCCCGTGGTACGTCCATTAAGGTGAATTCGTACATAAGACTCTGATAGGAAATTCCGATGCCTTTTCTCAACTCAAAAACTATAAAGGCTAAAGATATAATACCACTTTATACAGGATTCTGGACAGACCATCGCCTGCCTCCAGGTATCAACTTTTATTGAAAACACTTGAGGAGTCGTCTAGCTGATGGGAAAGTCTTTTTATTAACCAATAACCCATTAGCACGGAATACCACATCATAAATTACAAGTCGGGAGAAAAGCAACAACTGTTTTATATTCATTGTCTCAGGATATGGCCAGAACAATCCAACGATCAACAGCGGTCCTTTATATTAGCCAAGAAGCGCTAGTCAAGAATTCAAATTCTTCTAGACTAATTGCGGCCAAGGGGACGTTGAATGGAGACCTTAGAACAACCCACTACTTTCCGCAGAAAAAGGTCACATTCATGGCCAAGCTATGGCATATGAAATGCACTTTATGGCAGTCGAAAAGTCTGAATATGTCAGTATATTCTCAGGGAATATTCTGCTACTGAGTAACCATGAGAATAGTCATGATTTCCACCCGGAAGACTACAGCGATTCGGGAGCCTATATGAGTTCCTCGATAGTTACAAAGGACCTTGTAATTAATCGGTACAGAGAAGAAGGATCTGCAACACAAGCTTTTCATGGAGCTGCTTTGGTCAACGATTTATCTAATTCAACCTGATTGCAGTAGATTCGGAACATTCAAGTGCAACTATTTTTCGGGTTAAAGTATATAGGAATAGCATCTGTAATAGCCCTGCTGATGAACTGGCCAAAGAAGATAGATAGAGAGACTAGATGGCAGTATAAACTCACGTTGGTCTTAAAGGATGTAGGAATAGCATTTGTAATAGCCCTGCTGATGAACTGGCCAAAGAAGATAGATAGAGAGACTAGATGGCAGTATAAACAAACGTAGGTCTTGTTGAATCTGCGGAGGAGCCTATTGTTCACTTCATGTGCCAATAGCTAACTCAACTTAAATTTTTATGTGGTGTACCTTAAGCGCTATTTTCTAAGATTATTTGTTTTTAAATAATTTAGATTTTAAAATGTAAAACAATTTAAGTTTTTGTATAAGTAATTTTAAACTGAGAAATAAATGGCCTATTTTAAGACTTCTACTTTTTTGCTGTTTTTTTTTTTTTCGATGTTTAGAAAAGTTCTTTTTCAATCTGTCTCTGCTGTTAAAAATTATTCCTTTCAACCAGCCAACCAACCGGAAATCTTAACAAAACTGGCAATATTTTCTTACAAAATATTTTTTTTTTTTTTTTTTTCTACATAGTTTTTCCTATTTTTTGGTTGTTGTTTTCGTTTGGAAAAAGAAAAAAAATTCGTAACAAAAATTCCAAGTACTACTAACAAACAAATGCATTAGCAATTGCAATATATAAACAGTGTTCTTTTTTCGGTACAAAAAAAGGATAAATAAAGTGTAAGAGTAAGAAAGAGAGAGAGAGAGAAAAACATTTTGGCAGAAATCTAGCAAAACATATCCTGAATTTTTATTTATAGCCGGAGAAAAAAAGGAAAGAAACGAATAGAAAAATAATTTTTTTTTTTCGAAAAACATAAAACAAACTGACATGCAAGCAAAGCTTTTAATATGCAAAAGAGAAGAACAAAACAAAAAAATAAAAGGAACTCCTAAAACTATGCTTTACGAAAGGAATACTTGGCTAAACAACACAAGAAATAAAAAACGAACGAAGGATATTTTTATCAGCTTGTTTGCAAGGATATTCTTGTGAGCAAAAATCTCAACAGATCACATTGAGAACATGCTATACAACATGTGTTGTCATCATCACGTAGAGTAAATGCCAAGAAAATGTACAGGAAAATCACTGTATAACAATACTAACAACACACACGCATATACATATGTGTATGCATTCTCAAAGGCAAGTTTATGTTTACAAAAAATGAAAAAAAAAGAAACAAAAACAAAAACAAAATACTGAAGTTTTAAATTTCTATTTTAGCTGTGTCTACCAACAACAACAACGCAACAAAATATAAACATCACATATAATAAAAAAAATACAACTAATCAACAACATAAGGTCTTAAACGCACACACACACACTCTCGCTCAAACATTTAAACAACGTAAGCTTAAGAGTAAGACATTTCGGGTATAAACACAGCATCTTATGGAAGAGAACATATTTAGAGTAGAGCGAGTGGAGAGTGTGTAAACATGTATTGTATAGCCTTGTATTACTTGTATTAGTTTACAAATTTATTGACATCTTTAATAATAATAATATGGCAACTTTATTTTACTACATATATACACACACACACAACAAAAACAAAGGACACACACGGGGAGTGTGAACGAGAGTACACAGAGTAAAGGAATGCAATGTCGAGATTTTCTTAAAGCAATCGAAAATATACACCACACTACACTACACCACACACACCATTTAAAACAAAAACAAAA
Source organism: Sarcophaga caerulescens (assembly GCA_927399465.1). Classification (NCBI taxonomy): domain Eukaryota; kingdom Metazoa; phylum Arthropoda; class Insecta; order Diptera; family Sarcophagidae; genus Sarcophaga; species Sarcophaga caerulescens. Next base: position 111,568,913 of record OV656873.1, on the reverse strand, counting down.
AAAAAAAAAAAATGGCACACATACTTGGTTAAACAAGAGTTTATTTGTTTTGTTTTTTTTCTACTAGTGTATAGGTGTGTGTGTTTATCTTCTGAATTTTTATTGTTGTTGGCTGTGTAAATACGAATATTTGTTTTTATCGTTTGAGAAGAAGAAACCCGTACCAGTAGGAAATTTATAGAAAATTAAAGGAAAGATTTTCTTTCATTAAAACAGCCTTAAGGTATTGGAAAATTACATGTATTAAGCACGGATATGTGATTTGAAGTCTACGTCGCTGGGTAGTCTCGAAATCATTTTGTCTCCTGCTAGAACTGTCAGCTACTGCATGATGTAGAAGCGAATCACCCGAGTTTTAGAAGCGATTACATGGTACCAGAGACTGTTTTAGGATGAACACTCACACAAGGGATGAATGGCTTGCGGAGCTCTCATCGGTGAGGGTGATATTACAATAATATTCCGATAAACTGGCACTGAACGTGCCATACGGATTACATAATCCGGCCAGCGTCTTTCAGGCGGAGATTTTTGCTATCAAATAAGATGCAGGCATGATTGAAACTGGGAAACTGAATGTTTTCCTTGAGGTCATGGCCTCCAACCCCGACCCTTTACCTAGGTGCCGCGATGCAGGGTGCTCTCAAGGGCACATCAAAGTCGTAGCCTGTTCCGACCTGCGATCTATGGAGTTCTACAAGGCAGTTATCAGCAGGAATGGTATGGTGTGGCCGGAGCCAGGCTTACTGCAGTCCCTCTGGCCAAAATTGCTCATCGCCTCCGATCGAAAGCGAGGATTACATACATACATACATTACAACCCTTCAGTCAGGATTACGACCTAGCTTCTCAGCGAGGATTGGCTTCGCCTCAATCGAACTCAGGGTCTATAAATCGGATTCCTGTACAGTTTTGCAAACCTCATCAGACCCAATTTCATATCGAGTGTCGAAGCGTAAGCAGCCACTCTTCACGATGCTCCTCCAGTAAAATATCCAACTCTGAGCTGGTTGGAGAATTCTTTGATGGCATTAATACTCACGCGGGTGTAACCACTTCGTTATCGGACAAAGAGGATTCGTATGCGACAATGGCTGATTCTCATGTCGATGCTGAGAGTAATCCAAAGAAATCGTCATCGCTCTAAAAATAATTCCGTTGCTCTAGTCTTCGTCCTAGCAGTGGAGAATGCAGAGCTAGTTCTAGTCCAGGAACCTTAGATTGTCGGTGGCAGGGTTTGTGGACTCAACGCCAATGGATATCGCATTACGTTTGTCTATAGTACAGCTAGGCATAGGGCTTGCGTAATGGTCAAAACTAATATAAATTATTTTCTCCTCCCCAGGTATAACGGCAAGGATATGGTCCCTATGATCATCGAGCTAAACTGGAAGGCCTCTGCATCACGTCATCATATTTCGCGCATGATTATGGGCTCTCTCCCCCTCAATAACCTTTTGGTCAACAGGCAGGAGATGCGCGACAACGTGGGGTTCCGGCCGTTATAGGAACCATGGCCAAATCCCATCACACGATGTGGGGCAGTTTCGGCACCATTGAACGTGGTAAGTGCCTCTTTGATTATATTATTAGTAATATGTTAATTACCGCTAATCGGGGTGATGAATCAACTATCCTTACTTCTAATGGAGGGGAAGTATTGGGCATCACCCAGATCAGCTTTGATTTTTCAGGTTACCTAGCGCGCCAGATAGCTAGGTAGCTAGCTTCCCTGCTAGCCAGCTATATTGGTAGGTACCCAGCTCCCCTGCTGGCCAGGTGCCCAGCTCACCATCTATACTAGCCAGCAACCCATTTACCTAGCTATCCTGCTACCCAGCTCTATTAGCATGATAGCTGGGGAGCAGCTAGGCAGCCACCCTGCTAGTATATCTGGCGAGCTGGGTAACTGATACCTGGGTAGCCGGGTACCTACTAATATAGCTGGCTAGTATAGCTGGGTATATACCTAGTGTAGCCGGCTAGTATAGCTGATGAGCTGGACACCTAGCTAGCAGGGGAGCTGGATATCCAGCTAGCTGGCGAGCAGGATAGCTACAGAATAGCTGCATAGCTGGCTAGAATATGTAGTATAGGCGCATAGCTGGTTAGAATAGCTAGTATATGTGCATGGCTGGCAAGAATGGCTGGAAATTAGCCAGCTTCATAGCTGGCTAGAATAGCTAGTATAGCTGCATCGCTGGCTAGAATAGCTGCATAGCTGGCTAGAATAGCTAGTATAGCTATATGGTTGGCTAGAATGGCTGGAAATCTGGCTATACTAGTATAGCTGCATAGCTGGCTAGTTTCCAGCCATTCTAGCGAGATTTCCAGCTATTCTAGCCAGCTATGCAGCTAGTATAGCTGTAGCTATCCCGCTCGCCAGCTAGCTGGGTATCCAGCTCCCCTGCTGGCAAGGTGTCCAGCGCATCAGCTATACTAGCCGGCTACACTAGGTATGTACCCAGCTATGCTAGCCACTTAGCTGCTATTACCTGGCTCGCTGGGTACCTACCAATATAGCTGGCTAGCAGGGAAGCTGGGTACCTGGCGAGCTGGCTGATAGGCTACACTAGCCAGCTGCCCTACTCGCCAGCTAGCCAGGTATCCTGCTAACTAGCTACATAGCTCTCCAGCTATACTACTCAGCGAGCCATCTAGCTAGGTACCAAGCTCCCCTGATAGCCAGCTATATTGGTAGGTACCCAGCTAGCCAGAAATGTGCTGCTGGCTAGTATAGCTGGGTACATACCTAGTGTAACTGGCTAGTATAGCTGATGAGCTGGACACCAGGCCAGAAGGGGAGCTGGATACCCAGCTAGCTGGCGAGCAGGATAGCTACAGCTATACTAGCTGCAATGCTGGCTAGAATCGCTAGTATAGTAGCTATACTACTATAGTAGCTATACTAGTATACTATAGCTACTATAGTAGTATATACTAAATAGCTACTATAGTAGTATAGCTACTATAGTATTATATACTAAATAGCTACTATAGTAGTATACCTGCTATAGTAGCTACTATAGTAGTATAGCTACTATAGTAGTATAGCTACTATAGTAGTATAGCTACTATAGTAGTATAGCTACTATAGTAGTATAGCTACTATAGTAGTATATACTAAATAGCTACTATAGTAGTCTAGCTACTATAGTAGTATAGCTACTATAGTAGTATAGCTACTATAGTAGTATATACTAAATAGCTACTATAGTAGTATAGCTACTATAGTAGTATAGCTACTATAGTAGTATAGCTACTATAGTAGTATAGCTACTATAGTATAGTATAGCTACTATAGTATAGTATAGCTACTATAGTAGTATAGCTACTATAGTAGTATAGCTACTATAGTATAGTATAGCTACTATAGTAGTATAGCTACTATAGTATAGTATAGCTACTATAGTAGTATAGCTACTATAGTAATATAGCTACTATAGTAGTATAGCTACTATAGTAGTATAGCTACTATAGCAGTATAGCTACTATAGTAGTATAGCTACTATAGTATTATATACTAAATAGCTACTATAGTAGTATAGCTGCTATAGTAGCTACTATAGTAGTATAGCTACTATAGTAATATAGCTACTATAGTAGTATAGCTACTATAGCAGTATAGCTACTATAGTAGTATAGCTACTATAGTAGTATAGCTACTATAGTAGTATATACTATATAGCTACTATAGTAGTATATACTATATAGCTACTATAGTAGTATAGCTACTATAGTAATATAGCTACTATAGTAGTATAGCTACTATAGTAGTATAGCTACTATAGTATTATATACTAAATAGCTACTATAGTAGTATAGCTACTATAGTATTATATACTAAATAGCTACTATAGTAGTATAGCTACTATAGTAATATAGCTACTATAGCAGTATAGCTACTATAGTAGTATAGCTACTATAGTAGTATAGCTACTATAGTAGTATAGCTACTATAGTAGTATAGCTACTATAGTAGTATAGCTACTATAGTAGTATAGCTACTATAGTAGTATAGCTACTATAGTAGTATAGCTACTATAGTAGTATATACTATATAGCTACTATAGTAGTATAGCTACTATAGTAGTATATACTATATAGCTACTATAGTAGTATAGCTACTATAGTAGTATAGCTACTATAGCAGTATAGCTACTATAGTAGTATAGCTACTATAGTAGTATAGCTACTATACCAGTATAGCTACTATAGTAGTATATACTATATAGCTACTATAGTAGTATAGCTACTATAGTAGTATATACTATATAGCTACTATAGTAGTATAGCTACTATAGTAGTATATACTATATAGCTACTATAGTAGTATAGCTACTATAGTAGTATATACTATATAGCTACTATAGTAGTATAGCTACTATAGCAGTATAGCTACTATAGTAGTATAGCTACTATAGTAGTATATACTAAATAGCTACTATAGTATAGTATAGCTACTATAGTAGTATAGCTACTATAGCAGTATAGCTACTATAGTATATATAGCTACTATAGCAGTATAGCTACTATAGTATATATAGCTACTATAGTATATATAGCTACTATAGTAGTATAGCTACTATAGTAGTATAGCTACTATAGTAGTATAGCTACTATAGTATATATAGCTACTATAGTAGTATAGCTACTATAGTATATATAGCTACTATAGTAGTATAGCTACTATAGTAGTATAGCTACTATAGTAGTATATACTATATAGCTACTATAGTAGTATAGCTACTATAGTAGTATAGCTACTAGTAGTATAGCTACTATAGCAGTATAGCTACTATAGTATAGTATAGCTACTATAGTAGTATAGCTACTATAGTATAGTATAGCTACTATAGTAGTATAGCTACTATAGTAGTATAGCTACTATAGTAGTATAGCTACTATAGCAGTATAGCTACTATAGTATATATAGCTACTATAGTAGTATAGCTACTATAGTAGTATAGCTACTATAGCAGTATAGCTACTATAGTATATATAGCTACTATAGTAGTATAGCTATTATAGTAGTATAGCTACTATAGCTACTATAGTAGTATAGCTACTATAGCTACTATAGTAGTATAGCTACTATAGTAATATAGCTACTATAATAGTATATACTATATAGCTACTATAGTAGTATAGCTACTATAGTAGTATAGCTACTATAGTATATATAGCTAATATAGTAGTATAGCTACTATAGTAGTATAGCTACTATAGCTACTATAGTAGTATAGCTACTATAGCTACTATAGTAGTATAGCTACTATAGCTACTATAGTAGTATAGCTACTATAGCTACTATAGTAGTATAGCTACTATAGCTACTATAGTAGTATAGCTACTATAGCAGTATAGCTACTATAGCAGTATAGCTACTATAGTAGTATAGCTACTATAGTAGTATAGCTACTATAGTAGTATAGCTACTATAGTAGTATAGCTACTATAGTAATATAGCTACTATAGTAGTATAGCTACTATAGTAATATAGCTACTATAGTAGTATATACTATATAGCTACTATAGTAGTATAGCTACTATAGTAGTATATACTATATAGCTACTATAGTAGTATATACTATATAGCTACTATAGTAGTATAGCTACTATAGTAGTATAGCTACTATAGTAGTATAGCTACTATAGTAGTATAGCTACTATAGTAGTATAGCTACTATAGTAGTATAGCTACTATAGTAGTATAGCTACTATAGTAGTATAGCTACTATAGTAGTATAGCTACTATAGTAGTATAGCTACTATAGTAATATAGCTACTATAGTATTATATACTAAATAGCTACTATAGTAGTATAGCTACTATAGTATTATATACTAAATAGCTACTATAGTAGTATAGCTACTATAGTAATATAGCTACTATAGCAGTATAGCTACTATAGTAGTATAGCTACTATAGTAATATAGCTACTATAGCAGTATAGCTACTATAGTAGTATAGCTACTATAGTAGTATAGCTACTATAGTAGTATAGCTACTATAGTAGTATAGCTACTATAGTAGTATAGCTACTATAGTAGTATATACTATATAGCTACTATAGTAGTATAGCTACTATAGTAATATAGCTACTATAGTAGTATAGCTACTATAGTAGTATAGCTACTATAGTATTATATACTAAATAGCTACTATAGTAGTATAGCTGCTATAGTAGCTACTATAGTAGTATAGCTACTATAGTAATATAGCTACTATAGTAGTATAGCTAGTAGTATAGCTACTATAGTAGTATAGCTACTATAGTAGTATAGCTACTATAGTAGTATATACTATATAGCTACTATAGTAATATAGCTACTATAGTATTATATACTAAATAGCTACTATAGTAGTATAGCTACTATAGTATTATATACTAAATAGCTACTATAGTAGTATAGCTACTATAGTAATATAGCTACTATAGCAGTATAGCTACTATAGTAGTATAGCTACTATAGTAATATAGCTACTATAGCAGTATAGCTACTATAGTAGTATAGCTACTATAGTAGTATAGCTACTATAGTAGTATAGCTACTATAGTAGTATAGCTACTATAGTAGTATAGCTACTATAGTAGTATATACTATATAGCTACTATAGTAGTATAGCTACTATAGTAATATAGCTACTATAGTAGTATAGCTACTATAGTAGTATAGCTACTATAGTAGTATAGCTACTATAGTATTATATACTAAATAGCTACTATAGTAGTATAGCTACTATAGTAGTATAGCTACTATAGTAGTATAGCTACTATAGTATATATAGCTACTATAGTAGTATAGCTACTATAGTATATATAGCTACTATAGTAGTATAGCTACTATAGTAGTATAGCTACTATAGTAGTATAGCTACTATAGTAGTATAGCTACTATAGTAGTATAGCTACTATACCAGTATAGCTACTATAGTAGTATAGCTACTATAGTAGTATATACTATATAGCTACTATAGTAGTATAGCTACTATAGTAGTATATACTATATAGCTACTATAGTATATACTATATAGCTACTATAGTAGTATAGCTACTATAGTTGTATAGCTACTAGTAGTATAGCTACTATAGCAGTATAGCTACTATAGTATAGTATAGCTACTATAGCAGTATAGCTACTATAGTATAGTATAGCTACTATAGTATAGTATAGCTACTATAGTAGTATAGCTACTATAGTAGTATAGCTACTATAGCAGTATAGCTACTATAGTATATATAGCTACTATAGCAGTATAGCTACTATAGTATATATAGCTACTATAGTATTATAGCTACTATAGTATATATAGCTAATATAGTAGTATAGCTATAGTAGTATAGCTACTATAGTATATATAGCTACTATAGTAGTATAGCTACTATAGTAGTATAGCTACTATAGCTACTATAGTAGTATAGCTACTATAGTAATATAGCTACTATAATAGTATATAATATATAGCTACTATAGTAGTATAGCTACTATAGTAGTATATACTATATAGCTACTATAGTAGTATAGCTACTATAGTAGTATATACTAAACAGCTACTATAGTATAGTATAGCTACTATAGCAGTATAGCTACTATAGTAGTACAGCTACTATAGTAGTATAGCTACTATTGTATATATAGCTAATATAGTAGTATAGCTACTATAGTAGTATAGCTACTATAGCTACTATAGTAGTATAGCTACTATAGTAGTATAGCTACTATAGCAGTATAGCTACTATAGTATATATAGCTACTATAGCAGTATAGCTACTATAGTATATATAGCTACTATAGTAGTATAGCTACTATAGTATATATAGCTAATATAGTAGTATAGCTATAGTAGTATAGCTACTATAGTATATATAGCTACTATAGTAGTATAGCTACTATAGTAGTATAGCTACTATAGTAGTATAGCTACTATAGCTACTATAGTAGTATAGCTACTATAGTAATATAGCTACTATAATAGTATATAATATATAGCTACTATAGTAGTATAGCTACTATAGTAGTATATACTATATAGCTACTATAGTAGTATAGCTACTATAGTAGTATATACTAAATAGCTACTATAGTATAGTATAGCTACTATAGCAGTATAGCTACTATAGTAGTACAGCTACTATAGTAGTATAGCTACTATTGTATATATAGCTAATATAGTAGTATAGCTACTATAGTAGTATAGCTACTATAGCAACTATAGTAGTATAGCTACTATAGTAGTATAGCTACTATAGTAGTATAGCTACTATAGTAGTATAGCTACTATAGTAGTATAGCTACTATAGTAGTATAGCTACTATAGTAGTATAGCTACTATAGCAGTATAGCTACTATAGTATAGTATAGCTACTATAGTAGTATAGCTACTATAGTAATATAGCTACTATAGTAGTATAGCTATACTACTATAGCTATACTACTATAGTAGTATATACTAAATAGCTACTATAGTAGTATAGCTACTATAGTAGTATAGCTACTATAGCAGTATAGCTACTATACTATATAGCTACTATAGTAGTATATACTATATAGCTACTATAGTAGTACAGCTACTATAGTAGTATAGCTACTAGTAGTATAGCTACTATAGCAGTATAGCTACTATAGTGTAGTATAGCTACTATAGTAGTATAGCTACTATAGTAGTATATACTATATAGCTACTATAGTATATACTATATAGCTACTATAGTAGTGTAGCTACTATAGTAGTATAGCTACTATAGTAGTATAGCTACTATAGTAGTATAGCTACTATAGTAGTATAGCTACTATAGTAGTATAGCTACTATAGTAGTATAGCTACTAGTAGTATAGCTACTATAGCAGTATAGCTACTATAGTATAGTATAGCTACTATAGTATAGTATAGCTACTATAGCAGTATAGCTACTATAGTATAGTATAGCTACTATAGTAGTATATACTATATAGCTACTATAGTATATACTATATAGCTACTATAGTAGTATAGCTACTAGTAGTATAGCTACTATAGCAGTATAGCTACTATAGTATAGTATAGCTACTATAGTAGTATAGCTACTATAGCAGTATAGCTACTATAGTATATATAGCTACTATAGTATATATATCTACTATAGTAGTATAGCTACTATAGTAGTATAGCTACTATAGTATATATAGCTAATATAGTAGTATAGCTACTATAGTATATATAGCTAATATAGTAGTATAGCTACTATAGTAGTATAGCTACTATAGTAGTATAGCTACTATAGTATATATAGCTACTATAGTAGTATAGCTACTATAGTAGTATAGCTACTATAGTAGTATAGCTACTATACCAGTATAGCTACTATAGTAGTATATACTATATAGCTACTATAGTAGTATAGCTACTATAGTAGTATATACTATATAGCTACAATAGTATATACTATATAGCTACTATAGTAGCTATACTAGTACTAGTAGTATAGCTACTAGTAGTATAGCTACTATAGTAGTATAACTACTATAGTAGTATAGCTACTATAGTAGTATAGCTACTAGTAGTATAGCTACTATAGCAGTATAGCTACTATAGTATAGTATAGCTACTATAGTAGTATAGCTACTATAGTAGTATAGCTACTATAGTAGTATAGCTACTATAGTAGTATAGCTACTATAGCAGTATAGCTACTATAGTATATATAGCTACTATAGTAGTATAGCTACTATAGTAGTATAGCTACTATAGTAGTATAGCTACTATAGCTACTATAGTAGTATAGCTACTATAGCTACTATAGTAGTATAGCTACTATAGTAATATAGCTACTATAATAGTATATACTATATAGCTACTATAGTAGTATAGCTACTATAGTAGTATAGCTACTATAGTATATATAGCTAATATAGTAGTATAGCTACTATAGTAGTATAGCTACTATAGTAGTATAGCTACTACTATAGTATAGTATAGCTACTATAGTAGTATAGCTACTATAGTAGTATATACTAAATAGCTACTATAGTAGTATAGCTACTATAGTAGTATAGCTACTATAGTAGTATAGCTACTATAGCAGTATAGCTACTATAGTAGTATAGCTACTATAGTATAGTATAGCTACTATAGTAGTATAGCTACTATAGTATAGTATAGCTACTATAGTAGTATAGCTACTATACTAGTATAGCTACTATAGTAGTATAGCTACTATAGTAGTATATACTATATAGCTACTATAGTAGTATAGCTACTATAGTAGTATATACTATACTACTATAGTAGTATAGCTACTATAGTAGTATATAAATACCTAGTATATACTAAATAGCTAGTATAGCTGCATAGCTGGCTAGAATGGCTGGAAAGCTGGCTAGAATAGCTTGTATAGCTGGCTAGAATAGCTAGTATAGGTGTATAGCTGGTTAGAGTAGCTAGTATAGGTGCATAGGTGTCTAGAATAGCTGGGAAGCTGGCTAGAATGGCGATGCAGCTGTACTAGCTATTCTAACCATCCATGCAGGTATACTAGCTATTCTAGCCAGCCATGCAGCTATACTAGCTATTCTAGCCAGCATTGCAGCTAGTATAGCTGTAGCTATCCTGCTCGCCAGCTAGCTGGGTATCCAGCTCATCAGCTATACTAGCCGGCTGCACTAGGTATGTACCCAGCTATACTAGCCAGCAGCACGTTTCTGGGTAGCTGGGTACCTACCAATATAGCTGGCTACCAGGGGAGCTGGGTACCTAGCTAGCTGAAGAGCTGTGTAGCTAGTTAGTAGGATATCTGGCTAGCTGGCGAGTAGGGTAGCTGGCTAAAGTAGCCTAGCAGCCAGCTACCCCACCCGCCAGGTAAGCACCTTTACTGCTAGCCAGCTATATTCGTAGGTACCCAGCTAGTATAGCTGTAGCTATCCTGCTCGCCAGCTAGCTGGGTATCCAGCTCCCCTGCTGGCCAGGTGTCCAGCTCATCAGCTATACTAGCTGCATAGCTGGCTAGTATAGCTGTAGCTATCCCGCTCGCCAGCTAGCTGGGTATCCAGCTCCCCTGCTGGCCAGGTGTCCAGCGCATCAGCTATACTAGCCGGCTACACTAGGTATGTACCCAGCTATGCTAGCCACCTAGCTGCTATTACCTGGCTATATATATCTGGCTAGCTGGCGAGTAGGGTAGCTGGCTAAAGTAGCCTAGCAGCCAGCTACCCCACCCGCCAGGTACCCACCTTTACTGCTAGCCAGCTATATTCGTAGGTACCCAGCTAGTATAGCTGTAGCTTTCCTGCTCGCCAGCTAGCTGGGTATCCAGCTCCCCTGCTGGCCAGGTGTCCAGCTCATCAGCTATACTAGCTGCATAGCTGGCTATACTAGCTGCATAGCTGGCTAGTATAGCTGTAGCTATCCCGCTCGCCAGCTAGCTGGGTATCCAGCTCCCCTGCTGGCCAGGTGTCCAGCGCATCAGCTATACTAGCCGGCTACACTAGGTATGTACCCAGCTATGCTAGCCACCTAGCTGCTATTACCTGGCTCGCTGGGTACCTACCAATATAGCTGGCTAGCAGGGAAGCTGAGTACCTGGCGAGCTGGCTGATAGGCTACACTAGCCAGCTGCCCTACTCGCCAGCTAGCCAGGTATCCTGCTAACTAGCTACATAGCTCTCCAGCTATACTACTCAGCGAGCCATCTAGCTAGGTACCAAGCTCCCCTGATAGCCAGCTATATTGGTAGGTACCCAGCTAGCCAGAAATGTGCTGCTGGCTAGTATAGCTGGGTACATACCTAGTGTAGCTGATGAGCTGGACACCAGGCCAGAAGGGGAGCTGGATACCCAGCTAGCTGGCGAGCAGGATAGCTACAGCTATACTAGCTGCAATGCTGGCTAGAATCGCTAGTATAGCTGCATAGCTGGCTAGAATAGCTAGTATAGCTGCATAGCTGGCTAGAATGGCTGGAAAGCTGGCTAGAATAGCTAGTACAGCTGCATAGCTGGCTAGAATAGCTAGTATAGGTGTATAGCTGGTTAGAGTAGCTAGTATAGGAGCATAGGTGTCTAGAATAGCTGGGAAGCTGGCTAGAATGGCGATGCAGCTGTACTAGCTATTCTAGCCAGCCGTGCAGCTATACTAGCTATTCTAGCCAGCCGTGCAGCTATACTAGCTATTCTAGCCAGCCATGCAGCTAGTATAGCTGTAGCTATCCTGCTCGCCAGCTAGCTGGGTATCCAGCTCATCAGCTATACTAGCCGGCTGCACTGGGTATGTACCCAGCTATACTAGCCAGCAGCACGTTTCTGGGTAGCTGGGTACCTACCAATATAGCTGGCTACCAGGGGAGCTGGGTACCTAGCTAGCTGGAGAGCTGTGTAGCTAGTTAGTAGGATATCTGGCGAGTAGGGTAGCTGGCTAGAGTAGCCTAGCAGCCAGCTACCCCACCCGCCAGGTACCCACCTTTGCTCCTAGCCAGCTATATTCGTAGGTACCCAGCTAGTATAGCTGTAGCTATCCTGCTCGCCAGCTAGCTGGGTATCCAGCTCCCCTGCTGGCCAGGTGTCCAGCTCATCAGCTATACTAGCCGGCTACACTACGTATGTACTCAGCTATGCTAGCCACCTAGCTTGCTGGGTACCTACCAATATAGGTGGCTAGCAGGGAAGCTGGGTAGCTGGCTGATAGGCTACACTAGCCAGCTAGCCAGGTATCCTGCTAACTAGCTACATAGCTCTCCAGCTATACTACCCGGCGAGCCAGCTGGCTAGGTACCAAGCTCCCCTGCTAGCCAGCTATATTGGTAGGTACCCAGCTACCCAGAAACGTGCTGCTGGCTAGTATAGCTGGATACATACCTAGTGTAGCCGGCTAGTATAGCTGATGAGCTGGACACTAGGCCAGCAGAGGAGCTGGATACCCTGGCGAGCAGGATAGCTACAGCTATACTAGCTGCATAGCTGGCTAGAATAGGGGCATAGGTGGCTAGAATAGCCAGTACAGGTGCATAGGTGGCTAGAATAGCCAGTAGAGGTGGCTAGAATAGCTAGTATAGCTGCATAGGTGGCTAGAATAGCTAGTAAAGGTGCATAGGTGGCTAGAATAGGGGCATAGGCGGCTAGAATAGGTGCATTGGTGGCTAGAATGGCTGCATAGGTGGCTAGAATAGCTAGTACAGGTGCATAGGTGGCTAGAATAGCTAGTATAGGTGCATAGGTGGCTAGAAAAGGTGCATTGGTGGCTAGAATAGGGGCATATGTGCCTAGAATAGCCAGTAGAGGTGCATAGGTGGCTAGAATGGCTGCATAGGTGGCTATACTAGCTGCATAGGTGGCTATACTAGCTATTCTAGCCACCTATGCACCTGTACTAGCTATTCTAGCCAGGGATGCAGCTATTCTAGCCAGCTATACTAGCTATTCTAGCCACCTATGCAGCTATACTAGCTATTCTAGCCACCTCTACTGGCTATTCTAGCCACCTATGCCCCTATTCTAGCCACCTATGCACCTGTACTGGCTATTCTAGCCACCTATGCCCCTATTCTAGCCAGCTATGCAGCTATACTAGCTATTCTAGCCACCTATGCAGCCATTCTAGCCACCTATGCACCTCTACTGGCTATTCTAGCCACCTATGCCCCTATTCTAGCCACCTATGCACCTATTCTAGCCACCTATGCCCCTATTCTAGCCAGCTATGCAGCTATACTAGCTATTCTAGCCACCTATGCACCTGTACTGGCTATTCTAGCCACCTATGCCCCTATTCTAGGCACCAATGCACCTTTTCTAGCCACCTATGCCCGTATTCTAGCCACCTATGCACCTATACTACCTATTCTAGCCACCTATGTCCCTATTCTAGCCAGCTATGCAGCTATACTAGCTATTCTAGCCACCTATGCACCTGTACTGGCTATTCTAGGCACCTATGCCCCTATTCTAGCCACCAATGCACATTTTCTAGCCACCTATGCCCCTATTCTAGCCACCTATGCAGCTATACTAGCTATTCTAGCCACCTATGCCCTATACTAGCTATTCTAGCCACCTATGCAGCCATTCTAGCCACCAATGCACCTATTCTAGCCGCCTATGCCCCTATTCTAGCCGCCTATGCCCCTATTCTAGCCACCTATGCACCTATACTAGCTATTCTAGCCACCTATGCAGCTATACTAGCTATTCTAGCCACCTATGCACCTATACTAGCTATTCTAGCCACCAATGCAGCTATACTAGCTATTCTAGCCACCTCTACTGGCTATTCTAGCCACCTATGCACCTATACTAGCTATTCTAGCCACCTATGCAGCCATTCTAGCCACCAATGCACCTATTCTAGCCGCCTATGCCCCTATTCTAGCCACCTATGCGCCTATACTAGCTATTCTAGCCACCTATGCAGCTATACTAGCTATTCTAGCCACCTATGCACCTATACTAGCTATTCTAGCCACCAATGCACCTATACTAGCTATTCTAGCTACCTATGCACCTATTCTAGCCGCCTATGCCCCTATTCTGGCCACCTATGCACCTATACTAGCTATTCTAGCCACCTATGCAGCCATTCTAGCCACCAATGCACCTATTCTAGCCGCCTATGCCCCTATTCTAGCCACCTATGCACCTATACTAGCTATTCTAGCCACCTATGCACCTATACTAGCTATTCTAGCACCCTATGCAGCTATTCTAGCCACCTATGCACCTATACTAGCTATTCTAGCCACCAATGCACCTATACTAGCTATTCTAGCCACCTATGCACCTATACTAGCTATTCTAGCACCCTATACTAGCTATTCTAGCCACCTATGCACCTATACTAGCTATTCTAGCCACCTATGCACCTATACTAGCTATTCTAGCCACCTATGCAGCCATTCTAGCCACTAATGCACCTATTCTAGCCGCCTATGTCCCTATTCTAGCCACCTATGCGCCTATACTAGCTATTCTAGCCACCTATGCACCTATACTAGCTATTCTAGCACCCTATACTAGCTATTCTAGCCACCTATGCACCTATACTAGCTATTCTAGCCACCTATGCACCTATACTAGCTATTCTAGCCACCTATGCAGCCATTCTAGCCACTAATGCACCTATTCTAGCCGCCTATGCCCCTATTCTAGCCACCTATGCGCCTATACTAGCTATTCTAGCCACCTATGCCCCTATAGTAGCTATTCTAGCGACCTATTCAGCTATAGTAGCTATTCCATTCGATTGAAGAAATTTCTTCAATATGATTAAAATGCTTTCGTTATTTTGCGGGATGTAAATATGAAGGAATTTAATTGAATTTAATAAAAAAAAAATTGTATTCATATGGAAGAAATTTTATTTAAATTTACTATTAAGTTTTATTTATATTAAGGTATTTTTATTTAATTTTATTAATATTTTTCTTCAATATTTATTCATATTGAAGAATTGTTTTTAAAATTAATAGATAAATTTTGTTAATTTTAGCATTTTAATTAAGCTAGATGCAGTGAAAAAAGTTTTATAATTATTAAATATATACATACGAGTACAATGTACTTTTCGTAAATACTCGTAAGTCTTGTGAATAGTTAACTTAAAAGTACTTATGAAAAAAAAAAAAAAAAAATGGAACATGTAAATTAAATAACATTAAAAACATATAATAAAACAAAAACGTAAGTTTACAATAAACAGATAAATTTATTTCACACTTAAAAATAACGTGATAATAACGTTAAAATCTGTATTCGTGGTAGCATTATAAAAATATTTTTGAATAAAGGACTAAACCTATTGTCTATTATGTTGGAAGTGTATTTAGCACTTGCTACTACCGATTGCCGGTAGTTTTTAGTAGCTGCCCAATGGTTTTCAATTTCAATCCTCAAGTGCAGATGTCGAAAGACAGGTTGCTTCGATGCTTTCCTCAGTATTTTATTCAGGAGGATCTAGTTAGACATAATAAATTATATTATTTATACTTTAAATAAGTTTGTACAGTTCTTACCGAAATTTTCACCTCCATTCTTCTCCCCAACCGAAGCCAGTTATTTATTTATATATTAATTTATTGAACTAATATTAAAATAATTTTTTACACTTAAAACGCATCATATTTTTTAATGTTAATTTATTATTAAAAAAAAAACACCTTAAATTACTAATTATTTTAATTGAAAAACACAATTTTTTTAATAAACAACATTCCTAGCAGATATGAAAAATTCTGACAATAATTTTTCCAACGCCTATTTCGTTTTTTTAAAGTTTCAAAAATAAATTAAACTTACATCCTGAGAATAATTTATCCAACGCAGACAATATGGATTTCGACCCGGTCGGTCTACAATTGACGCCTTGAGAGAGGTGACTGAAGCGGCCATAGTCACACAACGTGGGAGTCGCTCTACGAGGCCTGTGCTACTGCTTGCGACTTTGGACATTAAAAACGCGTTTAACAGTCTTAGATGGAGCGATGTATTGAATGTTTTGGAGTACAACTTCTCGGTACCACACTACATCCTGGCCATGATAAGTAGTTAGCTCGGGACCAAGAGTGAAACATATAACATCAGGAGCGGCACAAGGATCTATCCTCGGCCCCGACCTATGGAACGTTAATTACGATGGAATTCTAAGAGAGGATATGCTAGATGGAACTTTTTTGGTTGGATACGCAGATGATATTGCAGCCGTTATCACGGCCAGGAATACGGAAGAGGCGCAGCGAAAACTGAGACGTGTCATGCGAAGAACGAAAACATGGTTGGATTCCCACGGCCTAGACCTGGACATGCATAAAACGAAATTACTGCTGATCACTGGTCACCGTATCCTCTTGCAGGTGGACATGAGTATTGGAAACGAGGTAATTAGGACAAAGAGCTCGGTAAGATACCTGGGAATAAGTCTGGATCCCAGACTAACATTTTCGTATCAGATTCAGTACTCGGCTGACAAAGCCCGGAAGATCGTTGGACAGCTCAGCAGATTAATGGCGAATATTGGAGGCCCGCTACCGGCGAGACGGAGACTCCTGATGGAGGTTGGAAGCAGCATTATGCTCTATGGGAGCGAAATTTGGGCCGAAACGCTAGAGGTTAAGAAGCGGGCAAACTCACTGCTATCGGTACAGAGAACGGCAGCATTGCGTATCGCGTCGGCATATCGTACAGTGTCCGCCCCAGCCGTACTTGTGATAGCAGGTACAATCCCTGTGGATCTGCTGGCAATAGAGCGGATGGAAATTTATAAGGCGAAATCGGCTGGAAATCACATAACCGCTCACTTCCGGGAAGACACCATTTCAGAATGGCAACGACGATGGAACGATGAAGATAGAGGAAGGTGGACGGCGAGACTTATTCTGGAAATAAAGCCATGGATTGGTCTGAAATTTGGAGAAGTAAACTACTACGTTACGCAGATGCTATCGGGTCACGGATATTTTAGGAAATATCTGCACAGAATGGGCAAGACCGTCTCCCCTTACTGTCTTTACAAGGAAGGGGAAGTAATTGATGACGCAGAACACACTGTTTTCGAATGTGCACGCTGGCAGAGCTATTGCTCTGTACTGACGTCCATGATTGGAACGATCACGGCCGTTAACATTGTCGGGATTATGATTACGAGTAGAGAGAATTGGGCCTCAGTGGCGCATTACGTGGAGCGCATTCTAAGACTGAAGAAGAGAGATCTTGAGGCTGCAGAACATGTAGGAACGCCGGCGTAGACGACACTGACACACGTGTGAAACGAAATTCCATTCGGGAAGCAATCAGGAGGAAATAGTGGAGACACTTAGATGTCTCCTCAACCTTCGATACGCAGTCCGGACGCGGATATGAGCATGAAGGGGCCAAAAGGACTCCACTCCGAAGTAATACCACCGTAATTCCGGAGTGGGCACAATAGTCCACGAGACGAGGGGGGGATTTAGTAGGTGAGGGCCCTACACACGGAGGACGTGACGACTTCCTTTATGGTGCGGATAGGTACATTTACCCCTCCTCGGCGTAAAAAAAAAAAAATATTAACTATTCTAGCCAGCTACCCAGCTATACCAGCCAGCTATATACCCAGGTCGCCAGCTATACTAGCAGCTATCCATTTAGCGAGCTATCCTGCTAACCAGCTCGCCAGTTACCAGCTATCCTGCTAGCCTAGCCTATATAGCTGCACAGCTAAATTTCACAAAATTTTTAATCATTTTAACAATTTTCTCTAGTACATATGTATTCTCATTGCATCTGTTTGCTTTCTGACTTCTATTACTTTTTATTTTTGTCTTCAATTTTTTTTTCTCTTTGTATTTTCTCAGCACTTTCTCTATTTATTTTTCACTTTTTCTTACAATTTCTTTCATTATATGAAACTTAAAAGTTAAGTTATTGAAAAAGTTTCTCTTCCTCTAGCAGAAGAAGAGTTTTTCTAGCAGAAAATTGTTTTTCGAACACAGAAAAATATTGAAATTAAATGTATTTTTCTTAAATAAATTTATTTCCTTACAAATAAAGGAAAAGATTATTAAAAAAAGCTCACAGGCAAACTTATTGACAATCCATTCACAATATCGTTGGTCTCATGTAGAAAGGCCCTAACTCATACTTTTTTCGAAATTGATTTTTTTTGTGATTCCAATGCATTTAAAATAAATACACCTCCTCACAAAATTTAAGGCGATTTTATCAAAATGCGAGTTAGGGCCTTTCTACATGAGACCAACGATATGTGCCTTAAAAAATTAAAAGTTTTAACATTTTTTTAATATAAATTTCAGCAGAAATAACTTGCGCCAGTGGTTTCAGGAAACCTTGGCTTTTTTCTATTTTTATTTAGCCAGAAACAAGCAACATAAGATTAATAAAAATCTAAAGCATATTTTAAGGGATTTGTGAAAACAAAAAAAAAATTCTCTACAAAAACCACATGACAAGAATTGTTTTAAGCCACTTAAGACTTAACAAAAGAAAGAAAAGATTTTGGAATATAAAACATGTTTTTGTGATAAATACTTCCAACAATAAGCCATGTTTTCTAGGAAAAAATTTACGCCTAGTAATAGGCAACATATTTTAAGAGATTTTTTTTTGCTTGACAGCAACAGAAATAATTTCCAAACAGGAATCATATTTTAGCACAAAGAAAGAAAAAAAAATCGAAATTAAAAGAAAACTCCTAAAAGTAGGCAATTTTTTTAGGCAAATTGTCTGCACCAGATTTTTACAAGACAAGATTTTAAGCCTAATTGAAGGCACTACAGTTTTCCATATAATAGGACCTAATGGTTTCTAAATGGTTAATTTGAAAATCGTTGGATCAGAAATGAACTAATGCATACGGTTAAAATAACTCCTAAAAATAGGAAATTTTTTACATAAAAAAGCTCACACCAAAAACTATTTGTTTCCTTACATAACGAAAACTTTTTGCAATGATTTCGGAACATAAAATATCTATTTTCAGCAAAACTAAGATATTATTTACACTTAAAAAACGTAAAGTGGAAGTGTTGAGGAACAGGTCCACGATAAAGTCGATTGGAGCTTCAATAATCATGACGAGAATTGGACAATAGGTAAGTATGTACGTGAAAACAAAGATTTCTCTCTTATCCACCACAGATAATTGCTGTAAACTCTAACATCATCTGCGATTTAGCAGAGTGTGACTGCTTCGCGGACTCAGCTCGCCAAGACAGTCCCATATTAATCTCGAGTTAATCTTGTGCGAATGCTTGGATAACTGCTTGTTTGTCAGATAGTATTGCTAGAGAGTACTTCGTGTCTAATTTGAATTAAGCACATTTCTCGATGTAGTAGATGGCAAATATTTCGCTAAGGGCCGAATATATCTTGCCCCTCTGGTCTTTGAACCACTCGACCTATTTTTAAATATTGTGGAGTTTACTGTTTTATACTTTCTTCTCCACAACGTTATTAAAATTTATACGTCAGATGTTTTTACTGAAGTACAAAGTATGAAATGCAAACAATAAGAAAATAAAGCCTTAATGTATGCTTCAGTTTTTTTTTTAAATGCAATAATACATCTTAATTAGTTTCCTCTCTCTACTTCAAAACATAACTCAAGGGTGTTTTATTCAAAAATAAATATTTTCAACACCTCCTTAAAGTAGACTTCAGTTTTTCTTTTCTTCTCTTAATTAAAACTATTCACAAAAATTATCTTTCATTTTATTTTTAAGAGCTAGTAAATAAAATTGCTTAGAATAAAAAAGTAACACAAATTTTTATAGAAATAAAGTATTAGGGTGGGTAGCGGTAAAGTAATAAAAACCGCCTAAAAGTAGGCCAAGTTTTTGTTTTCAATATAATAAGTATGAAGTAGAGTTTTAAAAGCTGTAATGTAAGATTATTTGGATATTTTTTTTATTAAATAGCCTAAAAATATGCTTTATTATTTGTTCTATATATTTTACGCACTGTTAACTTGTCGACTAAAAGTGCGGATTATTCAAAAGAGATTAAGTAGTTCGGTTGAATGAAGAATTTAAAAGCGATGTGATAGCTTTGAAGGCGAATATGTATTTTACGGTAAGTAAAGCCTAAAAATAGGCAACAATTTTGTTAAGCTTATATTTATATATTTAAACTCGCCGTAGTCTAGTAGGTAGCGTGTAGGCTTATTAGACGAGAGCTTGAGATTCAACACCTGGCTCAAACACCTCGAAATTATTTTTTTCGGCGACTTCCCCTCAGCAGTCTAATGAAAAACAACTCTGGGAGTGAAATCAAAAGTTTTTCAAAAATCTGTCATGCGGATTCTACATTAAACTGTAGGTTCCGCTATTCATGGACAAAATTAACATACTCTGTAGGGGTGGTGTGAATCCATCCCTGCGCTAAAGCATTGTAATGACAATTAAGTTACGTACTTAAGGCTAGTAAGGGCTGCTCACAGAATCTCTAGCTTTCTTTGCTGCAGACCGGACACTTTTTATATCTTAAACGGACTGTAGATTATGCTTTAAGAGCGAGGACTAGTTTGTGGAATACAGGCACTATCACTTTTTAATGAGGAGGAGCACATGATGCATTGGATCAAAGGGTCTGTGGTATTGTAAAGTATCTGCGCTAATGATTAAGACTATTTTGTTGTTTCAAGAGCCTATTTTTTGTGTAGCGGTTTAGTAGTTTATCTGGTATGGAAATGGATATAGGAAATCATAATGATATTGTCTGACAAAAGGATAAATAATTAAGGATTTGTTTTTGTTTCAACCGCCTCAAAGTATGCTTTAAGTTTTATTAACAATTTGTATGTTCATATTAAGGTCTTCTAAATGACCATAGGAGACCATAAAGATTATGTTATTGCTTTGCATGTTCGTTTTGCTTAGCAGTATGCTTTAATTTTTCTTGAACAAGAGAATTGTATTGCTGGCTTTGGAACATTAAATTCTAACATACTCTTTGGCATGTACAATAACCAAAATTGCAGTTTTGTCAAGTTTTGAAAGCAAATGTTCATTAAATCCATTCCACTTGAAAAGTTTAACAGAAAAGAAAAATTAAACGAATAAAGAAATCCTACGGCATATGCAAAAATTGAATGAAGCCAAATGAAATTTTGGCTTAGACAACAAATTTTTGGATTTTATAAAAGAATTTCTATGTAAAAAAATTTAATTTAATAAAGCCTTATGCTAGTCGTTTAAGAATTCAAAATTCTTGTAAAAATATTTGAAACTGTTTAAATTTATCGCTTTAAATAAATTTTTATGTTTGTTGTCCATTGAAAATATTCTGGCACAATTTCAAGTTTAAAACATGTACTCACTTGAAAAGCCAAAAAATATTTTACAAAAAAATATTGCCTACTTTTACGCTTTGCAATAGCATTAACAAAATTATGGCATACTTTTTGGCTGGCTTCCTAAAATATACACTAACAAAGTCATGATAATGAAATTAGCCTTGTTAAATATTTATTGTTGTTGTTTAGCAGCCTTAAAGCAGGCTTTACATAACAAACTCTACTAATGTATTGTTAAATATTTATAAAAATCTATTTTCATATATTTTTATAGCATACTTTCTGGCACAAACAGATACAAAGGTTAACCAATTTAAATTTAATGTCTACCTGTGTGTTTTTAAGTTTATTAAATGTGGCAATAATTTCTTGGAATTTATTTTATTTATACTACAACCTAAAAGTAGGCCACAATTTTTGTTAGTAAACGACTTTTATTCGAAGACATTTATTGGTTACACTGGCAAGTTGAAAAGTGTGTTAAATATTTAAATTTCATTGCATATTTCTAGGAATTAAGAAAACTTTTTGAGGCAAATTTAAGGGCGTATAAAATATAATTTAAATTGAGCGAAAAATGAAAAATAAAAAGAGTTTCTTTTCTAAATAATGAATGACCAAACTTTATTTTATTCAATTTAAAGCGAATGTTTTCCCATGGTCTAAATTTAGGTGAAAGCTTATGCAGTCTTTGCTTAAGAAAATCCATTTTTGGTCGCATGGCAATGGGTTTAGATAGTAATCACACAAAGACGTAATTCACCAGGATATACAAACGGGAGAAGTTTGTACTGAACAGGCTTAACGGAGTTGATCCGAGACTGATAGAAGACTCTTCTGAAAGGTAAGTACTATGAAGAGAATGAAAAAGGGGGATTCAACGTCTTTCAGATACTTTACTGTACGATAAATGAGAGAAATTATTTTGCTCATAGGTCGAAAACGAACACAAACAACATGAGTAGTGTGAGAAGCTAGGTTGTAATTCTGACCAAAGAGTTCTAATGACCAATTAAGTATGTGACCTAAATTCTTTATTAATACGTTCGCCTTAAAATATGCTCCAATTTTTGTTTATAATAAAGTCATGATGTAATTGATATTTGTCTATTTCTCTTTAGCCAACAATTATAGCCTACTTTTAGGCTTTGTTAAAAAATCTTTTTGAAAGTTTTCCATTACTCTGTTAATTTTTCTATTTACGGCCTTAATTTCTGTAGCATTGTTTGATTGTTTGTTATTCCTATTATTGTTTTAGCCAATGATTGCCTACTTTTAGGATTTCTTTTAATTAAATCCCCTTTTCTTGCCTTTGAATTTTATCCGCTTTTGTAACGAAACTAAAATGAAAGTCGACTTAAAGTTTTGTGCCATTTTAGTTGTACGTATAGTATGGTATATGAAGAGAAATGAAGTCTACTTTTAGGTTTGATATTCTACTACTTTGGAAAACAACTCAAGATAGACAAAAGAGGGTGAAAAATAGAATAAGAAAATAAAGCCTATTTTCAAGTACTTTACTTAGTTTCAATATCTTTCGGATTTTCGCTTATAATCTGGAAACAAGTTTTTTTTTTTATCCCTCAACGAAAATAAGCAAAAGTGCAGAATGGAATAGAGGAATTGTGTGATGAAGTAACGCTCATTTAATGCTACGCTTTCTTTATTTGGCAAAACAAAAAAGGGACTGAAAGAGGATCGGAATTTGGAATGCAAAATTGTTCACAAGTTTTGTTTTGTGTACGTTTATATTCTATAGACCGAGTTTGTTAACGATTATGATTGCAAGAGTTTATGGCTGAACTTTTTTTTCTTTTTTTCTCTCCGGCACAATAATGGTTGTCTGTCTGCCGGTCTAAATGCTGAACGTTGAAATAAGTTTTCAACACAAAAAACTTAAAAACCGAAAAGTTTAAATACAAAAATTACAACAATTTTCGCTCTCTTTTTTAATGCCAACAACAGATAATAGTTTTATTATGCTGTAATAATTGTTGGAATATTGTTGCATAGTTTAGGGCAGCAATGAAAGAAAAATAATTAAATTTTGTTTCTCTTGCATAACAACTTAAGGTTTTTCAAATAAAATTTTCTAAAGGAAATATAAAAACGTAGAATAATTAAATCCTTTTCTTTAATCCAAAATTATTTATTATCATCCCCTAAAAGTAGGCCTCTTAGCGATTTTAATAAGAAGAGAAATTAAAATTAAATTAAACTTTTGCCATAAAAAAAGTTGTTTACATTTTTTTTTTACAGAAATGTAGCCTACTTTTAGGGTAACTTAAACAAGATACATACAAAATCCAAAAGGTTATGGCGTCACGTGAAAGCAATTAAATAGGAACTTTCAAAATAATATCAAAAAGGCGCACGAATTCTATATGAAATTAAAAATTTTCCAACACAATCTCTAGTCGACATTACGAGAAAATTTCCACACTGTAAGGTGCTTTTACCATTAATGTGGAGCTTTGATTGTGGTTGAACAACACTTGTTGAAATTCTTTAAAGTGGACAATGACAGCCTATGTTGACCCAATGTTGCTTTTGACACACCGGCGTGATGCTGGTGCTGGTGTTCTGTCATCTGTATCTATGGGTAATGTAAATATTGAGGAGGCGGATGATCTTGACGTTCTGTGCATGAGAATTAATTGTGATGCTCGTTGGAACGATCACATTTTTCGAGTGTCGAAGGAAGCATTCAAGTGCCTTGGTTTTTTGAAACGGTGCAGAAAATACTTCACTCCATCCGACCTTCTTACTATTTACAGGACCTTTATCCGACCTAGGATGGAGTACAACTCTCATGTATGGGCCGGTGCTTCAGTCTATTTTGAAGCTTCTCGACCGCGTACAGGAGAGGGCGAAGGTGCTTATTAACGACAGTAGGGTATCCAACTCTATTGATTCGTTGGAGCATCGTCGCAATGTGGCGTATGTTTCATTGTTCTATCGGTACTATAATGGGAGGTGTTCTCGAGAGATAAGGGGCTTGGTTTCCGATAATCACATATTTTTACGTGGTACTCGTACCTCTCGCAGAGCACATCCTTTTGTGGTTGATTGTCCAGTGAACCGCACAATGCATTACAGAGAAAATTCATTTTTTGCCCGCACTGCTCGCTTGTGGAATAATCTTCCTGCGGAAGTTTTTCCCGTCAGTTACGATATTGGCAAGTTTAAATCAAATGTCCACAAACACTACTCCCTCTTTCCACCTTCCTATAACCTATTTTCCTAAACCTGCACAATGCACTGCATGAGTAGGGGCCATCCCCTGAGTGCTGGTTTTACAAAAAAAAAAAATGCTATGCAGCCAACGTAGTTCTGATGGCAAGAGGCAAATTTTAAGGAACTCTTTGTAACATCATTCAATAAGGTCTTGTGGGTTTGAAGGCAAATCCGTGTAACACCACAATTGTACTATTTACTCGTAGTAGGAGACATAATATTCGAATCCTAGCTGAGTATATATTACACGAAATGGAGGTACAATATCTGGCAGTTTTGAATATGAAGAAAGGTTTATATAGAGAGCGTTTTAAGCAAAAGCAAGCATGTAAGAAGGCTTACAGAAAAATCTTGGGATTGCAAGCCACCCTCATGGTGGTCAGACAAATTATAATCTCTGGGGCCTTTATTTGATCTGATAAAATGAATTTGAAAACATTTCATATGGATATGGATTAGAAACAAAGACTGTACATATTAGTATAAGCGGGTCAATGAGAATCTAGCCTATAGCGTCAATGGATGCTCTGGTTTACTTAAGCCTTTCGCAGTTGATAGTGAGGACTGTTTATGATATTAGGTGGCAAGTCTGACACGAGATTTATCAGAACGCATTCAACGCTGACATTGAATCGCTTACAGATTTTTCCTTAATTGCTCTCGGAGAAAAACCAGTAAACTTTACAATGTTGCAACGAAACTGAGTAATAATTAGAAACCGAAGAATTTGGAGATTAAAAAAAACTCTGTTAAGATTGGGGCCCCAAAGGTATTCGTTTGAATCAAAGACAGATAGTAGGACGGGAGTAGGGAGATGATCCATCCCAGAGTGAAATATGGCGATAATCAAGGTTATTTTCCAAGCTGTAACAGTAAGGCCGCTATACGAACACACAACTCCTACGCGTTTAACTCAAGACTAATACACGAATGTCTGGAGAAATTGAATCCAGCTAGGGGAACAAAAATATTTGTAATGCTCTGCTAGATCCCATATCACGTGAGAATAATAAGCAGCAATAAGAAGACAAATGTGGTTGTTTGGATGGGATGTTCTGAGCCGGTGGTAGGGCCACTACTTTTCCGAAAAGATAAAGAGATGGAGGAGATATTTGGGAGCAGGGCTCATACGCATTTAACTCAAGACTATGACAGGATAAACTGAATCAGGTTAGGGTAAAAACTTCTGCCTTGTATGCAGATCCGCTGAGGAAGAGGAGACTATTATCCACTTTCTTTGTCAGTGCCCGGCTCTTGCTAGGCGCAGATATATAGGTTATTTGGCTCCCCATTTCTTGTCATCTATTGATATCAAGGATATAGCTTCGTTTATGAAACTTTCTGGCGGGTATTCCAGCGCAGGGTAATCGTGTTTTTGATGGGCAGCCCTCGTGCTGACCGACTTCTTCCTCTTTCCTTTTTTTTTTTTTGGCAGAACTTGGTCAGTACAAGGACTGCATTCACCTGTGGCGTCACAACAGGACGCTATGCGTGCTCAAGTGAGCTTTGTGATATCAGAGCTACCATTCCGACCTAACCTAACCTAGGGTAAAAATATTTGTAATCCTCTGCTGGATCCCATATCACGTGGGAAGAAACAGCAATAAAAAAGCAAATGTGGTTATTTGGATAGGATTTTCTTAGCCGGTGGTAGGGCCACTATATTTACGAAAAGATGCTGAGATGAAAGAGATATTTGGGAGGGTATAACTCGGCGAAAGGGGAATATGGAATGAGGATAAGACTTTTCTAAAGCCAAATGAGTGTGAGTATAAACTTTTGCAGGACAAGCACAATAATAAGAGGTTTTACTATTGCATTAGACTATCCAGAGCTAGACTGAGATTCAATATTGGGAACTCTGTTGAGTTTTCTATATTAGAAACTGCATTGAAGACCTGCGGTATTATAATTAACAATGCAATAATGAATTCGATGAAGATTACGTGGGCAAGTTAGGATATGGGCAAGATAATGCGTCAAATCTGGTCAAGGTTGGATGGAGGGCCCGAGTAGAACCTTCTCAAACTCCAAAGTAGCAGACTTTGCTGGTGGTTGGAGTCATGTGCAACCCACTGGTCTTGGACATCAGCAAATGAATTTTACATAAGCTGCAGAGAGTCTGTTCTTCACATTTTGTACATGCCCATGAACAAAAATTTCTTGGTTTCTATTATGAAGACGAACTTAATGAAATAATGAGGATGGCCATTAAGAATTCGAGTAGCTTCACCAGAAGAACCTAGATGGTTCCAGGACTATGGGAAAGTGACGACTATCATTTCAAATTGGACCGTATATGTATGGCCTAACAAACCACCTTCCTGGATTGACCGCCACTTTCTTCGAGTTAAACGCCTATGAGCCGTGTGTTCGGAAAATATTCACCCTTATTCTGGTTGTCGTCGTCGACGTCGTCTTGCGTCGACAGTTTAAAATTGGTATTCTGTTTGTCGTTATTGACAGTTATAGATGACTGTTCGACACACATTTGGTATTCTGTGAGTCAATATGCCGTCGATATTGTGTTGTGTCGACTCTGATTTTATCGACATCATTTTTGGTAACGACGACGACAGCGACGACGACAACCAGAATAAGGGTGATTAAACGCCTAAGAGCCGCGTGCTCGGAAGATATTAAACGCCTATGAGCAGTGTGCTCGGAAGATACCTGTGAGTTTCGAAATATTTCACTCTGGGGCCGATCATCGGCTCTTTCAACCGTACACCAAAGATTAGTGTGCCTATCTTAAAAGAGTATTTAACCTAAAGAGATTTTTAATAGTTTTTTTTAAATTATATTTTAAATTAAATAAGACAACTTGGCCTTTAAGAAAATATTAATTAAACTTTAACCTTTAAAGGATTACCTAAAAGTATGTTGTATATTATTTTCTTATATTTCCTCTCTGTTCTAGAGTAGGTTTAACTAACCAGAAAGTAATTATTTTAAATAAATATGGGAAAAATGTCTAATTTACAATATAAATGTGTTGATAATGTGTTCAGAATAAAGGTGTAAGGATGTATGTATAAAGTGAGTATGTATGTATAAATGGAAATGTAGAGAAACACTTACCATAAGTTTTAATCAAAACACTGGTCTCCAGTAACTCGGTGCTGGCATAGGATGCTGTACAATAATATCTGCCTTCCATTTCGGCACTTAAAGAGGTAATCATAAGCGCCAAACTGTCGCCGGGTAAAGTTTCCGTATATAAGGGCGGTTGATTACGGCCAGTACTAGATTTTTTTAGTTTAGTTTTTTTTTTTTTAGATTTTCACAAGGAAGTAGAAAAAGAAATGAAAGAGAATTTTAATTATTATTTTTTTTAAATACATTTTCTATTACTTTTTCTTGGGTAAAACTATATGCTTTAAATGAATGAGATTTTTTTTTTTTTTTTTTAATTAAAATAAAAAAAAAAAAAGAATTCTTTTTTGTTAGTTTTTCAAACCAATTCATTCAGAAAAAAAAATAAAAGAAAAGAAAGAAAGTGAAAAACACACACAAATAAAAACCTTAAAAATGTAATGTAATATTGAATGTACATATGTATGTATGTATGCATGTATTTGGTGGAGTGGTAGTAGTAGTAGTAGTAGAAACTAATTATAAGTAGTAGTAGTAAATGTACGAGTAAATAAGTTTAAATTTAAGTGAAAGTGGTAGTACCGCTAGTAGTAGTAGTAGTAAGTGGCTTTAAGTAGTAGTAGTAGTAGTGCATTATTATTTGATTTAACAATTTTTCTTAGTATACTTTTAGGGGGAGAGTATGGCTAAGTTTTTCGTTTAACAAAATTTATATTTTCATTTTACATGATTTGTTACAATTTAAATGCAAATTTTAAAGCAAATATGTATGGGAGCGCAGCTAAATATTGTATAAGTAATGACCATGAATACTAAATAGTTATTTAATGAGTTCATTAGAGCAAATGCACAGCATAACTTAAGGCTATTTTGTAAGAGTTGCAAGTAAATGTACGCCTAATGCTATGCAACAGAAATATATTAAAAAAAGAAACTTAAGCAGTTTATTTTGATACTAAAACATTTTTAAATATTTCCTAAAGAAAAAGCCTAAGTTATATATTTTCCACTACTTTCTTTAGTGGCTATACCACAACCTTATGGTCTTTAGAATACAAATCAAGATTTGAAAGATCGTCCATAAACCGGAGTTTCTGTACTCTTCTTGCACAAATAATAATGATACCTTTGTATAGAGACTAAGAACAAATCTGTTGATATATTCAGAACAAAATTTACGTTAAATTTCTCCATACTTCATTTCAGAAACCTCATAGCAGTTGTTACAATGGGACACTGGCCTCTTGGTACTTGGTACTGGCATATCCTTCAGCTAGCTTTATCCAATTGCAAATTCCAGGATAAAAGGGAAAATCGCCTCTCGACACTACCGTCAAAAGAATCCTGTCCAACGTTTTCATGCAAAGAGCAGATCAATCTCAGAGAGGTACTCTATTAATTTCCGCTCTTTCTCAGCACACAGAAATCCAGCTGATATCTGCCGTAGACAACCATTAGAGACCTGACATTACAATGTCCAGCATGAAACTCAGTTACCGCACCAGTGAAATTGTTCAAAAAATTTAATATTTAAAGTAAAAAATTTAAAGCCTACTTATAGGCATTTAAAACATATTTTGTATGATAACACAAACGATATTTCCTAATTCGATTCGTATGTTCGAAAACTTAGTAAAATGAACTTTGATTCTCTGTTGCATGCTTTAAGGCATAATTTATATTTAATATTCAATGTTACTTCTTTCTTTTTGAAGAAATCTTCTGGATTTGTTTCTTTTGCACAAATTCATGTTATTTTCTACTGTTTTCTTTTGTTTTTATTGTAAAAAGCCAATCCATATTTTTAAAATAAAGAAAATACGTTTATTTTCATATATAAACTTTTTTGAATGCATACCTTAAGGGTTTTTATATTTTATTAGTAATATTCCTAAATTCTTGATAATGAAGTTTCTTGCAATATTTTTCCAAATCTATTTGAAATGTTTTTCTCTAACAAAAAAAAATCCATTAGATTTGGATTTCCAAAAACAGTTCTAATTCCAAAAAATTTAGCAAAAGTAATCACAGTAATGTTTTGAATTTATAATAGCAAAATAACATTACAAATGCTCTCTCAAGTCTTTCTTGAAAACTGAAAAGATTTTGTAATTTTAAACCTAAAAATATGCTTTACACTACAGCAGTTATTTATATTACAGAAAGTATTAAAAAAAAAAAACAAGAATGTTTTCCTTGCTGGGAAAATATTAATTAAAAACATTTTCTGAGTTTACACAAATATTTGTTAAAAAAAAGAAGTCGTTGGAATTCTGCTAACAAATCCCAAGGGCTGATGTACATATGTAAATATACATATATATTTTTATATTTCTATAAAATAAAGCATATTTTTGGGCTACTCAAAAAATTTACATTAAAGGCTTAGGCAAAAGAAAAAAAAATTATAAATTAAAACAAAGCCTATCAAATAAGTTACCAGTATGTCTACTTGTTATTAATTTGTAAATATTGCATACATTTAGGCTTATATTTAATACTATTATAGGGTAAGTATGTTATAGATTTTTAGACATGTAAACAATTGAAAATTTTTGAAAGTTTTTATTTCTTTTCAGTGTTTCCTTTTGAATGACTCCTTAACATACCCCATCATTTTTCATAAAAAAATATTTTCAAAGCATACTTTTAGGTATAATATTTATTTTAAACGATTTAATATTGTTATTAAAGTCAATATTAAACATGGACAATCTGTCCCATGCTAGGGTGCTCCTCGCCTACTGCCAGAATGATAAGATTGACTTCATCAGAATAATGAATAATGTATGGACTAAGCGTGACTTCTTGGATTTAAAGCCTCCACTACCTGCCCACCTAATTTGTTGTAAGTGGGAAAATTGTAGAAAACAAACGATCTAACATACGGTATGTAGTCAATACTCCTTTAAGGAGTCTGTTTCAATTGCTGTACGAGTCTCGACAAGGGGTGAGCAAGTAACGATGATATCAGATTAGCTGTATATCGCTCTCCCTATGCGTAAACCCTACCGGATGAGTCCAATGTAAATTAAAGCCATTTTAAGCATTTTTATAACATTTTAAAGACTATTTTTAGGCTTTTTTAAAATGAAACAGACTTACATAAATACATAATTGGTCATTACAACCCTTCAGTCAGGATTACGACCTAGCTTCTCATACCACTTATGTTGTGTGTGTTAATTTTATACATGAGTGGCGAGACCTACAGTTTAAAGTCGACTCCGAACGACAGTTTTTTGAGAAGCTTTTCATGGCAATTTTATTTACTCTCAGAGTTTTTGCCAGAAATCTGCTGAGAGGAAGTCGCCAAAGAAATATTATCATATTTTCGTTTTGATGTCTGACCTGGGATTCGAACTCGGGCCTTCAGTTTAATAAGCCAACACACTACCTACTAGACTACGGCGACTTCACAGAACAAAACTTTATATTTTCGCCACTTATTTTATAGAATGAAATTTATTTCGAATAAAATTTAAATTTATTAAATATTGTGTAATAAATTTAATATTTTCTCATTCATATATAATCTCTGTCTTGTATCCTCTGTAAGCCGCCAGAAAACCACAGGGGCAAGAGAGAAATAGAGTCACAGTGCCAGTGTAGTGATTTATAACAAGATTAAAAGCTTAAAATTACTGCATAAAATATTTTCTAACACATGTAAAACATGCCAGGTTCACTGGGTTTTCATTTTCGAGCAAATATTTGCCAAAAAACAAAAGAAGAGACAAGTTTTTTAACATAAACAGTGAAAGCGAGAAAAAGATTGAAGCATATTTTTAGGAGGTAAAAGAAGAGTACAAAAAAAAAATTATAATTAAAGACAGGCATGAAGAGAACATGCTTCGCAAAGTATAACTTTTGAGAATAACCCGGGAGAGATCATAGTTGTGCGATTTATTCATAAATGGAAGAATGTTCTATTCTTGGGTGAAAGTTAATATCACGGAAAATGTAGATAAAATGTCTGGATATAGCTGAACCGCTAACTGACAAGGAAACTCAAGCAGAAAGTATTTCTTCACATAGGACTCTTACATATGCAGATGGAATGCAAGCAAATATTCAGAGTATAACCCAAAATATGTGAACTGGATGTTAACCATGACAAATAGGCCAAGGGGGACCTGAAGGTTCATTGCTAAAGCAGACAGAACAAAATTGAAAACACTTTAGATGGTGATGGATAAGATACAGAGACTTGCATATCTTGGTAATGTATGTACCAGGATGGCCAAATAGTTGGTGGTCGTCGTAGTCTAGAAGGCAACAATCAAGACCTCCGATTTCCAAACTTGGGGTAAAAATTCTTAGAATCTTTCAGTGTCGACGCTAAACTGTAGGTCATGCCATTCATGCATAAAATGTCCCATAAAATATTTTTACTGTAAATTTTTTTTCTTGTAAACATTTCAGACACCCATACCCCTTGACATTTTTGTATTGCATAGTTTTAGGCGTCTTTTATATGTTTTTTTTTTCACTCTCCCTGAGATGCAAATACGGTATGTTTGTACATGACAAAACATGTTTTTTAGTTGTAAGAACAAAAATATTTTTTTTATAACAAATATTCCTTTTTTTTTTAATTTTTTTTATTTTGTTTTTCAGGATAAAGTCACAGTATTTAACATGGTTTTTATTTACGTTATACAAGCAGTATTTTTCTCTATTTTTTTTTTGTGGAGTGTGGGTTTGGGTTTGAAAGGAAGCCAGAGATTTTATTCCACGTTAGACTAGTGGTTATACTTATGTGAGAAGAATTAAATGGTTTGAAAGAGAGAGAGAGAGAGTTAAAAATTATTTTAAATTCTGTTTTTTAAGAGTTTCAAATAGGATTTGTTGTTTAAAAAATGTAAAGCATATTTTAGGGATGGGAAAACAGGTTTAAATAACCAAATCGAGTTATGGAATTAAGATTTAAATGGGAAATGGAAACAATTTAATAAATAAAATAAAAATTCTATTAAAAAAATTTTTGAATTTACTTTAGAGAAATTTAAAAAAATCTTTAACATACTTTCAGGCTTGTTTTTTTTTTTTAAATATTTAAAGCCTTTTGAATTATTTTTCAATGCCTTGCAATAATTATTGAAGCTTTATAAATTTATTAAAGCATATTTTAAGGATTTTAGTTTATGTAACCTAAAATCCTTATTATATTCACCTCCCTACGCCCCTTTAAACCTTTATTTACTTTAATTTATCTGGGTATTATAATAAATTTACCATAAAATATTGTTGCCATTATATTGGTTAAACAATTATCTTTAGATCAGCCTAAAATTATGCAAGTTTATGTGTTTATATACACATATCTACATATTGGAACAATTGCCTCCACAGATTAGTTAGTGGTGGAGGTGGTGGTGGTGCTGGTAGCGGTTAGGCAAAATTAATTACAGTTTCTTTTGATTTTCTTTAGAAATTAATGATGATTAAATAAATTGATTTTCTCTTTTCGAATATACACAATCTTTCTTATTCGATAACAACAGCAGCAACAACAACAACAACAACAACAGATCCTTTAGAGTATAAATAAATAAAATAGAAAAAAAGACAGCATTTGTTATGCCCTTAAGACTCTTACAAATTGATTAAAACATTTCATTTGAAAACATAAGACTTGAACGGCTTAAAATGTTATAGTATTTTATAGCCTTAAAATATGCTTCATTAAATAAATCCCCTTAACGTATGTTATGGCAATATAAACACTTACGTTCCATTGTATTGGAATAATTATATCAGTTATATGGGGTATTAGGTTTAGCAAACATTGTATTTAAAATTTAATTTAAAAAAAACTTTATTAAATAGGGGCTCAGAATCGCCGCCAAAGAGGTGTAAGTAAATAAATTTTAGATATTATTTAAATTCATGCCTAAATGTAGACTTTAAAAAAGAACAAGTGAATTGGCTGCACAGACAACATTCTATGCCGAAAAGTAAGTTTGAATGCTATTAGTGGAGCACTGATAGTCAAGAACCCAGTAGATATACAGGACAACAGCAAACAAAATAAGTAGTGTCCCAAGGATACTATGGTGGTAGTTAAGGGCAAACTGGAAGATGCACCTAAAGTAATCAATTGTTGACCCTCGTCCTTCACACGATGTTAATGATCACTATTCTATACTACTAACTGGCGGGTATGGTCACAAATCGACTAATTTTGATTTTAAACGCCTAATTAGTAGTCTAGTAGATATTGTGTTGAAGTCCACTTCGGACTTCGATTTCCACTCAGCAGCTCCTTCTGGCAAAAAAAAAACCCCGAGAGTAAAATAAAATTGCCTGAAAAGATTCTCGAAAGTCTGCCATTCTTAGTGGACACTCAGGGAAAGTCCGCCACTCAGGGATAAAATTAACACACACAATATAGGTCGTGTGTAATAGGTTGAAATCCTGGCTAAATGATTGAAATGATCAATTAAGTAAGTAAGTAAAGAGGACGTGGAAATACACGTGTAGTGTTGTCTGCTACTGTCTACGGTAATGATCATTGTGGCGGGCATTATCCCCAATCGATTAAATGCTGATTTAAAGCAATCCATTATAAATATGTGTCTTCTATTGTGGCTTAGAAGCGTCGTTGTCATATTCTGGCCATATTTGCCTGAGGTCTCTATAGGAGACTATTGCTAAACCCTCTTCGTCTACATAACATCGCATGTATAGCCTTGTATAAGGGTGATCAACACTGCCCAATACTAAGTAGGGCTCTTAAAAAAGTTTGGCAGTATCTGCCTTCTTTAGTCTTTCACTGAATATTTTTAAACCCTATCTTTAAGCGTAATAAATACAAGTTACTAGAGTACACAATAAATATAAATTTAATATCATTGTAAATACCTTTTTTGACCATTAGAGATTATTTTAAGGTAATTATTTTAAAAAAAAAATCGGGTTTAAAGAAATTTTGTAATACTTGTAATCTATCTTTAGGCAAAAAAAATTTTATTATTGCATAAAAACTGTTTATTTTCTTAACTTTGTCAACTTTAATTGTATTTCATTTCGTTTTATTAATAGCTATTTGCTTGCTGTTGATCAATATTCAAAAAAAAAAAAAAATCTTGAAGCCTATATTTAGGATTACTCAAGCAATAAAAACTAAACATTTTCATTTCGTAAAAAAGTCGAAAGTTAATTTTAATGTAAACTTTTCTATCTTCCTGCCTTTTTATTGTAGGATTAGCTTTTGTTGTGCCTTCCTTTTTAAATCTGTTTTGTAAACATTCATGTTTTACGGCATACTTTTCGGCTTTATTAAGAGAAATGTTTACTAAAAGTAATTAAACTGTATAAAATGTAAACAATTAATTGAGAAATTCAATCAATTTGTTTAGGATTCTTAAACAAAAGTTTTATTCTAAAGAAGCTTGCAAATTAAAAATTTATTTTTTTATAGTCTAAAAGTAGGCCTCATTTGTTTATTTTATAAGAGATTAAAATATTTGAAAAAAGGTTTAGTTTTTATACATTAAACAGAGAGTCAAAGATTTGTGTTTCATTTAAAAAGTCACAAACTTATTAAAAGCTATCCTCATAATATGCCCTACGTATACATTAAATGTACACATTTAAGTATTATTACACTTGTTTGGCATACTTTTAGGAGTTTGTATGATTTGTTTTAAAAATTTAGTTGCCATTTAATAATAATTTCATAACCTGACATTTAACGCTTGTATTTATTTCAATAACTATATTTAAAAACGCAAATTGTAGAGCATATTTTCAGGTGCTTTAATTTAACCGTTAGATTATAACACGCAAATTTGCAGTTATTTTTCCTATACATACTCTATCCATTTATTTGTCGTGCATATTAGTATGGCTTATACAGCAATAACATTCACGAACATGTGTAAGCATGTTTAGAAAAATACTAAAACCTACTTTGGGGCGGCTGCCATAATAAAGGTAATAAAGTTAATTTACGCAATTTGTATTGTGATATTTTATTCATTTCATTTTCGATGCCATGACTCTAGAGTAGAGAACAATTGACCCAATTTCATTGTTTTTTTTTTAATGGAATTATAAATAAAAAGCAAATTAGTTTTCCCAACAATAAATAAAAAAAAAACTGAAAAGGCAGGCTTTATAATATTTTTCTCGATTGAAATCATAAAAGCATACAAATATTTATTAATTTGTGGATAAAAATCTCAGAAAAAAGTATAGTTTATCGGGCTATAGACCTTGAAAAATGTTAATATTTGTAGCATATTTTAAGGCTTATCGACATTTAATTTTTAAAGTATACTCAAATGATATGGCTATACGTACACGATTATGGAACTGGCTGGATACAAAGTTTACGAAACAAAATGAGTACATTAAAGAGCAATCGGACTTAATAAGAGATATGATTGAAAACAATAAGGGTTGCCTTATACTCGAAATTGAAAAAAAGCTGGGTGATTTAAAAAATGAAATACTAACTGATGTAAAAGATGAAATTAATAAACTAAATGAAAGAGTAAATAAGTTAGAGACTGCCAATAATGAAATTGACAAATTAAAAAATGATGTGCAAAATTTAAATTTAAAAATTCTCGAATATGATAATTCACTTGTTGCATCTGATGTCAGAATAACTGGTGTTCCATCTCATGAGAAGGAAAATTTGTCTCATATATTTGAGAAAATTTGTGGTACGTTAGATATAAGTGTACCCCCTCACAAGGCGATTTTTAGGGTAAAGCACTTCAAGCACGGCCGCGATGTCAGTGACCCTCCAATTGTAATAAAAATGAACTCTCCTTACGAGAAAAACCTTTTCCTGAAAAATGTTGCGGGCTATCGGCGAATTCGCAAATCACCACTACGTTTAAATGATGCAGGTTTTGAAAGCAATAAGCCATTTTTTATCAATGAGAATCTAACTCCGTACAATCATGGTATTTTTAAATCAGCTTTATGCTTGAAGAAAGAAAATCGTTTGAAAGCCGCCTTCACGAAACGTGGAGTTGTTTATATTAAGCCATCTGATGAGGATGATCCAATAAAGATTAACTTTACTGATCAATTAAGACAATTTTTTCGAACTTAGGATCAATTTAACATGTCTAGCCAGGAATTGTTTGGTTATTGTTGTCATTATCTATAAACTTTTAGAGTATTTTTTTTTAAGTCCTTTCCATTTATTAATTGTATGCCCATTTTTGTTTTTGTATCTGTTTGCATTATTACGAACTCATCTTTATTATTATGTATTATTTATACTCTGCGTTGCTATTAAGGATTTTTTTTTATTTTATTTATTTTTTTATTTCTTCGTTGAGTATGG
This sequence comes from Sarcophaga caerulescens, assembly GCA_927399465.1. NCBI lineage: Eukaryota > Metazoa > Arthropoda > Insecta > Diptera > Sarcophagidae > Sarcophaga > Sarcophaga caerulescens. The sequence goes on along the minus strand of OV656873.1, from coordinate 111,531,517 downwards.
TATTGGATAGCATATCTTCTGCAAGAGACGGTTCCAAGGTCGTGACGATGAATATGGTAAGAATTTTGGCTAGGCAGAAAAGGGGTCTTAAAGTGATCCATATAAATGCTCAAAGTCTAAACAATAAGGTCGACGAGTTTAGATACGTTTTTGAAAATTCAGACGTTGACATCGTGTGCATTTCAGAGACATGGCTCTCACCTGACACACCGGATAGCTATTTCTGCCTCAGTGGCTACAAGGTATTTAGGGAGGATAGATTGGGTAATGCTGGCGGAGTGGCTATTTTTGTGAAGGAGAACATATCTTGCAAAATTCGTTTGAAATCTTCGTCTGACATCTCGCATAGTGGGGAGAAAATTGAATATATTTTTGTCGAATTGAATTCTGGTGGTAGGAGATTATTGGTGGGGTGTGTTTACAGACCGAATAGGAGGATTAACTTATCTAGTTTTTTGCTGACTCTTAGGACCTTGGTCACAGTGTATGAGGATGTTATAATATCGGGTGACTTCAACTCAAATATACTGGTGGAAACCTTACTGATTGATAATATGTTGCCTCTTGGACTAACCCCTACGAATACAGTTAATCCAACACATCATACGTCAACCAATAGAACTCTTCTTGATATTTTCTTTGTAGCAGATGTTTCGAACATATTGTTATATGATCAAGTATCTGCCCCATGTTTTTCCAGGCATGATCTGATCTTTATGACATATCGATTTAATGTTCCTTCATCACAAGTTTCAGTTCGCTATCGTGATTTTAAGAATATTAATTACAGCGTCCTTGAAGAGAATATTTTTCTTACTGATTGGGCTAGTATGTATTACATGACTTCTGTTGATGAGCAGGTATCATTTCTCGAGAGTAATGTACAGCGTCTTTATGATTTGGCAGTTCCCATGAGATCGAGAACAATACTTCCTGGGATAAAATCATAGTTTTCCACTCGTATAAAATCCCTTATTTGTAAGAGGGATATTGCGTATTCTAGGTGGAAGCGTTTTAGAACCCCAGAGCTGAGAGCAGAATTTAAAACTGCTAGAAGAAATGTGAATGCCAGTATCATGACTGCAAAAACTGAGTACTATGCTAGGCGTTTTGGTACTGCCGTTGATTCTGGACAAACGTGGAGATGCATTAAGGAAATTGGTATTGGTAGAACGGATATGGGAAGCCACCAGTTAGATGTTGAGGAGATCAACAGGGTTTTCATGGACTTACCTATGGTGCCAGTCGATAATAGTTTTTACAGCTTTTCAAACTTGGGTCCTAATGATACTGATACTGGTAATTTTCAATTCTCTTGTGTAAATCAGTCTGACGTCCTTTTATGTTTCAATTTGATCAAGTCGAATGCGGTAGGCTGTGACAATATGCACCCGAGATTTATAAGAATGTTGCTGCCTGTACTTCTGCCATATATAACATATTTATTCAATAGCATAATTACTTCTAGTACTTTTCCATTACGGTGGAAATGTGCGAAAATATTGCCAATACCGAAGAATAATACTGAGTTCAGACCAATAGCTCTTCTGTGCTACCTATCCAAGGTCCTGGAGAGAATTCTTTACTCTCAAATGGCATCATATATTGAAGCTAATAAGTTGTTAACTGGGAAACAATCAGGTTTTCGCAAGAACCATAGCTGTGTTTCTGCGCTTTTGGATGTATCTGAAAATATACGACATGAACTGGAGGAAGGTAAGCTGAATTTCTTGGTCCTCCTTGATCATTCAAAAGCCTTCGACACGGTTGATCACGGCATGCTTTCTATGAAGCTTGTGCACTTTTTTAACTTCTCTGGAGCTTCGGCACGGCTTTTATCATCATATCTCTCAAATCGTTCCCAATTTGTTCATTCGATAAATGCCCAGTCTTCTGCCTTGAATTTATCTAGAGGCGTGCCTCAAGGTTCAATTCTTGGACCACTTCTTTTTGCAATGTATATAAACGATTTGCCAAGCCAACTTCAGCACTGCAGAATTCATATGTACGCGGATGATGTACAGTTACATTTGAGTAGTCCTGTGTTATCTATTAGTGAGAATGTAAACAGACTCAATGATGACTTGGATCGAATATATCATTGGGCCAAGGCAAATGGCCTTTGTTTAAACCCTCATAAGTCTAAGTGCATGGTTATTCGTAGGAGGACGCTTGATTCCAATATCGGTCTTGATATTTTGATGAACGGGGAGAAGATCAAGATTGTGGATGCTGCCAAGAACCTTGGGTTGACTTTTAATGACAATCTTACATGGACAAATCATGTTAACACACTCGTAGGTCAGACTTATATGAAGTTGAGGTGTCTTTGGTCGACACAATACTTTACGCCTTTGAATATAAGACGGTTGATTGCAAGATGTTATCTACTTCCTGGTTTAATGTACGGTTGTGAACTTTTTGCAAGTTGCGACTCCGTTAGCAAGGGGAAGCTCAACGTCTTATTCAATAATATTGTGAGATACGTCTATGGTTTAAGGAGATATGACCATGTGTCCCGTTTTTCCTTGAGGCTTTATGGTGTATCGTTTGACAATCTTTTGAGCATCCGTGTATTATTACTTCTGCATAAGATCATTTATTCAGAATCACCAGCATATCTTAGCGATAAAATAAGATTTGCTAGATCACTTAGAGGTAAAAGGATCATAATTCCCCTACATCGTTACCTTGTATCTGAATGGCACTTTTTTATTCATGCTGCACGGCTTTGGAATTGCCTTCCACATTCTCAGCAACTTAATAGCAACGTAACTAGTTTTAGGAAATTTTTATTTAATTTTTTTGCACCGGAGTAGATTATAATTTTTATAAATTATGCATGTTATTATTATTATTATTTTTTCTCTTTTACTTTACTTTATCCATTAGAAAAGTTTGATCTCAAATGTTGTTTATGAACACTTCTTTCTTGTACTTTAAATATAAGATTAAATCTTGTTGTACAGGAATTGAATAGACAAATAAATAAATGAAATGAAAATGAAATGAAATGAAATATACTTTGCGACAATATTTTTTTTTTAAGTTATTTAAAGTCTAAAGACAAGATAAAAATTGAAACTTATTAAGGAATGAGATACGGTAACGATATGAGGCAGTGTGTCAACTCCAGACAACAAGAGAATGTTTTAGCTGAGGCCATGAGGCAGAATAATGCTCTTGAACTGTTGATTAAATTATCTGGGGCGGGCATTGACTAATAGATTTCTGATGACTAAATGAAAATTTAAAAAAATATTCATCATGGGGTCAACTGAATGAATGAAAACTGCTAGAGGATTGGATTTAAATGGCTATGAAGACCAGAGCTTTGGGGGCTACGGTTAAGATGATGGGAGATAAGCCTCATACGAGATTATTCAGGGAACTTCGTGATTTAATAATCGATTTTCGGAGTCTATGATTTTGGTTAAAAAAAAACCACTCTATGGTATACGGAAGGGTTTAATAACTGAGATTGGAATAGGAATCGGACGTAACGAGCAAGAAGTCATGGGACTAATGCCAGAAAATATCATGGAGAAGATGATGAAAGAGGAGATCTCAAAATATGTGCTGGTTTTATGAGAGATACAGATAAGGAAAAAATTTTGCGGTGACCTTTTTGGCTGCAAACGGAAAAGCCATTCGCTAAAATGGGATCCACCTAGAAACAGATAAAAAGCTGTCCCATGATGGTGAAATTTCCAAAGGAACATGGGTAATTTTTAGTGAGTATTGACGAAGTGTTGGAGCCTACGCATTTGCAATGCTACGGTATTTAGGGATTCGATTTCCTTCCTGAACCGCGGTCTTTCGTATAAAAGCCAACACACTACGTACTATCGGGCATAAGGTATTGCGTTTCGATGATGCCTACCCTTTATTATATAAATTTTTTGTATATTCTTCTTAAGATTTATAAATTCTAATTAAGAAAATTATTTATTAGCATACTTTTAGACTTCAGAGAATTCCATTTTGTTAAGAAACTTAAATTACTTTTGTTAATAACCCTACTTTCCATTCAAATGTTTTCCATAATTCTGTTCTTTCCTTTTAATCTTAAAGATTAATTTTTCTTGATTTTCCCAGACTAAAAAAATAAAAATTGAAGTACATTTTCGGGCGCAAACAATACAACAGCACGAAACCCAAATATACAATAGTGTAGTCGTGTTTTGTTTTGCATGGTCATTGCATATAAACTTTGAATTACGCACAGCAAACTCGCAACTCACTATAGTTGGGAGAAATAATAAATTCCAACAATTCTTTTGAAACAAGTGAAGCATACTTTTAAGCGCTATAGAGTCAGTAAATTATGTACTGAGTATGCAAAACGGAAGCTAAAATTCAAATAAAATTTTTCATTTTGTTTAAAGAAACACCAAATGCCAGCAAAAATACATATTTTCTAACAATGAGTGGCAGAGGAGGCAGTAACGGTGTAGTTGCAATTAAAATTGGTAAGTATTCAGACGATAGCATGCTTTAAGGCACTAAGCTTAAACAGTAAATGAAATTTTTTCAATGTTAAGTAGCTTTTCTAAGAATTTATAAATTTCTAGGCATTTTCTAAGTATCGTTTAGCTTTCAAGGTCAAATTAAATTTAAAAAATATTTTTTTTTACAAAAAATTGATTCGTTAAGTTGGATTTTACATATAAAATTTTGTAGGAAGCCTTAAAATACCGTCAAAGGTAAGTTTTAATTTAAAAAAATCGTTTAGCGTAAGAAAATGTTTCGTTGAGTTGAATTTTACAACGAATTTTAGTTCGAAAAATATAAATTTGCATAAATTTAAACGTTTTATAAAAAAAAAATTAACTTATTAAAGACAAAAAATGTTTCGTTAAGTTTTTATATGTTTCGTTAAGTTGATTTTTATATTGAATTTAAGTTAGAAAAACATAAATTAGTTTTATTATGTATATGTTCTTATAAAAATTTTAGTTTTTATAAAGAAAAATCCTTCGTTAAGTTAAATTTTAAACATAAACAATATAAAATAAACTTAAATTAAGTTCTATTTCAAATATTTTATGAAAATATGAAAGTTTTCATTGAAGACAACGTTTCGTTAAGTTTTTGAAAGGTTCGTTAAGTTGAATTTCAAACATAAACACCATAAAATCCGCATAACTTAGCTTCTATTTAAAGTACTTTATAAAAGTTTTACAGTTTTCATTGAAAACAATGTTTCGTTAAGTTTTCAAAAACCTTCGTTAAGATCAATTTATGCTAAATTTGTGTGGTAATGATTTCATAAAATTAAAATCAAATAAATTTCAAAGTTTTTATATTTAAAAAAATGGCCTTATGGCGTCAATTCTTTTATTAAAAAAAAGTTTCGTTAAGTTTTTAAAAAGATTTTTCAAATAAAATGTTTAGTAAATAAATAAATTAAACTCTTAAAATTAATTAAAACCTATAAGTAAAGTAAATAAATAAATTTGATTTTTATTAAATAAAGCAGTATTTGTGTAAAAAGTGAAGAATATATTTAGGCTGAATTTTTAAATTATTTTTATGGCATTACTTTTACGAATATAAGCGTATTTATTTAATTTTCGCTTTTTATTTTTAGAATTAATTTGATTTATTGTATGGCTTTTTATTGTTTAATACGGTTTTTGTTTATGATTTTCTAGAATTTACCGAAATTTTTTGCCGTTTATTGTTTATTTTACCCAAGCAATTTTTTTTTAGAATTTAGGGAATTTTTTTTACATTTTTATTGTTAAAAAAATGAAATATAAATTCGTATTTATAGTTCGCCAGCATTAACAATTTAATTTCGAAAAAATATGGCAAGGCCACCCCTTGTTAAACAGAAAAATGTTGCCTAACTTTAGGCGTAATACATCATTGTGTTGAATATAAAAGAAATCGGATCCATAAAGCGGATTACAAAACTAAACAATTGCCATAAATGTTTTTAGTTTAGTTTCTATTTATTGGGTAAATAAAATATTAATAAATTTAACAAATATTTTCCAATAAACATAACCGTTAACGGAAGTGTATTTAAAAGTTATTTCTGATAAATTTATTAAATTAAAATTTTTTTTTTTCTGGCAGACAATATTTAATTTATTAATATGCGTAAAATGTATGCAGCACAACAGGCATACCAAATAAAGCAACGTGCTTTAAAATAGCATATATTGTTTATTTTTTATTTATTGTTGCATACACTCTAGGGATGAATACATTTTAATTATATGCGATAATCTTAATTAGTTGTTAAAACATGGCATTTAAAAATGGCGGCATAAAAATATGTTTTTAGCGGCTGCAAATAATTGTAATAAAAAAAAAACAAAAATAAAATAAAATTTATGGTGACAATTCCCTTAACATATATTTTACATTTTATGGTTTTTTTATTTAAATTTATATGTTTGCGTATTTGCTTGATTAAATTCCCTAAAGTGTATGCTATAGATTTTTTAATTGCATGATAAATATGCAAATGGTTTATCAATGATTTGAATAAATTAAGCAAATACGTGAAATTCAACAAAACAAAAAAAAAAAAAAGGAATAAATGAGTTAAAAAAAAACTCGGAGAAAATGAAATTAATTATTTAGAAACGACTAAAAGTAGGCTACAGATTTGAAACTAAATAAATATAATTGAAAAATATATAATTTACGTATACATTGCAGTTTATAACAATAAAATAGAATTGAAATCTGGAAAATAATATTTTCAAGAACCCCTAAAATTATGCTATAATTTTTATATCAACATTAGTTGTAAGAAAAAACTAATAATGCAAAAAGAAAATATATTTTCAATAATTAAAGCAAATACATATGAATTTTTAATGCTTTAAGCAGCAAAAATATTTTTCAAAGCGCCTAAAAGTATACCACATATATTACACTAAACTGAAGATGCCACATATGCAATGTGGGATATTCTTTTAGAACAAGGTTACAACATCGAAAGATATCTGGCCCTAAGCCGTAAATTTTATTGGGGATTAGACGAGACGAGACGTGTATAGCATTCTTAAAACCACATAACAATACGGAACACGAATAGCAAAGTCCCAGAGAATATTTAATAGGAACTGAATTTACACTTAATTGATAAAGATCATGTTTGCCCAATGCCAAAACACATATGCTTGGCTCAAAAATAAGAAGGACCACCAAGCCCTAGGGAACATATAGTAAGAACTGAATAGCCAGTTAATTCATAGAGATCACGTTTGCCCAATGTCTTACAGTTTTGAGGACATTCAGACCAAACTGATTACACTACTAGGGAACGTGGTAAGCATGTAATGTGAATTGGCTTTAACAAGACAACATTTGAAGACGCAATTGTCTCGTAGATTGTATGTTAGCTTATTAGACGAGATTCCGAGGTTTAAACCCCGGCATAGACATCTTCAACGAAACATACTTTCCCTTCAGCAGTATTCTGGCAAAAACTAGTGAGAGTAAAATAAAATTGCTTAGACAAGTTTCTCTAGGAAATCTGTTACACCTTTCATGGATAACTCACACAACATTGGTTGTGTGAGAAGCTAATTAGCAGTTCTGTTTAAAGGGTTGTAATACATGTGTATCTAGCGTTGCCAGATTTTTTTTTAAACTTTATTTTTGGGGAAAAAAACTTTTTTTTTTACAAAAAAAAAAACCTGGTTTTCTACAAAAGTACCAACATTTTTAAAGGAAATTCCGGAGCCCGGTACCCTCTGTTGGTGTTTTTTGCGTTTTTTGTCCGGGACTAATAAAATACACAATATTTTATTTAAAAATGTAAATATTTAATGTTTTAATACTGAATTTATTGAAAAAAAATTTTAAATTTAATTTTGTCGAAAAAACTTGTTTTGTTAATGAAATTTAATGAAAACTTTTTCGCATCTCCAAAAACTTGAAAAAAAAGGGAAAACTTGGCAAATGGCAACGCTGTATGTATCTAACAGTTAACAGCCTTGCCAGATGGGCAGTTTTAAAGCCACTAAATTGGTAAACATTTACAAAAAATATTTACCCAAAAGCACTTAACGAAACATATTTTTTAATCATTTCCGAAATATTTATTTAATTTACATGAAAATATAAAACTGGAAACAACTTAACTTACATTATAAATATGCTTTAAAAACAAATTTATTGAATATGAATTTGGCATTCTTTTGCAATGAAATATGAGTTAATTTAGTTAGAAATTTAAAAAAATGCCAACGTTATTATCTGCATGGTTTTCTTGTTAATTCTAATGTTTATATGAAAGGCTAGGTTATAAGCGCCTAAAAGTATGCTGCTTTAATATTATTTTGAAATGAAATTAACACCGTTATTACTATATGTTTTATATGAAAGTTAAGATGCTCATGGTAAATAATAATGAACATGAAGAAATACACACACAAAATTACAACAAAATATCAGGCAAAATAAAACAACAACAAAATAAGAGAGAAAATAATTAAAAACAAAAGAAAAACATAAGAAAATGATTTTAAAAAAATTCTTAATTTATGAAAACTAATTCAACAACAATTTCAACAAATTTAATTAACAATTCGTGCAGGCGCTTTTACAAAAAAAAGAAAAACAACTTTAAAGTTGTTTACTAAAGGGCGGGAGTAGGAAATAGTTATTAAATCAAGGATATTCTTTGGAAATTTTCCTTTGATTTGTTTTTTTTTGTTAAAATTTTGTGTGTTTTATTTATTTGTTAACTATTTAGTCTGAACCATAAATAATTACTTGCTATTAATTGTATTTGAAAAACCATCATCAAAGTCAAGCAAAAGCAATCATTTGGTTAGCAAATGGTGAAGATTTAAACATTTTTTTTTTTCATACTAAACTAAAGAGAAATACTTTCTGAAAGGACTTCCCTTTACTTACTTAGCATTTAATCTATTTCCTTTGGAATCATACAGTGGCTGATAACTTTGGAGCCTAAGAGAGTTATTTTTTTTTGTTTGTTTTGAATTTGTTTTTCAATTTGTCATCAAATAGTCAAAATAAATAAACAAAAAAAAAAAGAAAAGAAATACAAGAGAAAGTTTTAAACAAAATGTGATAAAAAGAAAAAAATATATACGTTTTTAAAAAGCAATTCATATAAAATATAAATAAAAATATGAAATTATTTCGATAAAAAGCATTAAAAAGCAGTTTAAAAAAAGGTTTAAAATTAAAGAAAACGATTTAATACAGCATTGTAAAGCTAAAGATAAATCCTAATATACAGCTCTGGCTTGTAATTAAATATGAGAATAAAACAAAAAATCTCTGAAAAAGGGTAAAATTTCTTAGGAAACACAAGCCATCTACATAAAAAAGAAATTGTGTACGTATTACTCTTCTGTAACAGGAGAGCGTTACTAGCCAATCAAAATAAAACTGATTCTGTTAGAACATGAAAAAGCACTTCATTTAGCAGAGAAACAAAGAGTGGATAATACTACATATAAACACATTAGACGCAGCATTTGCGACGCGGCAAAATACACTATGTGCTTTAATTATTCTAAAGGCGGGAGGGGCAAAGCATAAACAATAATAAATAGTTTATTTATGGTGCCAGTAAAACGATTTTTTACATTTTAATACTTATGTTGTATGAATCGCGTCTTTAAAGCCCTATATTGCATGCATATTGACGGCACTAATCCTCTCATTGCTGTGAGTAAAAATACAAATTGGCTTAGCTTAGGCTGTAGCAGCACCATTGGCGGTTATTAATGCACAAAATTGAAAATTATCATTATATATTGGCAATTTCGTGTCAAGTGACCCAATTTTTAAAATCGATGTCTTCCGATTTGGATGAAATTTTCACCAAGGTTAGTACTATTGGATAGTTGGCCAGGCACAAATTTTCAGCTCTATCAGTCAAGAACTGCCGGAGTTAGAGCGGGTCAAACAAAGTTGGACATTTTGGTCATACAGGGTTTTTTTAAAATGTGTGTAACTTTTCACCTATTGGTCCTAGCAAAAATTTTCCAAAGGATATTAGATAGCTATTTCTTCAATCTTTCCAAAAATAATATTTTAAATTTTTTAAAAAAAATTTTTTTTTTTTTAATTATTTTTTTTAATTTTTTTTTTGCTCAAAAGAAATCTTAGACCATTTCCTTTAAGATCGCTTAATGGGATGCGAGTGGAATATCTATCAAAAAAATTATTATTTAACTCAAGAATAAGATTTTTCAATATTTGGCACATGTACCATTTTCGAACTGGAGTTTTTTTTATTTTTCCTCAAAAGAAAACTTAGACCATTTCCTTTAAGATCTTTGTGGGCACTTAGTAGCAAGAGGCATATCTGTAAAAAAAATATTTTAACTCAAAATCCAAAGTTTTTAAATTTTACCATATGCACTATATTTTTAATGGATGTTTTTTTTTTTTTTTTTTTTTTTTTTTTTTTTTTTTTTCAAAGAAAGCTTAGTTCTTTTCCTTTAAGAGCTTTGTGGTCACTTAATGGGATGCGAGTGGAAAAACTTATTTTGTTTCAATCAAAATCGAAAGACATCGATTTTGAAAATTGGGTCACTTGACACGAAATTGCCCATGTATTGACAGATTGCAGCACCGCAAGTGCCGCATTTAATGCATAACAATAAACACAAAGCAGCAAACACTGCAATCTCTCAAAAATAAAATACATGAGTGTATATATGGAAGTGATTATTTTAAAGGCAACGCTACTACAAGCAAATTTTTGTTGCAAAATTGCTGTGTTCGCTGCTGCGTTCCGTTTATTGTGTTTATATAGCATAATATTTCAATCTTCAGTGATCAAGAGAATTATATGCAATTTGCGTTTAATAAAACCTTTACAATTTACATAGAGGAGCGTATTACAATTGACAGATCTACATTTGTAGGTGGATAGAGGTTTTATTTAATTTCTCTTTTCATGTAGAACAGGGTTTTTTTTTGTTTGTTTTTAATTGCTACTGTAGCAGAACTGAAAAAGTTCTTCATTTGAAGACGCCGAGAGAGAGAGAGAGAGAATTTTTCTTTACTTTCTCTTACAACCGGTAGTGGTGTACTTAGAATTTTTAACACAGGGTTTCTTTATATTTTCTTTTTTTTGACTTCTACTTCAATTGAGATGAGAAAGAGTAATTAATTTAGCATGGACAGAGAGAGTGAGGAGTGATTTTTTTTTTACTTTTTCTTATGTTATGTTTACAATTTAATACAAGGTTTGTTTCAAGGCCTATTCATATAAGGTAGCCTTATCTCAACAGCTGACGAGTTTTGGAATGTCAAAATTTTGTTGTTTTTTTGTGTGTTTTGTTTCGATAATCATTTTCGCATTTATAAACCCTCACATGTACCGGATGTATCCTTAACGATACGCACTCTAGAAATTCTTTAGGATTATTATTTCAAAGCCAATTTTATTAAAATTTTTGCAAGATGATTAATAATATTTAAGCCTTTAACACTAAATACATATATCTTTTAAACTACAAACTAGATTTACTATATTTATATTTATTTAGACGAGACTGATGAATTACCCAAAAAAAGATTTAGGTCTCTTCAACTAGGTGACAAAACTATGACCAATAACAAATAACGTTTGCATCAGCCATTTTTCTCGATCGCCTTATAAAAACAAGTTCTTTACATAAAGTGGAAATGTTATCGACTGCATGGAATATTTTTTTTTTTTTAATTTATAGGTGGCCCCACTATTGCGTAATTAAGCATGACATAAAAATCAAAAGATATTTCAATATATAAAATTTATTTAGTTTTTTTAATTGCTTTTATTAATTTCCTATGGAGGTTTGAGGGTTAATTTTTTTGACATTCTGCGTGCACTTTAACAAAAACAAAATGTCTGTTGTTTTCGCATTGTTGAGTTTGTTGTAGAGTTGCAGCTACCTTCTATGAATTTGCCTTGGTTTGTTTCTTGGGTTTTAGTTTAGTTATTATGCTAAAGCAGAGCTGCAATTTATTTAAGTTTTAAAGCTGCCAGATGGTCTTATTTATTTGAATTTATTTAATTAAATGAAATTCTATAGAACTTAGAAAACAAATACATATGTAGTAAAGATTAATAAGAGAAGATTTTTAAATTTTTTTTAAGTGTTAAAAAGAACACGTAACTGAAGCTGGGAAAAATTTATTAAAAAGCTTTAAAAAAACATAAATTGCAAGGAAAAAACAACGATTTCGATAAAAATTTTTAAAAGTTTGTTGACACACAACGGGATTTTTTTGTATGAATTTTTTTTTAATAAAAATTATATTTTTTAAAAATTTTTTAAGTAAACACAAATTTTCCTAATTTTAAAGATTATTATAAAAAAATATTAAACAATGCCCTTTTGCATGTAATTTAAAACAAAATCTCTTGACTACAATACTTTTTTTATGCAATATTTTGTAATTTTTTTTTATTTGTTAATTTGTTAAAAACACTCCCCAATAATTTTTATAGTTAATGACCTAAACTTAGTAAATTAATAACAAATTTTTATTTACACTGTAAAATTGTTTAGAAAGTACTTAAACACAAACACAATAGACTGTACATATAGAATTTTCAGGAAAATATTTGAAAAATATTACTAAAAACAAAAAGGTTTTCATTGTGTTAAGCAATTTCTGGTGTTTTTTAAAAACTTGTTTAGTATTTTAGTTACAAAGGAAAATTCAAATAAATATTTTTTATGCTTTAAACACATAAGAGGCAACAAATGCTGGCGACAATCTAGAAAAAAATAGAAAACATAAGCGTATATGAAAATGATTAGTTTAAAGGCAGCGCGCCAACAAGCATCAATGGAGCTGCGGCTTATTGAGGTTAATTTCTATATTTGCTGGCGTCAGTGAATGGATTAGTGTTGCCAATACAATAAAAATCATGAAATAAGGATTTTCAAAACACGGTTTATAAATTAGAACAAACGAAATAAATAAGTAATCAAATTAGTGGCACCATTGATAAAGAATTAATGAACTGTTCTTCACTTTTATTTGCTTTACTTATACTTTGGCGCTGTTGACGTCTTCAAAAAATAATTAAAGCACATGCTGCCTGGTTAATACATTAGAACTAACGAAATAAATAGACAATCACATTAGTGGCACCATTGATAAAGAATTGATAAACTGTTGTTCAGTTTTATTTGTTTTACTTATACTTTGGGCGCTGTTGCCGACTTTAAAATAATTAAAACGCATGCTGCTTGGCTAAGGCACCACTAATGTACTAATGAAGCGCAGCATTTGCTGACTCCTATGTGTCTATAGCATTATTCTATGTTTGGATGCTTCATAATAATTTTAAATAGGCTCATTATGGTTGTCACAATGAAATTTTTCTTTAATTAACGCAATTCGTCTACACTTCGACAAACGTAATAGGCTGATATTTTTTCTTACTATTGTGTATTTCTTTTAAAACTTATCATATTAATATTTTTTTATTTTACAAGATTTTAATTTATTTTTTAACCTATTTTCCAGATGAAAATCATTTGCAAAATATGCATACTTTGTTTGGTTTTGTAATTTTTTTTTTACAGTGTACCTTAAGTGTGTTTTTAAAATATTTTTTTTTTTGATATTTTTACAGTGTATTTTTTGTATATTAAATAAGAACAAGAACTGTCGTTATTATATTAAAATTAAAAATAATTTTCTTTTGATTTTTACAACATATACAAAAATAATAATAATAAGAAAAATAAAAAGCAAAATTTTAAATTCTACTTACGGTTTTGGTAATATTGTATTATTCATGTTATCCTTCCATTGTAAGTCAGTGACTAGACTACCTTGAGGCACATTGGGTCGACAGGTTAATATCAATGATTTGCCCACAGGTTTTCTTTGTACTTCTTGTGTGGGAAATATTTCCAATTTGGCATCGCTAGCGGCTAATGTGCAATCTGAAGAGAGAGTGAGAGAGAGTAAAAAATTAAATAAAATCGAGCGAAATTAATAAAATTAAATAAAAAAATGTTTAATAAATATTTAAAATATATTTACAGTCAAAGAAAAAAGTCTACATATACCGGTGTATTTTTATTTATTTTTCCCCAATAATTTCTATGTTAAATTTATTTCATAATCCTTTTGCTTTTCAAACATTGTTGATTGTAAATGCCATAAACAACTTTATAACATCTTTTTCAATTTGATAAAAAAAAATCACCGGTGTATGTAGACTTTTTTCTTTGACTGTACTATATGCACAGATAAGTATGTATGTATTTCCATTAAAATATTTTATAAGAAGGAATTGTTTACATTAAAAAAAAAAATTACTGTTCTGTACGAAATGCAACATCATTTCAATGATCTCCTTTGGATTGGTTGCATTAACCATCGTTTTAAACCAACTTTTTCGTACATTTCTAGCGGTATGTTAGCAATAACTGAGACAATATTGGTATGTCAAATGCTACAACGTTAGGGAATGACAGCGTATATACGGTCCTTGATGTAGCCCTACAAGATAATGTCTAACGGCCTTTAATCGCAAGATATTGATGGCAAGTATTCATCGTCAAAATCGATCGTGGTACCATCTTATTCGAACCACATATCATCCAAGTAATTAGGATGTCTAATCTTCAATTACTTACTTACTTAATTGATCAGTGGTGGTGAACTTACCATGAGGCAACTGGCCGGTTTTATCCGGAGATAGGGGTGGTTTAAGCTCCCCACTAACGGATCATGACAAGTTTTTTAACCTCACACTGCATAACACAATGGGCCATACGGCCACCGAGTGAATTTGCATGTGAACGGCAAGCTAGCTACTCGCTAACCTAATTTGGTTAGTCAAGATTACAACCTACACATCACTCACGTTGTGCGTAAAAAATATTTATTCTTGAGTGGCGGAACCTGGTACAGTTTAATTGCGATTCTGAACAAAGGATTTTTTTGGGGTCGCCGTGGTCTAGTAGGTAGTGTGATGGCTTATTAGACGTAAAAGCCAGGGTTCGAGTCCCAGGCCAGACATCAAAAAATAAAAAAAATACAAAAAGTATTTTTTCGGCGATTTCTTCTCAGTTTCTCAAAAAATCTGTCGTTCGGAGTCGACTTTAAACTGTAGGTCCCGCCACTTATGTATAAAATTAACACACACAACATAAGTGGTGTGAGAAACTGCGGGCTTCCTGGGGACGATTGCCTGTAGACTGTCTAATGGTGAAGGTATAGCACTGGCCATTTTATAGTCACCTAGCAGCAACTCGTTTCCTTGCCGTTCGCATCTTCCCCCTTTCCACCTTTCCTTAAAAACCTGCACAATGCACTGCATGAGTAGGGGCCATCCCCTGAGTGTTGGTTTCATAAAAAAAAAAAAAAAAACTTTTCATCACAATTCTATCTCACTCTTAAGAGTTTTTGTCAGAAGATTGCCGAAGAAATACTTTGTTCGACATGCCTTAGTTAGCGTTTGAGTCATAGGATGGTGCCTAATAATAAGCTAACACAACATTTACTAGAATACGGTGACCTGGACGTAGTAGATATCCTTTGATTAGCTCCCTAATATACACAACTTATCACAGGGTGTTGTACTTGTTAAAGAGTTAACAGTGCTCTGTTAATGTAAAATTTTTGCCTGTCAAAATTGCCTGTGTTAAAATTATAGGTTTGAGTCTTGGGTTTTTAAATTCGAATTTAGCTTCACTCACATATGTATATACATACTGCAGCCTATTTATATAAAAACAAACAGATCCTTCTATGTTATCCTTTCGTCTTAGAAAACTAATATTTTCAATTAAAATTTCTTTCGTTTTTTTTTTGTTTTTTTGCATCAAAAGATAACAGTGCTCTGTTCTTTAGTAAACTTAACTGTTTTTTGCTCTCAAATTCGTATGCTGTTGTAAATGTAAACAAAATTTATATCTCTTAATGTAACGGTAATGCAACTGTAAACATAGCGGCCAGATTTGACGATTTATCGTCATTTTGACGATTTTGAGCTCCAAAAATATCATTTTGACGACATGAAGATTTATGCCCTAATTTGGACGATTTTTAGCAATTAAAAAATTACAACTCCTAAATAACATCGTAGTTGAGCATAAATTATCATTTGCCGTTGCAGACAATTTTTTAAAATTCGATTCTAGCTTCTAATATGTATTACCATCGGAAGAACAAAGGCAAGTGCCATTATTTTTTTCATACGACCAACACTCAGGGGATGGCATTGTTTTTGGAACTAGGAAAATATGTATATAATAAGAAGGAGGAAAGAGGGAGCAGTGTTTGTGGACACTAGGTTTAAATATTTTTATAACATTTTTATACCATTTTAATACCATAAGTAACAGGAAAGATCTCTGCAGGAAGGGAGTTCCACATACGAATAGTCCGTGTCTAACAAACTAATTTTGTCTGTAATGCAGCGTGCGATACACTGGCCAATCGACCACATATGGATGTGCTGGCCGAGAAAGACGTGTGTTACGTAGGAATACATGATTTTCATAAACAAGTTCCCTTATTTCGCTCGAGCAATATCCGTTGTAGTAGCGATAGAACAGTGAAACACAAGCCACATTGCAACGATGCTCCAATGAATCAATGGAGTTGGATACACTATCGTGATTAACGAGCTACTACGGCCTCTCCTGTAAACGGTCGAGATGCCTCAAAATAGACGTTAAGGGCCAACCCATACATGAGAGTTGTATTCCATTTTCGGTCGGTTATAAATGGTGTAAATGGTAAGTAGATCAGATGAAGTTAAGTATTTATTGCACTGTCTTAAAAAACCAAGGCACTGAAAAATGTGTCAGTTCTAGCGAACATCACACTGAATTTTCCTGCCCATAACGTCAAGATCTTCTAACTCCCTAATATTTACACCATACATGGGTATAGATGATACAATATTATTGCTGCTTAACATTGACTTTATATGTTTTTGTTTTTAAAACACTTCAATTTATTTATTTATTTTTTTCTGACGATTTTGACGATTTTTTCTCAAATATTTGACGATTTGATGCTTCATTTATCTGGCAGCTATGACTGTAAAGCACGAATGATGGGGTTTTTTAAATTTGTTTGCCTCTATAAAGGTTTAAATATTATTTTCAGTATAAATTTGTTTGTTTATGGAAGTGTTTTTATATTTTTCTTTGTTTTTTTTTTTTTCATTTTTAAATGACCTTTAATACTCTTTTTTTAAATTAAATAATCTGTAATTCATTTGTTATTCGATTAAAAAAAAAAACAGCAAACGGGTTAGTGTAGTGCGGCTGATGGCCGGCTGGTCATATATTTTTAAAAGTAATGCCCCCCCTATGCGATAAGCTGGAGCCATCAACAACGACAACTACACAGTGTACAAAGCATATACATATGCACTTATTTAAATACGTGTATATGTGTGTGCGTGCATGTGTGAGAAATAATTTCAGTAGAAAAAAAAAAAAAAAAAAAACAGGAATATGAGCCTGAAAACGAGAATTCACGTGAATAAAACATCATGTGTAAATAATGCGTTAATGTGACTCTCACTCTCTTCTTCGCTCTTGACAGGAGAACGCAATATCCTTGCTTTCTCCCCCTTTTGCTCACCACATTATTAAAGCATCGCGTATATGCAAACGCAAAATGCAATTTTAACGTGGTCGGTCACACACTGGGTAAGAATATTTCGCCATTTTTTTTCTTTCTCTCTCTCTCTCTCTTTTTTTTTTAATTATAACAAATAACGGTTAAAAAAAACAGTAAAAGAGCACCACAAAAATCCAAAGTTTTTTCTCGCTTTTTATATTAAAAAAAGGGCTCAAAAGAGTCTGTGTTTTTAAAAAACCGAGAGAGAGAGAGAGGGAGAGCAGCTTTAGGGTTTAAGGCAGTGTTGCATTTTTAACGAGTAGCCAGATTATTTTTCTGTCCATATACTCTCCATTGTGCTTAAAAGCAAACCCACAAACAATAATAAATAATGGTGGGCGCAAGAAAAAAAAAAAAAAGAATGAATGCCAGTAAATATACAGGGTGGCTAATATATAATGCAACAAAGTAAAGCGCTATATTTTTTTAATTTTATTGTTCAAAAGCAAAAAATATCGGAAATAACATCAAATTTTAGAATCAGTTTAGATTTGTTCGAATTGGCCACCTTTGGTACGAATTATGGCCTTCAAACGGCCGACAAAGCCATCCATCACAGGCTGCACGAAAGTGGCTCTGCGGTATTTTGGCCCATTCCCGGCGAAGCGCCATCTTGAGATGATCGACACTTTGGTATTTTTTTAGTGAGAACCTTACTCTCCAAAATGCCCCAGGCGCAAAAGTCCAACGGATTGAGATCCGGAGATTTTGGTGGCCATTGTGCGGTAGAAATGAAGCGAGGAACCTCCTTTATAAGCCATTTTTGGTTGACGCGTGCTGAGAACGGTGGTGCTGAGTCCTGTTGGAATGTCCATGGTCTGCGGCCGAAATGTTTGTCTGCCCAGGGCTTCAATACTGTCTTTAAGACATTTTTCCGATAATATTCGGCATTTATTTTGACCCCACGGTCAATGAATACGAGCAGGGAGCGACCATCGGCCGTTACGGCGGCCCACACCATTACCATCGGCGGCGCTTGAGTTCTGGTGGTCAATCGCAGGTGTAAATTTTCAGCTGACCTCTTTGGCAAGAAAACCCGATCATTTTGTTTGTTCACAAACTGCTCAATTTGGAATGGCTTCTCATCGGAGAAAACCAAATTCGATAACTGGCCACTTTCGTGCAAGCGAAGTAACTCCTTTTTTTGTCCATCGGTGAGCTCTTGCACTTTTTGGAACTTCAATGGCTTTAGTCCAACCTCATTTTTCAATATGTGTTGCATCCGTTCTCGCGATATGTTCAGGCCACGAGCAATTTTTCTACCATTGCGGCGTGGATTTCGATCAAATCTGGCCTTCACTTTTCGGATCATTTCTGGTGTTGTTATCGTTTTTTTTCGTCCAATTTTTTGGACGCGATGCAACACTGCCAGTATCACGGTAACGAGCAATGGTACGAGAAACAAAAGATTTATTCACATTTAAATGCTGGAGGGCTCTAACGATAGCCACCTGTGGTTTTCCAGCCAAATATAAAGCAATCACACTATCACGCTTGAATTCCATCACGAATAACTTTTTTTCTGAATGCAATAGATCAAAATGCTTTTGTAAGCTTGTAAATAATAAAATGAACTGTCACTGGAATAAATCTGTCAGCTGTCAGACGAGCGGTTTACAAATGATAACAACCTGAAGTTGGTTGCAATACATATCAGCCACCCTGTATGTACGTTAGGCTGGTTAAAATGCTTAAAGTGTAGGAAGTATGCACGGCATGGCATACATACGTCATTAATGAATTATGCCATAATGAAAGGCTAATAAATTTAAATGATATTCTTCAAATGAATTTAACAGCAATGTGAACAATTACAGTAAAGGACTTTAAAATAAAAGGACAGCTAAAGAATTTCATTTTAAACTTACTTAATTGGCCGTTACAGTCCTCTACTCAGGATTACAACCTAGCTTCTTACACCACTCATGTTGTGTGTATTAGAATTTTATCCATGAGTGGCCGCAGAACCTACAGTTTAAGGTCGTGTTGGGACGATGGATTTGAAGAACTTTTTAAAGTCGTTTCCAGAAAGCAGTTGAGAGGATATACAATATGTTTTGCTCGAGATGTCTAAGCTGGGAGTTGAACCATAGGCTCGCATCTTACAAGCCAATACCCTACCTATTAAGCGGCTTTAAATTTGCAGCTCAAAACATCCCCCACCAATCCAGTGCAAATATCTCCAGTGTTGCCCATCCTACAAACGTGTTTGATCGTCTTGAGCTTTTTTTTCACTACGTTTTTAAATTATTTTCGGTCAGTAATCACTGGTTTTTTGGTGCGTATGTGTACTTTTATTTTGGTTTCCTTCAGTAGTTTCTTAATATATGTTCCCTCCCTCACTTCCTATCTCTCTCTCCCGCTCTCTCTCACTTGGCTTGATTTAAGTTTAAGCAGAGAAATTTATTGTCATTGAATTGCATGGCCTGTGAGAGATATTATAGCTGTTTGTGACTGGTTGTTTGTCTGTATATTTATGCTTGCTTGTTTGTCTGTATATGCTTAATGATGTTTGATTAAAATTCTGTAGCATATGTTAAGGATAATGATAAAAAGAACAAGCAAGGAAAAAAAGTATAAGCTATGATGATAAATGCTGCATAAATTGTAGCATATTTTCGCAAGAAAAGTAGCATAAGAAAATTAAAAATAATTATACGGCCTTTCCTTTTAAAAGGCAAAAACTGCGTATTTTATTAAATAAAATGAAATTCATATGAAAACGGTTTTAATATTTCTTATTAAAGTTATTAAAAAGAAATATGTAAATAAATTCAAGGCATACCGTTAGGCTTATTTAAAAAAACTTTTGAAGCTTTAAAAATTTTTAAATGAATTAAGGAATGGGAAATTGAAGAGTTCAAAGGTTAAACTAGAGTAGGAATAGGTTTTATTTTGATTTTTTTTTTCAATTAAAAAAAAAAAAAAATAAAATTAAGAAGATTCATTCCACCTTCTTTGGTTTCCATTCGGAGACTTCTATATCTATCCAGAAAGGGAAACGATCAACAACGAACATTGCATGAAGATCACACGAGACGTCACTGCTTAGGAAACAGTATAATTCAATACACTAGGTTAGGTTAGGTCGGAGTGGTAGCTCTGATGTCACAAAGCTCACTTGAGCACGCATAGCGGCCCGTTGTGATGCCACGGGTGAACGCAGTCCCCTTACTGACCAAGTTCCACTACAATGAGGGATTCAATACACTACAATCCAATAAATTTTTACAGAGAATATTGACTTCAGGCAACTCCTGAAGTCGTAGTAGTCTAGTAGATAGTGTGTTGGCTTAATACACACCAGTCTGTGGTTCAAGCCAAACGAAATATAAAGAAAATATTTTTTTCGGAGTACATATATTTCTTTCCTCTCAACAACAGTTTTCTGAAAAAAATTCTCAGAATATATAATACTAGATGACCCGTGCGAATATTTCGCACCGTTAGTTGTCATTTTTGTAACATAAAATGAAAATAATTAATAGAAATTTTATTATATACATATTATACATATTTACATACATACATATGTTTAAATACTTTTATAATACTTCTTTGAATACAATGTTAGAGGTAATGACATTGTTAAAACTACTCCCAAAATCTCTATAATTTATTTAGTGGTCTGGCAATATGCCATGATAAATTTTTAACTCTCCAATAGTATACATACATTTTTTTTAACGAAGATTAAGTTATGAAGTAAAATCTTATTATAAAATTTTCTATAGACGCGCTTAGTCATATAAATTTAATTAATATTTTTCTTGTTATTCGATTCCGGTAGCTTTCCTACTAAAAAGTATGTCACTTTAAGAAATTGTAATCTATTTTATATAATACAATTTTTAATTTTATTATACAGGAATTTTAATAAATATATTGCCTGATAAATCAAGTCTTTTGTTAGGCTCTTGTATTTATTTAAAATCCCTGGCTGGCTTGCTGGCTTGGCCGATTGCCTTCTTAACGGACATGATCATCGTTAACTTTTTGCCCGTACGAATCCTTAATACAAACAAAAATATCTTTAAACGTACGCACTCGAAAAAGCCACGTATAACTGCCCATGTGAAAAGAACGGTTCTGGTAAATACTATCCTACCTTTTGAAGGGTTTGACCTTGTTTTTCTTAAAACCTTTTTAACTGTTAAATATCAGCTGACACTATATGCATATATGTATATATTAAAAGACACGGTATTACTACACTTCATAAAACAAACAATGCCATGACAATAACGACATTACCAACAACTTTTATATTATTACAACTTTATATATTATGTGGAATAGCATTACAATTAAGCGACCCTGTTTATCGCACTTGATCTAACAACTACTGCAAAGTATTGCCAAAACAGCTTTTTACAACTTAATATTCATATTATATATAACTGACTTAGTAATAAACGGCATTATAGTAGAAAGCGGTATTGCCAGAATGGATTTTAATACATACTATATTATGTAGAACTGCATTACTATTAAGCGACCCTGTATTACCACACTTGAACAAAAACATATAATCATAATGACAATAGTATTATCATGCAGTTCTATATAAAATATAATTTTTATCAATGAAAATATTAATTTTTCAATTTTTAATTATTTTTTGTCATTAGTGTTAGATATAAGCTTTAAAAAGAGATATCATTCATTAAATTTGATGCGGTGGTATGAGAGATATTGCCAAACGACAAAAAAAAGTGCTTTAGAAATAATATATATGATTGTCTTGGAAAGTTGCTCAAAGATGTGTCGCCTCGCCAGTAATGGATGAAATTAACACACACACAGTATAAGTGGTGTGAGAAGCAAGGTTGTAATCCTGACTAAAGGGTTGTAATGACCGACTAAGTAAGTATATACGGAAGTAATATGCAGGCTGAATGCAGCGGAGGGGTAACTTAGAGTAACTCCTAAAGAACCAGATAGTTATGGCCCCATCTTGACGGTAGATTCACTGTTTCTCATATGAGGGTAAATAGGGGAGATGGCGCCTCACTTGAGGCATGGTCTCATAGGGAGATACGCACATCACTTGGGCGAATGTTAGTTACTAGTACTGTCACAGCTGCCAAGTTGAGGATAAAGAGTAGAATGTGGAACAAAGTATGTCTGCTGTTGCTTGCAGGTACTTGATAAATATGGGATATACGGTCGTCTCCTTTCAGGGCTCTGTATGTTGTTTCAAATTTGAAAATGGAGAATAAATCGAACCTTGTAAAGAGCTAAGTTGGAAATTCTTATTCTTCCGATCTCGTGGTACTTTACAATGAACCCCTAAGGATCTAAATGCTTCAAACCTATCTAACATAACCTAACCAGACCCATCGAAAGTAGAGGAAAATCAAATAAATTGCACTTAATATGTGCGAATAGAACATGGCCATGATATGTATTGTATGTATACTGGCACGATGTCCTCTTATGATGATGGCATGGAATTCATGACGTTCTAATTAATGTTTTAAAACTGATACCAAGGAAATCAAGTCTGAAAATTCTGGAAATTGCAGAACAGAGAGTAAAAGTGTTAAACGTTACAATGTAATCTTCCTTTTACTGTTATAACAATACAAAGTTATGCTAGATGCTAGGGAACAATAAAATAATTAGGACACCCTAGGGCGACCCATATATGAGGGAAACTATAGTCATATTTAAAAATTGAGACTATTTTTATGACAAAGCAGATCAGAGAGGATCAGTAAGCAGCATAAACGATCACAAGTAGAACCTAGAACATACATGCCCATTTCATAGTGCTTTTGCGCAAACTAAAAACACACATATTCTTATTCTCTTTGGTTAGTCGTCACTCCGACAGCGACGAATGCACATGCGTAGCGGATGTACGATTTTTTGTAATATTTTTTGCTTAAAGCACTGAAAAAAATTTACTATGACTTACGAAACATATTTTATGATAAAAAATGCGTTTGGTGATGCTCAATGCATTTTATGTTATAAAATATTGAAGGAATGTAGAGAATATGCTTTTAGAAGGCAATATTGTTCTTATCATAGTGATATGGATGATTTTAATGATTTATTTTGTAAAAATAAAAAAATTTATTTGGAAAAATTGAATGAGTGGTTACTTGAAGAAGAAAACAATAAAAAACCTCAGAAAATAAAATGTTAAAAATGGAGTTATCAAGCTTAATAAGCTTGGATATTGTTAGTCATGGTAGACCATTTTCTGATGGGGAGTTCATTAAAAAAATTTTAAATAAATATTTTCAAAAACTTAATTTTAAGCTTATCGAAAACCTTCCATTGTCACGCAGTAGTGTTATTCGGCGCACTGATCAGTTGGGAGCATCTTTAGAAGCCGCCATTGTAGAAAAATTTCTATTCCAAATTTTATTGTAAATTCCGCTTTTTGGATTTTTTCCGTATATTTTATTTCAGTTTACACAACTTTTCTTTCAGTGCAGTTCTCTCTCTCTCACCAATACTACTACAGTTTTAGCTTTGGGCATCCCTGATCTAGATGTTGTAAACCATAATCAAGAAAGTAACAAGTGTTGTGTTGTCCCTGTTACAACACAATATTTATGTGTTGTGAACCATAATCGGGGCCTTAATTTACTTCTTTCAGCACATAAAAGAGGAGTCATACCCAGGCACATTGCTTACCATACCCATGTATTATAAGGCTTTCTGATGTTCACTCTGGTTTTTGAATTGATTTTTAAAAGAATTTTTCTTAACAAACCAGCTAGTATTTCAAATATTTTCCAACACATTTCCTTTTCTTTAATTGACTGTTTTTCCATTATGAAGTTTACAACAATTTGAAGCAAATTTTTCTTTTGATTTTTCTGTTTTATTTGCTTTGTTTTATTTTTGAGAAAAGTTCATGTTTCCATAAAAAGTATTTTTTTTTTCTGAAAATTGAAAAATATTTTCCCATTACTTGTATACACCAACTGACATGACAACATTCATGTACTCATTCATTCATAATTTAATAAGCATTTGTATGTGCATATAATAGCCACAAAAAGAAAAACAGACAGACAGGACAGACGTAAAGTATATTTGCTGGCTGTCTGGAGTTTTGATTATCTACAGAGTTAATAATTTTTTTTGAAATATTCGTATTTATATTTCACAGAAAAAAAAAAATATATGAATGGACAGATAGACGGACAGTCAGTCAGATATTTTCCCAGTGTTATCGTTCTATTTGGATATATTTCTGTATAAAGAAATTAATAAAACAAATGGCAGAGGAGCAGCAGAGCAGAAGAGAAGAGACAAAAAACACAGCAGCATCAGCATTAAAAACAACATCATCATTTGAGTACATTTTATGTTACAGAAAAAACAATTTATTTATTGAACAATAAATGCAGATGACGATGATTATCATTGTGATGATATAAACAAATTATTAAATAAATAAGAAAAAACAAAAAAAAAAGTATTTTTTTCTGTGTTTCTATTTAAATATCATTGACTGTTTATCACTTATACACATATACACACATTCAGTATTGACCAAAACTATAGCACCCCCTCAGTACATTTTCTTTAAATGATAATTTTTTTAAGAAAACAAAGCTATTAAAATTTTATTTTTATTTTTTTTTTTTATTTATTTATATCCTTATTATTGAAAAACACAAACTTAAGGAATTCAAAATTTAAAAAAAAAAAAAGTTAAAATTCAAAAAACATTTTAAGTCGCAAATATAAGCGAACAAAACTAAAGCACCCCCTCAATTAAGGTGCACAAAAAACTATTGAAATCAATATTTCGTTGTGAATCCTTTATTCTGAATGACAAACGCACATCTTTTAGGCATAGGGGACATTCAATTATTAATTATTTCAGAAGATATTGCTTCCCAGGCTATTTTTGCGGCTTCAAATAAATCTTCTTTGGTTTTGCAATTTTGTGGGTTGATTTTTAAGTTAATGATTGGATTGGAGAGCTGGCTTAACAAGGCATCAATTGAGTTCAAAATATTCAATCAACAGATTAATTATTTCTAGGCTAAATTAAAAGTTTTTACAGACTGGTCGCACATCTCCTACTCATTCTGGAGGAAGGTCATGTGAAATCTTGCGACATGAAGACTCCTTAATTAAAAGGACAATCCAAAATGATCCTACAGCATCTTCTAGTCACGTACGAAACCGCTTAGATTTAAAAATAACCGAAAGAACGATTCCCAGAAGGGCGGTAGAGGCCGGATTATTCAGTCGACGACCAGCAAAATACCTTTGATATCGCCAAACTTGAATTCGCCAAGACCCATCTCAACTGGAGTGTCCAAAAATGGATGAATGTGCTGTTTTCTGACGAATCTAAGTTTAAATTAAAGGATTCAGATGACATAAGGCATCCAGAGGCAGGCCAAACGGACAACGGTTCAATCCTAAATGTACTGAGGGGGTGCTTTAGTTTTGGCCAATACTGTATGTATGTACACATATGACCATTAAAATAGGGACGACCTTTAACTGACGCGAATTACATGGCTTTTTTTTTGCCAATCGCAAAATTTTGTAATAAAGTTATGTTTTTTTTAATTCTCAATACTGTTTTCTTTTGCAATAACAAATTCTGTTAACTTTCAATGTGTTTGCTATTTTTTGTGAAAGGTTTTTTAAAATACTAAGAAAAATTTCTGGCCATTTAAATAGGAACGCGGCGTGGAGATTTTTGCAAATTTTGTCATAAAATTAACATTTTAAGGTTTGTTATCAAAAATAAATTTAATATTGAGGTAATTAGACTTCCGTTTTATACTAATATTATCAATAGATGGGTTGAGCGCAACATTGTACACTGGAGGATAGAAGGCTCATTCAAAAGCTTCGAGAACAGAAAAAATCGTATAAATTTATAGCTGATGGGCTTGGGCGATCTAAAAATTTCATTTTTAATGCTCTCAAGCCTTGAAAAGTCGTAGAAAAACGTGGTGCAGTGAGAAAAACTAGCACTATTACGGACGGTTACATCGCCATGCTAGCTAAGCGAGATCCTTTTAAGTCTTCGAAAGCGATCGCCGCTGAAATATATACTCAAATATCGACAAGAACTTTTCGGCTTCTTCTATGTGACATTAAACTTCCAGGAAGAATAGCTCGCAAAGTTCCATTGCTTAGAAAAAAATACTTATTTGCAGAAGAGACAACAGTTTGCACAAAATCACAAGACGTGGTGTGGATCAGAAGGTATCAAAAACCGGCATAATATTTTCTGGAGCAAAGAAACCAAGATAAATTTATTTGTAAATAATGCAGGGCGTAATGTCAGAAGACCAAATTTATCTAGGTTTCATTGCTCCAGAAAATATTATGCCAGTTTTTGAAATTTTGCGATTGGCAAAAAAAGACATGAAATTCACGTCAGTAAAAGGTCGTCCCTATTTTAATGGCCATATGTGTATATACATACTTATATGGTATAACAGTATCATGTGTCACTCACTCATTCTATCACTCATGCTGTTTGTTCTATTACGCTTGCTTACTTGCTTTACATTCTCTTGTTTCTGTATTTTTTTTTGTTCTTCGTTCTCTTTTTCTGCACTGTAAATATTTTCTTATGTTGAAAGTTTAGCTTTTAAATATTTGACAGCATAAAGGCAGCTGTCAGAACTGTCAGTTAACACAATACAAGAAAATTATTATAAAATTCATAAACAAACAAACACACACGTACACTCCCATATACAGAGAGCGAGACCAACTCTTCCCCTTTGATAAGTACATACTTTAAATATTAATTTTTCTTTTATTGAAATTAAAAATTAAAAAAAAAAAAATCATTTCTTTGAAGAAAACATATGGTTTTGTTTATGAATATCAAAATTATTTCACACTCCACTTAATTATAAAAACACAAAAGAAGAAATATTAAAAAATATTAAAAAAAAACTTTATTACTTTAATTGAGCAATTTTTCTGAGTGTAAATTGATTGATATTGTAAACAACATTGTTTTCTCATTAAGAAAGTAAGGAAGCAAGCAAGTATGCCTACCAAGTAATTAACATGTAAACATTAATTTAAGGGGCAGCCATTTATTTATTTTTCTTTTACAGAGCCTTTTACTTTTCTTTAATGCAAGTAAAATTACTCTCAGTGTACTGTACTCCGTCTGTGGTAAGCAGCGTTGCCAGAATGATGATTTTATCATATTTTTGATGATTTTTTAACTAAAATATGATTTGATGATTTTTCTCCAAAAAATATGATTTTTTTGTATATAGATACTTCACGTTATAAACAGTGTAAACAAAATGTTTCAAAGTACAAACTCCCAAATTCAAAAAATGTATTCTGAAATGGAAGGTTTATACTTAAAAATATTAGGCAATTTTGTAAAGCCACATACATTGGCTACACTGATTTCAGTATTGAAAATAAAGACGTTTTTTTAAACGCCGAAGATGTATATTTAGGAGTATTTGTAAAAAAAAAGATTTCTGAAACAAAATTTACCAATAGTGAATTAACTGAATTCACTAATTACTGCGTTTCATTTTACATTGAGTTTTGTAAACAATTAACCAAACGTTTTAATTTTAAGAAAGTTTCTTCATTGTCTCCACTAATAGAAAGATTTCCAAATTTAATTAATGAAAATGATTCTCAAAAGCTAGACGCGATGAATTTAGAGAGCTTCGTCACATAGATTTCAAACAATATTTTCAAACCTTAGAAAATATTAATTGTGAAGATTTTTGGGCCAGAGTTTCTAAAATAACTCGTGTTGATAACGATTTAGTTTTTCCAACATTGACGAAATTTGTGTCCAGTATACTTTGTCTTCCCAGTTCATCTGCAAACGTTGAACGAATTTTTTCTAAAGTTAATTTAAATAAAACTAAGTACAGGAACAGGCTTGAAAATGCAACATTAGAAGGTATTTTGTTTATACAGGATTATTTACTAGTTAAAAGTTGTTCCTGTTATAATCTTAAAATTGATGAAGAAATTGTAAAAAATATGAAACCTTCCCAGTATTATAATTAAATTATTATTGGAAACTACTAAAAGTTTACAAAACTCTACTTTTCTATTTAGATCTCATTTTTGTAACTTATAAAATTACTACTTATATAACGTCGGCTGGCCTCTGAAATGGCCTATGTGCCTTTTGGGAAATTAATTTTATTCGCCCATTTTTAAGTCTTATTTGTGGTCCATCTCTATAGCAAAAATGTGTCCAACGTCTCCGCTTGTTCCAAAATTATTGCAAAAATATTTAAGTAGTTTTGTAGTTAGTTTGACTTTCATATAAAAATTATGTTGTTTTTTAGGTCCTCTGAAAAGTTGTTGAAAATTACATAGGCCAATTTGAAGGCCAGACGACAATATGTATGTATGGATTTTTTAAAATTAATTTTAATTAAATTGAATGTCTTTTATGTATAACATACATATTTATTTTTTGTTTTGTATGTATATAATATTTTTGGTAAAACATGTAATTAATTTAAAATTGTTTGATTATCGGGTTATATCATATCCTCAAGAATAAAGTTAGTATATGATAACAAAACCCGATAACCAATCAATGTAATACACTTTTATTTTGAACTGTTATTTATTTTTTAATGTTTTACAAATAAAAGTTAAAAAGTGATGATTTTTTCCCCCAAAATATGATTTTTTTTCCCTTAAAATGATGATTTTTCACCAGAATCTTCTGGCAACGCTGGTGGTAAGTAAAATCTAAACATTACAGTAAAAGATTTCTGCTTTTGCCAGCAGAGAGAGAGAGAGAGAAAATATGTATACAATGTGATACTCAGTAGCCCAATAACACTATGCGACAAAATAAAAAAAAAATTAAATACACCCGGCTAATGACAGAGTGTAGATTGTGAGTTTTGTTGAGTAGATCTCATTTTTTTATATTTCTCGAACCCTCCAAACTTGTTTTATTTGACAAAAACTTTTTTTTTGGCTTTACGCACAAATTTCTGGATTACACAAGCATTTCTGACCCGATTTCCAAAATTTAAATTTTGTTGCAAAGGAAACAGATGGACCTTTAAAACAGTATACACATATCTATTATTCGACTTAATATGCTATGAGATTTGATGAGGTAAACTTGGAAAATTCGAATTTTTTTCATATTTTTTCATGATTGTCCATTCATAGTAGCAAACTTTAATAAAAAAATATAGGATAAGTGATAATATTCTTAAAGTCTGTTCTCTTGTGAAGAGATTGAGTCATCAATTGATCAAATCGGACAAAAATTACTGTAGTTATTATTTAAAGAGTCTAACAGTCGAGTGATATTTTTTATATATGTCATCTCATCAAATGAACTTTTAGTTTAAAAATTTTCCGAATTCTTGATGGACCTTGATTGTTTATCGCAAAATAAGCGTAATAATAATAAGCGCTTAAGAAAAAAAATTAAATGCCTACTACAGTACTGAATATGTTACATACTTTTTATTTAATAACAGTTGTTTTCCTCTCTCTGTCTCTCTCTATCTCTCAAAGAAAACCGTTAACAAGTAAAACACAGAAATAGTAGATGCACATTATCACTCTGGCCAAAAAGCACAAAGCAAAAGAAATTAAATGGCCACCACCAAAGTAATGTTTACACAATGGTTCTCTCTCTCTCTCTCTCTGTTGCTTTTAAATATAAAAAACAATTTAACATGTAACACAAATACCAGGACTTTTAAATGAATGTTTACATTGCTTTATACATTGAAAATTACATACACGCACGAGGTCCTTTCTCTCTCTCTCTCTCTCAGACATGATTTAAAAGACAAAGCCAATGTGTTTACATTTTAATTATAGGAGAGCAATTAATGAGAGAATAATATTTATTTAAAAATCAATTACATCCGATGATTAATGCGTTAATCGATGAGGATATGATTAATTTTTTTATGTTTAATTTTTTACTCTCGATTTTATTTCGCTTTTCTGTCTTATTCTCTCAAAGTATGTGTATACATACTCGTATATCAGAGATCAGCAACGAGTATTCAAAACGATGAGTAGATTCGAGTCATACTTATAATTTCAGATACTTATACGCATTCATACTTATTTTAATATCATACTCATACTACTCATATTCAAAGTTAGAAATACTCATCGTACTCATACTTAACAATACGCATGATGTTGTTGATTTCGACTCTCCATGATTCAACATATACACGAAGCACAAAATAAGTATGATTCGAGTACGAACACCACAATACTCGCTAGAAGGTTGTGTGTGTGATTTGCTTGCTGTCTTTGTCTTTTCTTTTTTCGTCTTTTGTAATAATGCAACAATAACTACTACTGTAAATTTTGTTGAATGATTCGAGTGACTCGAATCATTCGTAAGTATTATAAGTATTTTTCTAAATTTATGAATCTAAATGAGTAGGCGTATGAATCAAACAATGAATCGAATGTTGTGAGTTTGATGTCAACGTTGTACTCATACTCATTGCAACCTATACTTATAAATCAATGTTGTAGCGAGTACGAATGAATCAGAGTAGTTGAATTTCAATACTCTTTACTCACTCATACTCAAAATTTCATGAGTACTTATGAGTAGCGAAAATACGATTCATTGCTGATCTCTGGTATATATCTGCTTTCTTTTCAGATTTTAAGTTTTTATGGGGACAGTTATGTACTACATACATACATAATTGGCCACATTACAACCCTTCAGTTAGGATTACGACCTAGTTCCTCACTAGAGATGAGCGATATTTTCAAAACTGTGATTTAATCACGGTGATTGATAATTCACTGGTAACTACAGTGATTGAAATTGCCAAATAACAGTTATTAATAATGTCGTTCTTTCAAAATTGTTACATACTCAAATTTATTTCATTTTATTTTGAGCGAGGCAGAATTACTATTAGATGATGCTGATTATTATTTACTTTTGTCTTTTATACATGAACTTTCTGTGAAATTTAATTGTCAAGCTTCTTATAAAAAAAAAAAAAAATACTTTAAAAATAATAACATTGATGACACCACTTTGATTTTGATTAGTAGTCTTTTCGCAGTATGTATCATCTAGTTGTCTCTTTCTTACGACTTAATAAAATACGTTATTGTCATTATTGTATTATTGGAATACTGTGATCACAATCACTGTTTTAAAGAACAGTGATTAAAAAATCACGTTCACTGAGAACAACGTTCTTCAAAAATCACTGGATCGCTCATCTCTATTCCTCACACCACTTATGTTGAGTGGCGGGACCTACAGTTTTACAGTCGACTTCGAACGACAGATTTTTGAGTAACTTTTCATTGGTTTGCATCCAGGGTAATGTATTTTAAAATCTACCTTCGCACAGATTTTTTTTTTTGCTTTAAAAAAGCAATTTTATGACGTGTGATTTTTCTCAAAAGAATTAACCAAAGGGGCACTATGATATCAAATTTTAATTTTTTTTAAATATCCAGTATTTTATACACGCTTTATTATGCTTCTTTGCTCTCTTTTTCATTAACTAAAGTCATTTAAAATTATCTTTTGGTTGATAAATAAATCCGAAACTGTCAACACAATATCACGTTGATGTAGTTTTCTTTTTATACATTAAATTAAAATGTCACAATAACTCTTAAAAAAACAAATTTAAAAAAAAAAAATAAAAAAATTGCTGGCCATTGAAATTGTTATGCACTTAGAGAAATTATAGGATTTTCTTCTTTTTTTTTTTTTCTTTATAAATATAAAAAAGCAAACAAACTAAGCATCTTACAGACTTGGAGGTGATGTGTTTTAAGATACATAAATTCGAATTTTAAAATTCCAGACGCAAAACCATATATTTTAGCAGCGCCACATTTGACGTTAACAGAGTAATATTTTCTCTTAACAGAATAAAATTAACCAGCAATAGATCACTGTAATCTGTTTAACGGTGTCCATCTGAACAGGCCCACGTTTTTAGTAGCTAATTTTAATTTTTATTATATGTTAAGGAAGGTTCCAAGGCCTCTATAAATATAATCAGCAATATAGTCAGTGCTCTGTTAATAGCAAATTTTGCCCTGTTAAAGGCAAAAAGTGGCTGGCACTGCTAAAAGTGTGGGTTTGAGTCTTTGGCTTTTAAATTCGAATTTATCTTCACACATCTTTGTAGGTGAGAGTTATTGTGAGCGAACTAAAGGCCAATACATAATTCAGAGCAATTAAAATAGCTGAGAATATCTTGCAAACATCTGAAAAATCAGAAAGTCCCTATCCCTACACCGTCAGGGATTATAAGGCAGCATAACATGTAAAAGGTCTTACTTATTATAAGACAAAGTGAGAACAAAGCCTGCAACGAATGTATTATGAAAACAGTAATGCAGCATTGGTTTGGAAGTGCCTGGCAGTTCTGGGGAGCTCACAATTTTTAATTTTTATTGGATTCAACGATTATAAAAGGAAATCTATCTGGATATTCTCATACAAAAAGTAGTTCTTAGTGTGGAGAAATTGTGGATTATGGTTTGGGTCTCTGTATTTAAACCACAACTTGGTGTTTCAAGTCGCCGTAGTCTAGAGGCAGGTAGTGTGTTGGCTTATTGGACGAAAGGCCGTGGTTCAACCCCTGACTCAGACATCACGAACAAAAACGAAATATGAAATAAATACTAATTTCGAGGACATCCTCTCAGCAGCTTTTTGGAAAAAAAAAAATAATTGCCATGAAAAGTTTCTTATAAATCTGTCGTTAGGAGTCGTCATTAAACTGCAGGTGCCCGCCACTCATGGATAAAATTAAAACAAGCGGTGTGAGAAGCTACTTTGTAATCCTGACTTAGGGGTTGAAATGACCAATCAGGACAGGACAACAATCCACAGCACAGCGCCAAAATTTTAAAGAAGTGATTGACTTATAGTACCCTGTAACAAAGCCTTGAAAGATAAGTCGGAATGGGATGAATGGAATAAAATAACCACACAAATCACCTTAAAATTTGTGGATTCAATGCTTATAAAGAACAGAAGCCATAATGAAATGAAAAGGACGGCAAATAAAATAATAAAAAATGTGATGTTTACATTCATTTGATGCTCACTGTATACTCAATTTTTTTTTGCCTCTAGGCTAAATACTTATACTGTAACCAACCATAATTGAATAATAAAAATTGAAAAAGCTTTTCATTAAATGAACTTCCATTACTGCATTTTACATTACATTTCTGTTCATTATAATCATATTTTTTATTTATTTTTTCATAAGCAATAAAATATAATTAATATTAATTGAAATTTAAGTACTTTTCGTTTTATAAAAACGAAAAAAAAAAAAAAAAACGAAAAAAAAAAAAACAAAAGAAAAATTATTAACAGAGTCCGGCTTATTGTCTGGCAGATATTAAATGATCGAATAACCAGCATCATTACAATGAATTACAAAATAAAAAAAAATAAAAGGAAAATAAATAATGTGAATAGGAAAATTCATTTAAAATTTAAATTTTCATTAAAAAAAAGATTCCAATTACAGTAGGACCTTGATTATCCGTGATTCGATTATCCGGGATGGAAAAAGAAAATTTTTTGCATCGACTTAAATTTTTCTGAATCTTTTAACCGTGATTACCTCTATTATCCGTGATTATAAGCAAAATTTTTTTTCTATTATTTTGGAAAAACAAGCGAAAAAGGGGAATTCCCTCTTTAGTATACGAAATCCTTATATACTGTTCACTGTTTTCTGACAATATTATTTTTTTTTATATTTTTGAAACATTAATGTGTACAATATAGTTCCAAGTTATCGAAAAATTTGCCAAAAAAAAAAAAAAAAAAAAAAAAGTGCAGTTATCGAAATACTTGCTATAAAAAATCAAAGTTATCGAAAAAAATCTGATATCACAGCTGTATAAGCTAAACTTCTAGAAATTTCAATTTATCTTAAAATTTGCAACAAAAAAATTATGTTATCGAAATACTTACTATAAAAAATTAAAGTTATCGAAAAAAAGTCTGAAATCATAGCTGCATCAGCGAAATTTCTAGAAAAGTCAAATTCTCGAATAGTTTCCTGCAAACGAAAGTCTAAGTTATCGAAAAACTTGTTACAAAAATTCAAATTTATCGAAGCAATAAGTTTCATCATAGCTGCATCAGCTAGGTAGGTAGGTAGGTAGAAGTGGCTGTCCACTCGATGGAGTCATAAGCGGACATACTTAGGCCGCATACAGGGCCTATTGTGACACCACAGTTTCATCTTTTCCCCTATCCCAGGAACCACTCGGAGCTTCCGATGAAGCGACTCAGACTGCCAATATCCATGCATGACAGTTCATCTAGGTCTTCCATGTAGTAGGCACCCAGGTGTTGCATCAGCTAAACTTCTAGAAAATTCAAGTTATCGAATAATTTTTGATAGAAAATCAAAGCTATCGAAAAAAGCTGTATTAGCTAAACTTTTAGAAATTTTAAGTTATCGAAAAATTTGCTACAAAAAAAATTCAATTTGTCGAAAAACTTGCTATAGAAAATCAAAGTTATCGAAAGAAAACTGTATTAGCTAAACTTTATCTAATTTTATCGAAAAATTTGCTACAAAAAAATTCAAGTTATCGAAAAATTTGCTAAAGAGAATCGAAGTAATCGGAAAAAATAATTCAAGTTATCGAAAAACTTGCAATGGAGAATCGAAGTAATCGGAAAAAAGCTGACATCATAGTTAACATTCAAGTTATCGAAAATCGAAAAAACCTGGCATCATAGCTGCATCAGCTAAACTTCTAGAAAATTCAAGTTATCGAAAAACTTGCTATAGAAAATCAAAGTTATCGAAAGAAAACTGTATTAGCTAAACTTTATCTAATTTTATTGAAAAATTTGCTACAAAAAAATTCAAGTTATCGAAAAATTTGCTACAAAAAAATTTAATTTATCGAAAAACTTGCTATGGAGAATCGAAGTAATCGGAAAAAAGCTGACATCATAGTTAAAATTCAAGTTATCGAAAATCGAAAGTATCGCTAAAACTTCTAGAAAATTCAAGTTATCGAATAATTTTTGATAGAAAATCAAAGCTATCGAAAAAAGCTGTATTAGCTAAACTTTTAGAAATTGTAAGTTATCGAAAAATTTGCTACAAAAAAATTCAATTTATTGAAAAACTTGCTATGGAGAATCGAAGTTATAGAAAGAAAGCTGTATTAGCTAAACTTTATCTAATTTTATCGAAAAATTTGCTACAAAAAAATTCAAGTTATCGAAAAACATGCTATAGAGAATCGAAGTAATCGGAAAAAAGCTGACATCATAGTTAAAATTCAAGTTATCGAAAATCGAAAAAAACATGGCATCATAGCTGCCTCAGTTAAACTTCTAAAAAATTCAAGTTATCGAAAAACTTGCTATAGAAAATCGTAGTTATCGAAAAACAGTTTTTTACCCAAAGAACTCCCTCCAGCTTCTCTGCCTACTAATTCAGTATTGAATTTCGAAAAACAAATAAAGTCTAAAACAATACCCTTTAAAAGCCAATCCTCGTATAATTATATGATTTGTTTTAAAAATTTTTCTTTTAAAAACTCTGAATTTAATTTTTTTTTTTTTCAAAAATTCTACAACCCTCACTAATCAAACCCCACCCAGAGAAAGTAAACAATTTCTCTTCCAAAACTTTGTTTTTTCTTGCATACATTAAGGCTGAGATATAAAGTTTATTGGAAATTTTATATTCATTTTCCGTTTTTGTTTTATTAAAACGCCTTTGTTTGCACTGTCTTTGTATTTTTTTTTTATATTTTTTTTAAATTTTAACATCCTATCCTGAAATGGAAAATTTATATGCCACACACGTTTGTGTTACCCAACCAAAAAACGTCTGTCTGTTTGGCTGTATCTGCAAAGTCATTAGAAATGGCTGTCACACACACACACACACACACACATTTGAGTAAGTGTAGCAGTTTTTAGGGATTTTTTATGCATTTTTTATATTTCCTTTTTGTCATGATTGTGTTGTAATTTGATACTCTAGACATGATCTTTCCTGTCTGCTTGTTTTGATTTTCTTTGTTGTTTGCATTTTTTTTTACAGTTATTTTGTAGGGTAAGCAGGTGTATATCCTCCCGTTTTGAGCTACGAAATACACACTCTTATTGCCCTCATAAAGAAAAAAAAAAACAAACCAGACTTCCTTTTTGAAAAGTGTGTGTGTCTGATTTTTTTTTATAATAAAAAAGTGATAAAAAAAAAGAGAGACAGAGAGAGTAGTGCAAAGCAGAGCAAGAGAAAGTGAGTTTTGAATATCAACAATTGGAAATATGCTGGTATTTTATTAAAGCATGCCATTGTGTTAACAATTTTATTTGTAAAGGTGTTGCCATTTTTTATGGATTGAGAGGAGTTTGAAAGAGAGCAATAAAAAGGGTTTTATTTAGTATTCTTGTCTTTTATTTAATCTTTACAACAAAATAAAAATTTTTAAATGAAATCAGCAAAAAGAATGCAGACCTTTTTGTATTGAAAAGTAAAATTATAGAAATTTTTTTTTTCATTTTATTAAAAAAAAAAAAACAAAAAGGTATCGAAAAATTAAAATTTTCAATAGAAAATTTATGGATTCATAAATACATGATAAAAAAAAAAATACAAGTTATAGACAATTTTCTATACAAAACTAAAGTTATCGAAAATTGTAGTTATCGAAAAATTAAAAATTTTCTACAGAAAAATAAAGTTATTAAAAGATTTTAAATTGCCTATAGCAAACTGAAGTTATCGAAAGATTTTAAATTGGCTGTAGAAACTGAAGTAATCGAAAACATTGCATTTACACAGTTAAAAAAATTTAAATAATTTCGAAGAAAAATTTAAATTATCGCACACAATAAATAAATTCATCGAAAATTTTTCTACAAGTAATTAAATTTGTTTTCATAAAAAATTCAACATAACAAAAAACTTACTGTAGAAAGTTCATTAAAAATTCATTGAAATATTTTTTTCTAGTTATCGAAACATTTTACATATAAAATATAAGTTATCGAAATTTTTTTTTATAGATAATTAAATTTATCAGAATTTTTTTTATTAAAAGTTCAAATTATCAAAAAAAATTCGATAGAAGACTAAAATTATAGAAATTTTTCTATAAAAAATTGAAATTATCGATAAATTTTCTATGGAAAATTAAAGTCATATAAAAGCTTTATAAAAAATTGAAGTTATCGATTAATTTTCTGTAAACAAATCAGTGAAGGTAGGTAAAATTGAGTGTTTATCAAAGAAAGTTGGATGGACACACATAGAATCGATTGTGATACTGCAGTTTACCATTATCCACTAGTTCCGAATTCGCTCGAATGATCTGACTGCCAGTGCCTGACAGTTCTTCTAGATTATCCATATAGTAGGCACTAAAGTATTATTGTTTGCTCTCACATAGTGGCCTCGTATTCCCAATAGGTGAAGAACAATCTCCTTTACTTTCCCATCGATAATTCACTTCTGGCCAGTTCACACGATCTATAATTAACTGAAATAATACTGTGTTCTGGACATCATATCGTTTTGCTGCCTATTCGACGATACAAGACGTACCCATAATTCAATGCCCCGTAATAACCTCGACAACCATACCTCGATAACCATAGCCCGTTTCCTAAAACCACCCATCAGTTTTTTATGAGAGCATTGTAAGCAATAGAAAGCTTGCAGGTCCTTAGAGGGATTTCCAAAGTCGACAATTCATAGAAGAGTTCGTTAGGTTATTCACATCTTGCCAGTTCATAAATGGAATTTCACTGTATCCTGGAGATATCTGCGATAGCTGTTTCCAGTCTTTGATAGCCGGCTGTCAGAAGGTATGGTAATATCAAGCCTGGAGTAATTTGCATCTTTAAAAACTTTTGACGCAGCCTTTACTGCCGCCAGAAAGACGCTACGGACGTTATCGATTAATGTTTTATAGAAAACAAGAAAAAAAAAACTCCAAACAATGACTTATGAAAAGCAATTTAAGTAATTAATATTTTTCTCTCTCTTGCAATGATAATGGTTTTGTAATATTTTTTAGTTGTTTTTTATATTTTCTCCTTTACAATTTTAACACATTTAATGAATTTACAATCAATTTTTAATTATCCATGGCGTTAAAAGATG
This sequence comes from Sarcophaga caerulescens, assembly GCA_927399465.1. Classification (NCBI taxonomy): domain Eukaryota; kingdom Metazoa; phylum Arthropoda; class Insecta; order Diptera; family Sarcophagidae; genus Sarcophaga; species Sarcophaga caerulescens. Next base: position 111,492,773 of record OV656873.1, on the reverse strand, counting down.
ACCACCACAATAAACGTTTTATTTATTGTTAATGCAAGAAAAAGAGAAAATAAAAAATTATTTCAAGTAATAAGAGCAGTCTTCTGTAGTCCACATTAATTACACATACATACATATATACACGCTCTTTGTTTTTTTTTTTTCTTATAAAAGAGCTGAACTAGAGTATAGGAAAAATAGGATAACAGTTTGAAAAGCTTTGTATAACTTTTAAGGAATGACTACACATTGTGTTTGTACAACAAAGTCCATTTGAAATTAAATGTTATTGTATTGGTGGTGGTGGCGGTGGTGTGTATTCAATTGCATAAATTAGCGTAGCATAGCAGTGTTTAAATGACAAACCATTTCTTGGACAAACAAAACACAGAGCCGAACTTATCAAGGGAACACACACACATATGTATGTACATATTGGCGGCAAAAGACACGAAACATACTCTGTATATTGAGCGAGCATATAAACCACAATTCTATGATCATGATAATGATGCTGCACATTCAATTGAATATGCTGCTGCACATGGATGAGTAAGAGTGTAACTTTGTCACAAAAATTCCACTTGTTTTTTGGAATACACAGAGAGAGAGAAAAAAAAAACAATAATAAAGCAAGCGCAGGGTTAATATGGTAAAGTACGAGAAAGAAAAAAAAAAGAACATGATGTTGTTAAATGAGTATAGTAATGATGCAGATGATGACGATGACGTTGTTGATGTTTGTTGTTGGTGTTATAAGCAGCAGTAATTTGTTGCAAAGAAAATTGAATGGCACTCGAAATTTTTAATCATTCATGCAAGTGTGTCTGTGTGTTGTGTGTGTGCGATTCATTTTTATTTTATTACTGTGTATTAGCGTACAAAGGCAGAAAGAGAGTGTGAGAGTTAAACATTATTACCATATGATACTTGGTTGGGTTGAATGGTTGGTTGGTTGGTTGGTTGGTTGGTCATGGTTAGTAGAGATGATGCTAAAGCCGAGTGTATGTGTTAGCGTTTGTGTGTTGTGTTCTGTTTTTTTGTTTCTTCCCTATAAGAACTCATTAAAATGTCATTTAATTAATAATTGAGTTGGAAAAAAACAAAACAAAACAAAAAAAACCTTTTTACCATTCATTAAATGCTAAAAAGTCTTTATAAAACTGGCGCTTAATTTTCAACTTTATTTTTTTCTTTCTCTTTCTCTCGTCCATTATTTATGTAGTTATGCGGTTGTTGGGCAAGTGTTGAAAACTATTTAAGTGGTGGAAAAAAGTTTTTTCTTTTTTGTGCTGTGTTTATACGGCTATGGCGTAGTAATCGATACGGTTTTTTTTTTTGTTTTATTTTCAAAGAGTTTTATAAATAAGCCAGCCACCAGAATGAAAACTGAGTAGCTGAAGTAAATGGAAATTGGCACCAATTAAGAGAAGTTAATTTAAAATGGTTTTCATTAATTGTAGAGGAAAAAATAATACAAAGTTTTCAATATTCAATAAGGAAAGAAAAAATAACACGGTGCGACAGTGAAAATACACCCGAGTCCATACATAGTCCACCGTTGTTCAGTTAGTTGAGTAGAACTCAAAAATACCTTTTTTATATTTCTCGAACCCTCCAAACTTGTTTTATTTGACAAAAACTGTTTTTTTTTTACTTTAAGCACAAATTTCTGGATTAATCAAACATTTCTGACCCGATTTCCAAAATTTAAATCTTGTTGGAAAGGGAAGAGATGGACCTTTAAAACGGTATATATATATCTATTATTCGACTTAATATGCTATTAGATTTGACGAGGTAAACTTGGAAAATTCGAATTTTTTTCATATTTTTCCAAGTTTATCCATTCGTAGGAGCAAATTTTAATAAAAAAAATATAGGATAAGTGATAATATTCTTAAAGTCTGTTCTCTTGTAAAGAGATTGAGTCATCATTTGATCAAATCGGACAAAAATTACCGTAGTTATAATTTAAATAGTATACCAGTCGTGTTATATTTTTTATATACATATGTCATCACATCAAATGAACTTTTAGTTGAAAAATTTTCAGATTTTTGATGGATCTTGATTGTTTATTACAAAATGTGTCAATTTCACGTTTGCACGACTTCTAGAAGTCGGCTAATATTTGTGTTTTTTGCAAATATTATTATTTCTCTTTGTGCAAACATTGGCCAACTTCTGGTGGTCGCTCAAACGTGAAATTGACACATTTTGTGATAAACACTCAAGATCACTAAAAGTTCATTTGATGAGATGACATATATAAAAAATATAACACGACTGTTATACTATTTATATAATAACTACAGTAATATTTGTCCGATTTGATCAAACGAAGTGCCAATCTCTTCACAAGATAATGCACTTTCAGAATGTCGTCACTTATTTCATATTTTTTAAGTAAAGTGTGCTACTATGAACGGACAAACTTAAAAAAATATGAAAAAAATTCGCATTTTCCAAGTTAACCTCATCAAAACTCATAGCATATTAAGTCAAATAACAGATAGACAGTATTGGCCAAAACTAAATCACCCCCTCAGTACATTTTTTTTAAATGATAATTTTTTTAAGAAAACAAAGCTCTTAAAATTTTATTTTTATTTTTTTTTATTTATTTATATCCTTATTATTGAAAAACACAAACTTAAGGAATTCAGAATTTAAAAAAAAAGTTAAAATTCAAATATAAGCGGACAAAACTAAAGCACCCCCCAATTAAGGTGCACAAAAAACTATTGAAATCAATATTTCGTTGCGAATCCTTTATTCTGAATGACACACGCACATCTTTTAGGCATAGGGGACATTAAATTATTAATTATTTCACGAGATATTGCTTTCCAGGCTATTTTTGCGGCTTCAAATAAATCTTCTTTGGTTTTGCAATTTTGTGGGTTGATTTTTAAGTTAATGATTGGATTGGAGAGCTGGTTTATCAAGGCATCAATTGAGTGCAAAATATTCAATCAACAGATCAATTATTTCTAGGCTAATTTAAAAGTTTTTACAGACTGGTCGCACATCTCCTACTCATTCTGGAGGAAGGTCATGTGAAATCTTGCGACATGAAGACTCCTTAATTAAAAGGACAATCCAAAATGATCCTACAGCATCTTCTAGTTACGTACGAAACCGCTTAGATTTAAAAATAACCGAAAGAAAGATTCCCAGAAGGGCGGTAGATGCCGGATTATTCAGTCGACGACCAGCAAAATACCTTTGATATCGCCAAACTTGAATTCGCCAAGGCCCATCTCAACTGGAGTGTCCAAAAATGGATGAATGTGCTGTTTTCTGACGAATCTAAGTTTAAATTAAAGGATTCAGATGGCATAAGTCATCCAGAGGCAGGCCAAACGGACAACGGTTCAATCCTAAATGTACTGAGGGGGGGTGCTTTAGTTTTGGCCAATACTGTACGTATACCGTTTTAAAGGTCCATCTCTCCCCTTTGCAACAAAATTTAAATTTTGGAAATCGGGTCAGAAATGTTTGATTAATCCAGAAATTTGTGCGTAAAGTCTAAAAAAACAGTTTTTCTCAAATAAAACAAGTTTGAAGGGTTCGAGAAATATAAAAAAAATATTTTTGAGATCTACTCAACAAAACTCACAACCTACACTATGTCATTAGCCGGGTGTATAAATTTTTTTTTATTTTGTCGCATAGTGTAATTTTTCTACATTGAAATCTTAGGTTGTTTGTTCGCTCTCTCTCTCTCCAACAAAGAGAAAAGAAGAGAGCACATTTCAACACCTCTAAGCAGCGTCGCCAGATTTTTTTTTTTTTAAACTTTATTTCTGGGAAAAAAAACTTTTTTACAAAAAAAAAAAAAAAAAACTTGTTTTCTACAAAAGTACCAAAATTTTTAAAGGAAATTCCTGAGCCCGGTACCCTCTGTTGGTGTTTTTTTGCGTTTTTTGTCCGGGACTAATAAAATACACAATATTTTATTTAAAAATGTAAATATTTCCTGTTTTAATACTGAATTTATTGAAAAAAAATTTTAAATTTAATTTTGTCGAAAAAACTTGTTTTGTTAGAAAACAAATTTAATGAAAACTTTTTCGCATCTCCAAAAACTTAAAAAAAAATGAAAAAACTTGACAAATGGTAACGCTGCCTCTAAGGAACATCGTAGCAGAGATGAGACTTTTTTATTAGTATTTCATTTTGTTTTTATAAAATATTAAAAAAACATTTGATTACATTTATTAAGTTGATGAAATGTAAACAAATTCTTTGTCGCCTGTATACTCTTACACACACACACACACACACATACACATGCACATTCATTTTCTTTGTTTAATTATTTTGCACTTAATGTTAATGGAATAGACCCAACAACCAACCAAGTATTCTGTTTGTTTTTTCAATTTATTTTACATTTTTAGTCTTGGTTTTTCCCCCCTTATTTTTTTTTTCTTCTATTCTGTATATTTTAATAAAAAAAAAAAAAAAGCACAGTGTATGATGCAGCAGCCTTCATTAGAGTTCATTTATTGTAGAGCTTATGTACATACTGTGAGCGTCAAAAGAAAGTGTACAATTCAGAAAAATATACATTAATAAATTACCGTTAATTTTTTTCAAATTATTTTATTGTCAGTTTTTATAATTGAAACAAGAAGAAAAGAATTAGAAAATTCAGGAGATATTGTAAAATTTTTTCGGGCACTCTCCTTAAGTGGAAAACTTGAGTTAAGATTGTTAGAATTTTATCCATAGTGTACACTTTCTTTTGACGCTCACTATGTACATATGTACGTACCATAAAAAAAAAAAAATTAAAAAAAATAATAAAATTTAATAATATTTTATGTCATATGAAACAGGGACTAATTGAAGACAATTACTTTACAAACTTGCCTAAGATGACAAAAAAAAAAAAAAAAAAAATTTTAAAAACAGAAATAAAATCAAGCAATAGAGAAAATAAGAGTAAGAAATAAATGTGAAATGAAATTAAAAAAGAAAAATAAAAATTGATTTTTATTACATTACAAGCATACATACATACATACGTGGAAAGGACTTTAATTTTATTAATGGAACATCATATTATTCAGATTCTTCTTTTTTACTTTTTAATAAGATTTTCTCATAATTGGCGAAAAAAAAAATATATTTTAATATACAGTGGGACCTCGATTTTCCGTGATGGTCGGGACCGGAAGCATTCTGTATAATCGATTTTCCCGGTTAATTGAGTACCAATTTTGGCTAGCTTTTTAATAGATATTTTTATTAGTTAATAAATGAATATGTACATATTTATATAAAAACTAAATAATTCAATGATTTTATACGCATTAATGTTTCAAAAATATAAAAAAAAATAATATTGTCAGAAAACAATGAACAGTATATAAGGATTTCGTATACTAAAGAGGGAATTCGCCTTTTTCGCTTGTTTGTCTAAAATAATAGAAAAAAATTTTTGCGTATAACCACGGATAATAGAGGTAATCACGGTTAAACGGTGCAGAAAACTTTAAGTCGATCCAAAATAAAATTAAGTCGATGCAAAAAATTTTATTTTTCCATCCCAGATAATTGATGTTGCCGGATAATCGAATCACGAATAATCAAGGTCCTACTGTACATATGTAAATACATATTGTATTATACATCTTATTTTATAAACTTTAAAACCTCCATATTTATTTATAAATTCGATAACTTAAATTTTCAATAGAAAATTTGTCGATAACTTGAATTTTAGATATGAAATTTGTCTGCACCTTTAATTTTGGATATAAAATTTGTCGATAATTTCAATTTGCTGTACAAAACCTGTCAATAACTGCAATTTATAAATTTTTTTTTCAATAATTTGAATTTTCTATAGAAAATTTGTCGATAACTTCAATTTTCAATAGAAAATTTGTCGATAACTTCAATTTTCAATAGAAAATTTGTTGATAACTTGAATTTTAGATATGAAATTTGTCTGCACCTTTAATTTTGGATATAAAATTTGTCGATAATTTCAATTTGCTGTACAAAACCTGTCAATAACTGCAATTTATAAAATTTTTTTTTAATAATTTGAATTTTCTATAGAAAATTTGTCGATAACTTCAATTTTCAATAGAAAATTTGTTGATAACTTGAATTTTAGATATGAAATTTGTCTGCACCTTTAATTTTGGATATAAAATTTGTCGATAATTTCAATTTGCTGTACAAAACCTGTCAATAACTGCAATTTAAAAAATTTTTTTTTAATAATTTGAATTTTCTATAGAAAATTTGTCGATAACTTCAATTTTCAATAGAAAATTTGTTGATAACTTGAATTTTGGATATGAAATTTGTCTACACCTTTAATTTTGGATATAAAATTTGTCGATAATTTCAATTTGCTGTACAAAATCTGTCAATAACTTCAATTTGTAAAATTTTTTTCAATAACTTGAATTTTCTATAGAAAATTTGTCGATAACTTCAATTGTCTATAGAAAATTTAGCGATAACTTCAATTTATAAAAATTTTTCGTTAACTTGAATTTATAAAAATTTTTCGATAACTTGAATTTATTATATGTATTTTCTATAGAAAATTTGTCGATAACTTGAATTTGCTGTACAAAATCTGTCAATAACTTCAATTTGTAAAATTTTTTTCAATAACTTGAATTTTCTATAGAAAATTTGTCGATAACTTCAATTGTCTATAGAAAATTTAGAGATAACTTCAATTGTCTATAGAAAATTTAGCGATAATTTCAATTTATAAAAATTTTTCGATAACTTGAATTTTCTGCAGAAAATTTGTCCAGAACTTCAAATTTCTATACAAAATTGATCAAAAATTTAAATTTTCTACACAAAATTTGTCGATAACTTCAATTTTCTATATAAAATTTTTCGATAACTTCAATTAACTTGAATTTTCTATAGAAAATTCTTAACATCTACCGCCGCAAGATTGATCCTCACAAAGCTAATAATATGAGAAAAAAATCGATAATTAATACCAACTTGTAAATATTAATTAATAACCTCTAAATTATAAGAACTTAAATAAATTATAAGAAATTTATTGATACCCTTAATTTTTTATAATCATTTTCGATAACTTAGATTGTTTACTTGTATTTTCCATAGAAAACATTTCGATAACTTCAAATTTCTATAGAAATTGTTTTCGATAACTACAACTTTTTATAAACATTTTCGATAATTTGTATTTTCCATAGAAAACTTTTCGATAATTTGAATTTTCTATAGAAAAATACGTAGATAACTTATATTTCCTGCCAGTAACTTGAATTTAACTTTTATTTTAATAAACAATTTCGATTATTTAAATCTTTATGGAAAATTTTACTATTAATTTGAATTTTCTATAGAATTTAGAACAGAGAATTTTTCGATAACTTGATTTTCTATGGACAATTTTCGATAACTTAATTTTCTATTGAACTACTCGTATTACCGATAAATTAAATTTGGTATGAAAATTTCTTCGACAAATTAAATTTAATTAGCTTATCGATTCCGTGAAGATGAGAATGAATTATCGGATTACATCTTGGAGACTGTGAGGCTAATGCATTAATATCAGATGCTGGCCAAGAACATGGCATTGTTCATGCCCCGAACAGCATCCTGAAGTTTGTCAGAGCAATAAGGTGTTGCCAGATCGCTAATTTTTCGACTTAATTTTTTGAGCATTTTTTTTTTTATAACAAAAAAAAATTTTTTTTAACACTGTCATAACACTGAATACAATTTTTTTTATATTACTAACCATGTAGCTTTAATAATGTAATGTTTCCTTAATGTTACTCCACAAAACAATGAAAAAATTAACTTCAAAATTGGATAACGATACCAGGTGACTTTTTTTAAATTTCATCTGGTAGCCCTATAAATAAACAAAAGTCATCTGCTTTACAGGGCATTATCAGCACTCTCGATTTATACAGGGCATAAAATGCACTGGCAAGTGCAAATTATTTAGAATAAAACATACCACCCTTTCAGAGGGCAAAACATTTTTAAGAAACAAACACAAAATTGCATTTTTTTAAAATAAAATGCACATTTTTTGGGTAGAAAAGAAAACACCATAAGAGTCAAGCACACTAAACTACCAGATTAACTACCGGGTCCCCCTTAAATTTTTAATTATTGTACTGTTTTTTTCTTATAGCGATTATAGTAGCGATCGATAGACTTTTTTAATAATAAAAATAATTTTAAAAAAAATTTTTTTTTCTTTTTGTTTAAAATAATATTTTTTTTATTTGAAATAGACTGTGAAAGTATTTTGTTTGTTTGTTAAAATAACCACACATTTTTTTATGTTATTATTTTAAAAATAATTCTATTGTTTAATTATTTTAATCAGATTTATAATATGAAAATGAAATTTAAATTATTTGTTCTTTTGTTTGTTTTTTTGTTTATTGTTAAAAACAATTATTTTTTTTTATTATTATGCAATATAACTGGGATTTATTAATTAAAGTTTAAAAGGATTTTCATGTTTGGTTTGCAATTTTTTTATGCTTGTTGTGTTGTGTGTTTTTTGTTGTAGAGAGATAACAGTAATTAAGTTTTTCAAATATGGCAACTTATTTACATTTTTATTTTTTTATTTGTATTTATTTTTTATTTTTAATTCTTTCATTAAAAAGGATTAAATTCGATTAATACTCCACACAACTAAAACATGCCGATAATTCAATTATTTTTGTTTAATTATTTTTATTTATTTGTTCGTTTTTGATTTTTTAATACGAAGGAAATTCTCTATTAATGAAACAGTGTTGCATTAAACAGGAGTTTTTTTTTTTTTTTTGTAATTGTCATGCACAAATCAATTTTTTTTTTTTTTTGAAGGATTATTAGCATAAGTTTTGTATTAAAAAGGAAAATTACACTATGCGACAAAATAAAAAAAAATTAAATACACCCGGCTAATGACATAGTGTAGGTTGTGAGCTTTGTTGAGTAGATCTCAGAAATATTTTTTTTTTATATTTCTCGAACCTTCCAAACTTTTTTTATTTGACAAAAACTGCTTTTTTAGACTTTACGCATAAATATCTGAATTACTCAAACATTTCTGACCCGATTTTCAAAATTTAAATCTTGTTGGAAAGGGGAGAGATGGACCTTTAGGTGTACATACATATATCTATTATTCGACTTAATATGCTATGAGATTTGATCAGGTAAACTTGGAAAATGCGAATTTTTTTCATATTTTTTCATGATTGTCCATTCATAGTAGCAAACTTTAATAAAAAAATATAAGATAAATGACAATATTCTTAAAGTCTGTTCTCTTCTGAAGAGATTGAGTCATCATTTGATCAAATCGGACAAAAATTATCGTAGTTATTATTTAAAGAGTCTAACAGTCGAGTGATATTTTTTATATATGTCATCTCATCAAATGAACTTTTAGTTCAAAAATTTTCAGAATTTTTGATGGATCTTGATTGTTTATCACAAAATGTGTCAATTTCACGTTTGCACGACTTCCAGAAGTCGTCTTATATTTTTGTTTTTTGCAAATATTATTATTTCTCTTTGCGCAAACATTGGCCAACTTCTGGTGGCTGCTCAATCGTGAAATTGACACGTTTTGTGATAAACTATCAAGATCCATCAAAACTTTTAAAAATTTTTGAACTAAAAGTTCATTTGATGAGATGACATACATAAAAAATATAACACGACTGTTATACTATTTATATAATAACTACAGTAAATTTTGTCCTATTTTATCAAACTAAATGCCAATCTCTTCACAAGATGATGCACTTTCAGAATGTCAACACTTATTTCATATTTTTTAAGTAAAGTTTGCTACTATGAACAGACAAACTTGAAAAAATATGAAAAAAATTAGCATTTTCCAAGTTTACCTCATCAAAACTCATAGCATATTAAGTCAAATAATTGATATATGTATACCGTTTTAAGGGTCCATCTCTCCCCTTTCCAACAAGATTTAAATTTTGAAAATCGGGTCAGAAATGTTTGAGTAATTCAGAAATTTATGCATAAAGTCTAAAAAAAAAACAGTTTTTCTCAAATAAAAAAAGTTTGGAGGGTTCGAGAAATATAAAAAAGGTATTTTTGAGTTCTACTCAACTAACTGAACAACTATGTAGTTGCTCGGGTGTATTTTCACTATTGCACCGTGTAATTAATAAAAATAATTAAAATTTAAAGAAATTTTATAAAAATTTTGCAATTACCAACACTTTTTTAAGTAATTTTTTTAAGCTTAAAAATGCTGGATTCCAAAGGGATTTGTACTTTTACAAAGTATTTACAAAGTTCCCAATCATTTAGTGGAAAGTATTACGTTTTTAGATCACCGTTTATAGGAGGTTAGTTATTGGTTTCATCGCAAGGCACTGCGAGATTAGATCGCTAACAAGGATATGGAACAGGTCCTAGCCTATTGCAGGGTATATTGCGAGGAGTTTGAAACTATCGAACAACATCTCCTCTGCAACTGTTTAGCTCTTAGTACCCTATTAGGGGCTTCTTCGAAGGTTTGGACCCTTTGTCGAAAGCCGAAATTAGGGCTCTCCATTAACTCTTAAATAGATTGAGTTGGTTGAGAAGTGCTAGGACATCAAGGCCAACGACAAGTGCACGTCCTCAAACCTAACCTAACCTAGATCACCGTTCTAGGTGAAAGGTTTAATAAAATTTAATATTTTTTTAAGTACGCTTTGTTCTGAATATAAAATGTTACACACAGAAAGTTCCAATTCATAAGAACCTCAAGCAAGATTTTTCTTTATGAAATCTGCCATATTTTACACGTTTGACAATGCCAATAACATCAGGCAAGTCCCTAACAGGGAAATCCAATTTTAGGGAGTTCATATCGACCATGTTGTGGAAGGTACATCTGTCAAATTAGTTATCACGTATTCAATGTGTTTTGCATAGATCACCAGTAAAGAGCATCAACAACGACGTATGTGGGCTCAATAGGTTTTGGAGCAACAGTTTACAATTCATCTTCAGCGATGAGGAGCATTTCTACTTGAATATAGGTACCATCAAAATGGTTGAATTTAAGACGTTAACTATCGGCATGAAATCCAAAAGCGTTTAACGTTTACGAAAGTCACTGTTTGGAATTTTGGACAGGGCTGAGGATCATAGGTAAGCCAGAACTGGACGATATGAGCTTTCAACAGGACAGCTCTACATGCCACTTAGCTCACGTCACATTGGATATTCTACACAAGCGATTTCAGGGCATGATCATTTCACATGGAAATGATGTGAACCAGCCTTAGGACACCAAGGACATATGGTTTGAAAGGGTGATGCTACGTGACACACAGCTCACGCCACATTAAATATTCTGCACAAGAGATTTGAGGGCTAGATCACCGCACTTTACGAGGAAGGGGGGGGGGGAGGGAATTGATGATGCAGAGCACACTGTTTTTGAATGTACTGACGTTAATAATTGGAACGATCACGGCCGCTAACATTTTTGGAGTTATGGTTGCGAGTAGGGAAAATTGGGCCTCAGTGGCGAATTACGTGGAGCGCATTCTACGACTGAAGAAGAGAGATCTTGAGGCTGCAGAACATGTAGGCACGCCGGCATAGATGACACGTTTGGAATTTCGTTTGACACTGGCACACGTGTCAAACGAAATTCCAAACAGGGACCTGGACGAAAAGAATAGTAGAGACTGTCTCCTCAACTATCGATACGCAATCCGGACGCTGATATGAGCACGCAGCGGCCAAAGGGACAAAAGGACTCCACTCCGAAGTAATACCACCGTAGTTCCGGAGTGGGTGAGGGCCCCACATATGGAGGATGTGACGACTTCCTCTATGGTGCGGTTAGGTACATTTACACCTCCTCGGCGTAAAAAAACAAAAAACAAAAGCCTAATAATAATCTCAAAATCATTCTTAAGTCCCATGTTTCGCTTAAGAACATTTGGTACGTCGAAAGATGTTTTACAATGCGTTCGTTTGGTTAGGAACTCCATGTAAAACTTAACCTAACCTCAATATTACCTTTAAAATTCAACCTAACCTCAACACTAACAATGCGATTATTGTTGTCATGCCTTTATTTGGCTTAATTTTTTATTCATTAAACTGTACTTTTTGTGCTCTTTCAAAAAAATAACGTCTTTTTTCGTTAATACCTGCCTGCCACGCGCTCTTATAACAAAAACAATGTCAAACGCATAACATTTTCAAATTTAAATACTCAAGTGTTCCTTCAGCGTTTTTTGTTGCATTCTTATATATTTAGAGCCCCTATTATGCACCCACACACAAACACAGATTGTCTTGTATAGCGTTGTTTAATCGACTGCCTTTTTTTCTTGTAAATTGTTGTGAGAGACAGTAACAAATTAAATACATGTGCCCTTTCGCCTACAGTTACTTTCCATCAAATGAGCTTTAATGTCTTACCCAGTTATGTAGGTGTGTGTGTGTGTGTTCTTGTTTTTCTGCATATTTATGCTTACTTTGCTCATTTATTGTTGTCTTAAGATTTCTTTTTTCTCGTTGTTGTTGTTGCCATTTTTTGTCTCCGGTTTATTGTTTTTCTGCTTAAAAGCTCTTGTTGTTCTGTGCACTAAAACAAAAAAAAAAAGGAGAAGAGAACAAAATACGAGCAACAAAATGATGGCAGTTTTTTTCGGGTTGTTTGTGAGAACAGGAATTTATTTTATTTACTCAACCATTTAACGGGAACAAAACAATACAACAGAGCAAGCAACAACAATTTGGGTATACGAAACCAAAAACATCGTGTGTGGCCGTTGTTGTTTTTTTGGTTGGAGTTTTTGGAAGAACCAAGTACTTTAACAATACAACAATAGGGGGAACAACAACAAAAAAATTTTGACATATAACTGGCAAAAACAGAATGAGAACAACGTGAAATCAAAAGTAAATACATAATACAGTCGCGCAGAGAGAAAAAAAAAAACACAGACATCGTTATAAAAACCCACTTAAAAAAATTAAAGAAGAAGAAGCAGAAGGACAGTTGATTTGTTTGACAAATAAAATGCAGATGTTCTGCAAAACCTTTATTTGCACAATATTTGTTTAAAAAATAAACAAAAAATTTGTAGAAAAAAAAAAATAAATTATTTGCTTCGTTATAAGCAGCAGCAAAGGTTTTTGAAAAGTTTCGAAGACGAAAAAAGTTGCCAAATGCCAATAATTACGACAAATTAAAAGGAATTTCGAAACAAGGAAAAAAAAAATACAAAAAGTATTTTTTCGGGGATTTCTTCTCAGTTTCTCAAAAAATCTGTCGTTCGGAGTCGACTTTAAACTGTAGGTCCCGCCACTTATGTATAAAATTAACACACACAACATAAGTGGTGTGAGAAACTGCGGGCTTCTTGGGGACGATTGCCTGTAGACTGTCTAATGGTGAAGGTATAGCACTGGCCATTTTATAGTCACCTAGCAGCAACACGTTTCCTTGCAGTTCGCATCTTCCCCCTTTCCACCTTTCCTAAAAAAAAACCCGCACAATGCACTGCATGAGTAGGGGCCATCCCCTGAGGGGGAAAAAATGGTTAGAAAATGAGAAGGAGAGAACGAGTTTTAATTCAAGATAAGTAGTCATATTTACCTAACCATCAACAGAAGATGTCTTTATAGAAATTTGCCTAAATAAGCAACAACAGCATGGCGCACTGCATTTGATGATGCTTATGTGTTTATAGCATAACTCTCACTATAATACACATACTTAATCATGATCATTACAATCCTTGAGCCTGGATTACGATCTAACTTTTCACCACACCACTTATGTATGTATTGTTACGAAAATGGAAATGGTGTTCTTAAAATGATAAACAAAAGCTCCAAAAACAAAAATAATGGACTTGTTTACATGAGCAACGAATAAACAAAAAATATAGCAACAACATCAGTATAAAAAAAGGGGGATAAAGAAGTAAACAAGCAACAACAACTCTGCAAGGACGAACGTAAACAAAATACACAAATAACTGCAAGCAACTTGTTTACATTTTACATCAGACTGCTTACCCTGCGACATAAAAGTCAAGACAGAGCAGCCAAAGGCGATTCAGTAAGAATTCAGTCAGTCTTGTGTGAAGACACGTTGCCTGTGAAGAGAATAATTGTGGTTTGAAGATCTCCGTATTAAAGATCTAACGAACAATTGTTATTGTGTACGCGAAAGATTGTGAAAGAAGAATAACAATTAAAGTAAATTGTTATTGTTTAAGTCAAATCGTGAAAGGTGGCACACGGAATTGTGTGAATAATAAAGAATTGATTTAAACCTAAACACAAATTTATTTTTATTTTATTTACAATCTACGAACTCATATTTTTAATGTTTTTAAAAGTGTAAAAAACGTAACAGTATGTTGTGCGTGTTAATTTTATACATGAGTGGCGCGGGGGACCTACAGTTTAAAAGTCGATTCCGAACGATAGATTTTTTTTAAGAACATTTTCATGGCAATTTTATTTCACACTCACGGTTTTTGCCAGAAAATTGCTAAGTGGAAGTCGCCGAGGAAATAGTTTTTCGGCATTTCATTTTCTTAGAGATGTCTGAGCTGGTGGTTGGGAACCGTCAACATATTACAGTAGAAGTCCATTAGTCCGGCATCCGGCATCGCTGCGGAAAATTACAAAAATTTTGGTTATCTCCAAAAGCCGACTGTGACGTGACTGATTTTCAAAAAAAAGTTTACAGTAAAAGATGCCGTCTATGCTATTGCACTAGGGTTGCCAGCCTGGCTGGACTTGGCTGGATTGTCCAGCTTTTTTGATGCTTGTCCAGTTTCAAGCTAAAATTTAATTTTTCCAACTAAATAGAAATTTTTTAGTACACTGCAATAACTTGGGCAATAATTTTCATGTTATCTTAGTCAAATCATGTTAGCCAACACTGATTGTACATTTGTTATACAACTAAGTTATGATTTCCCTCTTCTATCATCACTGACATAAAAATTATTTACACAAAACCAAAATTAACATTTTTTCAGTATTTTTTTATGTCCAGCTTTTTAAAACCCAATGTCCAGCTTTTTGCGAATCGGATTCTGGCAACCCTATATTGCATTGTCTTGGAACCAGGTAAAAAATACAACACTCCAAAAATGCTGCGGAAAACTTTGGCCAACTGCAAACCCTACATCTGACCTAACTCTACAGACTGATGAGGAAGAAAACCATCAAGACGCTCTGACCAAAGTTTTGGATGTCGTTAGATGTGCTGACAATCCCTAGAAAAACCTGGCTGATGATGAGGTAGAGGAGTGGCTTCTAATCGACGAGAATGAGCCTGTTAAACAAGAACTAACCGATGAGGACATTATCAACATTGTTGTAAACCCTCAGCCTACTCAAAAGCTTGAAGAAAGTGACTCAGATGCCGAAACGAAAGAAAAGGAAAAAATCAGTTGGGACGAAGCTGTATTTGCATACTGTATTTGTAGTTTAATTATTAACCTAATTGTTCTTATAATTAACGCCCGATAGACCGGAATTTTCGGTAGTCCGGTCCCCAAAATGCCGGATTATCGGACTTCTACTGTACCTACTAGGCTACGGCGTCATTAACTCTCGCCATCTCGCTCTCTTCCGTTTAAAAGAAAACATTTTCAAGTGTTGCCATTGTGTTTTCACACTATTGGCAGTTTCTGGCATTTGTTTTAAAATCAATCAATCATTCAATCATAATTTCCACACATTTTAATGCAATATTTCATAAAAATTTTAAACAAAACTTCTTTAAATCCCCTTTTGAGTTGAAGAACTTTTTCTATTAGTTTCCACTAGAAATATTAACTCCTTGACATAAGCAAGCGTCTTTGGTAAGAGCTGTGGAAAACCTATCAATTGCTGCTGCTGTGCTGCAATTTAAAATCGTTTGAATTGAAGACTGTGAATGATAATTTATAATGCCAAACCACCACAATTGTTGTGAGAAGAGGAGGAGGAGGAGGAGAAAAGAGAATAAAAATTATTGCCAATGACTAGTTAAACTGACATGGTTTCAAAGTTGGTTGGAGCATCAAACACACGCAAGCATACAAACGTGCCAGCAAACCACCACCAACAAACAGCGGCGACATCGTTTAATGTGTGTAAAACACTTGTGTGTGTATGTGTGTGTGTGCGGCAAAATCATTAGAGAGTTTTCTACTCTTCGCTTTATGCTCTTTCGCCATCGCCTTCGCGTTTTATTCTTCTAACAAACACAGTGTATGTGTAAGAAAGAGAGAGAGAGAGAGTGTGGTAGAGAAAGAAAAAGTTTATTTTCCAGCATTGATACCCGATATCATAGAACACAACAGAAATTCAATGATGCTGCTTAGTACAGCAGTGCAGTGCAGTGTAAGTGCAAGTGCAAGTGTGTGTGTGTGTCTGAGTAGAGTAGTCTGCTGTTGATACTGTCACTTAAGGACTCTAGTGCTTATTGCATTACTTACTCAATGAAATTGATGCTGCTGCTGCTGTTGGCTGGCTGATGCTTTTCGTTAAGTTTTGTTTGGCATCAAAAAGTTTGAAATATTTTTATTTTAAATGTTGTTGTTGTTGTTAAGAATTATAATCAATATTGACAGTTAAATGGCCCATTATTGAATGGCAAAGAAAATATTTTAAATAATAAATGAATTTAATTAATGGCAAGAAATTAAATTAAAATTGAAAAATTTGGTGTGAATTATTCAAATAAAAAATGGTTATGCATTCAGTTGTTTTTTTTTTTAAATTCACGCTAGTTCGCGTTTTGTAGTAGTTGTAGTTTGTAGTTTTGTAAATAAAACAATAAAATTTTATAACTTTTTTTTTTTTAATTAGGTAAACAAATAAGGTCTCTGTGCCAATTTGTGAACACTTAATTTTTAAGGCTGTATAAAAAAACTGTTTACTCTAGTTTATTTATTTTTGCATTATTGAATAGTGGAAAGTGCTCTGAATAAATATTAAATGAAGCAATTTAACTACATTTATTAATATTGTTGTAATAATCTATTAAATTTCATTAAAAATACACATGTAGAGGTAGGTCAATGGTAACCAAAGTTATACTTTCTACCTAAAGCTTATAGTCGTTATTTGTATTATAATATAAAATTCAATTAACAGTGAATCATTGAAAAGCATTTTTAGTTTCATACAACAAATGTATAAGATCTTAGAAAACATATAATAATGCTGTTCCAATTTGGGTACAATGGCCACAAGTATATAGTATTTGCATAACAGTAACATAACAGTTTTTGCACAATGGCGACCAATTACGATTCTTATGAACCAGTAGGAAAAGTTAAAAGATGGTCTTCTGAAAAAAAAAACACAAAAAGTTGATATGCAAATACCTCACTTGTTCCAAACTTACAACAAAAGCATGGGCTGAGTTGATGAAATGGAACAAACTATGTATATCTTTATATGGCTATATCAAATGCGTGGCGCCAACATGAATTTTGTAAAGAAAATGCTATGGATCAATTACAATTTTGTCGATCAATAGCTAGGTTTTATCTAAAACTGTCGTCCAAAAGACATTCTGCTCGGCCTTCGTCAACAAATATTGAGGGTCTACATCTAGACGGCGCAGATCATGTTCCAGAAAAGCTTCCTAAGCGTGTGCGTTGTGTCTTCTGCCACAACAGAAGCCGCTGGAGTTGCAAAAAATGCAAAAAACACTCTCCGTTGAAAGAAATTGTTTTGCAAAATATCACTCATAAGTGGCCATTGTACCATTTTGGGTACACCCCTCTAATGTCCTGAATTTTTTATTTTTTTTTTACATTTCTGTTTTTGCATTGTTAAAAATAAATATACATTGAAATTTTAAAAATTTAACTTGTAGTTTTTGTTTGGCTGTAAATGGGTTAAAATAGTCCAAAGTTAATTTTTAGGAGGGTACATCCAGCACTTTTTTTTTTGGTGAGTCGCTCTAATATACATATTATTGGGTTAATAAGTAGACTTGAAAATATTGCTAACAATTTTCCTCTGCGTTAACATATGCCTCTCACAAATACACTCACATTTTTATCATGTTCTCTTTCAGCCGACGTCTGCTCGTAACCATACATACATAATTGGTCACTACAACCCTTCAGTCAGGATTATTGACCTAGTTTCTCACACCACTTATGTTGTGTGTGTTAATTTTATACATAAGTGGCGGGACCTACAGTTTAAAGTCGACTCCGAACGACAGATTTTTTGAGAAACTTTTCATAGCAGGTTTATTTACTCTCAGAGTTTTTGCCACAAATCTGATGAGAGGAAATCGTCGAAGAAATACTTTTTGTATTTTGTTTTGATGTCTGGCCTGGGGCTCGAACCCTGGCTTTACGTTTAATAAGCCAACACACTTCCTACTAGACTACGGCGATCGTAACCAACCCAATGAAATATTTTAATAGAAAGCTTTGCTTGGCTTTAAAATATTTACAGTTATTTCTTTCTTGTGCTCCCGCTCTCTCGTTCTTCACTGTCTCTCAAAATGTCTTAATTTTATAAAAGACTATGAGAAAAATAAAAAGGAAACCATTGCGATGAAAACACTATTAAAAGACAAAAATTATTGGAAATGATTTGACACCGATTTGAAGACCCTCGAAATAATTTTTTTTTCTACTATTTTCACCAGCCATCAGTAGAATTTTTCTACTTTTTTTTCTTCTTCTTATATTTTCCCGTTATAAGTCATTGAAAAATAGATGCTTAATGATTGAAATAAAGAGAGAGAGAGAGAAAAAAAAAAACAACAACAAAGTTATTCTGTAAGTACTGCTATATAAAGTCATCAAACTTTAGGAAGGAGAGCAAGCGGGCGTTAAAGAAAAGTGAGAAAAGAAATAAAATCTTAAATAAAAATGTAATTTTTTTTCTATTCTTTTTAAATAACATTTTCATTGATGATTGCCAAAGATGTTTTGGCAAAAATTGTGCATAATGGCATAAGAAAAAAGAAGAAGAAAATCATGGGAAAAAATATCAGCAATAGCAGCAGCAGCAGCAGTTCGTTAAAAGACAGAAAGAGAGAGAGAGAGAGACATCATTTGATGATGGCTTTACTTATCATTCATAATGTCGGTCATCATCATTGCAACAATCAGCAATCAATGCATACATTGACCCAGTAACACTGTGACACGAAAACTATAAAAAATGAAAAGACAATGACAACAACAACAATGACTAAAATTTTTGTTGTTGTGTTGTTTTCAAAAGAGAATTTCTATTTTCAATTAATAATCAATAATCAGTACAACAATAGAGGATATTAAAGAGAAATATGCTCGTATAAAAGTGAGTGAGTGAGAGAGAGAGAGAGAGCGAGAGAGACAAAAAACATTTTCATGTTGAATATTCAATAAATTCTAGTGAAAATGAAATTTTTTATTTAAAAAAGGATTTTTTTTTTAGACCATTTGTTAGCAATTAAAAGGGAAAATAGCATATTAAGCTGCTTAATTTCGTTTAAAGTTTTTAGGAAAATTCGTGGAAAAGTAGTTTTGAAACGATGAACAGAATAGGGGCTTAAAGCGGTTTTTTTTTATTATTATTAACGTTTTACGTATGTATTTTCTCGTAATTGAATATACAATAAATTCTAGTGAAAATAAAATATTTGTTTAAAAAAGTTTCTTTTTTTGGACTATTTGTTAGCAATTAAAAGGGAAAATTGCATATTGAGCTGCTTAATTTCGTTTAAAATTTTTAGAAAAATTTGTGGTAAATGAAATTTTGAAACGGTGAACAGAATAGGAGCTTAAAGCGTTTTTTTATTAATTATTTTATTTTTTTATTACATATTTTCTCGTAATTGAAAGTTTCTTTTTTTGGGCTACAGCAATTTGACAGCAATTAAAAGGGAAAAAAACTGCTTATTTCGTTTAAAATTTAAAAAAAAAATTGTGGTAAAAGAAATTTTGAAACGCTGAACACAACTGGTGCTTAAAGCGTTTTTTAAATCGTTTTACGTTTTTGCTTAAAATTTGAAGGATGTTTTTAAGTTCATTTTTTTAAATAGATATTAAAAAATAAGAATACATACATACAAGTATCTTCTTCTTAATGGTAATCACCAACTTAATAAATTTCTTTTAAGAGTTCGTGTACATACCTGCAAATAAAAAAGAAAAAAAAATTATTATTAATCTTAAAATAATAAAAATATTCGATATAAATAAAAATGATAATTAAGAAATTGTATCGACTGTTTTCTTTTCTACCAAAAAATGTGCATTTTATTTAAAAAAATGCAATTTTGTGTTTGTTTCTTAAAAATGTTTCGCCCTCTAAAAGGGTGGTATGTTTTATTCTAAATAATTGGCACTTGCCAATGGTGGAGGGCATTGCATTTTATGCCCTGTATAAATCGAGAGTGCTGATAATGCCCTGTAAGGGCATGCCCCAGATGAAATTTAAAAAAGTCACCTTTTATCGTTATCCAATTTTGAAGTTAATTTTTTCATTAATGAAAAAAATATCGTAGGTAATATTAACTAAAAAATTTAGTAAACCTTCAACGAAAAATATATTCATCTCTATAGATTTTTTATTCAAGTCTACATAAGTTTTCTTGAAATCTACATACATTTTATTAAAAATAAAAATTTTTATTTAAATTAACGAAACAAGATTTTTATTAAAATTTATTTAAGTAGAACCTGTTGATTTGAATAAAATTTTGTTAAAAATAATAAATGTTTTGTTAAATTAACTAAAATTTACCAAAATTAAATAAATCTACTAGAATAAAAATAACAAAAAACTTTAGTTATTTTTTAGTCATGTTGAATAATTATTTTTTGTTAATTTTAGAAAAATTTAGTAGAATTGAAGAAAATTCGCTTAATTTATTATGGTACTGTAAAATTAAAGAAATTTCGTCAATTTAACTCCTTTATTATAGTAAAATTGAAGAAATTTCGTTAATTCAACTCTTTTATTTCTGATATTAAAAAAAAAATAAACGAAGTAGGCGTTGGAAAAATTATTCTCAGAATGTTGGTTTCATTTATATTTGAAGTTTTAAAAAAACCAAGAAGGCGCTGGAAAAAATTTGTCAGAATTTTAGTTTCATATCTGCTACGAAAGTGTATATATTAAAAAGTTGTGGTTTTAGTTAAAAAGTGTTAATATAAAGTGAGATTTTTTTTTATTAATTTAACAAAATATGAAGTGATATAAGTGTAAAAAATTATTTTTTTTCAATAAATGCTTTAATTTTGCATTCGGTTGTGGAGCAGGAGAAGGCTATAAATTTAGGTAAGAGCTGTACAAACATATTTAAAGTATTAAGTGTTATAATTTGTTATGTCTAATTAGATCCTCCTGAAGAAAACACTGAGGAAAGCATCGAAGCAATCCTTCTCGACAACTGCACTTGGGAGAAAATTGAAAACCATTGGGCAGCTACCAAAAACTACCGGCTATCTGAAATAGCAAATGCGAAACACACTTCCAACATAAGAGACAAATGGCCGCAATATAAAAAACCACTTGGTGTTAAGTTGGTATGTACGTATGTTATTTTAAAATAAAATCAAAGAGATTTCTGTTTTTTAGTTAGGAAATTAGTATTTGAATGACAATTTTTAATTTATGATACTGCGTTTTAAGGAAATGTATGTTTGATTAATTTTTCAGATCGATATGGATTTCATGCACAAGTATCCAAAATCAGAGCCCATACGTAAATTACCACAAATACAGATTTAAACAGCCCACAAATTAATACATTAATTTCAAGTTTGAAATATTTTTTTTAATTGTAAACTTACGTTTTTTATTATACATATATATTTAAATTTCTTTAACTGTTTTTTACTAAAAGTACATATGTGTGTATGTATATATAATAATTATAATATTAAAGAAAAATATTAATAAAATTAAATAAAAATTCTCTAATATAAATAAAAATTATTAGTAAATTCAAATAAAATTTCTTCAATATAAATAAAGTTTTTTATTATAAATTCAACTAAATTTCGACATATTTACATCCCTCAAAATAACGAAAGCATTTTATTCATATTGAAGAAATTTCTTTAATATGAATAAATGAAGAAATTTCTTCAATATGAAGAAATTTTTTCAATACGAATAATTTACTAAATTTGTAAATTTTTACTAAAAAAGACGTAGATATGAATACACATTTTTGTTAGCTGATATATAACGAAATTTCTTCAATTCTACACCCCTTTTTACAATATTTACGGAAATTTTTGGTTCAGTGTTGTTTTGTGGAGTAACATTAAGGAAACATTACATTATTAAAGCTACATGGTCAGTAATATAAAAAAAAATTGTATTCAGTGTTAGAACAGTGTTAAAACAATTTTTTTTTTTCATTTTCTTTGTAGAAAAGAAAACCCCGTTAGAGATTCCAAAACGGCCAGTAAAGCTGGCAAGCCTGATAGCTGTCAAAAATCGTTTATATAAAGCGTCATTCACTTAGTGAATGGCTTGGTTAGAAGGTAAAAAACACAGAACATAGCAATACTATTTGACAGTCAGCCGGCCATTCAAGCACTCGGCTCTTATGAGATTAAATCGAAGATATGACACTGTCTAGGGAAGCTGAATCACCTGAGTTGACAGTATAAGGTTACTCTCTGTTGGGTCCGATGGTCATGTGAAAATTCTCGGTAATAAGCAAGAGAACATGCTTACGTGGAGGGAAGCTTCCATGCCGTTGATGAAAACAGATACCTTCTGTGGGAGTAGTAGGGGATTTTTAAAAAAGTATGTTCAACGAAAGGCAAGATAAAAAGAGGCGAGGCAAAGAGTCTTCTCAAAAACAAGTGGGTTTAAAGCAATCGAAACTTTTGGGTGAAAATTAGAATTAAAGAAGGAGATCTGGGCACTGTAGACTGAGAGAACATTTACTGAAAACGGGGTTGTCTGTAGATTCTGTAACGATGAAAATGAATTTATGCATCTCAGAAGGAAACAGCTAGATGCTGAAGCAAGAAAGCAAGCAGTGTTGACACCGAAAAGCATCCTCCTGCAGTTTGCGAGGACCAGAGGCTTAGAGGAGACATTATAGGGAGGATGATGTCCTATACTGCACACCCTCTTACGTATTCGGCCGCAAAGCGAAGGTATTAGTTTATGGCTCATTGGCGCGTATTTTACATTTGGATTTGCATCACAATCCGTATAAAGTTGCAAATATAATGATGCCGGAGTAACAGAGCTTCCCTCACTCGGTGGTTACGACCACAAGCAAAATTGTTGCACATGAGACTTGGAGAACGTAGAAGTGATTGTGAAAAGGCCAGTATATTCGGAAGAAGTGATTATTTAGTGTGAATTATGGTCTAGAGGTGTAATTGTGACTGTTTGGTGTGTATAAAGGTCTAGGGGTGTTGTTGGAACATACATACTTATTTTTCGAAAGTAACCCTAGAAATATAGTGTCCAGCAATTTAAAGCGCTATGGCCGTATGATAAATAACTTTGTTTGGCTTGCATTTGAAAATTATGAACTGAACAGTAATGTGGTTTTAAAATAGACAGTGTTAGAGGTCACTGAAGACTATCGATTTTGACTTTATTGCATGAGAAACTTCCAGAAAGAGTAATTTTACCTTTTAGCAATGTCAAGTGTCATGCAATCGAATGCCATTAAATTTTCCTTGTATGGCTTTGTCAAGCACAGTATCTACGCTGATAATTCCCAAACGTTGGAGCACTTTAACATCAATATTCCCCAAATTATCAAATGATATATCACTCGAAAAGTGAGCAAAATTGTAAGAAAACTACCTCAAAAGCATCGACTGCAACCA
This sequence comes from Sarcophaga caerulescens, assembly GCA_927399465.1. NCBI lineage: Eukaryota > Metazoa > Arthropoda > Insecta > Diptera > Sarcophagidae > Sarcophaga > Sarcophaga caerulescens. The sequence continues at coordinate 111,468,957 of OV656873.1, read as the reverse complement.
ATCTAGAGGCAGTCATTGAAGTTACATTCTATTTCGTACATGAAGCGCCTATTGCACGATCCAATTTCGCATGCAAATACTAACTGATGGTGACCAACCATCAATCTGGTGTAATAAGGCATGCATTTCGTGTTTGCAAACTTGATCTGATGAGTATCGAAAATGTTTGATATTTGTGTGGATAGTGTAATAGCAAAACACACACTCTATCTCATCGAGTAGTGTCTGCCTGTGAAATTATATGCTTAACCCTTTCGTGACTTAACACTTTTTCAACTATTTTTTTTTTTTGGTAAAACCAGCACTCAGGGGATTGCCCCTACTCATGCAGTGCATTGTGCAGGTTTAGGAAAATAGGCTATAGGAAGGTGGAAAGAGGGAGTAGTGTTTGTGGACATTTGATTTAAACTTGCCAATATCGTAACTGACGGGAAAAACTTTCGCAGGAAGATCATTCCACAAGCGAGCAGTGCGGTCAATAAATGAATTTTTCCTGTAATGCATTGTGCGGTTCACTGGACAATCAACCACAAAAGGATGTGCTCTGCGAGAGGTACGAGTACCACGTAAAAATATGTGATTATCGGGAACCAAGCCCCTTATCTCTAGAGAACACCTCCCATTATAGCACCGATAGAACAATGAAACACACGCCACATTGCGACGATGCTCCAACGAATCAATAGAGTTGGATACCCTACTGTCATTAATAAGCTCCTTCACCCTCTCCTGTACGCGGTCGAGAAGCTTCAAAATAGACATTGAAGCACCGGCCCATACATGAGAGTTGTACTCCATCCGAGGTCGGATAAAGGTTCTGTAAATAGTAAGAAGGTCGGATGGAGTGAAGTATTTTCTGCACCGTTTTAAAAAACCAAGGCACTTGAATGCTTCTTTCGACACCACTCGAAAAATGTGATCGTTCCAACGAGCATCACAACTAATTCTCATGCTCAGAACATCAAGAGCATCCGCCTCCTCAATATTTACATTACCCATAGATACAGATGACAGAACACCAGCACCAGCATCACGCCGGTCAAAAAACAACATTGGGTCTTGCGCGCATTAAAATCGATCCTGTTCGCGCGGCCCCACCCAGATATTGTTATCAGGTCACTTGTGACCTTTGTGACTTTTCACAACGAAGCGTCTGACCGTACTGCTTTTATTCGCATACAAAGCCACTGCCGTATCTAGACGGTTTCTGCCACTGGAAGCAACTAAATGACTGAAGCGCAAAGACGACATCAGGCTCGGTGGACCAATGATTAACTGCATCATTGCATCAGCCGCTGTGATACACCAAGTGACTGCCATATATACATACATAGTACATGGCAGCCATTGTAAAAGGTTTAATGACAGGGTTCGAGACTTATAATGCAATTTGGACTCTATGTTCGTACAAAAAAACGTAAGTTTTTGAAAGTTATTGTAACTTTTGCTTGTTAAGCTATTTTATTTATTTTTTGGTTTGTTTTTATTTAAGAATTCTTTTCGCTTATAACGTGTATATCATCTTTAATAGTTTTATTTCATTTTATTTGAATTTCAATGTTTAACAAGAATCTTGAATATTTCATTAGGCCTTTGGCGATTTCTTCGAAATAAAAGCAAATTTTGTTCTCAAACTCTTTTGAAGAAAAAGAGTTTTAAACTCTTCCTCTTTTTGTGTGTGCATTATTTTTGCAATTTTATTGTATTTATTTTTGCGCATTCATAAAATTATAACTTATAGAAATACTTTTCATAGTTTAGTGTTCTAAAGAAACACAACTCCCTCTAAATAAAAACAAAAAAAAAAAAAAAGAGAAAAAAGTTTATTAAGCCTTAAACACAATTTCCGTTTTTCCGTTTTTCTTTCTTTCCTAGTGACGTTTAATGCAGAGATTTTGTTGTATAATACGCTTGGCAAAAAGAATTTCAAACCTTTCCATTTTTCTTTCTATTTTTTTTTTTTTTTTTGGTAAAATATTCTCATTTTTTCTCTTGTCTTTCATATACAATGTATATGTATAAGCATAGTATGCAGTACATACTTATGGCAAGGCAAGCTTTGAAAGAAAATATGTTTTTTGGGGGTATTTGTTAAATCTTTTAAACAAAAAGAAATTCTTGGTTTTAAGTAGATTATCACAGCATAAAAAAAAGAAACATTAAAAAGTAAAGTTTTTATGATAAAAAAAACAGAATAAGAAAGCTAAAAAAATAAAATTACTTGAAATAATAAAAGTTTTCTTTTATTTTTAATTAAATTAAAAACTTAAAAAGAAGTTACATTCTGTACTATATATTGTCATTGTGAAAAAACATAATAATAAAAACGTTAATTGACAACACTGGTTAACATTGTTCGTTAATTAGAGCAACTGCTCAACACACACAGGAAATGTAATAGCGCAAGGCGACACATCAAGTTTAACTGAACAAATTTGCATGTGTATGTACATATGTGTTGGTAATATTTAAATTAAGCAGCCACAGCTAAAAGATTGGAGTTCGTTTGTAATTGAATTAAGCAGCCATTGTTAAAAGATTGGAGTCCCCTTTTCTCAAGCAGTAAAATTCATAACACAAAACCTTCACAGAGAAAGACAATGAGAAAGCAATACAACCACTTCTCTAAGAGCAATCATAGGAACATTGTTGTTGTTTATTATAAACATAGGCAAGCAATAGAAAATTTTACGTAAGTAGTGGTAATTATAATATGGCTGCACATTAAAGCTCCAATCCTTTTACTATCGAAGCTTAATTGTAAAAAGCCGAACAAGTCAATAAAATTGTAGGAATGTTTTACGTATGCTGAGCACATAAACACAAACACAAGGTTTCTTGGATTTTACATTAAGCAGTGATAGTTGAAAGATTGGAGTTCGTTTGAAAACGACAGTTAAACGATGTCATGGAATGAAACAGCAATAGGAAAACGATTATTGTTCATAAGGGCTCCAATCCTTTTACTACCATGTGCTTAATTTTATTCTACTAAGAGCAGCAATAACATTATACTCGTAACAGGTTTTTCTGTTATGTTAAGAGTAGAGGAAACGTCACAAGATTTGTTGTTGATTTTCTGTTTAAGGCACCAATCCTTTTACTATCTAAGCTTAATTGTAATAATGAATGCAAATATTATAATTTCTCTGGTAAAAGAAATAAAATGCAATGCTTGTTGAATGTATGTATATTAAAAATTAAGTAAATTAAGCAGTGATAGTTAAAAGATTGGAGTCCGTGTGTAATCGTACTAAGCAGTAATAGTTGTTGGTACAGATAAGGGGCTTTAATTCTGTTATTACTTGTATTTAATATTGAAAAGTAAAAGAGTACAGCAACAGTAGAAGTATAACAGTGTTACTGTATTTTAAAGTAAAAAATAAGATTTTAACAGCGGTGGTTAAATGGTAGTGAATTACATATCGAATGCAATAATATAACTGTTTACAAAGGCTCCAATCTTGTTACTGACTATGCTTAATTATGAAAACTAAAAAGGTCTATCACATTATATAGTAAGAATCAAAAATTTTTTATTTTTTGTTTCATATAATATTTTAAAGTGAAAAAATGAAAAGAAATATTAAATAAAAAAAAATAAAATTACATTAAATTGACAAAAATGTACAAAAAAAAAAAAAGAAAACTCAGTAATATTTTTTTAATACTATAAATAAAACTTGAGTACGTATATTAAAATAAAAAAAAATATGTAATAATTTTTTTTCTTAATTATACAAAACTAGCTTTACCCAGCGCGTGTTGCTGCCAACTAAAATAAATTTGAAGGAAAGACATTACACGAATGTCCAATTAATTTTATTGATTTTGTTTCCCGTTGTCCTTATGATTCAGATGAACGGGCTTGAGTAGTACGCATTCGATCAGTTTCTAATCTCACTATTCGTTGTTCAAGTGGTTCAAGAGAACGGGTCTCAGCGGCATATATTAGAAGATTTTCCAGTCTCAATGCTCGTCTGATTCTGAGGCTGGTAATGCTCCTTTTTTCCGTGCTTGAGGTGTAGAGCGACCAATTGCTTGTCATTCATTTTGAATAATTTTCAGTGACGCCATCCATCGGAAATTAATCGCACCAACCTCCGTCGACTCATACGCAACAACTTTGTTAAAGAATGCACAGTTTACGATTTAATTTATTTTGAGTAATTTTCAGAGGCGCCACCTATCGGATATTGGTCATACCAAATTAGAAACCTTCTTCGGCTCATGCGCAACAACTTTGCTACAGATCATAACATGATTAAATGCACAGTTTGCGATTTAATGCATTTTGAATAATTTTCAATGGTACCACCAGTCGGAAATTGGTCATATTCACATAGAAACCTTCGTCGGCTCATGCGCAACAACTTTTCTAAAGATCATAACATGATCAAATGCACAGTTTACGGTATAATTCATTTTAAGTGGCGCCACATATCGGATATTGGTCATACCAACTTAGAAACCTTCTTCGGCTCATGCGCAATAACTTTGCTAAAGATCATAACATGATCAAATGCACAGTTTACGGTATAATTCATTTTAAGTAATTTTTTAGTGGCGCCACATATCGGATATTGGTCATACCAACTTAGAAACCTTCTTTGGCTCATGCGCAATAACTTTGCTAAAGATCATAACATGATCAAATGCACAGTTTACGATTTAATTGATTTCAAGTAATTTTCAGTGGCGCCCCCTGCCGGAAATTAGTCGTACCAACTTAGAAACCTTCTTCGGCTCATGCGCAATAACTTTGGTAAAAATCATAACATGATCAAATGCATAGTTTACGATTCTATAAGATACATACAAACATACATTCATTTTTATATATGTATATAGACTATGGGAAGTAACACGCCCACTATAGCCAATTCGCCTATTTTGTTCATATATACGTCAAAGTCGTTCATACAAAATTTGAGGACTCTAGCAGTTGCAGTTTATGAGATATGCGACATTTAATACTTATTGGGTATGTGGGCGTGGCACCTTGCCTACTTGAAATTTTAAAATAAAAAATAGCCTATAGTTCCTTCCAGACATACAGGAAGGTACTGTTAAAATTTCAAGAAAATTGGTCCAGCCGTTTAGCCGTCTATAAACTTCAAACAAACAAACCCACAAACAAATAAACACACATTCATTTTTATATATATGGGCAATTTCGTGTCAAGTGACCCAATTTTTAAAATCGATGTCTTCCGATTTGGATGAAATTTGCACCAAGGTTAGTACTATTGGATAGTTGGCCAGACACAAATTTTCAGCTCTATCAGTCAAGAACTGCCGGAGTTAGAGGGGGTCAAAGTTGGACATTTTGGTCATACAGGGTTTTTTAAAATGTGTGTAACTTTTCACCTATTCGTCCTAGCAAAAATTTTCCAAAGGATATTAGATAGCTATTTCTTCAATCTTTCCAAAAATATTTTTTTAATTTTAAAAATTTTTTTTTTTTATTTTTTTTTTAAAATTAACTTTTTTTTAATCTTTTTTCAATTTGGGCCCTTTTTTTTTTGCTTAAAATAAAGCTTATAAAATTTCCTTTAAGGCCTTCATAATCGCTTAATGGGATGCGATATCTCTCAAAAAAATTATTTTTTAACTCAAGAATAAAATTTTTCAATATTTGGCACATGTACCATTTTCATTTTCCCCCATTTTTTTTTTATTTTTCCTCAAAAGAAAACTTAGACCATTTCCTTTAAGGTCTTTGTGGGCACTTAGTAGCAAGAGGCATATCTTTAAAAAAATATTTTAACACAAAACCAAAGTTTATAAATTTTACCATGTGCACTATATTTTTTTTTAGTGGATGTTTTTTTTTTGCTCAAAGAAAGCTTAGTTCTTTTCCTTTAAGAGCTTTGTGGTCACTTAAAGAGGTGCAAATTTCATCCAAATCGGAAGACATCGATTTTAAAAATTGGGTCACTTGACACGAAATTGCCCATATAGATAAAATATTTTTATATATTGTCACACTCTTTATCGTTTTATTTTATATTTTTTAATTCTATAATTTTTTTTCCCACATTTACGCATGACCTCATAAATAAATTCCCTTAAAAAAATGTAAAGAATATAAAGCATTAAAATATATAATAAAACATAAAACATTGGCAAAAAAAAAAAAAAGAAAATAAGTATGTATGTTTAACTTTCAATCGTTCCTTTAAAAACTATATTTTGTACGTTCAAAGCAAAATGGGGAAGTATATCCCATTCAAAAATTATAAAGACCTTACACTTATGCTAATATTTAACTTGTGGGGTACCGTCCCCAGTTTTTATAACCCATACATACACTGTTTTTAATATTTAGTAAAAAGCCACAGACAATAAATTTAAGTTATAAAATGAAAACAGAAACAGAAGAAGAAAAACAAAAAAAAAAAACAAACATGCATTATGATAAATGCAATAAATACATGCTTAAAATTAAAAACCACAACAACAACAAAAAAAATATAATATTAAAACAACACCAGCTGGTTTTTATGTCTTAAACAGAGATAATGTTTATAATGGAAAAGCCAAAAAAAAATTTAAAAAAAAAAATAATATCTTGTATTAAAATATGTGACAAAAAAAAGAAAAAAGAAAACAAAAGAGAGAAAATGCATTAAATCAACGCCTTAAGAAGGCGTTTAATTATTTGTCACATTTATGCAACACTGGAAATCAGAATCACACCACCACCTTAAAATAATTTTTTTAACATGAGAAATTCATATTAAAACCGTATTATACCAACAAAATTATATATGTATGTATGCTCCTTGAAAAGCAAACAAAATACATAAGAAAGTTGTTTTTATTGTTTATTGCAGGCTCCACTATGTATGCTTTTCTGTTTTTTGGTAAATGAAGTTATTTAAGTAATTTATTGCTGTATACACACATACTAGGGATGCCAAACGGGATTGATTTTTAAAAATCCCGGGATTCGAGATTTTGTAATCCCGATCCCGAAATCCCGGGATATTTCGGGTTAATTCGGGATCCAAAAATCCCGAAAAATCACGGCATAAATCGCGATTTTCTCTTAATAATAAAAATGAAAAAATATATTTTGTTAACAAAATCATTTATATTCCAATTATATCAGAATTATATGTCATTAAAAATAAAATATAAAAAAAGCAAGACAAAAAGTAACAAAAAAGCGTAAATTAACAAAAATAAAAATTATTCATACATATGCAAATGCATTAGTTTTAAGAAAATCATTTCGATTCCAAAAAAAGATTAGGCTTGAACGAATTTTGTTGTCAACATACGCTGCCGTTGAAAAAAACTTCTCGCAATCAACATTTGTTGGTAAAATAGTTCCAAGATAGCTGTATGCAGCTTGTAAATATTCACCTCTACCACTTCCTGATGTAAATAAATCTATTTCTTTGGACAGTTGAGTATCTAAATCAGTTACCCTATTAATTCGTTTTATAGGGCTTTTACATTCTTCGATGGCATGAAATAACTTTTTAGCAATGGAAGTAGGGTTTTCCTTATCTGAGATGCTAGTATCGAAGTCGAATGATATAGAATTTTTTTCAGGACCTTTTGCAGGGTCAAAATACATATGAATTCACAATCCCGAAAATCCCGGGATAAGTTTTAAAAAATCCCGGGATTCGGGAATTATGAATCCCGAAAATCCCGGGATTTCGGGATTCGGGATTTCCCGATTGGCATCCCTAACACATACACATACGCATTATAAATGCCATTGTCTTATAAATGCAGTTATATTGCCATATGCTCCCCCGCTCATCTCTCCCCTCTCTCTATCCATAGCTTGTTTTTAATTTTTTGCTACAATATGTCTGGCGCCTCATAAATTTTTGCAACAACAAAATAACAAAGTTGTTATAAAAGTTTGTTCTACTTTCTTGTTCTTGTTGTTGTTGTTGGAGTTGTTGAAAGTATACTTCTGCATTTATATACAAACAACGCAGCATACACAATTACAAAAATTTTTATTGTTTTTCTTTTTTTTTTTTTCATTTCATTTATATTTTTGGCAAAAGGTCAAAGTTACTTCAGATATTTAAGAAGAGAAATGTGACAAGATTTTTGTTACAGTTTCTCTATTGTGAAAGAGCATAAGAAATGAAAATACAAATATTTGTTCATAAATTATAATGTTGGAAAACTAAAATTCAGCAAATTTAATTTGAAAGTGAGAAATAAATTGTGATATCCATATTTTTCACAAGAAACACAAACAAACAAATAAACAATTTAAAATGCATATTTAACTTTCACAAAAAGGAAGAAAACAATATTCCTCTTAGTCTTTCTCACTTTCTTGCTCTTTCAAGGCAAGAAAGAAGGTTAAATTGATTAACACGTTCCGTGCCACGTGTACCGTTTTCGGTGCACACTAAACCTCATTTCTACGCCAAGCTGAATTTTCGAATTTAAAATGGTTATATCCAAAATTTAATTATTGGTAGCACTGTTTTAGGTAACGTAATGATATTTAGAGCAATTTTTGAGTCATGTACTGATAACGGTACATGTGGCGTGGTAATTAGTTATCAGAGCACTTTTGAGCTTTTAATGAGTACGGGAGTTGTAAATGCATCGATTTTGTATAATACAAACCCAACTGTTCAATTTCATATTTACAATGTAGAAAGCTACTGATTTCATATAGTATATTTTCTGAAGAAGATGACCATGTCCCACCTTCTAGAAAACGCCATAAATTACAAAAAGGTAATGGCAGACCAGGAAAAAGGAACCACTGCAAATCAGGCTATGCAGAAAGTGTGAAAAATTATAGTAGTGTAATCAAACTTAAGTAAAACATATATTCTCTTTTGTACATCACCCTTATGTCTCTTATTCTAAGTGAAATAAATTTAATTTTTTATTGTTATTTTGTGCATTTCGTCGTTTAGATATTAATAACTTTGAAAATAATATACATTTTATCACAAACAAAAAAAAAACATGTATTTATAGCAATTTAGAAAAGTAGTTATCGTGTACCGAAAATGGTACACGTGGCCTAGAAATGACACCTTCGCATAAACAGCTTGGCACGGAACGTGTTAATAGTAGTATAGGCTCCAATCCTTGTACTATCTGTGCTTAATCTTAAAAACATATAGAAAAAAACAGCAATAACATTGCACAACAAGTAAACAATATTTCAATTTCTCTCTACGAGAATATAAACAACAAACACACACAATGTATGCATATTGATTTTCAATTAAGCAGCGATAGTTAAAAGATTGGAGTACATATGACCTTGAATTCAAATACTGCAATTAAAAGTATGACTTTGGTATGACATTCAATTAAGCAACAATAGTTAAAAGGCTAGAAAACACAAGGGCTCCCATCCTGATACTACCAGTGCTTAATTTTGCACAACTAATAACATTTGAGAGCAAAAGAAAACTGTTTCTCTATTTCTCTCAGATATTAAATCGGCATGATTAATCTTGCTAAAGGCTCCAATCATTTTGGTATATGTGCTTAATTTCTTAACATAAAGAATCGTGTGCAAAGTACGAAGAAAAAAAATATTTTAATTTCTCCGAGGTTAGCAACAACAACCACAGTGTTTGCACATATTGTATTAAGCAGTGATAATAAAAAGATTGGAGTTCGTTGTGGCTGTATTAGTATACACATATGTAAGGGCTCCAATCCTGGTACTACCCGTGCTTAATTTTTAATAACTAATATCAATAGAGTATAAGTAAACAGGTTTTCTTCTTGTTTACTGAGTAGTTGGAATAAGCAAGTTTTTGTTGTTGATTTTGTTATTATAGAAGGCTCCAATCCTTTTACTATGTATGCTTAATTATCGAAACATACACGAGGAGTTCTCTAACACTACAGAGTACGAAGACAAGATTTTAATTTCTCCGAGAGCGTAAACAAACAAACAAACAAACTGTGTTTATTGATATTTTAGATTAAGCAGCGCTAGTAGAAAGATTGGAGTTCGGATGATAACGAAATTGCCAACAATAATTAAACGATTCGCGAGCCATATGAAAGGAAATTAAGTCGCAGTTGTTGTTACAAATATGCGAGAAAGGGCTCCAATCCTGGTACTACCCGCGCTTAATTTTTAATAACTAATATCAGTAGAGTATAAGTAAACAGGTTGTCTTCTTGTTTACTGAGTAGTTGGAATAAGCACAAGTTTTTTTTGTTGATTTTGTTATTATAGAAGGCTCCAATCCTTTTACTATGTATGCTTAATTATCGAAACATACACGAGGAGTTCTCTAACACTACAGAGTACGAAGACAAGATTTTAATTTCTCCGAGAGCGTAAACAAACAAACAAACTGTGTTTATTGATTTTTTAGATTAAGCAGCGCTAGTAGAAAGATTGGAGTTCGGATGATAACGAAATTGACAACAATAATTAAACGATTCGCGAGCCATATGAAAGGAAATTAAGTCGCAGTTGTTGTTACAAATATGCGAGAAAGGGCTCCAATCCTATTACTATTTGTGCTTAATTGTGAACAACAAAAGCGTGCAATAACATGTGGGAGAGTAAGAAAACTGATTATGTGTAGTTTTTAAATTAAGCAGCGATTGTAGAAAGATTGGAGTTCACTTGGTTTTGAATTCAACTGCGACAATTAAAGGAATGACTTTGGTATGACATTCAATTCAGCAGCAAGGAGTTAAAAGATTAGAAAACATAAGGGCTCCAATCCTGGTACTACATGTGCTTAATTTGGAGCAATTAATAAAATTTAAGAGTAATAATTATTATTAATATTAAATGTAAATTTTTTTTTAATGATAATTTTTTTTTTTTTTTTGTTGAAGGCTCCAATCTTTTTACTGTCAATGCTTAATTTTGAAAACATAGAGCACAACAACATTGCCGATTACTAACACAATATCCGAAAGTATAAACAAACAACACAATCATTGATTTTTTAAATTAAGCAGCAATAGTAAAAAGATTGGAGTCCGGGTGATAACGAAATTAACATTAATTTTTAAACGATGAAAGAGAATGAAGCAGGAATAATACTGATTTACACAAGGGCTCCAATCATTGTACTACCTGTGCTTAATTTTGAACAACTTATAACTTTTAAGAGTAAGAAAATCAATTTTTCGATTTTCTAAAAGCAGAAATAGGTACAACTTTTGTTGTCGGTTTATGTTAAGGGCTCCAATCCTTTTATAAACTGTGCTTAATTTTGAACAGCTGTATAATGCAATAACAACATTACAGCATAGTAAACGGTGTCGTTGAGGGTAGAAATAAACACAACGATTGTGGTTTTTAAAAGAAATCGTGAGGCGAGTACTAAGAAATGGTGGAAAAGAATGAAATTGAATTAAACAGCAACAGTTAAAGATGGCGGAACATTAAATGTGATGATGTGAAAGCTCAATTACATGTCAAGGTTATTAGTGGGCTCCAATCATTCAACTAAATGTATTTAATTGAAAAGAAATATCGAATTTATGTGAGAAATTAATACGATTTTCTACAAAACATTACAGATTTCTTTTAAAACAATATAAAGTGAATATATGTATTTTGAATATTTTTCTGAGCGTTTCTGTACCTTTATTTGTTTACCATGAGAATGCCAGTCTTATTGCGATATCGAATGTCATAAAAGCTAGGATACATACATACATACATATGTACATACATAGGTTTCTATGTGTAAACTTCCTTGAAAATTGAAAATTCTAAAAATGTTTTTTCCTTCGTTTTTATTTCTGTTAAAAGCCCTTGTATCGGGTCCGCCATCTAAGGTTTTTTTTTTCAACTAGTGCTTATTTCGTGAATGGTCTTAGCTCATGTCGCTAAGTGGGCCTGCGATCGACTTACAGAAGATGCCGATTTTGGCAAAAAAAAAAAAAAATTCATCTTTTCAGATGAAGCTCATTTTGATCTTGGCGGGTATGTAAATAAGCAAAATTGTCGCATTTGGGGCACAGAAAACCCGCACGCATACATTGAAAAGCCGACGCACCCAAAACGAGTCACTGTTTGGTGCGGATTTTGGTCCAGCGGCATAATTGGGCCATTTTTCTTTGAAAATGAGCAAGGAGTGGCCGTTACAGTCAATGGCGATCGTTATCGGGCCATGTTGAACGAATTTTTGTTCACAAAAATTGAAGAGGAGGATATTGGCAACATTTGGTTTCAACAGGACGGCGCTACGTGCCACACAGCCGAAGCTACACTCGATGTTTTGATCCCTGTTTTTGAAGATCGCATTATCAGCCGCAGAGCTGATGTCGTTTGGCCACCTCGGAGCTGCGATTTGACACCGTTGGACTATTATTTGTGGGGTGGCGTCAAAGATAAGTGTTACGCCGACAAGCCATAGACAATTGATGCTTTAAAGGATAATATTCGTGAAGCCATTGGTGAAATACAGCTGCACACAATCGATAATGTGCTTAAAAATTGGACCGATCGTGTAGGCTACTGCATGGCCAGCCGAGGCAGCCATTTGAATGAAATTATTTTCCATTATTAACCGGAAGGATTGTACTTTCAAATAAAAAAAATAAATTTGATAAAATATTCAGTAGTTTTTTTTTTAAAGCATTTTCAAAAAAAAAAAATTGTTATTTGGCGGACCCTATATTAAGCTTTCTTTTTCTTAACCTAATATATGTACATACGTTTCGTTTTCTAACTTATTTGAATAACAAATTCATGGAGTCATTGATATCAATGCATTTTTTTTCTTCTTTTACTGAAATAAACCTTATTATCAATGCTTTACAGATCTCATGTAAATTTTCTTTCCGTTAAATGTAAATTGAGATTAAAGATTAAGAAAGGAGAATTTTCCATTTTTTTTTTTTCAATGAATTCATTACAATATTATTGATTTTGTTTATAAAGTATGCCACCACATTTTATTAACATGACAATGAAGGATGTAAGCGAAACAAAATTAAGACAGAAATTCAAACAAAAGTTGAATGAAACCAAAATAAAATAAAATTCCTATTCTATTTTTAAATCTTATGCCCATATACATATGTACATACTCGTACATATGTAAGTGATCAATCACAAAGAAGAGACACGATACTTTTTCTTTTCTAAAATCCGTTAATTTTTTTTAATTTTTTTTTAATAAATTTTTTTCATTTCAAAATAAAAATAAATGATGGTTTAAGGGCTAACAAAACATTTCATTGCTGTTGTTGCTCTTTGTTATTCAATTTCTAATGATTGATGTGTGTGCGGGGGCATACATAAACAAATAAAATCAACGGTTTAGCCTAAAAATATGCAAGTCTCCCTCTATAGGCATACTCGTACATATACGCAACAAATCCATCATAATTTTTTGACACATTAATACTTATCCCATGGCTATACAGCACTCACTACACACATACTTACATACTCTCATGCATATGTATGTATGGGAGAATAACTAACTTTATAGAACAAACTTAACTGTTGTCATTATCAGATGCTGTCTTTACATACCAAAGAACGAGTTGATTATGTTAATTTGATTTCGAATGTGTGTTTGTGTACGTGTAAGCCTGTTATTTGTTTTCAACACAATTCCTTTATATTTAGAGAGTGAGAGAGAGAGCAAGGAACTAAAGCAAGAGTTTGTTGTAATAATTTTGTTTTTTTAATATTGTTTGTTGTACTGACATAATTTAACTTGTCATTAAATGCTGCAACAAAATGATAGAGTGAGTGAAAGAGAGCAACACAGAACAGAAATTTCTAATCTTCGTGTTTACACTCATCACACAAACACACACACACACACACAGCCATAAGCTGTAACATGGGGCTGAGCTTCAGGCTACCATGGGGGTCAGTAGGTGGCGGATAACTGGACGGCCTACCCTATGTAGGCTAGCTGCGAATAACCAATAAGCAGTCCCCGACCAAGAGCGGCAGATACGGAGGCGTACTACAAAAAGGTACAAATAGCCGAAGACGTTATCTGCGACATGGCGAACTGATGCCGCCATTAACTAGGCATCATCCCACAGGGGGTTCCCTCAAGAGATGGGAAAATAGGAGAGTAACGCCTCCGTGGTTCCCTCAGTTCCAGCGAAGCGGCGCCCTTAATTGGGGCATTAGAACCGAGCCCGGTAAGGTTCTAATTATGGTATACCGGAAAATGGATCTGAATTGGTGATATAGGCTGACGATGGCAGTATTCCGGCACTTTAGTAGGCGGTGTGAAAGCTGGCTGAAATGGCTGCCGGGCCAATGCTGTCATTGCCCCCGCCCCGTTAAAATTATGGCAAGTCTGTCGGTACGTTCCTGATTTATCACCGTTAAGTTGGTGTTGTAGGACTAGATGCGAATTCCTGGTTTACGTCGACCTGGCTCTGAACACGTATTCCCATGAGGTTACGTGTCAACCCTTGCGTGGCCTCCCTGCTTATGCATAGATAACCACGGGGTCTTTTGTGACGACTACAACGATGGATTAGGATAGCGGCCGAGAGTTGGGGCCCAAACGAAATGATGAACAATCGAAATAAACCTACGAATAAAACGAACGATATGAATACTCTGGAGCTGAACGCTTTCGGGCAGAGCTCAAGGATTCAGAGATCTCCAGTGCGGAATCGGGAAATGAACCCATTCGGCCACAGTACGAGGACTCCGAGATCCCCAGTGAATGGAGAATCTTCAGGATTGGCGGCATCGGAGTCGGAACCAACGCGAAGCAACCCGACGGCTTCGACCAGCGGGGTTTTTGGTCAACTCGGGGACCAAATTAGAAGTTTAATTGATATGATGGAGGATGGAAAAAGGAGATCAATCCACCAGCCGATGAGGGATGCGATCGATTCCATTAAGACCCTATACGACCTGTACGCAGGTGAGCTAAGGGGGCAGACAACCAATGAGAAGAGTAGCAGCAGCTCTGCTACACAAACTTCACCTTGGATGAGAAATCAGGAGGGGAAGAGGAGACAGGAGGAGACTGTTGAGATTCCCCAAGCAAAGAGGAGAACTCCAAATCCTCCACCAAAAGTTTTGCCGAGGAGGACTACTGAGACGACTCTGAGTAGGCAGGTGAACGCGGAGGAGTTAACTGGAGAACCAGGGTGGCAAAAAGTCACTAAAAAGAAAAGAAGGGGCAAGAAACCTAAGGAGAGGAAAGCAAAGCCCGACGCAATCATGATAGCAACGAAGGATGACACATCGTATGCTGACATTTTGAGGAGGGTTAAAACGGACCCTAAACTTTGTAAATTAGGGGAAAACGTGACGAAAATTCGGAGGACCGTCAAAGGCGAGCTATTACTTCAGCTCGGCAAAAACGGTGAGCGAACGGAGGACTTTAGAGGGGCCATTGGAGAGCTCCTAGGTGAATGCGCGTCTGTCCGCACTCTAAAGGAGAGGAGGACAATTGAGATAAAGGACATTGATGAGATCACGGAGAAGGAGGACGTATATAACGCAATTATGAACGTTCCAGGTCTTGAGGGCTTCGGTCAGACCGACATAGTTGGTCTCAGGAAGGCATATGGTGGGACGCAAACTGCCATAGTAAGCCTTAACGCAGACGCAGCAACGATTCTCCTGAAGGAAGGTAGAATTAGGATCGGCTGGGTCATATGCAGGATTCGCGAGAGGAACACTCCGACAAAATGCTTCCGATGCTTGGAGTTTGGGCATATGGCCCGTCAGTGCACGAGCAAGGTTGACCGCTCGCGAACTTGCCGTAAGTGCGGACAGGAGGGGCATATTGCGAGGAATTGCGAAGGCGAACCTCTTTGCATGTTCTGCAAAGTGGGCGACCCGAAATCTGCCAACCATATCGCGGGGAGCGGAAGGTGTCCAAAATTTTTGAGCGCTCTTAAATCACGTTCTAGGAGATGAGGTTAATACAAATTAATCTGAACCATTGCGAAGCAGCCCAGGACCTATTGGTCCAGAGGGTAAAGGAGGAGAATATTGATGTCGCCATCATAAGCGAACCTTATAGGGTACCGAAGAATAGTACTTGGATCACGGACGGATCTAGTACTGCGGCTATATGGATCTGTGGTTCATTACCCTTCCAGCAAACCTATGCGCGGGACATTGGTTTCGTTATGGCCAGGATAAAGGGAGTTTTCGTCTACAGCTGTTACGCCCCCCCGAGATGGTCAATGGATGAGTTCCAACATATGCTGGAGAGGCTGGCGTCACACGTGCGCCTGAATACCCCCGTCATTATTGGAGGAGACTTTAATGCTTGGGCGACCGAATGGGGTAGTAGATATACTAACGCCAGGGGTCGCTGCCTCTTGGAAACGTTCGCTTCCCTTCCTGTGGCGCTGATGAATGATGGAAGAGGAAGCACATTTAGGAGAGCTGGATCGAGCTCGATAATAGATCTGTCGTTTGTGAGCGATAGCCTTGTTTCGCGGACCGCGTGGAAGCTAACTGAGGACTTCACGAATAGTGACCATCAGGCAATCGTAATGACGGTTACTGGGCGCAACACGAGAGGAGATGGATTGCCGAAGTTTACGGGACCTAAATGGAAGGACTCCCGCTTTGATGAGGAGACGTATAGATTGCTGTTGTCGTCTTTTCATACGACTGGCAGCACGGCCGAGGAATTAGTGAGCGACGTATGCGAAATGCTCAACACTGCATGTGATGCTGCTATGCCTAGGAGGACTGTGTGTAGGGGACGTTCCCCCTGCTACTGGTGGAATGACGAGATTCGAAATCTGCGGTCGGCTTGCTTTGGGGCGAGAAGAAGGGCCCAGCGCACGAGAGGAAGACCGACATGGGAAGCCGAACGGGCTTCATATGAGGATCTAAGGCATCAACTTAGAAGAGCCATTAAGAGGAGCAAAAAACTATCCTTTCAGCGGATATGCCAAGAAGCTGACGTCAATCCTTTTGGGACGGCTTATAGAGTCGTCTGCAAGAGAATCGGTGCTCGGGAACAGCCTAAACTAGGCTGTCCAGTCTTGCTACGGGGGATTATTAGTACATTATTCCCACGGGGCCAGCCCTACACTTTCATAAGTAGGGATCCGGAGGCTACCCATACCATACCCGAGGTAACAGGAGAGGAGGTACTCGCAGCATGCAATGGAATAGGAGATAGGAAAACACCGGGGCCAGATGGAATCCCGAATAGGGCACTTAAGGCGGCTATCCGGTTCAGACCTGATATGTTTGCTAAGGTGTTCCACAAGTGCTTCGTCGAGGGTGTTTTTCCACGTAGATGGAAGAAGCAGAAATTGGTTCTCATTCCAAAACCTGGTAAACCACCAGGGGAACCATCGTCATATCGGCCCATTTGTCTACTCGACACAATGGGAAAAATACTGGAGAGGATAATATACAATCGACTACTGACGCGTGCCGAGGCAGGAGGAGCTCTCTCGGACCTGCAATACGGATTTAGGAAAGGACGGTCCACTGTTGACGCGATAAGGAGGGTAGTCGACATTGCAAGAGATGCAATAGAGGGCGAAAGATGGAGATTTGGCACTAAGGAATACTGCGCGATTGTCACACTTGACGTTAGAAACGCGTTCAACTCAGCGAATTGGGGGCGGATTATGAGAGCCCTCTTTAACATGGCTACGCCGCCATACTTAATGGAGATTCTGAATAATTACTTTCAGGACAGGAAGGTAATATACCTAACGGATGAAGGAGAGCAGGAATACGTAGTGACGGCGGGTGTCCCGCAGGGCTCTGTTCTTGGCCCACTACTATGGAACATTATGTACGATGGAGTACTTCGACTGGAATTGCCAAACGGGACTACAATTGTGGGCTTTGCAGATGACATTGCCATAGTCTCGGTAGCTAAGACGGTAAAGGAAATAGAGGAGAAAACTAACACAGCGATTCGAAATGTTGGAGCATGGCTGGATGAGGCAGGTTTGACACTTGCTGCACATAAAACGGAAGCCGTCTTGATAAGCGGCCGGAAGATAGTGGAGAAGATGAAAGTCACCGTTGGAGGCACAGAGATCGAATCAAAGAGGGCGATAAAATACCTGGGAGTGATTATCGACGACAGGTTGAATTTCAAGGAGCACGTAAAGTACATCGGCGAAAAGGCATGTGTAACGCAGGGAGCACTGGCGAGGATGATGCCAAATATTGGAGGACCAGGTCCATTCAAGAGGAGGATAATTTCAGCGGTAGTAACGTCGATAATGCTGTATGCTTGCCCCATATGGTCGGAGGCACTCTCCGTGGGGACGACAAGGAGAATACTGTCCTCGGTGTATCGTCTAAGCGCGATTAGACGGATAAGTGGCTTCAGGACAGTATCTGATGAAGCGGCATTGGTATTGGCAAAGGCAATACCAATAGACATATTGGCGGATGAGATGAGGCGGATATACTTTCGCCGTCTCGAGTATCCAGGACGGACAGCGGATATAAAAGCGGAGGAAAGAAGGACTTCCATGCACAAATGGCAGTCACGATGGGAGAGCAGCTTAAAGGGAAGATGGACATTTCACCTTGTCCCTTCTATAACCCTTTGGATGGAGAACAAGCATTGCGAGCTGAATTACTACGTGACCCAGTTTCTAACTGGTCATGGATGTTTTAGGAAGTACCTGCACAGATTTGGACATGATACTTCCCCTATATGCCCAAACTGTGTAAATGAAGAGGAAGATGCGGGGCATATTCTAACATGCTGCCCCAGATTTAGATGGCCCGGAGAAAATAGATTAGGACCAAACCAGCTCATGGAGGAGCTGTTGAATTCTAGGACGCTATGGAGCCAATACAGCCAGAAAATGGCCGAAGTAATGATGGTACTCCGAAGATTGGAGGAACGAAGGCGAAATTTAGGATAACGTGATAAAGCTTTCGAGCTAACCAGCCCTCCGCGAAGTAATACCTTACGGCAGTCCCGCGGGGGGAGAGTGGTTGAAGTGTGTAGGGGGTGGGTTTAGTACGTAGGCACCAGTGATGGTGAATCGTGCATGCTTTTGTCGGTACAGAAGTATCTTTCGAAGATTACCACCTCCGGCTCAAGGCAAAAAAAAAAAAAAAAAAAAAAAAAAAAAGCCATAAGCTGTAAAGCAAGAGGATAAAAAAAAGAAAACTCCGTTTTATTGATAATATGATGAGTTGCTATTATTGTTGTTATTGCTGCTGCTGCATTTATCATGCTGTGTATGTGTTTGATGTATTGTAATCATTGTCGTTCTCTGCTGTTGACACATATTCTATAAGCCCGCTTGCTCTCTTTGTGTACGTACGACGTGCTGATGTATGTGATGAGTGCGTGATGTGATGTGACGATGATGGATGCTTAGAATGTTTAGATTATTTGCTCTAAATATCGAAAATTTTCGTTGCATAATTGTTTAGTGGGACATAAGGGAGAGAGAGAGAGAGAGAGAGAGAGGAAGAGAAAAGAAAAAAAAGGGACTTGAATTCTTGCTTCTATTTAAATGTGTCAGGGAAAAGTAAAATTTATTGAAGAGCCCAGCCGCCGCGTACAAACAACACTTGTTAGGAGATTAAGTGTAAACGTGAGTTTTAATATGAGTTCAGGATTTCATTGGTAAATGTTTAAGGGGAGAAAAATATTTTTAATAAATTCGATCACCCGCTGGTTAGTTTTTTTTTTTTTGCAAGGGTGTAGTAAAAAGAAATTTTTTTTTTCAATTTTTCTTCTTTAAAACTAAGACTAAAATTAAGAAGATGATCTTCTGATTAAGCAGGGATAGTATTAAGATTGGAAACCTCACAACTAACACTAAGAAGAAGATCTTCTGATTAAGCAGGCATAGCATTAAGATTGGACACTACCTTTTTTTCTTTTTTTAAACTGAGACTAATGGTGTTTTCTTTTCTACCAAAAAATGTGCATTTTATTAACTCAAAATGCAATTTTGTCTTTGTTTCTTAAAAATGTTTCGCCCTCTAAAAGGGTGGTATGTTTTATTCTAAATAATTCGCACTTGCCAATGGTGGAGGGCATTGCATTTTATGCCCTGTATAAATCGAGAGTGCTGATAATGCCCTGTAAAGCAGATGACTTTTGTGTATTTATAGGGCTACCAGATGAAATTTAAAAAAAGTCGCCTGGTATTGTTATCCAATTTGAAGTTAATTTTTTCATTGTTTTGTGGAGTAATCTTAAGGAAATATTACATTATTAAAGCTACATGGTCAGCAATATAAAAAATTGCATTCAATGTTAGAACAATGTGTTAAAATATTTTTTTTTTGTTATAAAAAAAGCGTGCAAAAAATTAAGTCGAAAAATTAGCGATCTGGCAACACCTTTGAACAAATTGGCATTTCCTCATTCATTTTCCTAATAAGTGGTAAACACAGGGCATAGGTACCCTTTTTTAATATTTGTGTTATGTTCTTCTCAAATAAAAAATGACATTACAACAGGGTTGGTCAAAAATTTTTTTTAATGCACCTTGTGAGAGGGTGACATTTTCTTTGTAGAAAAGAAAACACCATAACACGAAGAAGATGATCTTCTGATTAAGCAGGGATAGTCACACATATTGAGCATTAACAGAGATCATGCATTCCTAACATAATTAACGCTATGTTAAGTGTGGTGGTGGTGTGGTGAAAATGTAAACATCAGTGTTGGTTACACAATTAATAGAGAAACTTGTGATATAAACAAAGATCCTGTTTTTCTAATAGAATTAAACGGTTATTGTAATTGTGGTGAAGTGGTGAACATGTAAGTTACAGTGTTGCCATTCGATTTAAAATAGAATTTTGTAATAAAAAGGATTTATTAATTAATTTAAAGTAAATTTTATGATTTTAAATGATTTTTAAAGTAAATTCTTGTAAAATTAAGGAAATTTAAATTCTTAATTAATTCTCTTAAAAAAAACTACTGTTATATATTACTTTATAAATAAATATGCAAGTATTACGGTTCTTTTTTTCTCACATGGTTGAATTTTCTTGTTCAATATTTGCTTCAGAAAAATAAAATTATATTTTTATTTTGATTTTTTAATAATGCTTTCCTTCATTTGTGTAATCTATGTCTGTATGTAAAGACTTACAGCAAGTTTTATTACATACATATGTATATATAATACAATATTTAATAAATAATATTCACATATAAATTTCATAAATCATCACAAAAAAAAAAAAAAAAAAAAAATAAATAAAAAAAAAAAAAAATAAATAAAAAAAAAAAAAAATAAATAAAATTAAAAAAGAAAGAATGAAAAAAAAAAAAACAAATTTGTTCATATTGTGTGTTCGTTCATATTGCATGATGCTGCTGCCTGCCATCCATGCTCATTTGTGTAACTGGCATTTTACCGAAATTCGTTGCAATTGAAATCAGAGTACACTTTTTATGCGAATTTTCTTTTTTTTTTTTTTTAATAATAATAAAAACAGCATGAAAAAAGAAATATTTACGGTTCAATTGTTACATTTTTTTGTGATTCACTGCTTATTGAATGACTTTGCGTACAAATAAGCACTAAAAAATTAAAAAATATTCATATTTAAATATGCAACAGAGAGTACACTCTAGAATAAGTTTAGGTTAAGAAGATTTAATAATAAAACTTTTGTATAATTTGTATAGCGACCCTCGTTTTTTCGAATATTTATATTTTTATTGTTTGTTTTTTGGAGTATGAATAAATTATGGTTGCATAATTCTTTTTTATTTCAGTTTATTGTTTTTTTTTTTTTCTGTGCACACATTAAATACAAAACTAAGGTTAAGAAGAAGTACAAATGCAGCTATTTTCAGTCAAAATTTAATAACATGTGAAATATACGACTTTAGGCAACCTTGTTAACGCCCTAAAGGTGTCTAGATTCATGTTAACAAGCGTTATCTATTAGTTTTGCCAAAATTTTAAATAGTCCTGGTACCTTTGTTTAATTTCCCCCTCTTAAAGTAAGAAAATAAGCCATGAATTTGAGCTACAATTGAAGTGCCCATAGTCTAGCAGATATTGTGCTGGCTTACTGGACAGGAGACCGTGGTAGAAACCACAACGATCAGACATTTCGAACAAAACGAAAAGTGTGAACAAAATATTTCCTTCAACGACTGCCGATTTTGAGTAAAAAGTCTGAGAGTAAATAAAATTACTGTAGAAAGTCGTTTAGAGCATGCATTTAACTGTAGGTCCCGCCACTCATGTATAAAAAATATGGATGGTGTAAGAAACTAGGTTGTAAGCCTTACTAAAGGCTTGTAATGATCAATCAAGTAAGTTAGTACAGGACTGTGTGGTGGACAAGCTGAAGCATCAAATAGTAAAAGTAAGAGAATTGGAAACCTTGCTTCCGAAGTTATCGAACCCAACAGGTCATTGTCATCTCAATTTTTTATTTTTATACGATTTTTTTCGATTTCTGGAGAGCATATTTGGTAAAAAAAAAACTTAGTTTTACAACATGATTAGCTCCAATAAAGAAATAATTTTTTCCATATTTTTATGTTTTGTTATAAAATTCAAGGCTTTGTCTCCCCCTCTTTTTATTAATTTTTCTTCAATTTTTCCTTTTTTAAAGGATTTTTTACAATTTTCTTTACAAACTCTTTCAAATCTTTCAATTATGTTATCTTAATAATCACTGTTAACATAACATTTACTGTAAAAGGTATACAGCACTGCAAACATATTCACTCACTATGTTTTCCCTTAAGATCACAGTTCACCTCACCTCTCTCTGGTGGTGAGAAGGTATTGGTATTACTTTCTAGCTTTTAATGTTTATTATTGCGTGAAATAAACACCACTTTCACAATATTTTAATAGGAGTATGTGTGTACAAATATAGATGCATGTATAGGTGAGTGTCTCAGAGATTTATTTACATTAAAGCGCTCTCATTGTTTACCAACTATAGAGTACATTCTCTTCACATGTGGTGTGTACTCGTAAATATAAATAAGGACTCGATGCTAATGGTATTTACATACTGTTGTTGTTGTTATTGTGGTATTTGCGGTAAAATAACACAGTTGCAAAGCCAATGAATATTACAAATACACATACATACATATGTACGTATATACCATGTATATACGATTGTATTTGTATTTGATAAGCTTTTCAATGTATGCATACATTGCAAGAGTTAATATGGTTTTTTTAATGTTGTTTTAATGCCTTTGTTTTTATAGAATATTTAAAAATTATGGTGATATTTTTATTTTTTAACAGTATTATGAGATTTATAAGGTTAAAGAATTTTATGTTGGTTAATTATTTCATTGGAAATATGACATTTAAAGTGTTTAAATTGCTATTGGAGGTAAATAAAGGAATGGGACAAAAAAAAACAAAAATAAATATAAAAAAGGGTGCAGATTTAACTCATATGCGCTTATAGCCCCATTTTTAAAACGAGATTTTGAAAAAAAAACATATTTTATATCATATAGATTCCAATAAATACAAAAAAATCCATGTTTTTACGAGAAAAAAAGTTGGGCATATACACGGGTTAAGTGCTCATAAAAACTACTTTAGTCAGGTCTACAACCTAGCTTTGCCTACCCACCCATTTTGTGTGCATTAATTTTATTTATGAGTGGTGGAACCTAAAGTCTGAACGACAGATTTCTAAGGAACTTTTCATGGCAATTTTATTTTTCTCTCAGAGTGTTTCCAGAAGATTGCTGTCAGGAAGACGCCAAAAGAAATTTATGTTCGAGATATCTAAGCTGGGATTTGAATCACGAGCTGTTACCTAGTAAGCCGTCACACTAACTATCTGACTGTGCCCTTTACAAGTTCTACTAGAGCCAACTACAGTTAGGCACAGTTACAGAGCTAAAAAACTGCTATCTGCACAGAGAACAGCAGCTTTACGGGTCACATCCTCGTATCGCACGGTATCAACACAAGCCGCCTTAATAATAGCTGCAATGGTTCCCATAGACCTTCAAGCAATTGAGCGCCAGATGATTTTCAACGCTAGACAGAGCACGACTCAGTCGCAGAGCCTAGGAGCGATACAGCACGAAGTCATCTTAAAATGGCAACATCGCTGGGAAAATGAACGGTACGGTAGGTGGACACACAAACTGATTCCAGAATTGCAAGTGTGGAAAAACAGAAAAAACGGCGAAGTAGACTACTACATAACCCCGATGCTAACCGGTCATGGATACTTCAGAGTGTACCTGCATCACATGGGGAAATGTCGCTCGCCATTCTGCATCTACGAGGAAGAGGAAATGTTAGACGATGCCGAACACACTTTCTTCGGCTGCAGACGCTGGACCGAAAGACGTCAGGGTCTCGAGGCTGAAATCGGCATTATTAATGCCACAAACGTCGTGCTGAAAATGATAAACAGCAGAGAAAATTGGAACGCAGTTAAACAATTTGTGCACTATGTCCTGCGAAAGAAAAAATATGATCTAGACGCAGTAGAATAACAGAAGAGCGGAGCCTGGACGCAGGCTGACAATGATGGAACTGGCACAGGTGCCAAAAGGGGTCCACCTCGAAGTTAAGCAACCTTGGTTCCGAGGTGGAATGATACCCCGGTGAGGAGACAAGTCGGGTTTTTAGTCGGTATACCCAGTGGGAGAGTCCGATATACCATGTATGGTGACGACCTTCATGAATGCATAAAGCATTTTTCCTCCTTCCCGCAAAAAAAGAAAAAAAAAAAAAAACACTACAGTTAGGCATCATAAGTATACATATATTGACCAAGGTTGAATATATTTTGAACTTGTAACCAACGCTTGGTTCTACAATTTTTATTTCAGTACATTGGGTAATACAGTTCACTGACATGTGTCACCGATTAACAATATCAAGATATTTTTAAATGACTTCAGACTTCAGAAATCTATGTAGTCTGCATCAATATCCTCCTTAGATGATTTTATAGAGAGTTTGTTCCCAACAAATCGCCTTATTAGTGAAGAAAGACCCTCCATTGTCTCTGATGCTGATCCTTATTTTTTGTATTGTATATTGTCTTTAATCTGGATGACATCGTTTGTATGGCCCCCACCTTCTACTCAACCACCTAGTTATAACCTTGTGAGGAAATATTCAAAAATATGTAATATTAGCATAGGCGCTCCAGTCCTTTTACTATCTGGGCTTAATTTCAAAAACATAAAAGATATCAACAACACTGCAAAGGCAAGCAAACAGTACTTTAATCTCTTTCTACGAGAACACAAACAACAAACACACACACAATGCATGCATATTGATTTTCAATTAAGCAGCGATAGTTAAAAGATTGGAGTACATATGACCTTGAATTCAAATACTGCAATTAATAGTATGACTTTGGTATGACATTCAATTAAGCAACAATAGTTAAAAGGCTAGAAAACACAAGGGCTCCCATCCTGATACTACCAGTGCTTAATTTTGCACAACTAATAACATTTGAGAGCATAACATTTGGTTCTCTATTTCTCTCAGATATTAAATCGGCATGTTTTATCTTGCTAAAGGCTCCAATCATTTTAATAGCTGTGCTTAATTTTGAAATATTAAAAATCGTTTGCAGAGAACAAAGACAATATTTTAATTTCTCCGAGGTTAGCAACAACAACCATAGTGTTTGCACATATTGTATTAAGCAGTGATAGTAGGAAGATTGGGAGTTCATTGTGGCTGTATTAGTATACACATATGTAAGGGCTCCAATCCTGGTACTACCTTTGCTTAATTTTTAATAACTAATATCAGTAGAGTATAAGTAAACAGGTTGTCTTCTTGTTTACTGAGTAGTTGGAATAAGCAAGTTTTTGTTGTTGATTTTGTTATTATAGAAGGCTCCAATCCTTTTATTATGTATACTTAATTATCGAAACATACACGAGGAGCTCTCTAACACTACAGAGTACGAAGACAAGATTTTAATTTCTACGAGAGCGTGAACAAACAAACAAACTCTGTTTATTGATTTTTTAGATTAAGCAGCGCTAGTAGAAAGATTGGGGTTCGGATGGCAACGAAATTGACAACAATAGTTAAACGATTCGCGAGCCATATGAAAGGAAATTAAGCCGCAGTTGTTGTTACTAATATGAGAGAAAGGGCTCCAATCCTATTACTATCTGTGCTTAATTGTGAACAACAAAAGCGTGCAATAACATGTGGGAGAGTAAGAAAACTGGCTATGTGTAGGTTTTAAATTAAGCAGCGACAGTAAAAAGATTGGAGTTCACACAGTTTTGAAATTAACAGCGACAATTAAAAGAATGACTTTGGTACGACAAGAAGACATAAGGGCTCCAATCGTGTTACTATCTGTGCTTAATTTTGAACAACTAAATTGGTGATTGATCTTAACTCAGAAGAAAGTGAAATAAATTGTTTTAAAGTTTTATGCTGTAAGTTTTTAAGTCGCCGTAGTCTAGTAGGTAGTGTGTTGGCTTATTAGACGAAAGGCCCGAGTTCAAATTTGGAATCCATACTATCGTTGTCATAGTGATTCAATAGAGTCTGTGGAGAAGCAGTTTTTATTATTCTGTTTAAGTGGCTTAGGATGGGATTGTGCGAATGGGTTTCCGTCATATGAGGCTAGATTAGGTTTGATAAAACTTCCAACTTTGGAACGTAGAAGGGCTGTTTTAGGGGTTTGTTTTGTTTTTAATCTGGTTAAAGGTGATATCGATTCTGAGTTTTTGCTTTGTAACCTGAATTTCAGTATTCCAGCAAGATTTTCACGGCACTATCGTCCTCTTTCTTTAGATTTTTATAGAACGAACTATGGATGTAATTTTCCTTTTCGTAGATTATGTAATGATTTTAACTTATATTATGATTTTATTGATTTTAATTGTAGTGTTTGTAATATAAAACGTAGCTTATATGCTGGCATTAATTTGTAAATTATTATATAAAAATGTATTTTCGTTCTGGTCTTATGTATGTATGTAGTTCCGGTTTATTGTTACTTTATTCAGCTTGTGATTAAGTTCTGTAGCTGTTTTATGTTCTCGTTGCCATTACTTTTCCCTTACCCGCTATAGTTCGGACTGTAGCGTGTACGTGTCCCTACGTAATGGTGACGAGCTCTCCGCGGTCGGGTGAGGGTGGGTTAGTGTGACGCCGGGGACGTTCGAATAAATCCCAGGTCAGACATCAAAACGAAAATATTTCTTCGGCGACTTCCTCTCAGCAGATTTCTGGCAAAAACTCTGAGAGTAAATAAAATTGCCATGAAAAGCTTCGCAACAAAATCTGTCGTTTGGAGTCGACTTTAAACTGTAGGTCCCCCCGCCACTCATGTATAAAATTAACACACACAACAGTTGACAAGTACACGTCCTCTAACCTAACCTAACCTTTATGCTGTAATTTAAATTCTTCTCAAAGAGTAAAGAGAAATAATTCAAGAATATATTAAGTTATAGAAAAAACACACACACACATACAAAAATGGTGAATATATTTTTAAGTGTGCTCTTGATTAAAATGCTACTCTTTTATTATTTGGAGTATTCAAGCAATATTTTCTGTTTTTGGAAATGTTAAAACCCTTTGAAATGGAAACAATTTACGACAGTGTATACAATATACATGTGTGTGTGTACGTGTAAGTTCTTTGTAAATAAATTTTATTTCCTTGGTTTTATTGTTTTCTCTAGTGTGGTAACTTTAGTTGTTATTGTTGCTGTTGTTGTTGTTGAGAATATTAGCACATCATCATTAGATTGGTTTTGCGCGTGACTGCCAAACATTTACAATATTTACTACACTGACTAGAACCCCCCATTCCCCTCTCGGTCTCTACTCTCACGACCTGTGTGTACATCGTTTGAATTTTTTTTTGTGTTTTTTTGTGTATATTTATAACACATTAAAAGAGTAAATGATTATTATCATCATTATAGACAACGAGAGCAAGGAAGCACTTGCTGTTTGGCAAAAAAAAAAAAGCGAAAACGAAAACTAACAAAAACAAAAATTTGAAAATGAACTCGTAATGTTAAAGGAGCATAAAGCAAAAACAAAAAATGTGTGTGTGTGTGTGTTTGATTTCTTCTTTTCATGCAATAGTGTGTTGATGTTGCTTTATTACATAGACACGTCTGTCTGTGTGTGCTATATTTTTTTTTTTTTTTGCTGCATTTGCTTATTTTATTGTACAACAACAGATAACGGTACTTTATTTTTATGCATCACTAGAGTTAATGGTTTCAACACAGTGGAAACACACACAACTCTTGTTTGCTAAATTTTTTTTTTTTTGTTTTTTTTTGGTGGTGGGGAAAGAGTAAGAGAGCACAGAATAACTGTTTCCACAATCAAGTGTGTGTGTGTGTGTGAGAGTTTAAAAGAGCATTTACTGTTTGATTTCTATTTAAACAGCGCCAACAACAACAACAGCAGGAACAACTCTAACTGCACTTCATTTGAACACATTTTTTCATTATAATTCGTGTAGATTTCGTGATGCAGAAATATTGAAAATAGAAATTGTGAAAATAGAAGAAGAAGAAAAAACGAAAAACATACAATAAAATATTGTAATATTAGGAGTATTTTAGTACATATTTGAAAATTGAATTGTTATTAAATTTACGAGTATTGCATAAAACAAATACAACAACAACAACAACAACAAAAAGTATGTATTGAATTACAAATGATTTCAGTTTTGTTTGGGGTCTGCTGCTTAATGAGTTGTTTTGAAAATAAAATTTCGTTTAAACATGGAAAATTATTATTAAGGCCGCCATGTTTTCATTTCAGTGTGCAAAATTTAACAATAAAACATTACTAAATAATAAAAATAATAATTTAAAATGTGGTTTGAAAATAAATTTTATGTTTACAAAAAATATTTCATTTCTCCATATTTTATATGCAATTTCATACTATTTTCAACATGTTAAGCTCTTTCGACAGCAACTTTATTAAAAATCATACATAGAGCAAGAGAAAGAGAGCATAGAGAATGGGAAATTAACACATACTGTCACGATCAAAGCTTTTGCTGTGTTAATTTATAAGAATTACGCTGGAGCACTATCATTCAAAAACGACAAAACTAAAGATTGCAACATTGCTCAACATAACCAGACGTCGGCACCAATGTCTCCCGGGAGCCGAACAAGTTCGGCTTTTTACACACATAGGACACGAACATCAACAATATTCGTTAAAATGAGCGTAAAAATGCATTCAGTTGCTTGTCAGCATTCAGTGAAGCAGGTTCTCGTCGCTTCTTTTTGAAATTTTTTTGTGTATCAATTATACACCCAAAGAAAAATTCAATTAAAATGTGAAGAAAAACTGGGAAACATAATTTTTTTGCTTTAAATATATTGAATTTCAGGTACCTGAAATATGTATGTAATGATGACTTTTGCTGCAAATCCATAAAAACTTATGCGAAAAATACCAATGGCATTAGGTTAGGTTAAGTTAGTGTGGTAGCTTTATACCAAAAGCTTACTTGAGCACGCATAGCGGCCCGTTGTGGCGCCACAGGTGAACGCAGTCCCTGTACTGACCAAGTTCCTCTGAGCCAATGAGGGAGAAGTTGGTCAGCGCAAGGGCTGCACAATGGCATTAAAAAAGCATAATTAAAAAGCATAATATTTGTTCGAACACTGTTTGAAACAAAAATTAGTAACAATTTTCCTCTGGGTTATACACACGCTTCTCACAAATACACTCACAAATACACTCTTTGTGGCGACGTCTGAACATAACCCCTGATATGACTTGGTTTGTATCGTATTTGCGGCCTCCACGAGCGGATAAACAGCTTATCATGGTATGAAGGCCTATACTGCATGAACTTTCTATACTGACGGAGAGCCGTTCTTCCTCTGGTAGGGTCTCCCATGCCAGAAAGGCAACTGAGTAGTAATAACTAAGAATTGTCGCAGAATTAAACTGTTAAGCAACCCATGCTGAGAATCTGTTTCCAGCAGGGGACCTCCAAATAACCATGCAGCTAACAAAGCCTCTCAACAGTTGATAGGCTTTGGTATGGCTACTGGCTTTACCCTGTTTGATCATTCAGTCGCCATTTAAAAGAAATTATAGAAAACAAGTAAAACAAACTAAGTAAAGTAAACTTGTGTAGGCACACTTCGCTACTGAACTCGCAAGCCATATGGACCATGAGCTCTGTAATGGAAGCCTAAGAGGCACAACTTTTAATAATTCAGCTTCGCAGCACTGCGCCAGGGGCTAGACATGAAGATCATTGACGCCGAAAATGTGACGCGTGTTGGAAATCTGTCTCCAGCTGGGGGCCTTCTCAATTTAAAAGAAACTTGTATGGAAAACAAGGAAATTTAAAATTAGGGTTGGCAATCCCGCTCTATATTTTCAATCCCGGGATTTCGGGATTTCATTTACCTAATCCCGGGATCCCGGGATTTATCCCGGGATTTTAAAAAATTTGTTCTTGAAAGATATTAACATATTATTTCAATAAAATTAATAACATGACACATCCAAAAATAGGTTTATAAGAAAGAATTTATTAAATTATAAGAAAATTAAATTTATTTTTAATTTTTCACATTTTTAAATTAATTAAAAAGAGTAAATTGTTTTTATAGATATATACTCTTTTGTTGATCAAGTGCGATATGTTATTATTTTTTATTATTTTTAAAATACGTTTTGAGGAAGTACAGAGCATCCAAAGTTTCATCGCTCAAACGACTTCTTATTTTAGTTGTGAAAAATCCAGCTGCAGAAAAAGTACGTTCAGACTCTACACTGGCTGAAGAAGAAGGTGTAACTTCTGACACAGAAGCTATTAGAAGTGATGTAGCTGGACTTGAAGTATTTAGTCTTCCGAGTAACTCAACTATTAATTTGCGACATTTTATGGAAGAAGGAACCGTTACGAACTCTGTTTCGGATTCGGACTGAACATTTGTTCTACCATTGTGCAGATACTGAAGTACTCCACTGATATCTGTTCTCCTTTGTTGCATGCGATGGATGAGGGCTGAATGTAGTTTTTGACTTATAACGTTGTTAGCATCTTTAAGTTTTTTTAACATAAAAGTTATGGCAACATCGTCCGTGAACAGATTAGCATCCCGACGGCAAAGGGCGTCAACTGTTGCTTTAACTGGGATAAGAACACTAATGATTGCGGATACCATATTAATCTCATCTTTGGATAAAGCAAAATATTCACCTTCAGGTGGACCTATGTCTATTAATGCCTTTTGTATACAAGTTCTTAATAAATAAAGACGTTCCAGCATTAACAAAAGGCTGCTCTACCTAGTTTTATAGTCTTTTATTAGAGTTAGTTGCTTTCCAAATTCAGCCGTAACATACTTTTGCATGACATCTTATTTTGTTGCTGTAATATACAACCATTTGGCGGACTGTGTTAACAGTCGTAGGTAAACTTTAAATCCCATTGCTGTAAGACCTGCACGTAAGTCACTAGAGCGGCATATAATGTTAATTGAAATCCCATCAAGGGCTGCTAGTCGTGCAAGTGTAGCAGAAAGTGATCTGTCTTCTAGCCCCAGCATAGGAAAATACTTGGCTAATGGTTTAGTTTTTTTTTGTTGGTGGTTCATCTGCTTCTGGTGATTTTAATTTAATTTTAATTTAAGTGTTTACATCTCAAACAAAAAAAAAATCGCAATTTGAAGTTTTGTTTCTAATTTCATAGCGGTTAATGCATCGAAACAACAGATTCTAATTTCTGGAAATTCGAATTAGTGAGAGTTCTAATATACAATTTTTTTCATTGCGGCTTAAAAAGTCAAATCCCGGGATTAAGTGCTCAATCCCGGGATTTTGGGATTGTTAAAAACTGCGGGATCCCGGGATTTCGGGACCCCGGGATCCCGGGATTCCCAACACTATTTAAAATAAACTAAATAAAGTAAACCTGCGGGCACACTCCGCTACTGAACTCGCGGTCTGAATGAAGCATGAGCTCTTTGATGGAAGAGGCACAACTAAAGAAAAAGAAAACAACAACACAATACTCGTCACGTGCCGAAAATACCGCTTCCTGGCCAACCTGGAGCAATAGATGATCCATAGCACAAGGGACTTAGGGGAGCAGACTGCAGACGGTCCTTAGGTACTTGGACTAACATCGACCGAAGCCACAAAGAAGGCCCTAGGGCTCAGAGTCGAAAAGGGGAACAATGTTCCCTCAAACGGCAGTAGGTACTTAAAAGGGGAGCAAATATGTATATCACGCCTTCTCAAACAGAAATCAAGAGGAGATGATGTCCCAGCAAAACCCCCAATGAGTAAAGCAGAAAGAACTGCAAGCAAAAGCTATGCAGAGGTTTCAAAAGGATTAAGAATAGCAGTTATGTCGGGGGAATACCCATTAGTCAATCTGACATCTTCCTTCAGAGCAAACTGAATTTGAAGAGGCAATCATTTGTGAAGTGGCGAAGAGATGGACCCCACGCGCTGAAATTTGAGGGCATCCACTTCATGTTGACTGCATGGATGCACCAACAGCCGATTGGCTAAAGGTGGCCGCAAAGAAATTCTGTAAGTGGAAGAGAGGAGAGTTCACAGTGTGCTCAGGCAAGGCAAATAAAGTGACGGTCTTTCACCAATGAAGCATGAGGTAGAATGACCAAAATGAGCGCTAAACACAGCTCTATGGTGCATGCTTAAGAACAGAAATAGAGGAGACGGCAGGCTGATAACATCGTGTATGTATTGCTGTTGAATATTAACATATTGACTCTCGGCTTAATAGCGTGTGAGAGATAAGCTTTTTACTCAAGTGAGTTAGAAGACGTTTTACCTAAAAGTAGTCACTGATTTCATTGCTTCTAATACTTAATTAGGTGTTTGTATAACAAATTAACTCGTTTTATTGGTGTTTATTAAATTAACAACTCCAATCAAAGTACTTACAGCGTTTAATTAAGGCAAAATGTGTTCTCTTCACAGCTGCCATAGGTTTTATATGCAAATATGAACGCAAAATGTTGGAAAAACTTACCTAAAAAGAAAGGAAAGATAAAAAATAAATTAAAAATAATATTAAAAACAATTTTTTTTTTTAATATTTTTATGTTTATGAAAGAAAAACAAATGCATTCATTAGATATTTTTTTTTTTTGGTCATAAAAAAATATTTATATTGCCCGAGAACATATGAAAGAAATTATATTTTCTGTGATTTTGAATGTACATACATATGTCATGTGCACAAATAAAATTTTAGGAAAGCAAAAATTAAGACAATTTAAATTAGAAAAGACTGAAAGCGACAAATATAAGGAAATTAAAACTTTTAAATGAAAAGCTCCTCTGTGGGAACATTGGGTTAAAAATTGAGTACATGGTATAAGAAATATAGAAGGTAGTTTCATTCGCTCTTTATTTTTTAAAATTCACTATCTGACATGCTTAAGGATTATGACGTTTTCGTTAAAATAATGCTACCATATTAATTTTAAATTTCCCACATTTTCTTTGAAGTCACATGAAAATAATAAATTCAATTCAATTGAAAAATATTTTGATTACATAAGCCTAATACCGATTTTTTGAAACTTTTGGAACATTTAAACTCAATTTTTTTAAAAATTAATTGAAATTCTTTAAATACTAGCCCAAATTACACATTTGTTAGAAATAATTTATTGGGAATATACAACAAAATTATAAATGTGGCAACGCTATATATATAGTTTGTGAGAAAATAAAACTTCAAAAAACCTTATTTTAAAAAATAAAGAGAGAATGAAACTACCTTCTATATTTCTTATACCATGATTGAGTATAATGGAAAGTATATTTAGGGTTACCTATGATTTTAATAACAATAATGCAATGAATTGTTAGAAAAACAAGCATTTTTCCATTTAATAGGCATGAACAAGAGTGAGTTCCCATTTCTTATAAAAACCAAAGTCTGTATGACACCTCACATTAGAACATAGATGCCCATTTCATAGTGCTTTTGCGCAAACTAAAAACACACATATTCTTATTCTCTTTGGTTAGTCGTCACTCAGACAGCGACGAATGCACATGCGTAACGGGTGTACGATTATTTTGTAATATTTTTGGCTTAAAGCACTGAAAAAAATTTACTATGACTTACGAAACATATTTTATGATAAAAAATGCGTTTGGTGATGCTCAATGCATTTTATGTTATAAAATATTGAAGGAATGTAGAGAATATGCTTTTAGAAGGCACTATTGTTCTTATCATAGTGATATGGATGATTTTAATGATTTATTTTGTAAAAATAAAAAAATTTATTTGGAAAAATTTAATGAGTGGTTACTTGAAGAAGAAAACAATGAAAAAACCTCAGAAAATAAAATGTTAAAAATGGAGTTATCAAGCTTAATAAGCTTGGATATTGTTAGTCGTAGTAGACCATTTTCTGATGAGGAGTTCATTAAAAAAATTTTAAATAAATGTTTTCAAAAACTTAATTTTAAGCTTATCGAAAACCTTCCATTGTCACGCAGTAGTGTTATTCGGCGCACTAATCAATTGGGGGCATCTTTAGAACCCGCCATTGTAGAAAAATTTCTATTCCAAATTTTATTGTTAATTCCGCTTTTTGGATTTTTTCCGTATATTTTATTTCAGTTTACACAACTTTTCTTTCAGTGCAGTTCTCTCTCCCTCACCAATACTACTACAGTTTTAGCTTTGGGCATCCCTGCATTAGAACATTAAAAAAAGTTTCACATGATAATCAGACGTCGGCACCCCCCGGGGGCCGAACATCGTCGGCTTTTTACACACATAGGACACGAACATCAACAATGTTCGTTAAAATGAGCGTAAAAATGCATTCAGCTTTGCTTGTCAGCTTTGAAAGGAGAAGGTTCATGTTGCTTTTTTTCAGGTTTGAATCATACACCCAAAGAAATATTACAGTAGGATTCATTAATATTCAATGGGATTCACTAATAACAATAAGAAATGATCTCGAATTTTGGAAGAATATTTATCAAGTTAAATATGCAGTCTTTAGGAATTTGGCGCTGTACATATTTTCTATATTTTCCACTACATATACATATTATTACGTTATACTATGTTCAGACATGCACTTTTATTGAGTCAATATTTGGTTTGTTGATTACAATATTTTAAGTGTTTAGACATAACAATATACGCAGTTCAGCTGCTAATTCAATATTCATTTGATAGCGGTGAACAAACAGCTGGTTGTTTCAACAACAATTTTTTTTTTTTTTTTTTTTTTTTTTTTTTTTTTTTTTTTTTTTTGACAACTCAAATATCAACAGACAGTTTTCGGAAAATTGTAATATGCTCACTGAACGTACTTATGACAGTGCTGTATTTCAAGTTTTAATCACTGTTATAAAACAGACAATATTAATGTAAAGAACAGTTTTAACGGATTTGAGGTAAATAAAAACAAAAAGCACACAATGTAGCAAATTTTTAAGTTCCAGAAGTTGCCAAATCGAAAATAAATTAAGTATAAATGAATTGCTGCATTGAAAAATTATGTTTTATTTAACAATATTCCTGAATATATATATGTACATATATATTTTGTTTGTATTTGTGGCTTTGTTATGAAAAATTTCTTATAATTTTCTTTCTTTAATAATACTTCTAGTTATCATTGCAATAATTTACTTCTAAAAATATGTTCATATTTCTCTTGTATTTAATTTCTCGTTTCCCTTTATTATTTATAATTTTTGTCATCATTTCTCTCTTTTTTCTTCTTTCTTTTGCTTAACGTTAGCAATTAAAAATTCTTAGAATTCAACAGAAATAAAATGAAAAGAATCGAAAAAAGAATGTTGAACAATAATTACCAGAAAATTGCTTTTAAATAATGTTTTTCAATTACTTCCTATTTCCTTAGTTTTGCTTATTTCTTTTTTTTTTTTTTGAACAATTTTTTGCAATTTTCTTCAATGGATTTTAATTGCCTTTTCGAAAAACACTTGGCCTGTATTACTCTACGCAGGAAAAGAAAGAAGAAGGATAAAGATAAAGAGAGACACATAAAAGGGAAATAAAACATTAAAAGAAAGAAAAAAAAAGTCATATGATAATAAAACTAAAGTCAATTTCTTTTTCATTTTTGTTTTTCTAGTTTTCTCTCGAATCTTAAATCACACACTTAATCGTACTTTGACATGGTGTTTTTAGTTTTTTTTTTTTTTTTTTCATTTTCTTCCAAGAATTTAGGGTTTAAAAGAAAATTAAAATTTTTTTTATGTCTCAACTATTTTTTGAAAGTAGTTTAGGGAATTTTAAAATAGAAGGAAGTTTAATTTACGAGTTTTTAACTCAAATATTATTTGTTTTTTCATCATTATGATTATTATTTTTTTTTTTTATGAAACCAGCACTCAGGGGATGGCCCCTACTCATGCAGTGCATTGTGCAGGTTTTTTAGGAAAGGTGGAAAGGGGGAAGATGCGGACGGCAAGGAAACGAGTTGTTGCTAGGTGACTATAAAATGGCCAGTGCTATACCTTCACCATTAGACAGTCTACAAGCAATCGTCCCCAAGAAGCCCGCAGTTTCTCACACCACTTATGTTGTGTGTGTTAATTTTATACATAAGTGGCGGGACCTACAATTTAAAGTCGACTCCGAACGACAGATTTTTTGAGAAACTGAGAAGAAATCGCCGAAAAAATACTTTTTGTATATTTTTTTTATTTTTTACTTGTAACGAATTTTTATTAAAAATGCAATGAAATGCTGTATCAAACTAAAACTTTATTTTTTTAATTTTAATTTAAATTTTTTTTTTTTAATTTTTAAATTTTTTCTTTTTTAATTAAATTTTTTTTTAATAAAAGTCTAAAATTTCCTTCATACATTCTAAATAAATTTGGCAACAGTGCATAACTGTTTATGCAAATAATAATTGATCTCAACACTGTAAAACTCTTACTTCTAGACTGTTAAGTTTACATAGAGGCAAAAAAAAAAAAAATAAACAGAAATTATTATGCTTTTTACACACACACACACACCCACTCCATAATCCACCATGAGCCAACATGCACCACTATTTTATAATCCTTGCAAACACTTAAAAATGAATATCAAATAACGGTTAATAAAACCCACAAGAAGAAAAAAAAAAAGAGAGAAAACTGGGTTAAACTGTCTGTAAAACAATGTAAACACAGGAAAAAAAAATAAAGAAACCAGTTTCCATACATCAATCTGCCAGACAAAAGGGAGAAGAGCAAAAAAAAACTTTTAAATACTCTCTTTTTCTTTCTTTCTTATAAAATGCATACATAAATGAATACTTAAAAAGTCAATATAGTATAACAGGAAATATAAGTGGAAGTAATAATAGTTGTATTCATTGCTGTTGTTGTAGCTCCTTATGTTGCATTGGAGTATGGAGCAAATCAAAAGACACTTAACAAACAACTTCCTTATCATGCAGTTTTTATTTTCCACACTTGATTCTTATATTTAAGAACTACAGCAACAACAACAAGAACAACACGAACAAAAAAAAATTGTAAAATGCAAGTGATGATTTATTCCTTTATTGTGTTGGCTGTCTTTGGTTTATGGCTTCTTGTGTTTGCTCTCTCGCTCTCTGGCTCTCTGTTATACTTAAGTGAGCAACTTAAATTCATATTCTAAACATATTTTCACTTATTATGCAAATATTTAAGATTTCTTTTCACTTCTTTATTCTCAATGCTCTTTATACACTAAGTGACAGAGAATGTAAGTGTAGCAGTGTGTGTAAGTGTTTAACGAACACAGACAACAGAGTTTTCAATTTCCTTGTGTTATTTTTTATAATTCTATTATAAAAGATCAATATTAACAGGAGTAACAGGAGAAGTGCTGTTATCACTCTCTCTTTCTTTTGTTTTCTTCCAAGAGTATAATGAAGTGGTGTATAATACTTGTTTACATTGTGTTGTGGGTATAGAGAAGAAGA
The DNA here is from genome assembly GCA_927399465.1 of Sarcophaga caerulescens. Taxonomy (NCBI): domain Eukaryota; kingdom Metazoa; phylum Arthropoda; class Insecta; order Diptera; family Sarcophagidae; genus Sarcophaga; species Sarcophaga caerulescens. The sequence goes on along the minus strand of OV656873.1, from coordinate 111,431,092 downwards.
AGTGTAGTACAGTTTTAAAAAAGTATTGAATGTTAAGCTGAAATTCTGTATGTGATGTGAGTGGGTAAATGTAAGTATTTGTTTGTGTTACAGTTATTGAGCAATTATAGCTGTTAGTTTACAGTTTATATTTCAATACTCACCTCATAATTGAAAAGCCAAATGAATATGATTTAATATACGACGTTTCAACTGTTAACAGTCCTTTATTTTAATTGTCATACACTCTCTCTGGTGTTTAATAAAAAAACGGGTGAATTTAATTCTTTACATTGCACTATGGTTCAAATGACCACTTTTTGTGGCCAAAATTATTATAACTAATTAAACAGTGGTTTGCATCTTAAAATTTTATTTCTTTAAAAATATGCAAAGTTTTATAAATATACAAACAAAAGAAAAATCCTTTTTTACAGCAAATAACGAGTTTTGGAAAAATATGATTGAAGTAAACATTCACAACATATGTATTTCAATTTATATATGTATTTATTTAGGTTAAAAAAAATAAATTTTTTTAAAACATTTGCGTTTGGATTCTAATATTTTATGGTATGATGGAAATATATCCGAATTTCTTTGTTTACTTTCCTCACGAATGTTGCAGTACTGCTGCTTTTAAAAATTATTTTCTAAAAAGGAGGCTAAGGCCTCTTCTGCAGAAAAGGCAATTGGATCTTTATTGTCTTTTGAACAAAGCTTTCGAATTTTTGAAGGTCTTTACAGAAGCTTTTTACAGATTCCGCAAGAACGGTGGCTAAGTCCACGTTACCTAACTTACGGGCTGACATTGCGGCAGTGTGAATAAACAAATCTGTTTCATTATTATTGGACGTTGAAAATTCTGATGCTTGTCTTCTTTTGCTTCGTTCAGACTTATCACAGAATTTTAGTCTTGGACGTCCAGCTGTTGATGGACAGGGCTCTTCATCATTTTTCTCTTCTCGAGCTATAAGTTCGGGTTCTTGCAGTTCAAAAACAGTTTCTAATGTAATCCACGCATTATAACGGCTGCAAAATCTGTCCAACTTTCTGTGAGTGTTTTCCCATTTCACTGCTAATTTTTTGCATAAAAAGTATACATTTTCTGAAACTTTTTTAATAAAATCATCAGAAATATTTTCTTCCTCTAATTTTTTTAATATATAATTCAACACGACATCATTTCTGCGCTTGGAATCTTCTTTGGTCCATATTTCTATGATTACGGAATTTTTAAAGCAATAGCGATCTGTAACAAAATGCAAAATATCTCAGAAGGCGCGAAAATGCGCAAAGCAAGGCAAATGGGAACTTGTAAGTGATGGCCTAATACACTAATATTTTTTTGTTTTATACTGGCAAAAGGTGGTAAACTTATTAAAAGCTTATAAGTACGCAGCAAAAACAACGATTTTAGGCACAATCTTAAAATGTCGAGTTTAGGTATTAGATCACACTTAATTTTTTTTTTTTTTTTTAATATTAGTCACCTTTCTTTTCCATCACAATTTTTTTTTACAGACGTTTTATTAATTAACAATACATTTTTAGAACTTGTAAAAAAGTTGTGTTCGCGATGGTGTTTACTATTGACTGAAAAAATTTCAACTTATATTGCTTGTTGGATAACGGTAAACAAATGCATTGCAATGTTGAGAAAAAAAATTGCATTTTTCGTTGATTTAAGGTGTTTTCAATTAGAATATTTAAATAAAAGCGCTAAAACGAAACACAAAAAAAAATAATTTTGGCCACGAAAAGCGGTCATTTGAACCATAGTGCATTGTAATGCAATGAGAAACATTGCAGAGCTGAATAAAAAAAAAAGGAAAACCAGAGACAGATGTCATGGCTATTTTTAAAACCGAAATGCTTGATGAATGATAGCATTTTCCCTTTAAAGCTTTTGATTGAAGTCCCTAACGAAGGTAGTTTCAACGACCTTGTTCTTGTCCTTAATCATGTCAAGAATTTCTTAGGGAAATTTCAAAACATTGTATGGTAACAATTACACAGATTGCAGGTTATAGAGTAACTGCATTAGTGTTGAACTGGATTGCTTACTTGGATTGCCTCAATTAAACTAGATATTATTCGTTCATTTTACAAGCACGGCTCTACTTTGTTGATTACAGGAACAGGGTACATGCAATATTGCTAGACTCTGTTGGACTTGTATGGATAAGACGAGGACCAACTCATTTCTAACCTTAAATTACATGGCCATCCATTACAAAATAGTGATTTTTATGGGCTATTAACCTTTTGGTAGGTATGCCGAACGACTTAGCATTCCGGCAAGGAGGAGAAAGATACAGTATTTCACATCATGTATCAGTGCTTTGCTTTTGTTATAAAAAGACGCATGTTTGTGGCCTCTCAGTTACTGCTTGACTCTGCTGGACTGGTATGTATAAGAGGAGGACATTTATAACCTTAAATTGTATGGTCGTTTGGTAGGCATGCTGAAAGTCTTGGCATTCCGACAAATAACTTCTATAGCAACTGTGAGTCTCAGGAGAAGAAAGATATAGCGTTTAACCTCATGTGTCAGTGTTACCCTGCTCTTGTAATAAAGAGACAAATGTTTTTGGGCTCATACTTAATGACATCCTTGACCGAGCTCTCTTATAAGAAACCTGTTGCAATAGTAAGATTTACTTTTGTGGTGGAGTTAGTTTCCTCTAGGGAATGTTTGATACACATGTTGAGAATATTGTTTGGGATATTAGAATGGGCCTAAAGTGGAACTTCTTGATGGAAAGGTCTGCCACCTTACCTAGCCTAAAATACAAGGAGATGTTTTTATTAGAGAACTACTACCAGATTCAACAGGAAACTATTTATGTCTCATTGAACTACTATTGTTACTTCCTTTAATTTTATTTTTTAAATACCAACAATAAACAGAAACTTCACTAACTTATAATGGGAAAATGAATAAAAAAAATTTTTTTTTACTAAAAAAAAAAAAAAAGAAAAAAGACTAAAACTTGCATTTCTGTACAAGAAAACAAAACACGGTTTAAATAAAAGGTCTTGTGGTATTTTCAATATGTTTTCTTTGTTTTTTTGTTTTTTAATTTTTTTTTTCTTTTATTATTGTAGAGACAACAAAACACAATTACTCAATAGCCAACACAGCCAGCATCTTCGTTAATATTCACCCCTATTCTGCATTTCGATTCGAATCGAAATTTTCTCCGTCTGGCAATTTTGGTATTCTGCGTTTCGATTCCGCTCAGTTTCTTTCGATTATATGTATTCTGCATTACGATCGGAGCTCCGTTTCTCTCAGTTGTTTTTTTGTTAACGGAGGTTTTTTCTACTTTTGTTTTTTTAAGTAAAAAAGTGAAAAAATGTAAGTACAAAATTCAAAAACGATTTAAATAAAAATTATTATTATAATTTTTTTGTTTTAAATTGTTATTTTTGTACTGGAATATGAGTGTTTTGTTATGTATGTATGCAGGTCAAAAACATCAACACCGGAGCAGGACGAAAAACTTGCAAATTTAATGGCGGCTAAAGCTGACATAGCTTGTGGGTATCACCAGCTTTCAAAGGTGTGGATTGACTGGAAATGCTACATAAAGAAGTTATCAGCTAATAAAAGGGAAATGATGAGCACCGGAGGCACTTGCCGCTTGCAACGTATAAGCCTCTTGGAAGAAAAAGTAGTGCAGCTGACGGGGCTAGTGACAAGTACATCGGGTATAAGCGGTGCAGTAGATGTTGGAGTTGCCTGTGAGGTTGAGGAAACTGAAATGGTCATTTCAGCACGTTCTGAAGACCTACCTTCCACCTCCAAAAGGCGACAACAGAGCACAAAAGACACAACTATGTCTTTGCTGAAGGAGCAATTAAAATGTCAGCAAGAATTTTATGAAGAGGCGAAAGAGTTCAACAATGTCATATCCAAGAAGTATGATGAAATATCAACGCACCTAATGCGTATAAATTGATCGGTGGAACAATGGCAAAAATTGCAGGTAAGCAATTAGAAGAGGAGCAGCGCTATAATAAAATTAATGAAGAATTGCTGAAAAAGAAAGTGGAACAATGAATTTTTTAATTATTTACCTATTTTTAATATGAAACAAAATAGACTGAACTTGTTATATTTTTATTAAATAAAGATTTTTTTATTGAATTGTAGTAAAGTTGGTATTTAATTTCTTTTTATTTTAAATTTACGTTCAATAGTTCGTTCAACTATATTTCTCGTCTTTGAGTGACGAATGTTATAGTTGCTTTCCCGGCTGCCGTCACTTGGAGTTCGATACGGAATCATTAGCCAGGGTTCCAGGGAGTATCCTGCATTGCAGTTGTCTCGATGCTACGCTTTTCAAGCCTTGTGTCTGTATTTCTGTCGCTGTTCTCCTCTTCCAACAATAATGCAGCTGCAATAGACTCCATTTCTCCTAAAATTTTAAATAAAAATGCAACTCACTAAATTATTTGTTTACAAACAGTTTTTATTAACGTTTTGTCTTTACATATTTAACCACAACACTTTTATTTTCTACTTTTTTAGTTAATTTCAGCTTCACTAGATTATACACACTTATATATTTATGCAAAACTTATATTTACTTTTTCTTTTTTTATTTTATTTCAATATTTTTCTGTTATTAAATTTATAAACAATTTACTTTATTATACATAGAACTTGTTTTATTAAATTTGACATTTGTTTATGAAAATGATAACAGTATTGCTTATTCTACTGTTTCATTTCCACATTCCACATTGATACAATTGATTTTGTAAACATTGTTATCTTCTTCTTATTCTTTCGATTCCGTTTTTCTGCAGAATACCAATTTTCGATCGTAACGGAACTGAATGCGGAGACGTAATCGAAATGCAGAATAGGGGTGATTAACGTCAACAGTGCTGTGCAGTGCATTGCATTGCATTACAAATAGCATCCCATCAATGCCGTTCTTTTTTCTTTTTTTTATTTGCAACATAATAACCTCTTTAATTGATACTCTTCCCTCTTATCCGCTTAATAAATTTGTCACCACACCACTGCCAATAAACAATGTAGTCAATATACACCACTTGTACACCACGTACACCGTATATACACCACCATTAGCAATTTGTAAACATTTCTAATGAGCCCAAGCATCCACACCACCTCCTCCCTCCACTCTTTCCCTATTGATTTGTGTTGTTTGAAATTGTCTTGCAGTACGTACACATACATACAAAGTGGCATATTGTCAGTTTTTTATATTTAAAATCATTTTCTCAATAAAAAAAAAAATGAAAAAAACACAACAAAAACAAACTATCAATAACACACATAAACTTTCAAGAGTAACAGAGAAAAAGAGAGAGAAAAAAAAAACACAGAGAGAGGGAATTAAAGTTCAAAATATTGGCATTTTTATTGGGTATTACAGCAAGACAGTGGTGTAAAGGTATGGAAACATAATTTGATTGGCAAGTGTCTGATATTTTAACAAATAAATTAAAAATTTGAAAGCATTTGCTTTCGAATCAATTAATATTCCTTGAAATAAGAAATGTAATTAGATTTTTGCTTCCTTCCTATTGTTTTCACTCTTTTAAGCATTCAATTTCAACATTAAAGTACCGCAACATTTAAAAATAACATGAACACACACGCTATATTGTATTTGTTTGTATGTGTACGTACAATGCTAAACTACTGTGTCATCAGAATTTGTTGCCGTACTACATACACGTTTGGAATTTAGAACAACATCAGAAATAACATCAACAACAACATTAGCTACCACCACACAATAACACCGCTAGGCAGGCCAGGCCAGCCAAGACAAGGCACTGCAAAGCATGCAGGCAGTCATCTAGCATTGTCATCGTTGATGACACGAACAAACAACAATTTAACAACAGCATTTAACATATTAAAATATACAACACACATACACACACACCCATATACACGCACGAATATTTATTGAACATGCCATACAATGACAACAATAAACAACGGTTTTGTAAGCTGATATTATTTTGTGTTTTCCTTGTTCACATGCAATAGATAGACGCACGTACACGAGTATAGATAGGGAGAGTAAGAGAGAGGATTTAAATTAAGGAGAAATTTTAAAAATTGTTGAAAAACAAGTTCGAAACAAGGATGTTTTGCAAAATAAATGATTTTAAAACCGATTTCGAACACTGTTTCCTATTTTTTCCTTAGAAAACAGGTTGTTAAAAGAAAAAACCGGTTATTTAAGTAAAAAAAACCGGTTATTTGAGTAAAAACCGGTTATTTAAGTAAAAAAAACTTGTTCTATGGGTCACATACAGTTTCTTAAACCACTGATTACAAAAAAAAAAAGGACCGGTTATTCGAATTGAAAAATCTTGTGTATGAATCGTACATGTTTGCTCTAAAAACTGGTTAGCGAATTACGAAAAGACCGTTTATTCGACTAAAAAAAACGATAATACGAATCAAAAAACTTGTCTTAAACTACACGATTCTTAAAAAATTGCTTAACGAATTCCAAAAACAAACAACCGATTATTCGATTAAAAAACCGTTTATTTGAATAGAAAAAATTTGTATGAGCCGTATACAGTTTATATACTACAAAAACCTCCTTATTCGATTAAAAAATCGGTTATTTGAATCGAAAAAACTTGTGTGAATCGTATAGTTTCTTAAAAAATTGCTTAACGAATTAAAAAAAAAATACCGATTATTCGATTACAAAATCGGTTATTTGAATCGAAAAAACAGTTTCTTAAAGAACTGGTACGTAAACTACAAAAACACTTGTTATTCGATTAAAATACTGGTTATTCGAATCGTAGAAGCTTGTGTGAATCCTATAGTTTCTTAAAAAATTGCTTAACGAATTCCAGAAAAAAATACCGATTATTCGATTAAAAAAACCGGTTATTTGTATCGAAAAAACTTGTATGAACCGTATACAGTTTCTTGAAGAAATGGTTCGCAAACTGCAAAAACACCTGTTATTCGATTAAAAACTGGTTATTCGGATTGTAAAACCTTGTATGAATCGTATAGTTTCTTAAAAAAATTGCTTAACGAATTACAAAAAAAAAACCGATTATTCGATTAAAAAAACCGGTTATTTGAATAGAAAAAACTTGTATGCACCGTATACAGTTTCTTAAAGAACTGGTACGTAAACTACAAACACACTTGTTATTCGATTAAAAAACTGGTTATTCGAATTGTAAAACCTTGTATGAATCATATAGTTTCTTAAAAAAATTGCTTAACGAATCACAAAAAAAAAACCGATTATTCGATTTAAAAAAACCGGTTATTTGATTCGAAAATACTTGTATGAGCCGTATACAGCTTCGTAAAGAACTTGTTCGCAAACTATAAAAACACCTGTTATTCGATTAAAAACCCGTAAAAATTTGTATGAATCGTATACTACATACATATATACAGATGCTTGTATGTATTAGTGTTTGATGGTTGTGTTATATTGTTTATCATTCAAGCTGTATTGCCTTGTTGATCTCCTGTTTGTTTCGGGCATGTCACATTGCCAAATAAAGACGAAGGAATTCAATACTTCGTCGCTATCTTCGGTCTCTTATTCTGTAGAGTATAATTAGGCAATATTCTTGTATTGTGCTCCTCTCTGCTTTATATAATACCGTTAATATGTAGACAACAATAATTATTGTTTTTCCAATGCATTATTGTTGCAATTGTTTTTGCAAGAGATTGTGAGTGAGAGAGGGTGGTAGGTAAGCAAGCAAATGCACAGATTGTTGAGGTGAGTTTTTGAATAGAAAGTCTTTATAAAATATGCACACACACATATGCATATGAACGAATGAACGAACATATTCAATGTGTTTTATTGCTTTTGAGAGGAATAAAAACAATTTTTTTAAGTATTCCTGTGCTTAAAGTGTTTAATTTGGAGGTTAATTGTAAGAAGTCTCCGATATTTTAATGTAAATTTGTCATCGTGTGCTGCTTAGCTGTTTATTTTGTTATTGATTTAGAAAAAAAAAAAAAAAAAAAAAAACTTTTCTTTATAACTTTTTGAATTGAAAATTATGCTGATATTATTAAGACATCTTTAGGAACTTTGTCTTTTATTTTAAATCTTTTTTTAGCAACTTTTGCAAACCATAATTATATTAAAAATTAAAATTTATTTCACTTCCTTCTCTACGCTAACTTTTATCATAAAATTCTATTTAAACAATTTTACAAATTCATTGTGTTGTTTTTATATTTCGCTGAGATTACAAAAAAAAAAATAAAAAGAAAATTCCTTAACAATGTAAAGTTTTCCTATAAATTTTAAGATTTAAAAAGTTTATTTTGCAAAACAAACATTTTCACTAAGAATACACCACCAATACAGCAATAACAACAACAATTGCAACAACAACAGTTCTAAACTTTCTTTAAATAATCATAAGGAAGAGGAGCAAAGTAAAACATTGCTAAGAACACCCACAGAGAGCACAACCCGATATCAGTATTAGGGAGAGAGAGAGAGAGAGAGAGAGAGAGAGAGAGAGAGAGAGAGAGAGCGAGCAACAACAGCAGCAGGGAGCCAAGGATTTAGACAAACTGGCATTCTAGCTTTCATTCTAATTGAAATAAATAGACAAAAACGGAGAGAGAGAAGGAGTTAGAGAGAAAGCAAAATACAGTTAAAATTTGTTTTGTTTGTACGAAAATGTAAACGTTATTAATTGTATTCAACTGATTACAAGAAATAATATTGCAGCAGTTGTGTGGGTGTGTGTGTGTACTAAATAAAGAGAGAAAATTATTGTTGCCAACTGGTCTAAAGAGAAACAATTCTAATACAAACACAAATATTTATGAAAGGCAGCATATCTCTCATTTGAAAATTAACTGTAAAACGAAAGGAAAATTAACATCTTAGGACTGGAAAATCCTAAAGGCTAATAAGAAAAAAAGACTTTATACCAGTCGTCGGCACAAAGAGAACATATGAACATATAAAGCCGAAGAAAATCTTCCCCTGAGGGACATTGGTGCCGACGTCTGCTTTATACTGTCAAGCCATATACAAAGAGAAAATTTTAAAAGCTTTTGTAAGAGATTTGATATCCCTAGAGATTAGAAAAGAAATTTTTTTTTATTTAAAAAAAAAAAAAAAGCAAGAAAAATTTAAAAAATATGTCGTGTCGAGTGTTCACTTTTTTAAATAATTGTTTCTACCTTTTAAAAATATTTCTGAATATTTTTTTTTTTTTTTTAATTTTATACTTCAACCATCTTTTGTTTTAAATGTCAAAAAATGTAAATGACATTTACAGACTCTGTTGACTCTATAAACGACAGGCCCATTATAAGGAGGATGATGATGATAATGATGGCGGCGATGAAGTTGCTGATGATGACTACAATGTTGTTGCTGTAGCGGTTGCTGCTGCTCTGATGCCAGCTAAAGATAATAACAAACTGCAGCTTCTTCTTTAGTTTTTTTTCTCATGGTTTTAACAAAAAAAAAAAAACAAAAAAATGTGTTGATTTGTGCAAAAGAAAAAAATTTTTTTTTTGTTGTTCACTTCACCTCTTTAGGTTCGTTTTAACAAAATGTCATAAAAGTTAAATGTCAAGAATATTGTCATACTGACATTTGAATTCAGACTTAAAATGCATGAAACAAAAAATGTAAAAAAAAAAATAGAATTTCAGACTTTTTTGCAAAGGAGAGAAGAGAAAATTTTTAAAAAAATAAGAGAATCTCACAAAAAAAATCGTCTTTCTAACAAAGCCAAAAGTATAAAAAAAAAATTTGATTTAATATTCAAAAAGAGAGAAAGTAACTGTAATGGCAACATAATATAAAAATAAGAAAATGAGAGAAAGAAAAAAGAGCTAAAGAGAGTGTTAAAATATGTTAAACAAGTCAGACAGCTGGACAGTTACATTAAGTGGGAATTTTTTCTACATTTTGTAATGTAATGTAGAGAAGAAGATGAATTAAAAGGGAGACCAACGAAAATACTTTGTTTATTATCACATTGAAGTTAGGGAAGTCTAAAGATCTTATTTTACGTACTGTTCTAAAGATCTTGTCTACAGCCAAGCCTCTCTGCATCAAGTATTTTAGGTTTCTCTAGATTATTTACATGATGTAAACAATGAAATTATATTTTTCTAAAATTTCTACATTATTTAATATAAATTTGACGAACGTAATTAACATATTTTCCATATATGACATATTTTACATTTTTGACACATTATTTACATGATGTAAAAAATTTATATTTAACATCCCAACTCATTTCAAAATCTGTACACATCATATTTGCCAAATAAAAAAAATTGTTTACATATTATTTACATAATGTAAACAATTAAATTTAAGCTGGTTTTGGGCTTTATTTGATTAATTACAAAGAAATTACGTTGTAAAATTTTTATTTTACACCTGCATTGCACATTGTACATTTGACATTCTTTACATACTTTTACATGATGTAAAAATTTATATTTAACATCTTTATTCGATTAATTACAAAGAAATTACGTTGTAAAATTTTTATTTTACACCTGCATTGTACATTTGACATTCTTTACATACTTTTATATGATGTAAGAAAATTATATTTAACATCCCAACTCATTTAAAATCTGTACACATCATATTTGCCAAATAAAAAAAATTGTTTACATATTATTTACTTAATGTAAACAATGAAATTTAAGCTGGTTTTGGGCATTATTTTATTAATTACACATAAATCACGTTGTAAAATTTTTAGTTTACACCTGCATTGTACATTTGACATTCTTTACATACTTTTACATGATGTAAGAAAATTATATTTAACATGCCAACTCATTTCAAAATCTACATATCATATTTGCCAATTAAAAATATTGTTTACATATTATTAACATAATGTAAACAATTAAATTTAAGCTGATTTTGGGCATTGTTTTATTAAATACACAGATATCACATTGTAAATTATCTGCTTTACATATATTGTACATTTTATATTCTTTACACACATTTTACATGATGTAAAAAATTAAATTTTAACCCATCCTAACTCACTTCTATGCAAATACAAAACATATTGCCTGTATAACAGCTTTTATACATTCTTTACAAAAGGTAAACAATAAAATTTACACGGTATTTATATTCCTGTTGAACTTAAGTCAAAACTATGCCTTATTTCTCCAATCTCTATCTACAATCTGGACGTTATGTAAATTATAAAAATTTAATTTTCCAACTCCTAACGCAGTATGTATATTTTCTTAATACAATATTGTTTACATATTATTTACCTGATGTAAACAATTAAATATTAAACTGTTTTTATATAAATTTATACAAATAAGGTTTTATTATCTAATTTCCAGATTCTTTACACATTTTTACACATTTATACACGAAGTAAAATTCTAATTTAGAAGTACAAGTTACATTTGTAAGAAAGTGAAGTGTATTTCCGATTTAAAAACATTATTTACATATAATTTATTATGTGTGTTCAAAAATAACGGTTTTTTGAGGCTGATATTACATCTAGATATTATTTTTACCTGTAAAGTGCAGTCTTTGATTATTTTTTTATGTTGTTTTCTTCAACTTTCCTTGTACTCTCTTCTTGGATTTCCTAGATTTTTTTCTGTATATATTTTATTTTATTTACACTGTATATGAAGAACCATTAAATTAAACTTAACTTTTAGAAAAATTAATATTTATAAACGAGAAAACTTTTTCTTTATTTAATCTTGAAAGTAGAATTTTTTCCAACAAATTTTCTCTCTTCTTTTTTTCTTCCTTCGCTACTTTATTTTAAAAAAAACAAGCTCTAACTTTGTGTCTTTTTTTCTAGGTAGAGAGATAGTATGCATGCAGCAGAGTTATATGTAGCAGCAGAGATTTATAACGGAAAAATTGAAATGACAAAACTTTGTGTACAACAGAAAACCTACACGCACACGCACTGATATTTACTAAAAGGGTATCACAAATAGAAGAGATAACCAGAGAGAGAGACATCAAAACAAAAAGAAGAAAGAAAAAAAATTCTCAACTGGAGCTGGATGACATTTAAATTAACTTTAAACCGTTACACCCGCAACCATTTTTATTAGTTATTTCTACTCCTACACTCTTGTACTCTCTAATAATACTTTTCCTTTATGGTTTTAAATATCAAAGTCATGGTTACAAATACAAGCCATACACTACACCACACTACACACACACATACATACGTATTCATACAATATGCTTATAATTAATGTACTCAAAAAAGCAACACAGCATCACTGTGATGTAGAGAGAGAAAGCGAGAGAATAAGTGAGTGTGTTGTATAGAGAAACATAAACCATATCAAACACCATTTGATTAAGTTAATTAACACAAACAGACTTTTTTCACTCTCTCTCTCTCTCTCTCTCTCTCTTTCCCTCTGTTATAGAGAAAAACTCTCTATATTTTAAATAAAAATTTAATTGTAAAATAAACATATGAAAAGTTTTTCTTATTGGGGTTAATTAGGGTTGCAAAGCAAAAAGTGAAAGACAACATTAAATATTGAAAAAAAAAAGGGAAATAAATAATAACAACAACAAAAAACACCATGAAAAAACGTTAACAAATGCAAAAAAAAAAACCAATTCATTCACATAAAAAAAGCAAGAGACAGAAAGTGAGTGAGTGGTCAGGTCATTTAATGTATTTCTACACACAGTGGGATATTTTTTTCTTCCTCTCTAACGTTGCTCTTACAATACAAGGGAAATTTCAAAAAAAAAAAAAAAAAAAAGTAAACAAAACCTTAGGCAAAGCGTAAACTAATGAACTGTTGCAAACTTTATTTATGACTTAATAGGTGAAAGTGTAATAAAAATTATTAACAAAAAAAAAAAATCAATTAATAATTAATAAAATGTAATGATTTATTTAACAAAATAGCCAGAAACAGTTGGTTGGTTAATAAAATTTCCTTTGAAAATAATAATTAAAAACATGAAAAATTTATTTTAATTGTTATTAATTTAAAATAAAGCAGGCAGCAACAGGTCTCAAAATTAATGGCGAATGGCATACTAAAGCTAAAGACACTTACTGTTGCGTATTAAATTTAAAATCCCATTAAATTTTAATATTCCAACTCATTTTTATGTAAAAATAAAGCATATTTTCAGCAAATAACATTGTTTACATAATGTAAACAATAAAATTTCAGCTAATTATTTCATTATTTTATTAATTGCATAGACATTTTGATTTAGTTAGAATATTTTGCATTCTTTACACATTTTTTACATGATGTAAAAAATTAAATTTAACACATAATGCATATCTTATGCCTCTAACATTGTTTATATTTTATTTACTTAATGTAAACAATTCCTGATTTAGTAATAATACTTTACATTCTTTACACACTTTTTACATGATGTAAAAAATTAAAATTTTACTTGATGTAAACAATTGAATTTTCCGCGGTTTCTATATTCCTGTTCAGATTTAAGCAAAATTATGTTTCATTTGAATTTTCTTATATACTTTACATCATGTAAAAAATTAAAATTTCACTTTCCAACCAATTCTACAGTGATAATGCAATATATTTCCCATAAGCAACATTGTTTACATATTATTTACATGATGTAAACAAATAAATAAAAATTTTGTCTAATTTTCAACATTATTTTTACTAATTTAATGATTTATTATACTTATATTAATTTTTTTTTTTTTCTAATTAATCATTAAATCAATTTTATATTTTACATTCTTTACGTGCTATTTTTAAATTAACTTAAAATTATTTATTTATTTTAAATTATTTTAAAATTAGAATAAAGTATAACGGCTATATATAAAATTGTTTACATATTATTTACATGATGTAAACAAATAAATTTCAGCTGGCTTTTTTTCATTATTTTATTAATTACATAAAAATCGTGATTTATTATGAATATTTTATATTTTTTTACACATTTCATGATGTAAAAAATTAAAATTTAACATCCCAAATCAGTTCATGTTTACATATTATTTACCTGAAGTAAATAATTAAATTACACGGTTTTTATATTTTTTTACAATTTTTGGTAAAACTATGTCTTTTCTCCTCTCGTGTGAGAAGCTAGGCCGTAATCCTGACTGAATGGTTGTAATAGCCAATTATGTATGTATGTATGCCTTTTCTCCCAATTGTTATATAATTACATGAGGTAAACTATCAAGGTTTAACTTTCCAACTGATTCTGCAGTGTTATCGCAGAAAATTTATCAAAATTTACCATTGCTTACATGTAATTTACGCGATGTAAACAATTAAAATTTTACACACCCACCTGGTTGCAAGTGAAAATAAATAAAAAATGAAATGAAAATATTATAAATATGAAGTTATTTACATATTATTTACATGATGTCAACAATTAATTTTTGATTTCTCATGTTTTTATTTCAACAGCTAGAAATTTGATAGCGTAAGCATCTTCTTTAGTATACTTAGAATGCAGATCCTTACTATTAAGTACCGATATGATCCCCTACAATTATTTCTACTAGGAAATAGTACACTTAGAATGCAGATCCTTACTGTTAAGTACCGATATGATCCGCTACAATTATTTCTACTAGAACTTAAACACCATAATCCTAAGGCGAGACAGTTTAAGTACATAAAAGGGACTGCCAACCCAAGAGAATAAACACATATAAAAAATACCGTTGTGACACCACTGTCTTTCAATTCCCCTAGCAAAGGAACCATTCGTAGCTTCTGATAAAGCCATTTAAACTATCGATATCTACCCTTGAAGTCGCCGTAGTACAGTAGATAGTATTACTGGAAAAGAGTCCCTGGTTCGAAAACCCCAGCTCACATATCTGGAACAAAACGAAATACAAAAAAATATTTCCTTAGGCGACTTCCTCTCAGCGGTCTTATGGCAAAAATTTTTGGGAGTAAAAAAAATTGCCATGAAAAGTTCCTCAAAAAATCTGTCGTTCGGAATCGAGTTTAAAATTATAGGTTACCGTCCGCTTATGGATATAATTAATGCGCATACAATAGGGGTAGTGTGAGAGATTGGGTTCTAATCCTGACTAAAGGATTGTAATGACCAATTAAGTAAGTAAGTATGACTGGACGTATGTCTGAGCGCATGGGTCATTTTTTTTTTTTTTTTTTTTTTTTTTTTAATGAAGCCAGCGCTCAGGGGATGGCCCCTACTCATGCAGTGCATTGTGCAGGTTTTTTAGGAAAGGTGGAAGATGCGAACGGCAAGGAAACGAGTTGCTGCTAGGTGACTATAAAATGGCCAGTGCTATACCTTCACCATTAGACAGTCTACAGGCAATCGTCCCCAAGAAGCCCGCAGTTTCTCACACCACTTATGTTGTGTGTGTTAATTTTATACATAAGTGGCATGGGTCATTGTGTGGGCTGTTGTGGATGAAGAGCACTCCGTGCAGTACTTTCTGTGTAAATGTTCTGGCGCATAAGAAAGTAAACTGAGACACCTCGGTGGAGATATTTCTAAAGGGCGGAGCTGTATCTAAAATATTTCACTGTGGAATCTAATCAATTGATCTGGGTTTGCAACGTGTACTGTTGGGTACTCAAGAGTATCGTTTGGAATTTCCATGAGACTGGTTTAAAGAGCACGAAATTTCAGGCCCCTCTAATGGATCATAGAAACTTTTAGGCGAACAACCCACACCTGCCATGGTTTGGCAACAAATACTTAAATTTGCAAATTGTGGCCGCTATTATTACAACCAATGCCCTGGTTTATGCAACAATTTATTTGTTCTCTTAAAGAAAAGAAAGAAGAAAGGAAAAAAGCAAAAAACAATTTAAGTTTTCAATCTATTTGTAATGGAAACTCCCCTCTCCCTCTCAGCATTTTTCAATTTGAAAACAATTCGGACATTTACAATCAATCTATGGCCGAAAAATATATGTCACCCACTTGGTTAAGACCCAAACAAAGTCCTGCATATAAAACCACATAAAAAGGCAAATAAGAATGCTGGTATTTCATGCATGATTTATACACAGAAAAAGGACAAAAATTTTATAATAATTCTTGACTGGCTGGCATATACATATACTTCGAAGCAATGCATTTCATATGCATTTAGGCCTCTGCTTGCCTGCCTGCCTATTATTTAAAATTATGACCAGAAATAAAAAATAAAAAACTAAAGCATAAGCACAAGGGTTTTCTATAAAGTATTGCCTATTGTATAGGCTGGGGAAAAAACGAAAACAAAGCAAAAACTGTTGCCTATTTTAAGGAGGCAGAAAATAATTTCCATTTTTGTTTTCTTATTCACACTCTTAACTTTATTATTTTGTAATCACTACAACAACAATAGTTTTAAGTAGGTCTGTTGCTTAAAGGAAAGAGAGGGGTCGGAGCCAGCTATACGATAAAAAAAAAATAAAGAAAACAAATTTTAAGAACCTTTCTTTAATGATTTGTATTGTCGGAACCACCATAACTTTTCATAAAACATCCGGGGAAACCAAACACCAGTTACTAAATTACCGAATACCAGTTGAAAATCTCCCCTCTTTGACAAGCCTTCCTCCTCACAACTTACATGACACATTTACAGCTTGTTTCTTAAGCCACCATTTCAGGGATTATGGCTGTTTATATGGGGATATGTTATGCAGCCACTGCTGCCACAATCGCCCCCTAGCACCACAGCCTTTAAGTGGAACAAACAAAAATAGTTTCTGAAAAAAATTTCTCGATGATGTATGGCAGAGTGGTTACATAAAACACTATGACGGTCTGTCTGTCCGCCTGTCTGTATATAATTTTATTAACTTTTACTTTTACTGCTGATTGTATGGCAAAAAGAAGTTTCCATTGCTGTGTACTGTGTGCTCTACTCTGCTTGCAGTTTATGCAGTAGGACGTAAGGAAATCGACTGTTATTTAAGGATAAGAGAGTTTAAAACTTTCGACTGCGGACAGAGTAGTTTCGTTTAATTTTTCATAATTTATTTGATTTTGGTATTAAGCTTCTGGGAACTTTTCTTTTTTATGAAATCCCAGAAGGATTTTCAACAGCAGCAGCAGCAGTTTCGATAACGAGAAAACGGTTGAAAATAATAAATAATCAGGAAAACATGTGTTAAACCATTTGTAAGGGTTTTAGGCATGGCAAAAGAGTTTCTTTTGGTCCCCAAATCAAAAAAAACTACAACATTTCAGGTTAGATTAGGTTTATCACGCGTAGTCACGCGTTGTTCCCACCTAAGCCAGGTTAAGTTACTCACTCGTAGTCACGCAAGGCCTCTACTTAGGCCAGATTAAGTGACTCACGCATTGTCTCCACTTAGGCCAGGTTAAGTTTCTTAAGCACAGGCACGTTTTATTCCCACGTAGATCATATTAAGCTACTCACGCGTAGTCACGCCAGGCTCCTACTTAGACGTTAAGTTAGTCATGCGTTGTCCCCACTTAGACCAAGTTAAGTTACTTACGCGTAGTCACGTGAGTTTCTCACCTAGAGCGGCAAATTTCTGCTGCAGGGTCTTGAAGGTCTTGAAGTTCGCCATTAAGAGGAATTGTATATTTTGAATCGTTTTCACTTTCACCGTTTCATAAAGACTGTTAAGGTTGAGGGTCCACAGTTTTTCACGTGCTTTTCCACGGGATTAGGACACTTCTTCCTACTCCCCTGTCTCCCAACTTCTGCAGAAACTCTTGAAGAAAGAGCCTAGTTGACGGGCATGTCTTCCCAGTAGACATTTTTCCACAAGGATAGTTCAACCTAATGAGCATGTAGTTCTCCTCTTCTATCCAGAAAATATTCGCTATTGAGTGGAATTTACTCCCAGCTCCAGTGTGACTAAAATGGGGACCCCTATGTTAGGATCATAACCGTTTTAAGCTAATTCTTCTGCAGCATAGTGTCCCTATCTGTTCAGAGAGTAATCGAAAAAGGACTCAGCGATATTCATGAATAAACTTGGATGTTCAAATAACTTTTGCAAGTGATTTTATAGCGTCCTAAGTGCCCCTGGGAATGTTTTGCTACTGACCAACCATTTGATCACCCTGAAGATATTCAGCATTCTAGCTGAATCGTTGTCAGCAGCACAGTTTTTCCGGTACGTTCCTCTTTGTTCAGAGAGCCATCGAATGATGGCTAATGGCGACATTCACGAATAAACTTGGATGTTCAAACGACTTTTGTAAGTGATCTAAATACCCCAGGGAATATTCTGCTACTGAGCAGTCATTTGTACTAGAGTAGTAGGCGACACTTACGCCTAGAAGACATGCCGAGGAGTCTATATGAGAGTATTATGTTGAAATACTCGACAAACTCATCTTAATTCCTTTTTCACTTTCAATTTCTATCCATTGGTATACACTTCAAGGCAAATATTTAAGAAAGAAATTGCTGTTTAAGTGTCCTGCCGCTGGATCCGTACATAACGGCTTAGGCAGCTAGTATAAGTTAGTGTCTATAGAAAAAGGCACGAATATTATTGACTTGGGAGTCGTCGTAGTTAGTAGATAGAGTTTTGGCTTATTAGACGAAAACCCGTGGTTCAATTCCCACCTAAGGCATCATGCTCAAAACGAGAATACGAAATGGAATTTTTTTTTTTCTGACAAAAACTCATAGTAAATAAAGTAAACATGAAAAGTTTCTCAACAAAATCTGTCGTTCACAGACGACTATAAACTGTAGCTCTTACTTCTCATGGATAAAATTGAAACACACAAGATGGTGGAGTGGTATGAGAAGCTAGGATGTAATGACCAATTAAATAGGTATTCCTTACAGTTTAAAGGGTGTTGTATTAAATTACCTAATAACTCTTGCTCTCAGAGATCTAAACCTACAAACATATTAGACGCGTGTAGCGTGTGTACAGCATTCGAATTACTAAAAATTCCCCCTTTGCTTGGCATATTTTATAAAAGTTTTATCACTTCATGTTCATATGTTGCTACAGTTTAAAAAGCATTGCAACTAAATTGATAATTTAATTCCTCTCTCTGTCTCTGTCTCTATCTATTTTTATGTTTACATGAGAATTAACAAGTAAATCCTGTTTGCCTGGCTTTATTTTGGTTCTTTGGTGTGGTTGATATGCGCCCACTCTCTCTCTCTCACTCTCTCTATTCCATAAGTACGACAAACAAGGAAATTTTCTCTGTTATTATATGCATGACCTGCCGTTATTTTTCATTTTTGAGTGTGAAATTGGCAACAAATGTTTTTACTGAGTGAACGTATGTGCGTGTATGCTAATATGTACGTTGGGATATTTTTGTGTTAAGCTTTTAATTTTAAGAAAATTCGTTTTATTTGCCTACATTTGAAATAAGAAAACAACAATAAAAACAAACAATTTTAAATAGATTTTCGTTGTTATTTTTAAATCGAAAATGTTTCTTAATTGCATGATGAAACAGTTGTTTTTGGCGTGTGTCGCTGACAAAAAAAGGCAAACTAGATTTGTTGTATTGCATGTGTGTTGTGTTTTAAAGTTTACTTAAATAAAAAAAAAATTTTTTTTTTTGTATTTTTTCACAATAAAATTGAAAATGAAATGAAAACATTCAACGAAATTTTGGGTCATTAGCCCACATTTTTTTTGGTTTCTTTATGTTTTAAAAATTTTTGTATTTTTATTTTAAATTGTTTTTGTAATAAAAAAAATATTTAATTTTAAGGAAATTATTAGAAATTTTTAAAGGTCATTTTGGATGGAATCTTTTGATGATTATCCAAGTGTTAATAATTTTATAAGAAAAATAAAATAAATTATGCGTGTGTGTCATCATTTGTAACACACTATAAATAAACCAAAAAAAAAAAAAAAAATATTTCCCCCTTTTTTTTAATCGAAAAGATTAAAAGACTGACTGACTATTGCCCGCCAATATGTATGTAGTATGTATGTATACATAGGCCTGATTTTGAGGTTATTTTTAACAAATCCTAGCGGTCTATCATGATGGCTCTTCTCTTCTCTGTAGCATTTGTTTTGCTTAGAAACTTTTGTCAAGGCAGGCAAATTAATGAAGCAGAAATATTTCAAAAGGGAATTCTGGTTGTTGTTGGAATCTAAAGACACTTTCATAATTATTTATAGGCTGCCTTTATTTAGGAGCATCATTTAAAGAAAAAGGGGGAAATTAAATAATTTTAGTTGAGAAAATTTAAAGGGTTTTAATTGAATGTATTTAAATTAAATAGAAGAAAATATTATTTTATTAGTAAGTTAATGGATGAAACGAACAAATATGAAATCAATTTAGTGACAAAAATCATCGGCTGAATATCAATTTTACTCAATATATAGTAGCAATAAAATAAATTCTCTACAAATTAAAGATTTTTAACTCAATTCAGCTAGCTGAATACCAAATTTAAAGCATATTTAATAATTTTTTTTTTTTTTACAAAATTCAAATAAATGAAAGATTTTTATTAGAATTCAGCTAGCTGAATTCAGCAGAATACCATTTTTACACTGCAATCGGTAAGAGAGATTGAAAAACTATATGAATTAAAGGATTTTAATTTAATTCAGCTAGCTGAATATAAAATTTCAAAAACATTTAATAATTCTGTTATAAAATTCAAATCAATTAAGGATTTTTATTTGAATTCAGCAAGCCAAATTTCAAATCTATAAGAAATGCAATGATTATAATAAATATTTCCTTATAGAAAATAAATTCAAATAGTATTCAGCTAGCAGAATAACAAATTTAAAACCCATGTGATAAGAATATTACATATCACATAGCAATTATGGCTTCTTTTTTGTATGCAGCTAGCTGAGTTTCATTTTTATAACAAATTCAAAAATAAATACACTAGTTTTATACACAAAAACAATTTTTAAGACAATTCAGCTAGCTGAATTTCAAATTTATAATATATTTTATACAAATAACATAGGTTTTCTATTAAAAACAAATTAAAACAGAATTCAGCTCAGCTGAA
This sequence comes from Sarcophaga caerulescens, assembly GCA_927399465.1. Lineage (NCBI taxonomy): Eukaryota > Metazoa > Arthropoda > Insecta > Diptera > Sarcophagidae > Sarcophaga > Sarcophaga caerulescens. The sequence continues at coordinate 111,410,107 of OV656873.1, read as the reverse complement.
TACCAAATTTATAACATTATATTATAAACAATAGATTAATTAAAGCTTTTTACACGTATTCAGCTAGCTGAGTATATAATTTGTAACAAAATTAATGATAGCAACAAAGGTTTTCTGTTAAGAAATAAAATTTATTGCTATTCAGCTAGCTGAATTTCAAATCTTTGTTAAATTGAATAAGAAGAGCAACGTTTTTTTTAGGCAGAAACAAATTTTAAGGTATGTCAGTTAGCTGAATTACAAATTTATAATAAATCTACTTATAATAATAATACAATTTGAAATCATGCTACCTTTACGGGTTATAACAACCTTATTCGGCTAGCTGAATAGTCATTTCTACCAAAAATTATCAATTTGTAGTTCGGCGTTCCCAATTAAATAATTTAAATTGATACGGACTTCAAATATAATTTAATTTAAAATTAAATTTTTTTTTTTTAACAAAAATCTTTAAAAAAAATTATCGCTTTAAATTTGGAATGGTTATTTGTTTAATTTTATTAATTAAATTGTAATAATTTCTATGATTGCTTTGTTTATTTATTTGCTCTTTTTGGTCGTGATAAATTTTTAAAAAATAGTTTTCAATTAAAATTTTCTAAACATATCGTCATTGTTTGTTTACAATTACAATTTGTCATTAAATTTTAGTTTTCTAAAAATCTGTCTCTCTCTGTCTTTTAAAAAAGTAATAAACATTTCGAATAAATAAACAAAACTACTCTGCAAAAGCATTAAAAAATAAACAATACAGCGGCTGTTTATTTTGTTCGCTGTACAATTCACGTCAATGTACGTTCATACTGTGATGAGATGAGCGTAGGATGGGAGCAAGTGGTAACTTCGTTGAAATCAATGCTCTTTTATGCATACAAGACAGCCCATTTAGATACCACATGAAACAAAGCCCTAGAGTTATGCTACAAGTGCTATTTAATCGATCCCCTCAATTAGCATCGGTTATTCGCACTCAAGTACCCTTAGAATCAGGCAGTACTTAATGAACGATTCGATTTCAAGTAACCATATCTCTTCATTAAACTATTGAGAGAGAGTGAGTTAAGTGAGCTCTCAACCAATCTACAACCACTGCGCGGAAGTCTTTAATAGAGTGCTTCTGAAAATGAAAGAAAATTTAATCTCATCCCTGGATTTCTTAGCATAAATGACAACCAGTTTAGGCGAGAAGTTTTACCTGCAAAAAGATCTAAGTGACTTTTGGCTATGCAAAAAGATACAAATGCCAGTAGTTGGAGAAACCTTAATAAGGATCAGCTATGCAGCCTAATTTATGGCAGCATTCTGGAAAGCAGATAGATATTTCAGAAGTTGTCATAGTCTAGTAGGTAGTGTGTTGCCTTATCAGACGATAATCTGTGGTTCAAATCCCAGCTGAAGGTAAAAATATTTCTTCGGGGTCTTCCTGTCATCAGTCTTCGTTTATTTTTTTTTTTTTTTTTTGGAGTTTTCGTAAATTATAATAAAAAATTGCATTTAAAAGGCATTTGTTTACTCTGCATAGCAGGATTTTCTAAAATTTACGGAAATTTAATGGAAAATAATATAGAAATGCTTCTTCTATTTACTCTCCATAACAGGATTTTCTATAATTTGCGGAAAATTTAATGAAAAATTGCATATATTTCTAGAATTTGCGGAAATTAAAGTTTAAAAAAATACATGAAATAAGGTTTTTCTACAATTTGCGGAAAATTTAATGAAAAATTGCATATATTTCTAGAATTTGCGGAAATTAAAGTTAAAAAAAAATACATGAAAAAAGGTTTTTCTATAATTTACGGAAAATTTAATGAAAAATTGCTTACAAATTGCATATATTTCTAGAATTTGCGGAAATTAAAGTTTAAAAAAAAAAACATGAAATAATGTTTTTCTACAATTTGCGGAAATTGCAATGAAAAATAATCCATAAAACCTGAGTATATTAAGACTTAGGAAGGGAAAGAACGTTTAAATAATTATTTTTAATTGTTTTAAATGTTAAAAACATGTTTTCTTTACCAAATTCTAACACTTTAACCATAAAAATTAAATTTTATTTTGTTTGTTATAGAAAACATAAGACAAACAAATGTTGAGAGCGAGAGAAACATTTAACTACGACCGCCATAGAAATTGTTATGTCACTGTACACAGTGTGACAATGACATTTAAAGTGCCAGACAATTAATTTGACACTTCGAAGTGTTGAGGAGTCGAAAATAAAACGAAATACTACTTCGTCTATAAATAGAGAAACAAAAAAAAAAAAAAAAATTAATGGTTTTTATTTGGAAAACATTTAAAATTTTGTTTTCGTAAACACATTCCAAAATAAAAATTAAATGCAGTGGGGCAAAGGGGGGCATCAATTTCTAAAATGTTTGGTTCTTGCTTCAAAATATTTTCAAGGGGAAGAGACGTGTCATTTTTAAAAATAAAAATGTTTTGAGAGAAGGTGACAATAAAATATTGCCAACTGTTTGTGTTTATTTGTTATTGTTTTGATAGATTTCTTTGAGAACATATAAGTGACACTCCTCCATTCATTACACAGTGTAGTAATTTAGCCTTAAGCAGTTGTCTTTAGAAATTTTGGTAATATTTTTTGAAAAAAAGTTTTTCGTTTGAAGTTCCGAGTAAGCAATATATTAGAAAACCAAGCAATATATTAGAAAAATAATATGTATATACAACTTTTACTTTTAGGGGATGGCCCCTACTCATGCAGTGCATTGTGCAGGTTTTTTAGGAAAGGTGGAAAGGGGGAAGATGCGAAAGGCAAAGAAACGAGTTGCTGCTAGGTGACTATAAAATGGCCAGTGCTATACCTTCACCATTATTTTACTTTAAACCTCGATATTTTATAATTCAGCTAGCTGAATAGACTTAACAATTCAGAAATATTTAGAAATTCGGAGCTGTATGTACTAAGCCTTTGAATGCTGCTGTAAAACAAAATCAAAAGCCTGTAAATATTATTAATCACTTTTAATACCTATCAAATTTTGACTAAATTTGTAATTCAGCTAGCTGACTACGGTTTAAAATCATTAATTAATATGAATTTCATTATATTTTTTTTTATTAAATAAGCTATGAACTTGTAATTCAGCTAGCTGAATACCATTAAATAACGTTAATTAGGAAAAATATTCTATAATTATTATAAGATCTACGATAAATTTGTAATTCAGCTAGCTGAAAATACTACTAAAATACATTAAGAAACAAAAATATTTTATAATTATTATAAGATCTACTTGAGATATGTAATTCAGCTAGCTGAATACCACTAAAGGGCTTTTTAAGCCAATATATTTCATAATTATTATAAAACCTATTATAAAATTGTAATTGAGTTAGCTGAATACGACTAAAATGCATTATTAAGTCAAAATATTTTATAATTACTGTAAGACCTACTATAAACTGGTAATTCAGCTAGCTGAATACCACTAAAATGCATTCTTATGTAAAAATTTTCTATAATTATTATAATATATACTATAAATTTGTAATTCAGCTAGCTGAATATAGTTGAAAAGTATTAAATAATATAAAATTCATAGAATTCTTATTAAATGTGCTGAAAATTTAATATTCAGCTAGCTGAATGCAACTATTTTATAATTTTCCTGTTTTTCTTTGACAATTTTTAATAAAAAATAATTTATTTGTTTTTTTTTTTTCTTTATTTATTCAATTCATTTCATTAATTTGTTTAATTGTGGTTAAAAATATTGTGGTTTTTTCTTCGTATTACTAACCGTGTTATTTATTTAACTAAGCTTAGATTAGTTATAGATGTTATTTTAACTGACAGCTGTCAAAATACTTGACATTTTATATTTTATTTCCTTTGAATTTTTAAATTTTCTATAAATTAACTATGACAAAAACAACAAAATAGAAAAAATTAAAAACAAATTGGTGAAATTATTCACGGGCCGGCTATATATGTATATTGACATTGCTCTACTTATTTAGCACAGAAATACAATTTTTTTTTTTCAGTTTAATTGTCATCAATATTGTTTTACATGGGCCCCTGTAATTAATAATTGTTGTATGTTAGGTTTCGACAGAATAGAACTGGAAAAAACCAACCAGAAGAGGGGTGCATTATTACCAGAGTCATGTAATAATGACCATAACGTATAGAGAGAAAAAAATGTAACACAGTAAATTGAGCTACAAGGTTATAATTTTACAAATTTGTAAAAAAACAAAAACAAAGAAAACAACAACAATTTACAATAACAAATATTTTAAGTGACGTTTCACTTTTTGTTTTTGCCTTGATAAGCCCAAAAATGCAAAACAGTTACACACTAATTAATGGGCGCATTCAAAAAGAAAAAACCTTAACCAACACTATTCAAAATAACCTAAAAAATTTTAAGAATAAGATCTAGGTTAGGTTAGTTAAGGTGACCTTAAAAGAAGAGGTCTTAGACCAACATTAATCCATTTTACCCGATGGTCAAACATTCCCTGGAGAAAAGCATCCCAGTTCAAATTAAATCTTGTTATTGCACCAATCTTTCTATTCGAGAACCCGTTGAAGGCAAAACCGTCCGTCTTTTCATGACAAGAGCAGGACGCTGAGAGTTGAGGTGAAATACAGTCCCTTACTCCTATTCACACGCACAAAAGTTCCTTCAGAAGTAATTTCTCGGAATGCCAAGTCTTTCGGCAAGAGGACAATGGCCCGTAAGAATCGCTATTGTGTGATGAATGACAAATTAAAGAGAGAAGTGAGTGAGTCACGCCTCTTCTTGTCCTTACACATCTAGCGGGGTCTATAAAAATATTGCAAGTATCCTCCTGCCGCCAACGGGATTATGTTTTCTCGTAAAACGAATGAACAATAACCAAATTAACTGAGGCAACCGAAATTCCTATGCCCTGTAAGGGATATCCCTTTGTCCCGGAACCCATTAAAGAGTTATCTTTGTATGATTCGAAATTTCTCTGAGAAATCCTCGACATTCATGGACAAGGAGAGATGTTGAAACTACTTTCATTAGGGACTTAACCCCAGCCTAGCTGTCCTTGTAATACAAGAGATTTTAAGTGAAAATCCCGTCACACCCAACAAACACTGCAGTGGGCGGGCACAGCCTATAAGAAAGTTTAATAACAGAACCCTTAATAAATACACCATAGGCAACCCACCCTGCCACTCAGCCTTGAGCCATCAGTGTAGACTTCAAGGGTCCCATTGGAAACCTTCGGAACTTTAGTTCAGAAGTCCCTGGTTTGAAATCTAATGTTTTAGTCAGAAAATTATAAGGAATCATATAATCGACAAAGGAAAGCAGCCTGTCCATAGTCCAGGATGTGACTGCATTGAGTCTCAATGCCACCAACTTAGCACTCTGCCTTAATAGGTCAGGAGGTCACAGAGAAGCCAATTGAGTAAAGCAGAAAATGAAGTCGTCGTAGGGTGTTGGTTTTGACGTGAGGTCACGATTCAAACCTCTGGTCACACATCTTGAACAAAACGAAACATGAAAAAATATTTCTTCGGAGACATCCTCTCAGCAGATTTCTGACAAAAAAACTCTGAGAAAGAAAGAAAATTGCTATGAAAAGTTTCTGAAAAATCCTCTCTTTCGCAGACGATTTTAAACGGCAAGGTCCCGCAACTCATGTATAAAATTAACACACACAACGGAAATGATATGAGAAGCTAGTTCATAATCCTGACTAAGGAGTTGTTATTACCAAGTAGGTATGTATGTAAATAACGCCTTATTTGGGGTGAAACAGAGCGCCCTGGTGATCAGAACAATTGACTGCCGGCATACTCTATCCTATCAGCCGGTAGTGCTATTGATTTTTGCACTTCGTCCAACAGATATGTATCATAGAGGCCGATAAAGCCAGTACTATATATGATAGTTGATCTGAGACCCCAGATCTTGGTTACGGTACCTTTGGTCGGTATAAAACGCTATTGACGCTTTCTTAGCCTAGAATGAGACCTAAAAAGACAATAATCTTGGAATATTTTCGTGCAATTAAAAATATAATTCAATTTTAAGCTCTTTTGGGAAAACACTTTTAATTTTGCCGTTGACCAACACTGTTATGTATTAGAAATATTCATCCTATACGGTTAAGTCAATAAAACAAATCTATTTTATTCTTTGTGCGCGTTCATTTTCTTCTTCTGCTAATTTAATAAACAAAATAAATATCAAAAATTTTTATTCTTTCTTTATAAAAAGAGTTCCCATAACCCATAAACATCTCTTAATTATCATCATCATCATCATAATAATCATCATCATTAAAGTCATATTGTGTGCGTGTGACATACACAACTTGTAGGCTTAAAAAATAAACAACCGCTGTATTGTTTACATTTAATGCATGCACGCCGTGGTAGTGTAGTGTAGGAGGAGAGTGAGTGAGTGAATGAGTATTTTTTTTTTGTTTATTTTTTTGTTAAATTTTTTACCACTTCCAAGCAGAGAATTGCTGTGTGTTTAGTTTTTGACAAATAATTGTAAACAAATCGTTTGGCATAAGTAATGAAAATATACTTGAAAAAATTGGTTCTGGTAATTAAAAAGTCAATCAATAAATTAATAATTTTTGTTTCCTTTGTTTTTAAATGGAAATATTGTAAACAAAATTCATTTCAATGAGTAGAAAATGTTATTAGAAAAATATGAAGAGTCTATTTATTATTGTTTTTTTTTTTTTTGTTTTGTTTTAAAAAAATTAATTATTATGACAGAAATTGAATGAGTAATAATTTACCAGTATTGTTTATATTTCTTTTATCAAAAACTTGAACAAAAATATTAAATTTCTTACCCTAATAGACTGTAAGAAAAGTACGTACCTGGAAAGAAAGAGAAAAAAAATATATGATTAGTTACGGAAAGACAAGACACATAAAAATGTTTTTATAATAAATATGTCAGTAAATGATAGTTTAGTTCGTGATAGTTGTTTCGAAATCGGGGTTGTTGGACATAGATTAGGGCTAAAGGATCACTTTTTTAGTTTGCAGCCATAGCTGCCAGATTTGACGATTTTGTGCTCCAAAAATATCATATCGACGATGTGACGATTTATGCCCTTATTTTGACGATTTTTAGTAATTAAAAATTTAAATCATTTTCTTTACTTTAGTATGTACATTAAAAGCCAATTTAAGCTTTGTATTTACTTTGCAATTATTACTATTGCAAATTTAAGTGATGATTTTTCTGTATCTTATATATTTTTCTTAAAAGTCAAAAAATTATAACCTTTGCATGAACGGCGTTCCATATACGAATAGTCCGACTAAAGAACGAATTTTGTCTGTAATGCAGTGTGCGATCCACTGGCCAATCGACCACATAAGTATTTGCTCGCCGAGAAAGGCGACTGTTACGTAGGAATACATGATTCTCGGGAAAAAAAAGTCCCTTATTTCGTTCGAGCAAAATCCGTTATAATAGCAATAGAACAGTGAAACTCAAACCACATTGCAACGATGCTCCAATGAACCAATGGAGTTCGATACCCTACCGTCATTAAAGGGCAACTTCGCCCTCTCTTGTATGCGGTCGAGAAGTCTCAAAATAGACGTTGAGGCACCGGCCTATACATGAGAGTTGTATTCCATTCTCTTTCGAATATAAGTGGTGTAAATAGTAAGAAGATCAGATGAAGTGGTATTTCTAGCACACTCTCAAGAAACTAAGGCACTGAAAAATGTGTCGGTTCTAGCGAACATCACATTGAATTTTCATGACGATTATTTTTACGATTTTTATGAACGTCTTTGACGATTTTGACGATTTTTTTTTTTCTAATATTTGACGATATGATGCTTTATTCATCTGGCAGCTATGTGTGCAGCCCCTGCGCCGACCAACTTATTTTATGAGTTCGCTGGAATTTGGTCAATACGGTGACTACGCTTACCCGTGGTGTTACAACGGGCCGCTATGCGTCCTCAAGTGAGCTTTGGTGCCGCTACAACCTAACTTAATCTCACCTAAAAGCCTCTGCGCTGACCAACTTCTTCTATGAGTTTGGTGAAATTTGGTCAGCACGGTGACTACGCTTTCTCTTGGAGTTACAGCGGGCCGCTATGCGAGCTCAAGTGAGATTTGGTATCACTCCAACCTAACTTAATCTCACCTAAAGGATCACTGCCGCATCATTCTGGCATGAAAATACTCCGGTGGGAAATTAGCACACTATCTGATAGTTAACACTTGATTCTAACGCGACAACCTCTAGAGAAGGTTTATGGCTGTTGCGAATGTCTAAACGAGTTGACAGAACGATACGACATTCAAACCAAATGGCTATTTAGAAGGATATACTGACGTTCCAGGTAACTGTAAAGCGAATGAATTGACCAGGCGTGGTATAAGCATCTTAGGTATGTTCTCTACTTTAGCAAACCCTTTTCAAAATCTTCGAGCTTACAACTGTGACAGTAGTTACGTAAGGTAATTCGTATATCTAGGCTAGTAGGTAGTGTGGTTGCTTATTAGACGTGACCCGGCGGTTTAAACCCCAGGTCAGTCATCTCCCCAACAAAACGAAATATGAGAACATATTTCTTCGGCTACAGCAGATTTCTGGCAAAAACTCTGAGAAGGAAATAAATTGCCATGAAAAGTTTCTCAAAAATCTGTCGTTCAGAATCGACTTTAAACTGTAGGTCCCGCCACTCGTAGATAAAATTAACACACACACAACATAAGTGGTGTGATAAGCTAGGTCGTCATCCTGTCCGAAGGGTTAGGTTAGAGGACGTGTACTTGTCAACTGTGGCAAATACAGTACCCGGAGGTCGAATTGACCCATTGTACAACGTCCTAGCTTCTCACACCACTAGTGTTGTGTGCGTTAATTTTATACATGAGTGGCGGGACCTACAGTTTAAAGTCGACTCCGAACGACAGATTTTTGAGAAGCTTTTCATGGCAATTTTTACTCTCAGAGTTTTTGCCAGAAATCTGCTGAGAGTAAGTCGCCGAAGAAATATTTTCATATTTTCTGACCTGGGATTTGAACTCGGGCCTTTCGTCTAATAAGCCAACACACTACCTACTAGACTACGGCGACTTCCGAAGGGTTGTAATGACCAATTGTGAATGTTTGTTTCAATGACCATTACCTTCGCTATGCCGTGGGGGAAACTATGTACTAAACGACATCTGTTTTCAACATGACCATGTCACAAGCCATACAACCCGATCCATTGTGATCTTATTTCGCAGCAAATTTTCATCCGAAAGTCAGAAGATTTGAAGCCGATAGATTTTTTTTTGTGGGTCTTGTCTGTCATTTGAAAACCAACATTTTTGTTAACTTATCATCAAGATACGAGTATGATCTTAAATATGCAGAAAAGTGATCGAAAACTACATCACAAGGATAAGCGAATAGTGAAGGGTTGCATTTCCTGAGCATATAATTATATTTGAGCAATTCTAAGCCCAATAAAGCGTGCTTGTAAAGGCCTCTATAAGACCTTCAGCGTTTCTGATCTTTAAATTCTAATTAAACGTTCAAAAAAGATCTATTGAAACCATTATATGTGGAATATAATATCGTTAGAATGTGCAGCATGGCTTCTCTGTGTGAAGCACATGAGAAATGTACTCTGGCCTATAAATCAGGTTGAATTTCAACAATGTTATGACTTCTGTTGGCTTTAAGAACCACACTGAATTTTGGCTTATTCGCATACACTTGTGACTTTGCTGAATTTTTTTTAGTTGGCAACACTTTCTTAATTTCATATTTTACATGTAATTATGAACTAAAAATGTATTTATTTCCCTTCTATTTCTGTGAGAATTGAAAATATGTGAGAACCGTATAACTTTTTTAAGAGTTGTTAACATTTGGTTTTTTATGATTAATTTTTAATTACAAAACGGTGAGTGGACCGGATATGTTATAAAATTGAAACTAGTTTCAAGTAATTATATTTTTTTTCTTTGTTTTTTTTTTCGAAAATTACTCATTCATTACACACATTCAACTTTTGGAAACAAAATAATGCGATGATAAAAGAATGGTAAAAGCGCCACCCATGGAAAATGATAAATAAAGAATTGAAAACACATGACTAGACACTAAATGAAACCATGAACCAAAAAATTGAAAAAAAAAACGAAAAAATTGTAAATATGATGTGAATTAAAAACGAAACAGGTGGTTGGTAATTTTTATTTTTTTAATTCTTATTTTTTTTACAGATTATAACACTTGGTGAACGTAAACAAATCCATTTCCACATTAAAAAAAAAAACTTAATGGGTAATGCGATTTTGTAAAGCAAATACACACACACTATAATTAAACTCACACAGGCATGAAATTTCATAATTATTTTAAAACGTAATCCACAAAAAAAAAAATTAAACTAAAATTTAAAAAATAATTGAAAAAAAATTGGTAACAAAAAACTGGTTATAATTCCCACACAGGAAAAAAGAAAGAAAAAATTATTAAGTTGGTAATGCGATATTTTTTAAAAAGAATTTTTTTTTAAACCCAAAACAATGTATTTTTAATAAAAGGAAAGATTAATTAACTGGAAAACAGGTTTATTTTAAAAAACAAAAAAAAAGTAACTAACAACGGAAGTTCTTTTTTTTTTTTTTTTTTTTTTCACTTAAAAAACTATTGAAACAATTTGTTCGGCCCATAGGCAATGTAAGTTTCACATACGTAAACACACACAATGTAAACATTCTCCCATAGAGAGAAAGAGAGAGAAACAGTAAACTCAACTCCGCACAACACAGTTAAAGGCAGTGTATTATTGTTTTGCTTCTTCTTCTTCAGAGGTGTTGTGTTTACAATTTTTTATTTCGTGGTGTGTATGGTGGAGTGTCAAAGTAACAATTGATGTTAACGAACGAAGGTGGTGGTTTAAAGTTTTGTTTACATTTTTGCGTGTGTGAATAATTAGCATCACGTACTTTGATAAACAAAGTTCTTATTGTAAGTGATGAATCTCTTCTCTTTTTTTGAATAGTAAATACGAAAGAATAGGTGTGAAATCGACATTTGCTTGTAAGCAAACGATAACTTGAGGGAAAAATAAATAAATTCAAGGTTAATTATTACATTAAACTTGAAATTCTATGACAACAAATGCAATCATTTAAAATGGGAAGAATATCAATGAAATTCTTCTAAGAGATTCTGCTACGTACACACTGTACACAGTAAGTGTTGGATGAGCTTTACATATGGTAAACAAGCCACTTTAGATTGTTTTGGTGACATTTAGTTGCGTAAAAGTGTGTTAATTCTGTACCATTCACGGGAAGTGTTGGTTCAATTTTTTTATTCGAATAAAATGGTGGCTGAAACACATCAAAAGCTCACATCAAAAGTACGAAAACGCAGTACAAAGTGAAACAACCTCATTTTCATTTGTTCCGTCGCTTCAAAGACTTTGAAGTGGATGATGATGTGCGTCCACTTGAAGAATATCTCGGGCTTTGCATTGGAAGAAAATAGTGATTGAAAAACATGGAGTTAAAATCAATGGAACAACCTGTAATCGTTGGCCCAGACATATAAAGACACTAATTTCGCTTGGAAAAACGATTAAAAGCTCTAGTAAACGATGATTTGAAGCCATTATTCGATGAGAATTCATGCCAAACTCTAGAACAGTTTACTTCAGTATTAGGAGTTGCTTAATCACAGAATCACATCGTCGAAATGTTGCCACAAAGGCGACAGATATATTCTTTGTTTATTCGAGGCTCTTCAGTGCTGGATGACCTCCTGTGCATTTATTTTAATTGCAAAGCTCTTAATCATTTATACGTCTTTGGCAGTTTGTCAAAGATGAAGCAAAGAAAGTCTAGAGATGTTTAGAGTTTTGATTAAGGCGCATCGAAAAATGTGTTTGACATTATGGGGGCATGTTTTTGGATATCATAGCGGACTTTCACTGCAGTCCGATTCTCCATAGTGATGTTATATCATCACCAAGAACGCTTCTCTTCAGAAATTGACTAGTAATTGCAAAAGACCATGAAAATTGCAAGATTATCTCTGCGCCCAATTCGAGTCCGAATCTTAGGTAGGGTGTATTAATAGATCCAAGCTGGAAAATTCGACTACATTTAGCAAATCGATTCCAATGACTATCTGTCCTAAAATTTTTCAATATGTATGTATGAAGCAATGTGTTGCGAAGCAGAATAAAATAAAAGCAGAATTATTTTTTCACAAATACCCAAAATCCCCTAAAGTAGAACATTAAGTGACCATTTTTCTTTTCCCTTCCTTCTGCCGAATAATTTTCATAAATAAGCACCTTATGTTGTTATCCTGTAGGATAATAACAGTAATAATATTATTATTTTTCCAGAAAAACGTTGTTTAATGCCTTCATGGCTTGTTAAAGGTTTAAAACGGCATCAAAAGGGTGGTTGAAATTATAACAACACTACCCATCATACACTACACTCAATAAATTAATGAGCACCAGATCAGACAACATTGCCATGTTTAGGGATTAACTTTAATGCCTTACTTATTGAATTACTGCCAGGGTTGCATGTTAAATGCATTGTTTGCTACAAAAAAAGGATGACTTAATAAGGAAATCAATATTATGTGCAACAAAAGGACATCAATAGAGCAATGTAATCGAAGATTGGAAAATATTATCGTAAGCAATTAACATTATCGGTTTAATGTTAAAATTTGTTTTGTAGGACATTAGGAGCAGCTGTAGTAGTTTCGCAAAAATTTTATTTAACAAATTTTGTGTTGAAAAATTGTAATCATCAGGAAATAGATGGAAATTGAACCTCAAGGCAGCGGGTAAAGGAAGAGAGCTGCTAACACTATGTCATAAGGATTGGATTCGATAGGTCTGACCACTTTTTTGTACATTTTGAACAGTCTCTCAGCAATAATTTAGTGAATGTTGGTTTTCAAATGCTCTAACGTTAGGATATTGACATAATCCAGCTAAAGACTCTAATGGTGTAAAATCGCATGGTCATGTTGAGCAATTGAAGTTGCCAAAAAGTGAAATAACGCGTTTCTGGAAACATTGTGAAGCGATATTTTCGTCAGTATATGTACACGCCTGACCAGATTAGTAAAAATCTAGCAACAGAGCTTTATAACATTCTAATGTCTTGAACTAACTTGCGTACATATGTATATAGCTTCTCACACCACTTATGTTGTGTGTGTTTATTTTATACATAAGTGACAGGACCTACAGTTTAAATTCGTTTGCGAACGACAGATTTTTGTGAAAATTTTTCATGGCAATTTTCAATTTCACTCTTAGCAGTTTTTTGCCAGAAATCTGCTGAGAGGAAATCGCCGAACAAGTATTTTTCCATATTTCCGAACTGGGGTTTGAACATAGGCCTCGTGTCTAATAAGTCAACACACTACATACGTAGACTACGGCTACTTCTAATTTGCTTTCACTTGAAATAACTTGTTTTCATTTTTTTTTATAATATTTGATCATTAAAACTCAATGAAAAATGCCTTAAAAGGCTTATAATCTAACAATTTAACAACTTTTTAAACAAAATGTTAAATTTTTGATTCAAGTTCTTCATTTTGCTTAATTTCATAAGCAAAAGTTATAATTTCAAGCAGAACGGAAAAGAACTACGCATTGGCAGCACTTTTACATAATGGCTGCCCACCCTTTTCTACCGTTGTTCCATTTTATGCAAAAAAAAAAAAAAAAAAAACAACAAAATTTACCTTTCTCTTACTCTCACTTTGACAAACTCCAGTGTTTTCTTATTAAAACAAAGGTGTTAAGAAAACAAAAACATTGCCTGACGTAGATATAAACAATTACTAATAACGGTAGAGTAGAGCTTACTCACCACTTTCGCTATCTTTCTCTGTGTTGTATTGTAATATTTACGAAATGCATGACCATTCCTAATAGAAAAAACATAAAATTGCATAAAATTTGTTCACCCTTTCATGGTCTCCTGTATTTTTTCTTTGTTTCATATTGAAACTAAAGTACTAGGGAACCACAAGCATTACATACAATAACCCACAGCCTTAACACAATTGCCAGACGTCGGCACCAATGTCCCTCAGAGGAAGATTTTCTTCGGCTTTATATGTTCATATGTTCTCTTTGTGCCGACGACTGACAATTACTAACATTGGTGTAGAATTCGCACTCGCTCACTCTCTCTCTCTCTATCACTCCATGTCTGTGTAACTGTAATGTTTTCGAAATGCAGCAGCATAATAATTACTAATAACGCGTGTCAGGTTATTTATTACTTATGTTTTCTCTTTTTGTTGTTGTTATTGTTCTTATTGCTTTGCGTAATAACAAATATGTCTTACTAATAATAAAATAGCAGGAAAGCATTCATTGTAGCATTGTAGTAAAATGGTAAACAATGTGTCTCAACATTGTGTGTTCGAACATAAGGAAGAGGGAGAATATTTTTTTCCGTTACATGTTTTTACATGAAAAGAGCATAAGGTAAACGTTGTTAGGGGTTCATAAGAATGAGAAATAAATAAAATAGATATGTAAGGGAGAGAGTGTTAGAAGTCGCCTATGCTAAACATTGTTATTGTTTTCCCCATGTGTATGCGTATAAGTGCAAGCAATTTTTATTTGTGTGCATTTTTTTTGTTGTTATTGTTATTTTTGAAATGCGTAATGGCGCAGCCAGCAGCAACTTTGTTGAAAAGGTCATGTTATTGTTTTTTTTCCCTTCAATTTTTTCCTTTATGTTTTTGAATTACAGTTGCCTTTATAAGCATTTAATTGCTGTTTTTCAAGGGTTTACCTGTGTGGAAAGATGTGTGTATGCTTGATACACAAAGTCAAACGTTTCATTAATTTTTTGATTTATTAATTGAATTGTTTGTTGTCTATTTATTGTTTTTGACACTTTAACATTTGAAAGAATGTTTTGAAAGAATTTTTTTTCTTGTAAATAATAAAACAATTACTAGAAATGTTTTTCCTTTTCTTTGTAATAAAAACAAAAGTGATGATAAGAATACAAAAGAAGAAGGGTAGAATGGAAAGCAATAAATAATTTGAACATAAAATAAAAAAAAATTTATGGGAAAAAAAAAATATGTTTGTAAGTAAAAAAAAAAAAATAATATTTCAAATAGAAAAATTAGTGTTCAAAAAAAAAAAAAAAAAAAAAAAAAAAAAAAAAAAAAAAAAAAATGTTTTCAAATAAAAAATTATTAAAAAACCATTTTTGAATTAAAATGAATTAAAATGTTAAAAAAAAAAGAAAATATATTAAAAAAACCATTTAAAAAAGATTAAAAAAATATTTTCAAATAAAAAAGAAATAAGAGAATATGTTTTTATTAAAACTTTTTAACCAAAAATGAATTAAAAAAGATAAACAAAAATCTTTTTAAATAAAAAAAATTTTTAAATTAATGTTTTTAAATAAAAAAAAATCATTTCAAATAAAAAATGATTTAAATTAACAATAATTCAAAAAATGTTATCAAATATAAAAAAATAAGTTTTTAAATAATATAAATATAAGAAAAATGTTTTCAAATAAAAAAATTAATAAAAGTTGTTTTCAATTAAACAAAAAAAAAAAAATAATTATATTATATAAAATGTTTTCAATTAAAAAAATATAAATGTTTTCAGATACAATGAATGTTTTTAAATAAAAAAAATAAAAAAGAATAAAATAATAAGAAAAATAAATAAAACAAAAAATTTCCAAATAAAAAAAAACTGTTTTCAATTAAAAAAATATTAAAAATGTTGTCAAATAAACAAAAAAGTAATGTTTTCAATTAAAAAAATATGTTTTTAAATAAATAAAAATTGGTAAAAAAAAATATACGATTTTAAATAAAAAACAAAATAATAATTAAATTGTTTGCAAGTGAAAAATAATAAAAAAAATGTTTTCAAATAAAAAATTTAAAAAGGTTTTCATATACAAAAAATATGTTTTTAAATAAAAAAAAATATTCAAAAAATTTTTTCAAATATGTAATGTCTCAAATAAAAAAGTAATGTTTCAAATAAAAAAATACGATTTTATATAAAAAAAAATTAATTACAATTTTTTTAAGTAAAAAAAAAAAAAAAAACAAAAAATGTTTTCAAACCAAAAAATGTGTTTTAAAATAAAAAAAAAATATGTTTTTAAATAAATAAAAAGAAATAGGGAAAATGTTTTCAAATAACAAATTAAAAAAATGTTTTCAATTAAAAAGATTCAAAAAATGTTTTCAAATATAAAAAATATGTTTTTAAATAAAAAAAAAATAAAAACAAAATTTCAAATATAGAATTAAAAAAAATTGGTTTCAAATAAACAGAAAAAAGTTTCCAAATAAAAAAGGAAGCAGAAAAAGTTAAAAAAAAATTAAAACGTGTTTTCGAATAAAAAAAGATCAAAAGATGTAAAGAAGAAATGTTTACAAATAAAAAATATGTTTCTAAATAAAAAACAAAAAATTAAAAACAAATGTTTTCATATAAAAAAAAAATAAAATAAAAAATATTTTCAAAGAAAGAAATTAAAACAAATTGTTTCAAATAAAAAATATTTTCAAATAAAGAAAAGGAACAGAAATTGTTTCAAATAAAAAATATTTTATAAAAAAAAACTAGCTGACCCGGCGAACTTCGTCCCGCCCGGTACGCAGATCTGTCTAGTTCAAAATTTAATCAAAGTCGGTACGTATTTAGGTGAGGCATACAAAGAATAACAATAAGAGGTCCGAATCATGGGTAGCGCTGACGAAGTTGTAGTTGTTGTACTCGCTCCAAAACAAAAACTAACACACATACATGTTAAATATGTACATATGTAGTTATAAACCATCGAATTAGCCGACTTATAGGTATCTCTGTGAGTTTGTCGATATCGACTGTAGGAACTTACCCACCAAATTTTATTGGTCTACGATCACTATGTTCCCAAATATTCAAGGTTTTAAAGGTTTGCCACGCCTACTTTTTGTTATATCGAATTTTTTTAAACTATCTAAACCTGATATGCTTTCGAACAAAAAAAGAATGGTTAAAATCGGTTCAGTAGTTTAAGAGTTATGGGTATCACTTGAAGGTTGTCACGCCCATTTTTGGTGGGATTGTCGATATCGACTCTACGAACTTACCCACCAAATTTTATTCGTCTACGATCAATATGTACCTATGTACCTTCTTAACATTTAGGGATATGAAAAATAGATGTTGTCCGATTCTCAGACCTACCCGATATGCACACAAAATTTCATGAAAATCGGTCAATCCATTTCGGAGGAGTTTAACCACTAACACCGTGACACGAGAATTTTATATATTAGATCTAAAAAATTAAAAAAAAAAAAATTCTTAAACTCAAAAGAAAAATATTTAAAAAATATAATTGAAACTTGACGTAGTCGCCGTAGTTTAGTAGGTAGACGTAAAGTCCGGGTTCGTATTCCAGGTCAGGCATCAAAACGAAATATGCCTCTCAGCAGATTTCTGGCAAAAACTCTGAGAGTAAATAAAATTCTCAAAAATCTGTCGTTCGGAATCGACTTTAAACTGTAGGTCCCGCCACTCATGCATAAAAGTAACGCACACAACATAAGTGGTGTGAGAAGCTAGGTCGAAATCCTGACTAAAGGGTTGTAATGACCAATTATGTATGTAATTGAAACTTAAATTAAGTAAACAAGTTTTTTCCTTAAATTTTTCTAAAATTCATTTTAAATATAAAAAAGAAGAAAAAAAAAAAACAATTCAATTTATTTCTTAAAAAAAAAAATTTTTTATGAGAATTAATTTTGCCCTTTAGAGGAGAACGAACCCCTTCTTTTTATTCTTCTCTTTATTGTTATTATTATTACTAATCTAATCCATCTGTTTCCACTTTAGATTTATCTGTCTTGTCATTTGTAATTAATACTTCCATAGAATGATGCCATAACCATTTTCATTTTCTCAATTATCTGTACAAATTTATAACAAAATTTTTGTTTTCTTTGTTGTTATTTTAGTACAGAAATATACAGAATGCTTGGAAAAACACACAGAAAATATTGTAGTATATAAATTAATTAAAAACAAAGTGTTAATTAAGAAACAATTTGAAAACGAGAGATGTGATGTAGAATTAGAAAAACACTTGAGATTTTTTGTTTTCTGTTTTATAAAAAAATATATGCCAAGGGAAACAAGGGGGTATTATTTCAGAAGAGAAAATGATTATCTCATCTCAATTAAGGAAATTATCAAAATAAATAAATTTCAATTAAATTAAAATAATAAAAGGAAAACCCAAAATAAATAAAGATTTTTAAAAGAGCAAAAAAAAAACAAAAATACAAAATTGTGGTAATTGTCAAATGAAAAATAAATAAATTTATTAGCAGGCACTACATTAAAGATAAAATTTGAAAATCATAAAGAAATCATAGAAAAAATCTAAGAAAAATTGACATTAAAAAGAATCAAAATTTAAGATTTTTTAAAAACGTTTAAGAAACACCAGATTTAATATATTTTTATGAATAGTTGGTAATGCGAATTACTAAAAAAAACAAATGTTTACTTATTTAATCAAATAACAACGACCTATTAAGGTCCATTACCAAAAAAAAATGGGATTGCAAAGCTCTTAAAGTGTCTTTTACAGTATCTCAATATTAAATGCCGGTTTCAAGCATCGAATTCCATTCAAGATAGGGAGAGGAGACGCGTGTGCAGCGATCTACCGAAACCAACAGGCGTTAGCAGCTCTGTCACAAAACTAAGCTGTACTAGGCCCAAACCGCTATTGCAGTTGTAATGAATCTGATATTACACCTACACAATCGAACTCTCTAAAAACGATTTCCGAACACCTCCGGATAATATTTGCCACATGGAACGTTAACTTTCTCAGTCAAATAGAAAAATTTGGCGTCTATTGGTGTCTATTAACACACACAACATATATGCTGTGAGATGCTAGGTTGTAATCCTGACGGATTGTATTGATGTCTATTGTATGAATTAAAATATGTGTTATCGGCAAACGAAGTGAGATACGAGTGGCAACTCCTAAAGCAATCGAATCTTTTATACCGATCGAAAGGACTAAGACAATATTCCATATTCAGGCCTTATTGAAGTCTATGAATTAAGCCTTCACTAACTTACATAAATAGAAACTCTAATACAATTGCCGTAATATAGTAGGCAGTGTTTTAATTACACGGTGCGACAGTGAAAATACACCCGAGTAACTACATAATCCACGTTGTTCAGTTAGTTGAGTAGAACTCAAAAATACCTTTTTTATATTTCTCGAACCCTCCAAACTTGTTTTATTTGACAAAATCTGTTTTCTTTTTACTTTACGCACAAATTTCGGGATTACTCAAACATTTCTGACCCGATTTCCAAAATTTAAATCTTGTTGGAAAGGGAGGAGATGGACCTTTAAAACGGTATACATATATTTATTATTCGACTTAATATGCTATGAGATTTGAAGAGGTAAACTTGATAAATTCGAATTTTTTTCATATTTTTTTTGTCCATTCATAGTAGCAAACTTTAATAAAAAAAAATATAGTATAGGTTATAATATTCTTTAAGTGTGTTCTCTTGTGAAGAGATTGAGTCATCATTTGATAAAATTGTATAAAAATTACCGTAGTTATTATATAAATAGTATAACAGTCGTGTTTGTCCGTTCATAGTAGCAAACTTTACTTAAGAAATATGAAATAAGTGATGACATTCTGAAAGTGCATTATCTTGTGAAGAGATTGGCATTTCGTTTGCTTAAATCGGCCAAAAATTACCGTAGTTATTATATAAATAGTATAACAGTCGTGTTATATTTTTTATATATGTATGCCATCTCATCAAATGAACTTTTAGTTCAAAAATTTTCAGAATTTTTGATGGATCTTGATTGTTTATCACAAAATGTGTCAATTTCACGTTTGCACGACTTCCAGTAGGATGGTGTGAGAGATCAAATTGTAATCCCGACTAATGACCAATTAAGTAATACAGGCCAGATTAGGCAAATTTGAAGGGCCCTTCTTTAAGGGCAAGGTCCCTCTTAGATCAGAGTTTAGGCGTGCAATTAATATCAAACCCGGGAATCGAACATTTCCTAAAGGAAACCCACCATGACTGCAATTAAAAAAATCTTGTGCTTGTTGCAATCTTTATATATTGGACTGTTCAGTAACAAGGATGACAGAAAATTAAGAGTTTAAGAACCTTATCCGCTTCTTCATGGCAACTTAGCAGGGTACTGACACATGAGAGTGAAAGATATTCTTTTCCTCCTTCTCAGCCCCGAAACGTCTGCTTCCATCGAATGACTAGAGGGAATGCTAAGTTCATCGTCGTGTCTTCCAAGGAGAGAGATAGTGACCCGTGTTGGATGGCAATTAATCAATGGATAGCTATGCAATTTAAGTACAGAAGTGAG
The DNA here is from genome assembly GCA_927399465.1 of Sarcophaga caerulescens. NCBI lineage: Eukaryota > Metazoa > Arthropoda > Insecta > Diptera > Sarcophagidae > Sarcophaga > Sarcophaga caerulescens. Next base: position 111,389,642 of record OV656873.1, on the reverse strand, counting down.
TCGAATTTCTTCTTATCCATAAGTATCCAGCAGAGTCTAGCAATATTGCACGTACCCTGTTGCTGCCAACCAATGAGATTGAGCCGCCCTGTAAAACAAGTGGAATAGATCTAGTCTAACTCAAGGAATTTGAATGTCTATGCCTTGCAGAATGTCGGAGATTATGAGCTCCGTACCGTTTTCTTCTTAATCCATAAGTAACCAGCAGAGCCTAGCAATATTGCACGACCTCCCTGTAAAATGAGCAGAGGAGTGGTAGTCTAATGCAAGGAATCAGAACACTTATGCCCTGCAAAATGTCGAAAATTCTGAGCTCCATAACGGTCCTGAACAGTTTATAAGTAAATGGAATTCTCGATAACATTCGTATGTTGTAGAGTCCATTTAATAGTTACATTTGAATTATACTTGCTTAGCTTGAGAAATTCCGGGGATCAAGACGGACGTTGAAAAGACATTCGCCCCCTGTCTGAGATTTTCAGGGAAAATCTAGCCACACAATAAGTGTTGCAGTTCTGGCAGAAAAAATTTCTGTGCTTTGCAAGGGGCTTTTGTAAATGAAAAATGAGAAAATAACTATGTTTTCTTTCTTATTCCAAACTTTGAATACAACTTTATCATGGCATTACTTATTTTTCTCCTTTATTAAAACAGTAATTGCCACTTATTTCTACTTCTTCTCCTTCTTTTTTTTTTTTTTTTGTTGTCTTATTTACCTGCATTAATTATTTGCTTCCATTTTAATTGGCACAATATTTATGCTTTATTTTCTTATCCTCTCCAGGGTAACTTTTATTTATTTTTTTTTTTTTTTTCACCCCAAAGGAAATTCTAAAGTTTTTAACTTTTACGAACCAGTTTACTTCTATTTTTCTAGTGCTCTATTGCAATAAATTTAAAGGTTAAACTTTACATTACAAATCGTTAAAAAGAAAAGAAAAAAGAAAAAAATGAAAGAAGAAATTCAAAGAAAAATACAAAAATAAAGTGTTTGCAATAAATTTTAATAAAAAAAAAGCAGATACTTTTTCTGCTGCACACTAGGGTAAGCCTAAAGCCAGATAAACAACAATTACTTACAAACTGTGGTGGCAGGCAGGCAGCAAGCAGAGAAGAAGAAGCCTACATTTGTTTACAAACCGTTGTAAATGCAGTTGAGTGTACGTGTGGGTGGGAATAATTCAAATGAGAGCGAAGGTGTATAGGAAAGTAGGTGAGCGAGCGGGTGAGAACAAAAGCAATTAAAAGGGAAATTATTATCCAACTAACGAGAGTAAAACTGTAACAATGGTTGGATTATGGGAAATAATAACAGTGATGGGCTTATTAATGATCTTGAGTGCGTAAAAATTGAAAGAAAATTAAGAGTTTTCATTAAAAATTTAATAAATTTGAAGGAAAAATGAGAAAATTATTTTATTTTAAATAAAAATAAAGTTCCAAATTATTTTTCATTATAAAACATGTGGGAAATTTATGTTTTTAATAGGATTTCAAACGAAAATCATAAGAAAACTTTGAAATTTTTTTCAAAAAAAATTTCGAAAAAAAAAAAATATTTAATTTCTGTTAGCCTTGCAGCTACTGAAAAAAAAAAATTTTTGTTAAAAATAAAATATTATTGATTAAAGGCTTCTTTTAAAAAGAAGAAATAAAACAGAAACAAAATTACTAGGATATGTACGCAAATTTAGAATCTAAAAGCCATTAAGAAAATAAATATAGGCAAATCCCGGTAAAACGAATCTCATTTTAATGAAAATCCGATATAACGAACAGCTAAATTTCTAACATTAACTACCTTATATAGCGAACGCTTCAAAAAATTTAAGCTCGATATAACGAATGGTAAAAAAAAAAAACAAAACAAAATCAAGCAAATAATTATTTTTTTCCATTGACAATCTTATATAGCGAACATTTAAAATTTTGTCTTCTCAATATTACGAACAGAAAGGAGTAAAGAAAATAAAAACAAAAATAGTCGTTAGAGTATCGCTGCCTTTTTTCAATGACTACGATTTTGTATGTGCTTTGATCATTTTTATTGAGTTTTTAAGAGTGCAAGTGTTCACATGTGTTTATCAATATGGGAAAAAGAAAAAGAATTTCATTGAATGAAAAAGTGAAAATATTAGATGAGTGTAAAAAAAGCACAAGCCTTAAAGAAATTTCTATAAAATATGGAATACCAAAATCTTCAATCTGTTCTTTGAATAAAATGAAAACCAAAATTATGACAAATTTAGAAGCTACCAAAAATGGATTAAAAAATCGCCGATCTCTAAAGAATGGTGAGTATCCCCTGATGGAAAAAGAGCTTCATTGTTGGTTTCTTGAGCAGAGGAAAATACACATTTCAGTTAATGGAATTGCTTTAAAAGCCAAAGCCTTAGCATTTCAAAACCGATTTTATAATGGTGGATGTCTAGATATAAAAAAGATACGGCATAAGACTTCTTAAAGAGTCTGGAGAGAAGTTATCATCGCGAACCGATTTAGTGGACCCTTTTGAAAAAGATTTGCAAAAAATTATAGTTGAGCACAAACTAACTCTTGATGCTATTTTCAACGCGGTCGAAACTGGTATCTATTGGAAAATGCTACCAGATAAAACGTTTGTACATGCTGGAAAAGCTAGTGCTCCAGGAAGAAAGTTATCAAAGGAGAGGGTGACACTTTTACTTTGCGCCAATGCATCTGGAACAAAGAAAATTAAACCTCTTCTCCTTGGAAAGGCAAAAAAAACCCCGCTCGCTTCGTAACAATGTGTTGTCATTAAATTACCTACATACAAATAAATTATTTTTATGATCTCATCAGTTTGTTAAGATTAAACGTAAAATACCACCTTCATAAAATGAATATAAATATATCTTTTGTTTATATAATTAAAATAAAATGATTTTAAAAAGTCTCGATATAACGAATTTTTCGATTTAACAAAAGGGCCTGACAATATATCGTTCGTTAAACCGAGATTTGCCTGTATTATGAAATTTTGTACGAGGCCAGTTCTACATCACGCGTTACAATACTTAGTAAACTTTTTTTTTACAAAAACTTTGCTTTTGGAAACTGAACAGAACTATTTTTTCTAAGGAAAAAAATTTGTTCTGAAGGAAAAAAGTAATGTTTAGAAACTTAACGAAATTATTTTTTTCTGAAGAAAAAATTTTGTTTCTTTTAAATGTCTATCAAATTTCATAAAGAGCTTCAAGAATTTTTTCAAGATTTTTTTATTTTTCCATGCATAGTTGCTGTCATATATGGCATCTACTTAAAATGTCTCCCAGGAGAATTCAATTTAATGCAGTTCAAGTAATTCTGTTTCTGTTTCTGGCTTTTTTAGGTGTCGTATTCATAAATATTTTACAACTTAACATAGCTTTTATAATTTGCTGATGCCTGTTAAACAGATTTCTTGTGAAATAGCTGATCTTTTTCTTTTTTTTCGTTCTCATCTTTAAGAATTTTTAAATTACTGGCCACAGTTTCTTCTTATTCGTCGTATTTTTTTTTTTTTTTTTTAAGAAATATTTGCTGATTTAGGTATGCATTCACTTCTCATATTTTGTTACTGGCATGGGTTTTTGGCAAACTTGATCTTGAAGCTCGTTTTTTATTTTTTCATCTTCATATAGCCAGTAATATACAGCGTCTCTGCACACAAAACTCCTACTTTAAGTATGTATTTGTTTATGTTTACACTTGGCTTTACTTACTCTCTCTCTCTTGCTTAACTTATTGTCTTATTTACAGCTTAAGTAAGTAAGTGTGTGCGTGTGAATGTGTGTGTTTGTTTGCATTAATTTCGGTTATAATTTTTAATGGCTGTTCTTCCTTAAGCCCAATGTTGTTTGTGCCTTAACGGCTATTGTTTTTCTTCGTTTGTAAACAAGAAGCCACGAAGTTAAAGTTAAATCTGCAGCAGCAGCATCGACATCAACAGTAGTAGTAGTAGCAGCATTTTTTTCTCATTTCCGAAGATAATTTATGTTAATGTTGCTAATGAGTATTAAAAAGAATTTGTTTTTTAGAGTGAGGCCAGCATTAATTTTACTCTGCTCTGTTCCTAAAGAATGTAGTGCTGTAGAGAGTGGGAAATTATAAAAAGATCATTTTTTATTTAACGTGTGCTATAATCAACGAAGATAATTTGTGTTCATTTTAATTACACTGTCTACTTAAAAAAATAGAGTATTTTTTTGATTTTTTTTTTCTTTTTTTTAAAAGCTTCACTCTCATTAAAATATTTTAAATGCTAACAAAATGCTTTAAATTATGATGAAAAGAATTCCATATTCATTTCATATTAAATTTTAGAAATTCAAAAGAATTTTCTGTTTAAAATGCAGCTTAAAGCCCGAATAATTAGGTGGAATAAATTGAAATTCTTGGTAATTTTACGGATTGATCAAGAAAATTTGAAAAATTTTCTGTTAAGTGTAGAAATTAAAGTTTCGTTAAGTTTAACAATGTACAGTTATTGCAAAAATATTATTATAATTGCACAATAGCTTGTTTAAATATGAAAAATGAGTTAAATTTTTTTCCAAAATTCTTTTTCCACTTTAAATTAAAGTTTCGTTAAGTTTATCAAAACATATAGTTTATATAAAAATTTTATAAAAAATTGTAAGAATTGTATTTAAATATTAAAAATATAACAAAAACTTTATTATACCATATTTAGCTTTATAACTAAGGTTTCGTTAAGTTTCTAAATTTCTAATTACATATTACAAAATATATGTCATTATTATTATTCAATATTTGATCTAATATAACAAATATAGTAAAAATAATGTTTCGTTAAGTTTCTCAAAACCTAGCTTTGACAAAAATTGTTGTAGAATTTTGTAAAACCGTTACTATAATGCTATTTAGATTTAAAAATAAAGTTTCGTTAAGTTTCTTAAGTATAGATTTTACAAAAATTCCTTACTATTCACATGCCATATTCTGTTTTAATATAACGTAAATAGAAAATTGTCTTAAAAAAAGCATTTGTCCAGCAAAAATAAAATTTCGTCAAGTTTCCCAAACTTACAAAATTTAGAAAAATATATATTATTTTGACAGTTTTTTTTTTTACTCCAATGACATGTAAAATAAAGTTTTAATGATTAGCCGCTTAGCTCAAAAAATAAAGTTTCGTTAAGTTTTTGTAATTAAAATTTTTGCAAACATTCCATTACAGTTCTTTAGTATTTCGGTTTAAAAGAAGAAAATTGTAAAATTTTCTTAAAAACGCTATTTTCAGCCTAAATATAGTTTCGTTAAGTTTGTAAAAGTCGAAATTTTACAAAATTATACTTTAATATTTTAATTGTTATGACTACACATAAGGAATATAAAATAAATTTATTCATACCGCTTTTAGTTCAAAAAATAAAGTTTCGTTAAGTTTCTAAAAGTTTAGATTCTACAAAAAGTTTGTTACAGTTCGATATGATTTTGATTATATTTCACAGATATGTTATAAAACTTTGTGAAAATAACTCAAGAACCGAAAAAAAAGTTTCGTTAAGTTTCTAAAGTCTGGATTTTAGAAAAATTGTATTACAATTTTATACGATTTTGCTTGAATATAGTAAATATGGTAGAAAACTTAGTGAAAATACTTTAGGAATGGAGAAAAAAGTTTCGTTAAGTTTTTAAAAGTCTAAATTTTAGAAAAATTTTATTAAAAATTGTTTTAAAAATGGCTCTGTATAATGTATGCAAAGAAAATTTCTTGTTAAAGCTTTTAGTTTAAAATATGTATAAGGTTTCGTTAAGTTTCTAAAAAAAAGGCAATAGAATAGCAATAGCAAATAGAATAGAATAGCAAATAGCAAATAGAATTTTAACTTAACGAAACATTTTGTGTGGTTAATTTCAAAGATTTTGAAATCCTGTGTCATGCTTTGAATATCAATTTTTAATACTATGGCAACTTAACGAAACTGCTTTTAAGTTATTATAACTGTATTAAACTGGTTCTTCTTTCTTCTTCCTTTTCTTTCTCTCTCTCTCTCTCTATCACTCTATGTTTAATAAATTATTTCCTTTATGCTTAATTAAATCTTCTTAAATAGCTCTTATTGACAGTGACAGCAGCATGGAAAAGTTTTCTTTTATAAAAAAAAAAAAACGGAGAAAAAATAATTTTAAAGGAAAACAAACAACAACAACTATAGTCAGCAACAAAAACAGCAGTTTCCAATTGAATGAACCAAACGACGAATGTTTTGTTAAACAGTCACGACGACTTTATTAAAATACTCACTACTCTGTGTGTGAGTGCCTCTCTCGCTCTCTATCTCTCTCTCTCTCTGCTGTTTTATTGACACAACGAATATCATTATTATTGACAAGAACGCACACGTCTAACTGAATGACTAAAGAAATGACTGACAGACGGCCTGGCTTGGCCTGGTCTGCCGTCTGTATATCGGGGTCGTTCTAAGTTTCTTTATTCTATAAAAGGATTTAATGATTGATTGAATGCAACAATTTAACAATAGAGGCCCCCCCAAATACGTTCCATCCATCCAATCAGCCTTTCATAGCCGAATAATAGAGAAAGACGATTTCAATTTGGCAAATGAATGAAAAAGACACAGGAAAACCAACCCATTTTTGCCATTCTCATTCTATTCTTTACTGCCTATAGAAGTGGAGCCACTCAAGCTACCTCTGCCATCCATGCTGTATACAAATAAGCTACACAACGTGAAAGGCAATTTGATTAGTTGTTATTTGCAACAACAACAACAACAATAAATAATTGCAATAAAAATCAACAACAACAAGAAGAAAAATTCAATAAAACTTGTTAACATGTCTACTAAAAGCCTTATAAAACAGCAAAAGACATCAGCAGTTTTATTAAAAAGAACATGTAAAGAGAGGAGAAGAGAGAGAGGGGTCTGTCTAATGCAAAACCCTTTTTAAGTTTTACAAAAACATTCACAACCAATTTTAGTTGCACTAACTGACATGGACTTCTACAGTCAAAATGAATTCTTAAACGCTTCAATTGTTTTTAGGCTAAAAATAATAGACAGACAGACAGGGGGGAACGAACGAACAGACAGGGTTACGTTAATAGAACATGAAAAAAAGAGAAAATTAAAGAAAAAAGTACTTTAAAAAGTCAACTAAAAAGGTACTTTGTATTGCAGTATGAATGACACTTTTAATGTCAAATATAATTTGTTGTTCTGAAATAAAGGCACTTTAGGTACATTTTTTCAAAAGTACTTTTTGCTAAATGAACTTTTTTGTTTTGTTTTTGTTAAAAGTACTTTTTTGCTTTGTTTTTGTTTAAAGTACTTTTTGGATACCTTTTCTAAAAGCACATTTTTTTGTACTGATTACAATTACCGGAAAAAAAAGGCACTTTTGGTACCTTTTTTGAAAAGTAATTTTTGCTGAAAGTACTTTTTTGTTTTGTTTTTGTTATAAGTACTTTTTGTATACCTTTTCCAAAAAAAATACATTTTGTTGAACCGCTAAAAAGTACCGGAAAAAAGGCACTCTTGGCACCTTTTTTGAAAAGTACTTTTTGCTGAAAGTACTTTTTTGTTTTGTTTTTGTTATAAGTACTTTTTGTATACCTTTTCCAAAAAAATACATTTTTTTGAACCGCTAAAAAGTACCGGAAAAAAGGCACTTTAGGAACCTTTTCTGAAAAGTACTATTGCTGAAAGTATTTCTTGTATACCTTTTCTAAGAGCTCATTTTTTTGTACCGCTAAAAAGTAGCAATAACGTAGACCCGCTGTACAACTTTGTAATCAAACTGACTGTGTTGTACGGAGACGAGGGGTGCAGTTTGCTCTTTGGGGAAACGGTTTCATCAAAAACTCGGTTTGTTGAATGATGGCAATATTGCGAACACGGAGTCTACGATGTGACCTATTTACAGTATTGTTTAATGTAAAAAAAATTAGACTGCAAACATGCCAATAAGACTAATACTATGTTCAGACATGCACTTTTATTGAGTCAATATTCGGTTTATTGATTATAATATTTTAAGTGTTTAGACATAACAATATACGCAGTTCAGCTGCTTATTCCATATTCATTTGACAGCTGGTAAACAAAACAGCTGGTTGTTTCAACAACATTGTTTTTGTTTTGTTCTTTCCTTTTTTTTTTGTTTTTTTTTTGTTTGTCGTTGTTGATATTTGAGTTGTCAAATATCAATAGAAAGTTTCGGAACGTACTTATGACAGTGCTGTATTTCAAGTTGTAATCAATATTATAACAATTTATGAATTTATTGAGCAATAATTAATTGACATTTTAAATGAAATATTGAGATCAATAATGCCGTTTATTGCGATTTACTCAATATAAGTGCATGTCTGAACATAGTATAAGCGAGCGAGATCAATAAAATATGAAAGCTATGCCAGGCTATGCTAAAATCTTGGGTACAGTTGATCTAAATCCTTATATTGACTACAATACACCTAAGACGTTTTCAATCCTGGTTTTATACGAAAGTATCGAGTAGATTCTGTGACGTTAATTGTTTACACTATCCAGAGAACGTAATCACTACCGAATCCAGACTTCGTAACAAAGTCACTTGGAGATTCTCACAGCGAAATAATAGCTAGAAAGATAGCCGCTAAGCTAATTTAGTACCAGAGCATATTGAGTAGCGATATGCACATGTTTGCTGACAGTAAAGCGGCCATTAGATCCCTAGAAAGTGTGTTCACCGTGGATATTTTAGGAGGAGACGGCAAGATATTCAACGATTTTCCTCATGTGAGTGGATGAGCACGGAAGCGTTTAATGTGACAACAGAGCCAACACACTTGCAAAGGCTAGTGGCTGGTACAAAACCAAATTCACAATGAAATCACACGTATGATTGTCATTTCACTGTAGAGGGGATAAACTCATAATCTCACAGAGTCTCTACTCATTCATAAATACATATAAAATTGCTCATTACAACCCTTCAGTCAAGATTACAACCTAGTTTCTCACATCACCCATGTTGTGTGTGTTAATTTTATACATGAGTGGCGGGACCTACGACAGATTTGTAAGAAAGTTTTCATGGCAATTTTATTTCACTCTCAGAATTTTTGTCAGAAATCTGCTGAGAGGAAGTCGCCGAAGAAATATTTTCTCATATGTATTACGTTTTGTTGGAGATGCCTGACCTGGGGTTTGAACCCAGGCCTCACGTCTAATAAGCCAACACTCTACCTGCTAGACTACGACAACATCAACTCTACTCATTCGCAAAGCAAAATTAACCTATAAATCTGGCCTGCTATGCATATACGCAGAACAAGATTTATCACCAGATAATCCACTCAGAATTTATCTTAAGAACCTTATAGAAGTCGTAACGAGACATAGAACATTCGATGATTTCTGAAGAAGTAGTAAGAGAAGACCACAGCACATCTTCTCTTGCACTTGGGAACCGAAGAAGAGGAATTCTTGATCACCCAAAAATTTGTTAACAGAAGACAGTTCTGGCGAAGATCATTTGGATAAAATCCAAGCCTCCATAAAAGCATGAGGATGGTTAAGAAATATCAGCCAGAACTTATAAATACATAAATGGGACTCTATAGCACCCAGCTAATCTATGATTTTGACCTGACCTAACTTCTGCTTAAGTTTTAAAGTCTTTCCATCTGTAGAAAAACTTTTTCTACTTTGACCATCAAAAATTAACAGTTAATAAGTACGAACGAACGTCAGACAGTTAGCCAGTCAAGCCTTAATAATCGCATGAAACAGTTTTAACGGTAACCTGCACGTTGAAATATCATTGACCTTAACGTACAGCAACTTAAAAGAGAATATAACAGAGATTAAATAACGTTACTGTACGGGTGTCAATATTGGACCTTTTTTTCTCCCCTTTAGCCTAACGGCTTATGTAGCTATTTATAAATGGCTTGCATGGCCTTTGGGCCCCAAAGATGACATTTCAGGGCAATTTGTAAAACAAAAAGAGTTGCTTGAAATGATTAAAATAGAAACGAAAAGAAAGAAAGAAACGGTATTTTTATTACACCAGTTTTGTTGCACTATTAAATCGCACTTAATCCAATTAAGAAAGTAACGGGTAAGGCAAACACCGCACTACATATGGTAGAACGTACAAAGCAATAACAGAGGATTTAAAGAAAAAAAAAACTGAAAAAGAAATCGAAAAAGGGTTATAAAACACGTAAATTAAAAGGGTTAAATGTCATGAAACAGAAGAAAACGGTAAAAGCGGTCTCTTCTAAATGAGGAATTACAAAAAGAACTTAAAGAAAACTTGTGTTAAAAGTAATTGAAGTTTAATACAACCCGGTTTTATTAGAAAAAAAAAAAAAAAAAATTTTTTTGTAAAAAAAAAGTTTCGTTAAGTTTTCAAAACGTTATCAAAAGAGCCATTCCACTACGGTAAATGCTGTTTAATAGTTCTAAAGTAATATATACAAAAAAAATTAACTAAAAATAGCTTATTAAGCATTGAAAATGATTTAGACAGTTTCGTTAAGTTTCAAAAATTTCAAAAACGGGAATTTATTTTATTAAAATTACAATTTATAACTATACTACACAAAATATAGCAAAATTTCATTAATGGTAACAAAATTTCCGAAAAATAATACAATCATTTAGTTTCGTTAAGTTTCAAAATTTACAAAAACTATAAAGACTTCATTCTAATTATCATGCCTTATGCCTCTATTAGGTTAATATTGCAAAACTCAATCAAAAATATAAAAATTTCTACAAAATAAAAACTTTGTTAAGTTTCGTTAAGTTTTCGATAATTTCAAAAGTCATGAATTAAGCATGATAAGCATTATTTTATGTGTATAATTTATATTAGTGACTATAAATTAATGAAAACAATTAAAATATTGTAAAATATAGTTCCAAAAACACTTAACGAAACTTTATTTTCTTAACGAAACCTTTTTTGACTGCAGATTTTGCTATTTTCTTTACATTTAATTGCTGTACTAACCAATTCCATCAAAATTTTTCATTATTTGCCTTGTAAAAAACTTAACGAAACTTTATTTTCTTAACGAAACTGTGTTTGACCACAGATTTTGTCATACTCCTTCAATAAAAGTAAAATATTACCAGATGCTATCGAAATTTAACATTATTTTCTTTATTCACAAACTTAACAAAACTTTATTTACTTAACGAAATAATTTTTATCAACAGATTTTATTATATCCTTCGATAATAAGATAAATAGAAACTAAATTCCTTAAAAAAATTTCTGTATTTTCCTTATAAAATAAACTTAACGAAACTTTATTTATTTAACGAAGGAGGTTTTAACAGCACAGTTTGTTAATTTCCATTCAAATTTTTGTTATTCTAAACAATTCCACCAATTTGTTCATTATTTGTTTTATAAAAAAACTTAACGAATCTTTATCATCTTAACGAAACAATTTTCTACTGTAAATTTTGTTATTTTCCTTCCATATAATTGTTATATTATCAATTCCAACAACAATTTTTATTATTTACCTTGTAAAGAAACTTAACGAAACAATTTTTACCGCAAATTTTTTAGATTCCCTCAATATAAATGCCTTATTACCTCATTCCCTTACAATATTTCAATGTTTGGTTTCAAAAAAAAACTTAACGAAACTTTATTTTACCAATAATTTTATTTTTCCTTGTAATTCTTAACGCTTTCATTGTGTTTAGCCTTGTTTTATTGCTATTAGTCCGTTTGAAAGCTTTTAAATTTAAATTGAATTTTTCGTTTGATGATAATTTATCATCCTTCCCGGTTTGTTTTTTTTTCTCCTCTTTTGTTATATTTTTTTAAGCCATAATTCTTTTGGCCAAAATAAAATCATAGTGATTCATAATGAAAAATCCACAAAAAGAAATTGTTTTCTTTTAAATGTTTTAACGCAAGCCAAACTAATGACATTACCAACGAAAACGAGAAGAATAAAAAACGCTGCCTAAAAAGATTTATGAACCCTTCGTTCGGTGTGTGTTAATGACCCGTTTTTTTTGTTACCCATGCTGCCTGCCCAAATATTGTTTTTCTGAAAATGAAAACAGAGAAATGCATCATGAGCCACAATGGAAGCTGAATGAGTGTTGCTGCTGCCAAAGTGGAAATAGAATAAAACAAAAAACACGTTAAAAATCCAAACGACAAAAGAGTGTAAAACAAGAGCCACAATTTCAAATGAAATTTAATGGATTTGTTTTTGTTTTACGATGCTTTTTAACTCCTGACTGACTGACTGCAGCAACGTTAAGACAAGACATGGCAATCACAGAACAATCGTCATCATCAGTATCATCGTCATCACCATCACCGTTGTCATTACAAAGAATGTGTAACAAAAGAGTTTTTCTGGCTTTTGAATACGAGGTATGTTGTGTGCTGATGCTGCTGTGCTAATGCTGCCAATGCTGGTGATGCATTTCCATCTCTCTGTGTTTTGTAACCGTTAAGGTAAATCGTTTTAAAATATAAAAAAAGAAAGAAAACCCTCCTGGCATCATTAATCTTTGGCTTGTACAGGTTAAAACTGACGAAAAACAGTAAAAAAAAAAAAAAAAAAAAAAAAAGAAACGCATTCCATTTGAAAAATGTTCAGAGAGAAGAAACAATGAATCAAACAGCAGCCAACGCCAAAGCTGAAGCTAAAGTAATAAAAATTAAAATCGAATGCATTTTCAGCATTTTTTTTTCGAAACTGGTATTGCATTCATTTACTCTACGCCACATAACCGCAAAGAAATTTATGTTTCGTTAAGTTTTTTCCATTCATTCAGATCAACATTTTACCAAATAAAATGTACCAGAAATTTACAGGAAATATTTTAATTTATTGCAAAAAAAAAAGAGAAAAAAAAAACATTCGTTAAGTTTTAAAGCAGATTTAAAAAATAAAAGGAAAATATACTTTCGTTAAGTCCCTTTTATAACGTAAATAATGAAAAAATTTAATAGCATAAGCCACTATGTTATTTATTTTGAAGGAAAATAAAGAAATCTAGAGTGAAAAATTGTTTCGTTAAGCAAATAAAGTTTCGTCAAGTTTTTTTTTACAAAGCAAATAACGCAAAATTTTAAAAGAATATGATAATATGTCAAGTACAATAAAGGAAAATAATAAAATCTGTAGTCAAAAATTGTTTCGTTAAAAAAATAAAGTTTCGTTAAGTTTTTTTTATAAGGCACATATAGAAGATTTTGATCGAAATAGGTAGAATGTTATGTAAACTGAAGAAAAATAATCCAATTAGCAGACAAAAATTGTTTCGTTAAGAAAATAATGTTTCGTTAAGTTTTTCTATAAGGCATATAATGAAAAATTTTGATGGAATAATGTTTTACATCATGCATTATTAAGGAAAATAGTAAACTCTGCAGTCAAAAATTGTTTCGTTAAGAAAATAAAGTTTCGTTAAGTTTGTTTATAACAAATATAATGAAAAATTTTGATGGAATAATGTTTTCATCACGTGCTATAAAGGAAAATAACAAAATCTATGGTTAAAAATTGTTTCGTCAAGAAAATAAAGTTTCGTTAAGTTTTCAATTTTTGCAAATTTCACAAATTTTCTTCTGGAATTGAAACACAATCAATTGCTTATGTAACAATACATAAATAATTGTTTTAAATATTGTTTTGGAAAACAAAAACAAGTTTCGTCAAGTTTTAATTTGAACAATTTTATTCATTAGGGGCTACATTTTAATCAAAGCATGAACATTAGTCATTAAAGTATGATAAAATCCATTTCCTTAAGGATATAAAAGTTTCGTTAAGTTTCAAATTTTTTCTAAATGGTTATTATTTCTGTAGGAAATGAATTTCTTAGTCATTGAATGCTAAAATTTCATTAAATTTGATGTCATCATAAAAATAGTTTCGTTAAGTTCTTATTTTGCTAAAAAAAAATAGTTCGTTAAGTTAAACCGCGTTGGTTTGAAGTGTGAAAATGACTGGATTGGTTTATACGGATGGTTTTTTCTTTTTATGTCTCTACGTATTAAAAAATTTTCAATTTTAAAATCCTGTGTGATGAGTCATCAGCATTTTTCAGGGATGAGTAATCACATCTCTTTGTCTAAACGAATGCCTTTAAAGACGATGTTAATGTGGGTTTTAATGATTAAGACAGGTTTTGTATTTAAAGAAAGGTTTACTTTAAGGTCGTTAAGTTTATGGAGCTACAAAATCCGATTACTCAATGGATTTAAGACCTTTTGTTTGTGTTTCTTTCAAAGAAATTTAATGTTTGTAACAGAATTTAATTTTTACTTTGAATTTTCTGAAGAAAATTAGAGACAAAGAGCGCAGTTATACATATTACAGTTATCGACGACAATAATTTATTAAAAAATATTATCGATAACTGAAAAATTGCTATAAGAACTAAGTAATCTTCAAATATTTTATATAAAATATTTATCGATAACACATATTTTGTTAAAAAAAATTATCGATAGATAAAAAATGTCTACAAAACATAAACGATAAATAAAATTTGTCTGTAGAATATTAACGAAAATAGCAAACCGGGAATTTATTGTTGGCTGGCACTTTGAGTAATGTATTTATCGATATCTAGACATTTTAATAGAATATTCATCGATAATTAGAAAACTGTGTAGAATTTTAAAAGATAGCAAGAAATTGTTATTGTATTATTGAATAACTGGCCAAGTTGTGTAAAATTTTTATCGATAACTAGTAAATATTTTAGAATATTTATCGATAACTGCATACTTTTGATGAATACTTATTGATAGCTAATATTTTTTATTGAATACCTATCGATAATTGTTAAATTGTGTAGAAAATTTATCGATAACTGACCATTTTTTATAATTTATTTAAATAGTTAACGCGCGTAAAATATGTATCGATAACTGACTGATAATTGATACATTTTTATTGACTACCTATCGGTAAGTGATAAATTGTGTAGAAAATTTATCGATAACTGATAATTTTTATGAACTTTTATTCGATAATTTCTTTATCGATAACAAACATTTTTTGTAGATTATATATCGATAAATATTAAATTGTGTAGAAGTTTTATCGATAGCTGGTAAATTGTACAGAATATTTATCGATAACTACGAATTTCGTGAAATATTCATCGATCACTCTGAATTTTCTTTAACTATTTGACGATAACTGATAATTTTTCCCCAAAATTTCACTTTTTTGTATGAAATGAATGCCATTTAAACCCTTTATTAGTTTTCTGGCCATTAGAGACGTCAAAATGTCTGCATTATTATTATTAAACCAGTTTCAGGGTATTTTGGTAATCGGAATGAGTTCGTATGATATCCCTGACCCCCTACCACCATGTCCTGTTCTTTTCTTATTCCATTAAATTTGTTTCAATTGGAACAGCAGGCAGTCAGGCATTTAAGAGACGCAGCGCGCAAGCAAATGCAATAAAAATTTATTGCGAAGCAAAAATATTTTATTATCGCTTCCTTAAGCAAATAAAGTAACTAAAATTTATAACTTCTTTAACTAAGTTTTTATTTTCTTTGTTGTTACTGTTGTTGTTTCTTAAAAAAAAAAGAAAAGAAAAACAAAACCGGGGATGAAATTGTTATTGTTTTTCATTTTCTTTTAAAGATTTTAAATGGATTTTTTGGGTTTCTTGTTTTTGGGTCTCATCTTCTTTAAACGATAAATCAATTTATGGTTAATAAACTTGGTATGAGATAAACATATTTGAGGGGTTATTGTTTTAACTTGTACACTTCCCCCTTGTTGTCCTTACTCTTTCCACTCCCCTTACAATACCCTGCTCTTCTGGTTGTTGTCGTCAAGAATGAAGTCATCTTTTGGATGAAAGTTGAAAATTTTGCAGCCAATGCTGCTTTTAAAATTTTTGGGTTTTTCAAATGAAAATTTTCTTTTGTAATTTGTGGGAGAGAAGAAGGAAGGGGAAGAGGGTAAAATGTTTCTAGAGAAGGGGATATGAAGATGATGTCATCGAATTATCAAATTCATTGTAAAGAAAGTTGATTATTTCAGCGAAACATTAGTTTTTAGTGCAAATATTTCTAAAATGAATAATTTTTGTTTAAACTTTCCAACTTTTAAAATACTAGATTATTAATTTTGAAAAGACCTTTAACAACTTGGAAGCATTTCAGCTTTTTATCAAAAAAAGTTTTATCAAAATCGATTACATGGTTAGGGAATTATGAAGTATGAAACTCACAAGCCATACATTATTTCAAAAATGTTTTAAAAGGTTTATCATAGGGCTTACTGTTATAGCTGTTTAACTTATCATAGGTTAAAGGTATTTAGACGTTGTTGCCCTTATTTGAAAGGTGTTTTATAAAAAAAACTTTACAAGCCCTCATGTAATAATATACCTTCAAAATTTTCAAAGTTATAAAGACTTAAAAAACAGTTTTGTAGATTTCGTGGTATGCAAACCACAATGTTTGTTTGCTTGAAGCTGTCTAACTTCCAAACGAGTGGGTCAATTTGGTTCTGGATTTCTTTATTTGAAAGGAATTTCATCCTAAAAACTTGGTATGATTTGATTAATTACAATCTTTCAAGCCATTTGTGTGTTGTAAAGCTACAAACTCGTATTATAGTATCCTTCTAAAGCAATTAGTGCATTACCTGACACGATTTTGTTTAAGGCTTTCTAACTTTAAAAATCCTGCAGCGATATGTTTGAATTAAAGCTCAAAAAATTTGAAAACATTTCAGATTTTTATCAAAAAAGAGTTTGACAAAAATGTTTCCAACATTGGAGAGTTATGAAGAAGTTATGAAGTTATGAAGGCACAATATAACGCAAAAAGTTTAATTTTTTAAAATTTTATTTTCTGTAATTGTTTTTTCAAATAAACGTCAAAAAATGTGGAATCCATTCAATTTTTTATCAAACGAACCTCTGACAAACTCGTCTCCATGCTAAGGGACTTATGAAGGCTGGAAGACACAATTTGAGAGAAAACAAAATTAAATTTTTTAAAAATTTTGTGTTGATTTATGCAAAGCAGCATAACTTTTGAAATCATGGTTCAATTCTTTTCAATCAAACGTCAGAAGATGGCAAACCATTTCAACTTCTTATCAAAAAAAAATCGTTTCAGTAGTTAAGGAAATATAAAAACTGACAGACGAAATATGATGGAAAAAAAATTTTTTTTTTTTTTTCAATATTTTGCTTTCTTTTACGCAAAGCAGTCTAACCTTGAAAATCATGAAACGAATTGTCTTAATCAAACATGAAAAAATTTGTAACTATTTCAACTATTTAACGTAAGAAAGATTGACAAAATCGGTTAGGGCATTAGTGTATTATAAAGGCTGCAAGTCACAATATGAAAGGCAGAAAATTCTTTTTTAATTTTTATGCCTTTTTTGGTCTAATTAGGGAGGCGCTGAGCGTTAATTATAAGTTATGAGTTAACTTATGAAAGAAAAACATATTTTTCTTTAATCACTAACCAAAAATTCCACCTTAATTTGTGTAGCATAATTCATATTTTTATTAATACCGAGTACAAAAAATATTAAAAAGAATTTTCTATTTATGATCCCTTTCTTAGAATTTTCAGAATATTTAGATTATCTCTTGGCTTTTTAAAGACCATATGGAAAGGAGGGGGAGAGAGAGGGTAGATTTACAAAGTTAAACACAGCTGTAAAATTTACCATAACACTCTTCTATGGCTTATCCATGTTTTATTCTGTTTTTCTCTATCCTTATCATTTCAAATAAAAATTCTTTTTTGTTTTCTTGTAATTTGTTTTGTAACACAATTTGTACTACGAGAGGAAAGTATTTAAATTGTTTTCCGTAAATGTTTACATAAAATGTCAATTAAGGCTTATTTTTTTTTTTCTTTTCAAAACTCTTGACAAGGGGGGACGGAACCACTAAGGCAGGGGCGAAAACAAATATGATTTACAATGCACAGTTTTGTTTTTAGGGTGGTATAGAGTGGAATGGTGTTTAACCATAATCTGTAAGAACTTTGCCTTGTTATTCATGGGAGGAGAATGGGGGAGGAATGCAATCGCTTGTCTCCAAAAAATGGAAATGGAATGGAAATGTCAGATAAAAAAAATTGCAGCAGACATATTTATGGCCTTAAAAACCCCATTGGTAATGTGCCTTAAAGCCATTAAAATTCTTTTCAAAAAGCATGCAGTTTTCATTTTAAAAAAATGAAATTATATTAAAAGGTCAAAGGTCACGAAACAAAATTTATAAAGAAACTTGATATGTCAAAACCTTTAAAGTTAGTTTGATGAGATTCTTAATTCTTTTGATTAAATTTTGTACAGAAAATGAAAAAGGAACACATTTTCTAAGGTCAAAGGTTAAAACAACAAACATTTGTTAAATAACTCGATTAGGGCATCACTTTAGGTCGAATTAGTCTAGATCTTTAAAAATGTTTTCTAGAAAATTTTAATTTTAAATTTTAGCTTCAAGCCCGAGGTCAAAGGTCATATCACAAAAAAAAAATTTAAATACGCAATTTGTAGCATCCTTTTTCCCTCTACTCCTAAGGCGAATATAGGGCCACATTTAACGGAAGAGCCAAAGGCTAAAATATTTAATTATTAAAGATTATTAAACTGTAAACTGAATGTTCTATAGAGCATATATCGATAACTAAAATCGGAGAATATATGTAGGCAAACAAATTTTTTCTAATGAAAATTATATAAATTAATTATCGATAACTATAGAGATATAGAATATATATTTACATAAATCGATAAATAGAAATGATTCTATAGAATGTATATCGATAACTGACCATTGTATGAATTGAATATTTATCGATAACTATAAAAACGTTTGTATATTTAACAACTATAAATTTTTAAAGAAATGTATCGCTAGATAGAAATTTTCTATAGAATGTTTTTCGATAACTGACCATTGTATAGAATATCTATCGATAACTGAACATTTTTGTAATATATCTATTGATAACTAGAAATTTGTTCAGAATTGTTATCAATAATTGTGAACATTTTTGTAAAATATTTAACGATAACTATAAACTTCTGTGGAATATATGTATGTCGATAGATAGAAATTTTCTGTAGAATGTTTATCGATAACTGTCCATTGTATACAATATTAATAATATACATATTTACCGAAAATTAGAAATTTGTATAGAATATAATAATTGCGAACATTTTTGTAAAATAAATATCGATATATAAAAATTTCTTTAGAATAAATTAAAAATTTTCTGCAAAATGTTTATCGATAACTGACCACTGAATAGAACATTTAGTGATAAATGAAAATTAGAAATTTATGTATAAAAGTTATCAATAACAGACAAATTGTGTGGAATATTTATCGATAACTAGACATTTTTGTAAAAAATTTATCGATAACTTAAAATTTGTATAGAAAAGTTATCAATAGCAGTGAACATTTTTATAAAATATTTATCGATAACTAGAAATTTTCGTAAAATATTTATCATAATTGAAAATTTACGCACAATAGTTATCGATAACAGGCGAATAAAAAGATACAGACAGTATATAGGTTCTAATTTAATTAGTAGAATCTGAAAAATAATTTTTTTAATATAAAAATGGCAGTTACACTGAACACAGAGTGCTGAGTGAAGTTGTGGAAGAATATTTTTGTTTTTGTTTGCAATTCAAATAATAATTAAGGTTATTAAAATATATTAACAATACGAAGTTATAAAAACAAACTACATTTCATGGCTTTTAATTATTTTTTAATTTAATTTTATTGCCTTTTTTAAATTTTTTTTCTACTTTTTCTTTTTTTCAACAAAACCATGTCTAACCTGATTACCACACTCTTCTCATACTTAGTTAAACCAAGTATTCTATTAACAAATATATGTGTGTTGTAATGTAATGAATTTCCTTTTTTAATTTTTGTAATTGAAAGTAAAGCTGATGTCTGAAAAAAAAAAAAAAATACAATTTTTTTTCTAGCTTTCAGCCTCTTTTTTTCCAAAGTTTCTATGTCATCATAAACAAACAGTGACTACAGCAGCAATTACATTCAGTTGTAGACATGATAAGCATGGGAACTAGAAAATATTTTCCCAGCCCTATATAGAGTGAGTCAGTGAATACATGCTGGCATTAAAGCTTTAAAAAACCTGTTGTTTTTTTTAACAATTTTTCCTGTTTTTTTTTTTAATAGAAAACTTTAAGAAAAAAGTAATCTGACCGTATTTCCGTTTTCTTTATTAACAACAACAACAGCAAACAACATTAATTTCAAAGCAACTGCTTTTTTTCTTTTCTTTTCGTTACATTATTGCCAACTACAGTCATTAACAAATCTTTGAATGGGTAGTACGCTATGGCAACACCATGTATTATCTGGTAATCATTACTAGTTACACTGTAACACAAATACACACACACAGTCATGCATGTACACTCACTCACTTCTTTCACTTTTGCTGTCTCTTTAATTTGCTCTCAGAGAGATTTATTTTGTGTAGCAGAGGAGCTCATGTGAAGTGAATACAACACATAGAAATTAAATTTTTCATTACGACGAGTTTGAATGAATGGCTTGAGTTGGGGCTAGCTTTGGTTTAATTTTTTTTATTTTCTAAAGAAATTCTTACTAAATTTTGTTAATTTCATTCGTTTTTTGGGTTTAATTTTATTACGAAATTTCATGAATCATGTTTAATTCGTTAGTTTTTATTTAAAAAGAAGGTACAATTTATTAAAACCAACCATAAACACACTTTTGAGGTCAATTGAAAAAAAAAAATAAAGAAAAATTAATTATTTTCTACTGCCAAAAAAGAAAAACAAAATCAGACCAAAAATATGTACAAAATAATGCCTTTTATCATGACAGCGAAATTATATTAAAACAAAAAATAAAATAAAAATTCTGGCTTTCAAAAGCGATAAAAATCTGAATGAAAAATTAAATTAAAGGAAAAAAAGAATTTAAATTACAGTTATAAATTATAGCATAATATAAACCTAGTTTAAGGTAATAAGTGTTCTAAGAAATTTTGCTTAAATAATTAAATTCCTTTTTGCCACGTTTTTTCTCGTAAAAAAAATTAAAAGAAAACAATTGACTTCAACTAAAGGAATAATGCGTTAATAACGCATTAATGAAAACATAATTTAGAGTTGCCAACTAGATTTGTTTTCTTAGTGGAAGCATATTTTGGTTTTGCCAACTAGATTTTTTTTCATTTCGCTTAAATGTAAGAAAACGTAAATTAGAATAGAACTTTGGAGTTGCGAACTCTAAATCCATCTCATAAACGAATTTCACAAGGAATAGACTGGGTTTACGCCTAGGCAACTCTGGAACTGATCAGATAAACAGGCTATCATATAATGAAACTCCACTGCCACCATAAGGAATATATTTTGGGAAACCAAAGAGGCTCGTATCACTAATTGTATGCTTGTATCACCTGCCGTATCGTGCCTATGGGGATATCACAAATGGTGCCATAACTATAAATGTCAAAGTTCGTTAAGGCAACTCTGGAATTGTTCAGATAAACAGGCTATCACATAATATTAGAAAGTGAAACTCCACTGCCGCCATAAGGAATATATTTTGGGAAACCAAAGAGGCTTGTATCACTAATTGTATGCTTGTGCCACCTGCCGTATCGTGCCTAAGGGGATATCACAAATGGTGCCATAATTATAAATGGCAAAGTCCGTTAAGGTAGCCTATTATCAGCTTTGCTCTTCAATGTAATCACTGGCAACATACTATGTACGTACATAATCGGTCATTATAACCCTTCAGTCTGGATTACGACCTAGCTTCTCACACCACTTAGGTTATGTGTGTTAATTTTTGTACGTGAGTGGTGGGACCTACAGTTTAAAGTGTCGACTCTGAACTACAGATTTTTGAGAAACTTTTTGATGGCAATTTTATTTCACTCTCAGAGATTAAGCCAGAAATCTGCGGAGAGGAAGTCGCCGAAGAAATATTGTTTCGTATTTGGTTGGATATGTCTGACTAGGATTTTTTACTGAGACCACATTTCTAATAATCCAACACACTACCTACTAAATTCCGGCGACTTCTATGGGATATTTTGCTGCCGTATTTCTGCAGGGTTTGTAGGTAGATGAGGAGACTTATCTGGGTGTTTATAAGAGAAGGCTGAATACTGTGAGATGGGGTGTAAGCTCTCAGTCCAAAGTCTGTTTTCAGGACCTTCTGAGGAAAGCTGGAGTTGACAGCTGAAGAAAATTGTGAACACATTCTGTTTAAGTAATATTAACAAGATAAACAAGTATTTTTAGGTTTCAAACAAATTTAAAAATCGATTTAAGACCTTCTTAGAGTTGCCAACTACTTTTATTTTTGTATTTTGCTTGAGGAAAAATTAATAATCAAATTTCTTCAAGTACATTTTGCCATCATAAAAAATGTTGAAACGCGTTTTAAATAAAAATCCTACAATAATAATTTTAATCTCCTCTGAAGGTGATAGATAGATACAGTGTGTGACAAATTTTATGATCTATTTACGGGTTATATAAACTGGTTAAGTACCGACACAGATACTGATGATTTAATCTAATCTTTTAAGTTTATTTTCTTTATCTAAAAAGAAAAATTATGTTAAAAATATCATAAAAATTCAAA
Source organism: Sarcophaga caerulescens (assembly GCA_927399465.1). Lineage (NCBI taxonomy): Eukaryota > Metazoa > Arthropoda > Insecta > Diptera > Sarcophagidae > Sarcophaga > Sarcophaga caerulescens. The sequence continues at coordinate 111,366,963 of OV656873.1, read as the reverse complement.
ATTGTTTTTTTAAATTTGTATTTATAATATGTATTTAAATTGCGTAAGCAGTCATGGGGATTATGTTGGAATATTTTTTTTTTCCATTGTTATTATGAAATTAAATGCTCTTATTTAATATTTCACTCTAAGCAGATTATTTGTTGATGAAAAATATTATTTAAATATTTACTTAAGTTAAAAAGATAAAAAGTTATGGAATATTTTCTTAAATAACAATATAAAGATAAAATGCTTAAAAGAATCTTATTTACTAAGTAGCTTATTAAACAGATTGCTTAACACAGTTGCTTCGAAAAAAAAAACAAACAAATATTATTTATTAAAAATGTATTTGAGTTGCCAACTAAGCAATTTCTTTTATCTTTTGGACAGAAAATAAATGCTTGTATTAAAATAACTGTTTATATTGGGAATTTTTACATTTAATAGCAAAGATATATATTTTGGAGTTGCCAACTAAAAAATTTCTTACAATTTTAAAAATAAAAACAATGCTAATATTAATATATATTAAAGGTATAGAAAAAAAAATATGTTAAAAAAATTCTTCCAAAGTAAACTTTAAAATTTAATAGAAAAAATATATATTTGGTGTTGCCAACTTAATCATTATATTTTAACAAATTTAGTTTTTGTTAGAAAATAAATGCTTGTATTAAAATATCCGTTTATATAATGAATTTAATAGTAAAGATATACATTTTGGAGTTGCCAACTAAAAAATTTCTAATAATTTTAATATTGAGGATTTTTAAATGAATAGAAAAAATATGTTTTCTTTGCTTTATTGAAATAAGAGATAATTTCTTCTAAATAAAATTGTAAAATTTAATAAAAAAAAATGTATTTGGTGTTGCCAACCAAACATTATTTTTTAAATAATTTATTTTTTGTTAGAAAAGAAATGCTTGCATCAAAATAACTGCTCACATTGTGTATTTTCTAATTTAAAAGAAAGAAAAATATGTATTTTAGTATTGCCAACTAAACAATTTCTTTTAATTTCAAAAACTAAATAATCACTAATATTGAAGAGATTATAAATTTATAGAAACAAAATATGATTTCTCTGCTTTAATTTTAAAAAATAAATAGCTCCTTTAGCTTTAAAATTTAATAATAAAATACCAGTTTTTAGTATTGCCAACTATTTGCAATTTCTTTTATTTGCTTGGAAGAAATTAAATGCTTAAATTGAATAATTGTTCAAATTAGCATGTTTAGAATATAATAGGAATAACATATACATATATTTTGGTGTTGCCCACCAAATAATTTCCTTTAATATTGCAAAAGTTTTAAATTTATAACAAAAAATATATTCTTTCTGTTCATCTTAGAAAATAAATAATTTTTTCCATTGAAAGCTTTGAAATTTAATTTAAAAAAAATGTATTTTTTTGTGTTGCCAACTAAGTAGTTTATTTCAATTATAGAACAAAATAATTACTTACATATGTAAAGAACTATAAAATTCTATAAATTTTTTTTCAATTTGTTTTAAAATTAAATAGTTGCTTATGCTAAAATGAGTTGTTTTCGTATTGCCAACTAAAGAATTTGTTCAAAGCCAACGTTAATTACTTTTTTTGAGTTATTTAAAAATATTTTTCTCTTTTTTTTTGCTATGCCAATCGAACCATTTCTCTACAGATTTTGATACAATGTTTTCACAAGAATATTTTAGCTTTTCGGCATTGCCAACTAATTTTAGTTTCAGAAGAAGGTAATTCAAAGTCAAAGGTTATTGAGTAAAAAGAAAAAATAAAATATTTTTCAATGAGTTTTATAACATTTCATGATTATGGAATTGCCAACTAGATATTAAAATATTTTAAAATTGTCTCATCTTGAAAATTATTTCGGAATTATTCAATTGTTTTTAAAACAACGTTTTTAAAAAATTGTTAGGTTTTCTTCACAAATTTTTTTTCAAACGTGTTGCCAACTATCTTATTACAACTACAGAACTATTGAATTTCTATTTTAATTATAAATTTTATATAAAAAAAGAAACTTACCTATTAATACTATATTTATGTACAACAAAGCTGCTATAACAGTTGCCAATGGTTTAATATACGTATTGCCTATAGGCCCCATATTTGTAGATTTTCTAGATCGCGTTATAGTTGTTGCTTTGTATTGATGATAGACAAAGTGCTCGTTTCGCTGATGTTGTCTGGTTGATAGAACAATTTAATGGTTTTTCTTGTAATTTTTTTTTTTTATATTTTTTATGTGTTTTATAAACAAACAATAAAAAAGTAGACACTGAGTTGTTATATTTTTAAATTATTTTGTTTGTTGTAAATGGTTTTTTTTTTAAGAATTTTTTTTTATAAAAGAAAAACAATTTTAACACGATTAAAATTGTTTTTGTATTGTAGACTCGTTTTTTTATTTTTTAGTCGTTCACACAAAAAAATGTTTTAAAAATAAGTTTTTATTTTTATTTTTGGGTTTCACGGCAGAATTTTTATTCAATAAACACCATTTATTAAGCTGTAAAGAGTTGGAAAAAAAGAGAGAAAAAATCTGAATAAAAATTTTAAAATATTTGATATAAAATGTAAAAAAAAATACAACATTATTTTAAGACTTTTTTATATTTTTGGCATTGCCAACTATGCTTCTATTTTTATAAATTTAGCATAAATTTGTTTATATTTTTAAAGTACAATGGAAATAAAATATGTAGAACAACAAAAACTTAAAATTTTATGAACTTTAAAATTTTTGGTGTTGCCAATTATATTCCATATTATGTTCTATCTTTTCATTTCACTAAATAAAATTCAATTTTACAAAAAAAAAATTACATAGTATCTAAAAAAAAAGGATGAATTGTCAACTTTTAAAATTTTTGGCGTTGCCAATTATATTCCATATTATGTTCTATCTTTTCATTTCAATAAATAAAATACAATTTCAACAAATTTCTTTAATAATATTAAAAAAATCAAACAAAAGAGAAAAAGAAAACAATTTTTAAGATTTTTTAACTTATGGCGTTGCCAATTCAAATTCTTTTCTAGGCATATCTTTTTGGTATATCTTTTGAAAATACTTTCCCCATGCCATTAAGATATTGTTATGAACTCAATTTTACCAGAAAGATAAATCTTATGACATTTTTGCCTTTTGTGCATTGCCAATTTTCTGTGTATTAATAGTTTCTTTGTTAAACAGAGTTAAGATAACCTAAAAAAATTACAATGAAGCGATTGGTCTAAATTGCCATGATATCAACAATTCCAAAACAGATTTCCTTACAGTCAAGCTTTACTTGGGACCGAGGATATAGGCTATGAAGCTAATTGCTTTCTTTAAATGAGCAACAAAGAGTTGTTTTTTGTCGATGGCTGGCATTTTTGGCGGCTATTACTTGCATTTATTTGGTTGACGACTTGAATTTTCTGGTTTTCTCTGTAAAGAGAAGAACATAACTTTCGTAGCTAACTTCACACACATAACCCAAGTCTTTAAAAACATTATTTTCTTAAAGGCTAGCAAATTACACTTTGTCGTTTGAAGTTTTAATTGTGTTTCCGATGCAAAGTGGGGTTTTTCCAAGACTATTGAAAAATTTAGGAATTTTAAAAGAGAATTTTTTTTTTGGTTTAAAGTAATTAAAAATTCCCTGAGAGTATCAAAAGGAAAAACAATTTTCAACATTTCCTGTAGTTGCAAGAGACAGACATGCGGACAGACAGACAGACTAATGAAATCTAAGCCATCATCATGAAAGAGTAAATGTGTCGCCATTAATGCCACAGATGGGGATTTTTTTTTTCTTTTCTTTCGTTTTTTTGTCTTTCTGCTGTGGTATGCACATTAAATGCCTGATTATACAGGTGGTGTTGGACTAGTTGCCTGGCTGGTTGGTATGGTTGGCGGCAATAACGGAAATCATATGGTGGTTATTGTGGCAAACGTGTGTAAGAAGAAGCATCTGAAGAAAACACGTTTATGGAATGCTTAATGATGCAACACAAGACAAAAAAAAAAGTGCAGCAAGAAAAAAAAAACAGAATGCAGTACCATCACTGGCATGCCACCAGCAATATGGGGCTTAAACATTAAAGGATATTCTTGCTTACAACAAACAATATATGCATGCCAAACACTTTATTTTCGTTTTTTCTTCTTCTTCTTCTTCTTTAAGTATGTGTTCTTAGTGGCACGTCATGATTGTTATTTACCTATGAATGTGTATATGTATATGTGTGAGGTGTTGCCCCGTGTGTTGTTGAATTAAAATTGTGTGAAAATTATGCTCAAGGAATTTTAAAAAAATAAATTTTTGTCTCTCTTTTTTTGTTTAAATTTTTATATTCAAAAGAAATCATGAATATTTTCTCGCTAAAGGTACAACAACTGCGACAACAATAACACAATAATTATAATGGAAAATGTCTTTACAAGGCATGAATGATGATCGTTATTTTCTTTTTGTTTAAAATTTTTAATGTCGTAGACAAGCGGAGGGAAGGGGGAGTACTGTAATGAATATTTATGTTGGAATAAAATTACGTTTTGATAGGTCAGGAAGCAATTTTCAGAAACGTTTTAGAAATTATTGTTCAAGGAAATGTTTTGTTTCATGACAGTACACAAAAAGGGGAAAAAATTCAAGAAAAAGTATTATAATGTAAAAAAGTACGGAAATTTAAGAAAGTACTAAAATTTAAAAAAGTACCAAATTTCGCGCAAAATTATCAGAAATCAGAAACTTATCCAAATTTAAAAAGTACGATATTTCAAAAAAGTACCTGAATTCATAAAAGTACCAAAATTTAAAGGAGTATCAGATATTTAAAATGTATTCAAATTTAAACAAGTACAAAAATGTAAAAATGCATCAGATGGCATAAGGGTACCAAAATTTAAGAGAGAGTACCAGATATTGAAAATGTATTCAAATTTGAAAAAGTACAAAAATGTAAAAAAGTGCTAGAGTTCAAGATGGGACCTTATCCAAAAAAAAAAGGGCCAAAAATTTAAAAGAACACAGTGCAAAATAGTACCAAAATGTTGAAAAAATATCAGAATTCATAAATATACATATATAAATTTAAAAAAGTAAGTCAACTTAAAAAAGGTACGGAAAACTAAAAAAGTACCATACTGCAAAAAAAAAAAAAAAAAACAGAATCATAATTTTAAAATAGTACCAGAAATCAAAAACGTATTCGTATTTGAAAAAGTATAAAAATGTAAAAAATTACCAGAGTTCCAAAAGGTACGGTAATTCAAAAATGGACCAAAATTTATGAAAAACAAAAGCTACAATGCAAAATAGTACCAAAATGTTAAAAATATATTGCAATTCACAATTGTATACATATTTAAAAAGGTACGAAAATTTAAAAAAAGTCCCAAAATGTGAAAAAGTACCAGAACCATAATTCAAAATACATTGTACCAGAAATCAAAATTGTATCCAAATTAAAAACAAAAAATACGAACACTAAAAAAAAAGTACCAGAATTCAAAACAATATAAAAATTTTAAATTGTACCAGAATTTTGGAAGTTACCACTATTAGGAGGAAACAACATAAAGTAGCAGAGTGCAAAAAAGTGCAAGGTGCTAACTTAAAAAAGTTTTAAAAATTAGAAAAAAACCAGAAATCAAAAAAGGTACCATAATAAAAAATAGTACCAAAATGTAAAAAAACTACCAGATTACAAAAAGGTACCAAAATTGATATAAAAAAAATACGAAAATTTAAAAAAAGTCCCAAAATGCGAAAAAGTACCAGAACCAGAATTTAAAATACATAGTACCAGAAATCACAAATGTATACAAATTAAAAAGAAAAAATACGAACACTAAAAAAAGTACCAAGAAGCAAGCTGTTACCTTACCAGAATTCAAAACAATACAAAAATTTTAAATTGTACCAGAATTTTGGAAGTTACCACTATTAGGAGGAAACAACAAAACACAAAAAGTAGCAGAGTGCAAAAAAGTGCAAGGTGCTAACTTAAAAAAGTTCTAAAAATCAGAAGAGGCAGAAATCAAAAAAGGTACCATAATAAAAAATAGTACCAAAATGTAAAAAAAGTACCTGAATACAAAAAGGTACCAAAATTGATATAAAAAAATACGAAAATTTAAGAAAAGTTCCAAAAGTACCAAAATCCACGAAATATAAACAAAACCCATGAAAAAGTAAACCAAAAAACAACTTTTTTCAAATAAGTATTGAAAATACTATGGGTACCACTTGTTTTTGTATGAAAATAGTAAAAGTAGGGGTCATATTAATATAAATGGCAGATGTTTAGCATTAAAAATGCTTTACAAGTTATTAAAAACAAAAATCCATGTGTAAAATATTAACAAACTTTCGAAAATTCCGTATTTTATCTTTCACGACGACACGACTGTATCCATACATTGTCGTCATAGTTCGCGAAAACGCAAATAAATTTGCTACCATGTACATATAAGCGGCATTAGCATCTTTGGACTAATAAATTACTGTCATATTAACACGACGTCAGATGCTGTGATGCACCAAGTGACTGCCGAATATACAAAGCATCCGTCCCGAAATAGTTAATAAAAATAATTGTTTACCTCTTATTCGACCACTTCAGTATTTTCAACAGTCTGAAGCCTATAGCGTTAATTGTATTTGAGCCCCCCCTTACAATAATTAAATATTTAATGTTTGCCTGAGTTTAATTTCTTACCACTTGATTTCAAACATTTTAAAACAACTCTAATGCCGCCTTGTGGTTGTATTGTGTTTGTATGACTGCGTTTACCGTTTTTTTCTTTTTTTGTTTTTATTAATTATGCACACAAAACAACACAATACAATAGCAAAAACTTAATTCATTCATAAAAAAAACTTATTCATTCAATTTCTCACATTTCCAATAATTTTAAAAACGATTTATTTAAACATAAAAGCGATCATAAAAAATCAATGAAAAAAAAAACAGATTACAAACAAATCAAACAAGAAAAAATGAGACATGATGAGTCATTCACTAATTAAAAAACTTCATTTAATAAAACACTACCGTTCACCCTCTCCTCATGCGCTCTCTTTCTTACTTTTACTGGCTCTTATTAATTTTTTTTTTCACAGTTACAGTTTACAGTTTTTTTCTTTCTTTTTTTATGAAATTTTATTAATAAATCAAATAATAAACAATCTTTATCAATTTATATTTATTTTTGCCTATACATATGAACTGTGACACAATTATTAAAAAAAAAATTAAATCTTTTTTAAAAAACAAAAGATAAGAAATCAGAAACAAAAAAAAACCCGAATTTACGACTGGTTTTGCTTAAAAAGCACACGAAAACTACACACTTTTTTATGCACGCAATTGCCGACAAACACTGCAATTACAATTTACTGGTACTGGGTACTGGGGTTTTGCTACAGCTTGCTCTCAAAGAATTTCATTAAAAGAGAATGCAGCAGCAGCAAAACAAAAACAACGATCATTACTATCTCCCTCAAAGAGAGTGAGACAAGAGAACGAGCTTCGTAGAGTTTCATTGAAATGCATTGCAGACCTGTTTTATTGCGAACAAGTAGCCGAACAGGTACTGAGTAATCTTTTGTTTGTTTTTGTTTGTAGTGACGTGTATACAGCAAACCAACCAACATTCCATTTAATTGTGGTTTTTGTTTTGTTTTTTTTTTCTTGTTTTGTAGAAAACAAGTTTTTTTTTTGTAAAAAAAAGTTTGTTTTTTTCCAGAAATAGTTTAAAAAAAAATCTGGCAACGCTCGTCACGATGTACGCACGCACTGTTGAAAATAACTTTTCTGTTGTAGAATTTGTTGATTTCCCTACGTTTTCAGCAATTGAGCCTATCTTAACAGCTCATTATGAAGTATTTTTGATTTGGATATGCGTCCTTCTGCAATACAAAAACACAATTTACGACATAAATTAAAGCCGGCTAGGTTGACTGTGCGCTAGAGCAACAAGTTTACAGTGCTAATGCTCCACATTTCTCATCCAGTGGTCGCCTTAGTCTATAGTGTGCTTGGCGAATTAGACGAGAACGCGTAGTTCAATTCATGGCTCAGACATTTCGAACGAAATAGGAAATACGAAAATTAATATTTTTTTCAGCGCCTACCTCTTAACAGTCTTGTGATAAAAGCTCTGAGAGTAAAATGAAATTGCCATGTAAAGATTCTCAAACATTTGTCGTTTAGAGACGACGTTTTAAACTGTATGTCCCACCACTTATGGATAAAATTAACACACACAACATGGGTGGTGGTCAGCGTTGCCAGATTTTTTTTTTTTAAAAACTTTATTTCTGGAAAAAAAATTCTTTTTACAAAAAAAAAACTTGTTTTGTACAAAAGTACCAACATTTTTAGAGGAAATTCCTGAGCCCGGTGCCCTCTGTTGGTGTTTTTTGCGTTTTTTGTCCGGGACTAATAAAATACACAATATTTTATTTAAAAATGTAAATATTTCCTGTTTTAATACTGAATTTATTGAAAAAAATTTTAAATTTAATTTTGTCGAAAAAACTTGTTTTGTTAGAAAACAAATTTAATGAAAACTTTTTCGCATCTCCAAAAACTTTAAAAAAATGGGAAAACTTGGCAAATGGCAACGCTGGTGGTGGTGTCAGAAGCTAGGTTGTAAACCCTACCAAAAGATTGGAATGATCAATTAAGTAAGAATACCATGCCGGCCTTATGGGTTAATAAAAACTGTTTTTTGGAATGCTCCTGTGTTTTTTTGGTCCTTATTGACTAGGGAATGTAGATCCACTTCAACACACACCAGAGACTAAGGAGCAGCTAAAACAGTGGGTTTTACACGACAAAGAAGAATGGGGTAATGGCACGAAGGCCATAATATGCGCACTGACTCTGTTTGAAATGACAAAGCACTTAAAGCTGAAATAAAGAAGTATTGGTCATGAAACATATCCTTTTACATAAGGACAGCTCAATGGTGCATACATGAGCCACTTTCCTTGGCCAAAAATCCATAAATTAGGCTACGAAAAGCTTCGTAATTCTCGGAATTCAGTCGCTCTTCCCTCAATTGACGAATTGGCGATTGTACTCTAACAATGAAATCTGTCAAAAGCGAATCTATTTACACGAAAAAAATCTCAAATCTCAATCGAAAAAAATCTCAATTTTTTGAAAGAGAAAAGAGAAAAAATTGGAGAAACTTGGTACAAGGTGTACACAGCTTCAAGGAGGCTCAATATCCTAACAATTTAGGCTTCTTTTAGACAAATACCCATATTCGATTCTAAATATCACGATCTTACTGGCCATACTGGCCATGACCTCGAAAAAATCTCAATTGTTTGAAAGAGAAAAGAGAAAAAATTAGAGAAAAGTGGTGCAAGGTGTACACAGCTTCAAGGAGACTCAATATCCTAACAATTTAGGCTTCTTTTAAACAAATACCCGTATTCCATTCTAAATATCATGATCTTACTGGCCACTGATTGCCACATTATATCATCTGTGCACGATCCCCTCCCATAGAAGAATGCCCCACTATTTTATTCGTAAGGTTCATCTTCTTGTTGTTGTATGTAGTTGTTTTTGGTGTTGTTGTTGCTGTTATACTAATTGAAGAAGTTATTTTTAGTTTTACTAGTTTGCCTATGTGTAAATATAGACAGCCGAGGCAACTCAATACACAACAAACAAAGCAAATAAAAAAAATGCGGCTAAAATCCAGTTACAAAGGCCAAGAAGACATGTGAACAGAGTTTAATTTTTTATTTCTTTTTCATTTAATTTTTTTTTTTTTTTATTATAAATTTTTATTTTTAGTAATTCTTGTTGTTGTAACATATGTACGTACATACGTACGTAGTATGTGTGAGAGAAAAAAAAAAGAAAAAAATAATGGCAATTAAAGTTGAATGAATTCAAGTCAATAAACGTCAAATGGTAATGAGTTCCGAAAAAAAAAAAAATAAAAAAAAGGAAACAAAATTAAGAAAGATGTTTTAAGAAAATTTTGAAATAAAAAAGAACTTGAAAAACTAGAAAAACAATTTAAAGAAAAGGAATTAAAAAAAAATTTTAAAAATAGACTTCACATTTGCTGGCAATTAAAACATTTTGCTTCAGAAGGAAGATAAGCTCTAACAACTACAAACGATACTTGATTAGACCACGACCACGAGTCCAGTGAGTGAGTGATAAATGGCAAGTTTTAGCAGCACCATAACTTTAAGAAGCGTGCATCATATTAATAAATATTTTGCGAATGTCTTAATGAGATTTTTAAATTTTCCTCTGATTAGAATACATAAATGAATTTTTGAAAAAGATTCCGTTGATGCTTTTTTATAACTGTTATTTTTGAATTTTTTATTAAAAAGCAACTGCAAGGAAATGTCGGAGAACAAAACCAAGTATACCATTTTGATCGTCTTGGACCAAATTTTTATAAAATGCTATGCTTTTTAAAAACGTGATTTTTATTTTTTAGAAAAAAAAATAACAGTTATTTTTTTACTTTTATTTTTTCGAGCAGAAATAAAAGTTATGTTTTGACTTTTATTTTTTCGGGTGGAAATAAAAGTTATTTTTGTTTTAATTCATGATGAATTCATAATATTTATTAACATTTATAGGGTGGGGCAAAAGTCGCGAAGGGATTTGAAAAATTAATAACTTTTCTAATTTAATTTTTTTTTTATTTTTCTTTTTAGGACTTGTAAAATAAATCTGGGAGATTAATTATGGAAGGTTACAACGTTATCCAGCGAACCAAAATCATAGAACTTTATTTTGAACATCATCTATCAATAATTCAAACTCAACGAGCCTATCGTCCATCATCGTATCACCATCCGAATCAATGATTCGACGCTTAGTGACACGTTTTCAGGAACAAGGCTCAGTAAGGGATCTTCCACGAAGCGGAAGACCACATTCTGTAATTAATGAAGCAAATATTCAACGCGTTCTGGAGAGTGTTGAGGAGAATCCTGAAACATCAACTCGAAAGCGCTCTGCTGAGCTGCAAATGTCTCGGCGGTCTTTACGCAGAATATTAAAGGGAAATTTACATCTTTTCCCATACAAGCTGCAGTTAGTGCAAGAACTAAAGCCACGAGATTCCCAAGAACGATTAAACGATTAAACCCCTTCGTGACTTTTGGCCCAAACTATATTCTAATAATTGTTTAACATAATTTACTTTAATTGTTTTAAAGAATTTTTTAATAAATATTATGAATTCATCATGAATTAAAACAAAAATAACTTTTATTTCTACTCGAAATAATAAAAGTCAATAAATAACTTTTATTTCTGGTCGAAAAAATAAAAGTCAAAAAATAACTTTTATTTCTGCTCGTAAAAATAAAAGTCAAAAATAACTGTTATTTTTGCTCGGAAAAATAAAAGTAAAAAAATAACTTTTATTTTTGCTCGAAAAAAATAAAGATCAAAACATAATTCTTATTTTCTGACTTTTACGATAAAAGTTATAACAGTTACGGTTCCTGCTTTTTTAATTTTGCAGATTATTTATCAATCATTTTATTATAGGTATTTATTTTTATTTTATTAATTATTTAAAATTTGTCTTATTATTATTTCTTAAATAATTTCTACGTCTTTATTTAAATTTATTTATTCAAATATTATATATTATAATTATAATAATTTCTCTTATTATTATTCTCTTTATTATAATTTATTTATTTAATTTTATTAATACTTATTTTATACGTTTATTTTTATTTTATTATTAATTTTTAATTTGACTTATAATTGTAATTATTTTTTGATAATGTGTAGGTACGTGTTTATTTTGAATTTTCGTCAACATTTTTATTTTATTTGTTTAATTTTATGTTTTATGTATAGGATTTGGAGTTTAATTTATTTATTATATCTTCTATTCTTTGTTTTCTATTTTTTCATAGGTATTTGAAGTCATTTTTTTTCCCTTTTTTGGTAGGTAGGTAGGTATATTGTTTTTTTTTTTTAATTTTCTACAATTTTTATTTTATTTTTTATGTTTATTAATTTATTTATTTAAGTTTTATTAAGTTACATATTTATTTTATTTCTTTAGTTTAAATTTATTTTATTACATATTATTTATTTATTGCTACCTATTATGTAATTAATTTTAATTTGTTGTAATTTTTTGGTTTTTTTTCAATATTTCCATGATTTGTTTTTATTATTTATGTTAATTAATTTATTTTATTATAATTTATTTAGTGTAATTTTTTTATTTCTTTATTTTAAACTTATTGTACCTATTATTATTTATTTATTGCTACCTATTTATTTATTTTTAATTTGTTGTAATTTTTTGAGTTTTTTTTTTTTAAATTTTTAATCTTTTTTCCTTCTTTTTATTTTTTAATAGATAGGTAGGTATTTGAAATTGATTTTGTTTTTTTATTATTAATATTTCTACGATTTGTTTTAGTTATTTATGTTAATTAATTTATTTTATTATTATTTATTTATTCTTATTTGTATTGTTTATTCATTTCGAATATATTTTTTGTTACAATTTTTTGATATACTACATACCTACCTAGGTAAATTTTTTATATTTCATTGTTTCTTCTTCTTTTTTATATTTTTTAATAGCTATTTAAGAAGCTAATGTTTTATTTTATTTTAATTATATTTTTTTTTTAATATTACTACGATTTATTTTTGTTATTAATGTCAACTTATTTATTACATTACTATATATTTTTTAATTATTGTTATTTAAATTATTTATTTCTTTTTAAATCATTTTATTGTTGTATTTTTTTTTAATCATTTTTATAATTTTATTTTTAACTTTAAGTTCTACTTTTGTTATTATTTTATGTATTTGTTGTTTTTAGTGAATATTAGTTTTATTTTTTATTTATTTTGTTATTATTCTAGTTTCTTTTTTACTTTTATTTTACTTACTTTATAAATAAAAAGTAATAAATTTGTATTGATTTAGTTTTTTAATTAATTAATATTATTTTGTATATTTTTTTCAATATTAACTTTATTTATTATTTATCTCTTTTTCATTTGTTATTTATTTTAGGTTTTTTCTTTATTTATTTTAATTAGTTTATAGTTAAAAACATTTATTTATTTTATTTTTTAACTAATTTAATTAATTCATATTGTATTCTATGTGTTTTTGGTTTTTTGAATATTAGTTTTATTTACTATTTATTTATTTTATTTTTTTCTATTTATTTTAATTACTTTATAAATAAAAAAACAATAAATTTGTATTTATTTTGATTTTTTTTTAATAATTATTTTAATTATTTGATATTATTTAATATATTTTTTGTTTTTTTTTTTTTTTTGTACATTAGTTTTATTTATTATTTGTTTTTTTATTTATGTACCTATTCTAGTTTTTTTATATATTATTTATTTATTATTTATTTTATTATTTATTTATTCTAGTTTTATATTTATTTTAATAATTTTGTTTTTTTTAATTATTTTGGTTAATTATTATTATTTTATGTATTTTTTAATATTAGTTTTACTTATTCTCTTGTTCATTTATTATAGTTCTTTTTATTTTAATTACTTTATTTATTTTATTTTATTCTAATTAATTAATATCATTTTATTTTTTATTTGTTTTTTGAATATTAATTCTTTTTATTTAGGTAGTTCTTTTTATTTTAATTACTTTATTTTATTTTATTCTAATTAATTAATATCATTTTATTTTTTATTTGTTTTTTGAATATTTTTTTTTTATTCTATTTTTTCTTATTTAGTTTAATTACTTTATAAATAAAAAAAACAATAAATTTATATTTATTTTGTTTTTTTTATTATTTTAATTAATTAATATAATTAAATAATTAATAAAAACCTTTGAAAATACTTTTTATGTTTTAATAAGTTTGTAAAACTGCAAAAAATTCATAGAATTACCTACTTAGTATTAATTTCTAAACTCAATTTATTAAAAATAAATTCTTCTTTTTCTTAGCAAAAATTTACCGCTTATTTTAGAATTCAGATTAATGTGGTAAAAAAATTTCTTAACATGGAAAGAATTTTACAATTCTTAAAAAAGCCGTTATGGCAAAAAAAAGACCATTTTATTTCATATAAATACCCACATGTCTACTCTTGGTTTAGTGTGGAAAATTAACAAATTCTACATAAAGTTTCCTCTGAAAATTATGTTTTTTTACAAAGAAAATAAAAAAAAAATTCATTTAAAAGCCGTTAATATTTCAAATATTTTTTTTTTAAATTTTTTCCAAAAAAGTTTTTTTTTGTTGTCTAGTGTAAATTAACGTTTAGTACCCCCTTTGTTAAAATGGCTACTACTCTTATTGAATTTGATAACGCTAGGCATTGTTGTTTAGCCGAATTATTCTTCAATTAAATGAATAGAAAAAAAATTAGTCATGTTTTGTTAAAAAAAAATTTATAAAAACCTGGGTCACGCACCTTTCATTTGGAATTTTTTGCTTTAAATTCCGTAATTTTTTACAGAATATATCCACAGTAGCAGCGGCAGCAGCACGTGAATTGTTGTTTTTTATTAAAATAAGCAATAACAAAAAAAAGCTTGAATTGCTGGTTTTTTTTTTTCTCTGCCGTAATTTTTGATTTCGTCACACACTAAAATTTGTTGTAAAAATTTAATTTTCTTTTATTTGTAGTAATACAGATTTTCTTTTATTAATAAAATTAGTTTAAAACAAATTCAAGTACAACCAAAAAAAACATAAAAACACTTAAAAACTTTACAATAAAAGACGTTTTTTACAAAAAAAAAAATTCACTTCACTTTACAAATGGAAGAAGAAAAAAATTCTTTCATTTTGTTTTACACTTTTTTTTTGTTTCTGTAACTTCTTTTAACACTACTACGACCCGCTTTCTTTAATGCCAACGTTCTTAACACGTTCGTTATCGTTAAACAACTGAACGTTGGTTGTATGAGCGTTAAAACTCAAACCCAAAACCGAAACAAATATTCGAACAATAACAACAGCAACGAACGACGTCTTACTCCACCACGAGTTGGAATGGCTCAACTGCTGCGTTTCTATCTAAAAACACTTACAACACGACAAGAGAAACAAAACAAAAAAAAAAAACGTCGTATTTGAATTTTTCTTTCATACAAAACGCGCCAACACAATGCAATGCTACTACGCACACACACACACAAGTAAAACGCACAAATAAATACTCTGACACCGCTAAACACACAAGAGACTGTGTTATGTTGCTAGCTTTAGTTGCTCTTTTTATTTTCTTTGGTTTGATTTGAAAATAAGCACAACAAACACCACCACTCCCGTTTAATTTCGATACTTTGTTTTTAGCCGTTTTTTTTCTATTTCGTTTTGTTCACTTGTTTCTTATTTTTTTAGCCTGGCTAACGTTCTACGTTTACATATAAGTTGTTAACGCTTTGATGTTTAAATGAGTACTAAATTATGGAAAACGCTCCAACTTATTGGATTCATGTTTACGCACACATTCACACGCAAATAGACAACACACTGTCACTCTTTTTCCAATTAAGTTCTCAGTACTCAGCAACTGTTTAGCTATTTCTGTAGAATTTTATAATGTTTATAACAGCCAGCAACATTATAAATGTTGCCAAATTATACTATAAGGGACATGTTGCTAAGCTGGAATTTAATAAATATTTCAAATTTGTTAACGTTAATTACTATACGAGAATAACACAAAATAATCAATTGTAAATAGATAGTTATCGATAACAGTATAACAAAATATATTTAGAATTTATAGATAATATGAAAGTAAAAAAAGAAGAACAAAATTGTTTACTAATAAAAATTATCGAAAACAGAACCCCAGGTCAGACTTAAAAGGATTTTTTTTCATCTTTTTTAATTTGTTCTAATACATATCAAATATATAATATTTATCAGTATACTATTATATCAGAATATTAATATATATATACATAAAAAATTAAAAAAAGGAAAAAGAAACACACAAAAACCCCAACTAGGGATTGAATTTGGAGATGATTGATAATAAGCAATTGAATTTTAATTTCTTTTTTCAAAAATATTCTGAAAAATTTATTATTTACAACTCTTAACAATAATCTCGAACAGTTTAGTTCAATCCCTGGCCAGGATCTTTTTTCTTTTTTATTAAATATACCTATACATATGTATTTACATATATATTGTATTTTCCTTTTTTGTTTTTAAATATCATATACATATAAATATATATTTGTATTATATGAAATTCGCCACGTACGGTGTGAAAATATTTGGAACGTGCGGTGTGAAGTTACAATTTTTAATACCGCACGTTCCAATTTTTCACACCGCACGTTCCAATTTTTCACACCGCACGTTCCATTTTTCCACACTGCACGTTCCAATTTTTCACACTGTACGTTCCAATTTTTCACACCCAGCACGTTCCAATTTTTCACACCGCACGTTCCAAATATTTTCACACCGCACGTTCCAATTTTTCACATCGCACGTTCCAATTTTTCACACCGCACGTTCCAATTTTTTTCACACCGCACGTTCCAATTTTCCACACCGCACGTTCCAATTTTTCACACTGTACGTTCCAATTTTTCACACCCAGCACGTTCCAATTTTTCACACCGCACATTCCAATTTTTCACACCGCACGTTCCAATTTTTCACACTGCACGTTCCATTTTTTCACACCGCACGTTCCAATTTTTCACACCGCACGTTCCAATTTTTCACACTGCACGTTCCAATTTTTCACACTGCACGTTCCATTTTTTCACACCGCACGTTCCAATTTTTCACACCGCACGTTCCATTTTTTCACACCGCACGTTCCATTTTTTCACACCGCACGTTCCAATTTTTCACACTGCACGTTCCATTTTTTCACACCGCACGTTCCATTTTTTCACACCGCACGTTCCAATTTTTCACACTGCACGTTCCATTTTTTCACACCGCACGTTCCAATTTTTCACACTGCACGTTCCATTTTTTCACACCGCACGTTCCAATTTTTCACACTGCACGTTCCATTTTTTCACACTGCACGTTCCATTTTTTCACACCGCACGTTCCAATTTTTCACACTGCACGTTCCACTTTTTCACACCGCACGTTCCAATTTTTCACACTGCACGTTCCATTTTCTCACACTGCTCGTTCCATTTTTTCACACCGCACGTTCCAATTTTTCACACTGCACGTTCCAATTTTTCACACTGCACGTTCCATTTTTTCACACCGCACGTTCCAATTTTTCACACTGCACGTTCCATTTTCTCACACTGCTCGTTCCATTTTTTCACACCGCACGTTCCAATTTTTCACACTGCACGTTCCATTTTCTCACACCGCACGTTCCATTTTTTCACACCGCACGTTCCAATTTTTCACACTGCACGTTCCATTTTTTCACACCGCACGTTCCAATTTTTCACACTGCACGTTCCATTTTTTCACACTGCACGTTCCATTTTTTCACACTGCACGTTCCAATTTTTCACACCGCACGTTCCATTTTTTCACACCGCACGTTCCAATTTTTCACACCGCACGTTCCAATTTTTAACACTGCACGTTCCATTTTTTCACACCGCACGTTCCATTTTTTCACACCGCACGTTCCAATTTTTCACACTGCACGTTCCAATTTTTCACACCGCACGTTCCAATTTTTCACACCGCACGTTCCAATTTTTCACACTGCACGTTCCATTTTTTCACACTGCACGTTCCATTTTTTCACACCGCACGTTACATTTTTTCACACCGCACGTTCCATTTTTTCACACCGCACGTTCCCTTTTTTCACACCGCACGTTCCATTTTTTCACATCGCACGTTCCAATTTTTCACACTGCACGTTCCATTTTTTCACACCGCACGTTCCAATTTTTCACACTGCACGTTCCATTTTTTCACACCGCACGTTCCATTTTTTCACACCGCACGTTCCATTTTTTCACACCGCACGTTCCAATTTTTCACACCGCACGTTCCAAATTTTCACACCGCACGTTCCAATTTTTCACACCGCACGTTCCATTTTTTCACACCGCACGTTCCAATTTTTCACACCGCACGTTCCAATTTTTCACACTGCACGTTCCATTTTTTCACACTGCACGTTCCATTTTTTCACACCGCACGTTCCAACTTTTCACACCGCACGTTCCAATTTTTCACACCGCACGTTCCATTTTTTCACACCGCACGTTCCATTTTTTCACACCGCACGTTCCAATTTTTCACACCGCACGTTCCAATTTTTCACACTGCACGTTCCATTTTTTCACACCGCACGTTCCATTTTTTCACACCGCACGTTCCATTTTTTCACACTGCACGTTCCATTTTTTCACACTGCACGTTCCAATTTTTCACACTGCACGTTCCATTTTCTCACACCGCACGTTCCATTTTTTCACACCGCACGTTCCAATTTTTCACACTGCACGTTCCATTTTTTCACACCGCACGTTCCAATTTTTCACACTGCACGTTCCATTTTTTCACACCGCACGTTCCATTTTTTCACACTGCACGTTCCATTTTTTCACACCGCACGTTCCAATTTTTCACACCGCACGTTCCATTTTTTCACACCGCACGTTCCAATTTTTCACACCGCACGTTCCAATTTTTCACACCGCACGTTCCATTTTTTCACACCGCACGTTCCAATTTTTCACACTGCACGTTCCATTTTTTCACACTGCACGTTCCATTTTTGCACACCGCACGTTCCAATTTTTCACACCGCACGTTCCATTTTTTCACACCGCACGTTCCATTTTTTCACACCGCACGTTCCATTTTTTCACACCGCACGTTCCATTTTTTCACACCGCACGTTCCAATTTTTCACACCGCACGTTCCATTTTTTCACACCGCACGTTCCATTTTTTCACACCGCACGTTCCAATTTTTCACACCGCACGTTCCATTTTTTCACACCGCACGTTCCAATTTTTCACACCGCACGTTCCAAATTTTCACACCGCACGTTCCAATTTTTCACACTGCACGTTCCATTTTTTCACACCGCACGTTCCATTTTTTCACACCGCACGTTCCAATTTTTCACACTGCACGTTCCAATTTTTCACAGTGCACGTTCCATTTTTTCACACCGCACGTTCCAACTTTTCACACTGCACGTTCCATTTTTTCACACCGCACGTTCCATTTTTTCACACTGCACGTTCCATTTTTTCACACCGCACGTTCCAATTTTTCACACCGCACGTTCCATTTTTTCACACCGCACGTTCCAATTTTTCACACCGCACGTTCCAAATTTTCACACCGCACGTTCCAATTTTTCACACCGCACGTTCCATTTTTTCACACCGCACGTTCCATTTTTTCACACCGCACGTTCCATTTTTTCACACCGCACGTTCCAAATTTTCACAACGCACGTTCCAATTTTTCACACCGCACGTTCCATTTTTTCACACCGCACGTTCCATTTTTTCACACCGCACGTTCCATTTTTTCACACCTCACGTTCCAATTTTTCACACCGCACGTTCCAAATTTTCACACCGCACGTTCCATTTTTTCACACCGCACGTTCCATTTTTTCACACCTCACGTTCCATTTTTTCACACCGCACGTTCCAATTTTTCACACCGCACGTTCCATTTTTTCACACCGCACGTTCCATTTTTTCACACCGCACGTTCCATTTTTTCACACTGCACGTTCCATTTTTTCACACCGCACGTTCCAATTTTTCACACCGCACGTTCCATTTTTTCACACTGCACGTTCCATTTTTTCACACCGCACGTTCCAAATTTTCACACCGCACGTTCCATTTTTTCACACCGCACGTTCCATTTTTTCACACCGCACGTTCCATTTTTTCACACCGCACGTTCCAAATTTTCACACCGCACGTTCCATTTTTTCACACCGCACGTTCCATTTTTTCACACTGCACGTTCCATTTTTTCACACCGCACGTTCCAATTTTTCACACTGCACGTTCCATTTTTTCACACCGCACGTTCCATTTTTTCACACCGCACGTTCCAATTTTTCACACCGCACGTTCCAATTTTTCACACCGCACGTTCCATTTTTTCACACCGCACGTTCCAATTTTTCACACTGCACGTTCCATTTTTCCACACCGCACGTTCCATTTTTTCACACTGCACGTTCCATTTTTTCACACCGCACGTTCCATTTTTTCACACCGCACGTTCCAATTTTTCACACTGCACGTTCCATTTTTTCACACCGCACGTTCCATTTTTTCACACTGCACGTTCCAATTTTTCACACTGCACGTTCCATTTTTTCACACCGCACGTTCCAATTTTTCACACCGCACGTTCCAATTTTTTTCACACCGCACGTTCCATTTTTTCACACCGCACGTTCCAATTTTTCACACCGCACGTTCCAATTTTTTTCACACTGCACGTTCCAATTTTTCACACCGCACGTTCCAATTTTTCACACTGCACGTTCCAATTTTTCACACCGCACGTTCCAAATTTTCACACCGCACGTTCCATTTTTTCACACTTCACGTTCCATTTTTTCGCACCGCACGTTCCAATTTTTCACACCGCACGTTCCATTTTTTCACACCGCACGTTCCATTTTTTCACACCGCACGTTCCATTTTTTCACACTGCACGTTCCATTTTTTCACACTGCACGTTCCATTTTTTCACACCGCACGTTCCATTTTTTCACACTGCACGTTCCATTTTTTCACACCGCACGTTCCATTTTTTCACACCGCACGTTCCAATTTTTCACACTGCACGTTCCATTTTTTCACACTGCACGTTCCATTTTTTCACACCGCACGTTCCATTTTTTCACACCGCACGTTCCATTTTTTCACACCGCACGTTCCATTTTTTCACACCGCACGTTCCATTTTTTCACACTGCACGTTCCATTTTTTCACACCGCACGTTCCATTTTTTCACACTGCACGTTCCATTTTTTCACACCGCACGTTCCATTTTTTCACACCGCACGTTCCATTTTTTCACACCGCACGTTCCATTTTTTCACATTGCACGTTCCAATTTTTCACACCGCACGTTCCATTTTTTCACACTGCACGTTCCATTTTTTCACACCGCACGTTCCATTTTTTCACACCGCACGTTCCATTTTTTCACACTGCACGTTCCATTTTTTCACACCGCACGTTCCAATTTTTCACACTGCACGTTCCATTTTTTCACACTGCACGTTCCATTTTTTCACACCGCACGTTCCAATTTTTCACACCGCACGTTCCATTTTTTCACACTGCACGTTCCATTTTTTCACACCGCACGTTCCATTTTTTCACACTGCACGTTCCATTTTTTCACACCGCACGTTCCATTTTATCACACCGCACGTTCCATTTTTTCACACCGCACGTTCCATTTTTTCACACCGCACGTTCCATTTTTTCACACTGCACGTTCCATTTTTTCACACTGCACGTTCCATTTTTTCACACCGCACGTTCCAATTTTTCACACCGCACGTTCCATTTTTTCACACCGCACGTTCCATTTTTTCACACCGCACGTTCCAATTTTTCACACCGCACGTTCCATTTTTTCACACCGCACGTTCCAATTTTTCACACCGCACGTTCCAATTTTTCATACCGCACGTTCCAATTTTTCACACCGCACGTTCCATTTTTTCACACCGCACGTTCCAATTTTTCACACCGCACGTTCCATTTTTTCACACCGCACGTTCCAATTTTTCACACCGCACGTTCCATTTTTTCACACCGCACGTTCCATTTTTTCACACCGCACGTTCCATTTTTTCACACCGCACGTTCCAATTTTTCACACTGCACGTTCCATTTTTTCACACTGCACGTTCCATTTTTTCACACCGCACGTTCCATTTTTTCACACCGCACGTTCCATTTTTTCACACTGCACGTTCCATTTTTTCACACCGCACGTTCCATTTTTTCACACTGCACGTTCCATTTTTTCACACTGCACGTTCCATTTTTTCACACCGCACGTTCCATTTTTTCACACCGCACGTTCCATTTTTTCACACTGCACGTTCCATTTTTTCACACTGCACGTTCCATTTTTTCACACTGCACGTTCCATTTTTTCACACTGCACGTTCCATTTTTTCACACTGCACGTTCCAATTTTTCACACCGCACGTTCCAATTTTTCACACTGCACGTTCCATTTTTTCACACTGCACGTTCCATTTTTTCACACCGCACGTTCCATTTTTTCACACCGCACGTTCCAATTTTTCACACTGCACGTTCCAATTTTTCACACCGAGCGTGCCAAATTTTTTTTACACCGTACGTGGCGAATTTCATATAATATATACATACAGTATTGTTCGAAACCTAAGTAACTTTTTCCCACTAAGTAAAAATGGACTCATATCTTCTCCTTAAATAAATGTATAGAAAATATTTATATTATTTACTATTACACAATGTGGCTATAACCTAAAAATAACAACAAAAATTAAATTCCATTTCTTTGAAAGTTATAAAAAAATAAAAACAAAATTAACTTAAAAATTCGCTGTTCGAAACCTAAGCAACTTTTAATATTTGTTATGATATCCTTTGTTTCTTACGACCTCAGCGCATCTTTTGGGCATAGATTCAATAAGATTTGATAGAATAGATGTTGGTATAGCTTCCCACTCTGATTTTAGACAGTTCATCTACTCCTGTTTATTTTTAAAGCGTCGAGTTCCAACTCTCCGTTTTAAAATGCCGAAGAGGTTCTCTATGGGATTCAAGTCTGGCGATTGAGGTGGCCAATCCAAGACTTAAACACCATTAGCCGAAAACCGATCCTTGACCAACTTCGATGAGTGTTTTGGGTCATTGCCATGTTGAAACACCCATCGAAGTGGCATTTCCCACTCAGCATAGTTAAACATGTGAGTGGCTAAAATGTCTCTGTAAACAAAACGGTACATTTTTGTTTGAATTTTACAATTACAAAGGGACCAACTCCACTGGCCGAAAAAAAAGTCCAAACCATCACATTGCCACCCCTTAAGAAGCTTCATGCCATCTAAGAAGCCTATGCTGACTAAGAAGCATTTAAAAAAGAGGTTTGTCTGATTGATTGCAACGTAGTCTCAGATTTTCTCAACTCTTTGTTTGTTTTCGGTTGGATTTTGCTAGAGCACATATGGATTGGACTATATCCAAATGGAGAACTGTTTTGTTTAGTGATGAATCTAAATTTAACTTACTAAATTCAGATGGAGTTTGCCACGTGAGAAGACCAAAAGGAAAGCGGCTACATTCTCGGTACTCAAAAGCCACAATAAAGCATGGGGGTGGCAATGTGATGGTATACAATACTGTATACAAATATATATTTATATGTATATGATATTTAAAAACAAAAAAGGAAAATACAATACATATGTAAATACATATGTATAGGTATATTTAATAAAAAAGAAAAAAGATTCTGGCCAGGGATTGAACTAAGCTGTTCGAGATTATTGCTATGAGTTGTAAATAATAAATTTTTCAGAATATTTTTGAAAAAAGAAGTTAAAATTCAATTGTTTATTCTCAATCATCTCCAAATTCAATCCCTAGTTGGGGTTTTTGTGTGATTCTTTTTCTTATTTTAATTTTTTTTTTAATACATACATGTGTATATATATATATATTAATATTCTGATATAATAATAATATACTGATAAATATTATATATTTGATATGTATTAGAACAA
The DNA here is from genome assembly GCA_927399465.1 of Sarcophaga caerulescens. NCBI lineage: Eukaryota > Metazoa > Arthropoda > Insecta > Diptera > Sarcophagidae > Sarcophaga > Sarcophaga caerulescens. Next base: position 111,343,218 of record OV656873.1, on the reverse strand, counting down.
ATTAAAAAAGATGAAAAAAAATCCTTTTAAGTCTGACCTGGGGTTTGAACCCTGGCCTTACGTCTATTAAACCAACACACTACTTACTAGACCACAGCGACTTCAAATCGATTGCCTGTATACCATCTATAATAAACTGTTTGACAAAAACTTAATCTTGTACTGTTGTCTCCCTTAGAAATAATGTTGTTTCTCTGTTAAATATGAAATCTGTTCTGTTAAAATCTAAAATCTCCGAAAATTTCAAAATCTACAATGAAAACTCGCTGTGTTAAGGGTTCTGGCGATTGATTTAGTTAAAGGGACGTAAAATGCTTTAAAAATAATTTTCATTGTCCGCCCATGTTGTCCTGTTTTCCCACAATATTGATTTATTTATCGGATTACAATAGCTTTCGAAAATGTGTGATTATCTGTTTATTTTAGTTCTTATTACGCAATATTTTGTAACAGCGATTAACTATAGGACTTATTTTATCAACTTTTGCTTTTTTTTCTTATTTTACCCAGGAATTTAATTAATTTTTCCTTTTTTTCTTTCGCAGCCTCAAATTAATTGTTTAACAGAGTTCTGTTAGTAACATAACAGAGCTCTGTTAACTAATTGGTTTGCGTCTGGGCAGATAGATTTTAAAATGTATCATCACACACATTAATATAATTATATAAAGATGTATAGCTTATTCATGCATACATATACATACATATGTAGTACGTATGTATGCCAGCATGTTAATGTTGTTTTCTTTTCCTAAGTGTTTAGTTATCGAAAACCTCTTTAGCATTCAATGTTAACCTACAGACAGCTCTGCCTTGTTTTGCTTAAATTTTGAAAGGCTTCTGGTATATTAATAATGTTTTTAAGATTTTTGTTTTCATTTACTTTTCAACAATTTCTTTTAATTATTCTTGGAAGTCTTATTCTTTTATTTTTCTCTCTATTTTGTGTTGACTTTTCTTGCTACAATATTTTTCATATTTTTATGTCTTCTTTTTATGGCAGCAATCTCTTGTTATCGTCAAAGCCTTTGACAACAGGTGTCCGATATGTTCATTATTATTTATCATTGCTGTTGTTATTGTTGCTGCTGTATATGTTTTTATTTTCTCTGAAGACCACAAAAACAACATAAAAATTTTTATATTTTTTCCAGTGTTGCCACCAACAGCTTTATGATTTACACACAACTGGCATCGAAATTACACATATGAAAAAAAAATTACACACAAAATTCTATTTTTTACTAATATTGCATACATATATTATGTAAACTTTAAAATTATATTTTCATACACATACATATATACATAATTGGTCATTACAACCCTTCAGTCAAGATTATGACCTAGCTTCTCACGCCACTAATGTTGTGTGCGTTAATTTTATATATGAGTGGCGGGGCTTACAGTTTTAAACTTTACTTCGAACGACAGATTTTTGAGTAGCTTTTCATGGCAATTTTATTTACTCTCAGAGTTTTTGGCAGGAATCTGCTGAGAGGAAGTCGCCGAAGAAATATTTTCATATTTTCGTTTTGATGTCTAACCTGGGGTTTGAACTCGGGCCTTACTTTTAATAAGCCAACACACTACCTACTAGACTACGGCGAATAAACATTAGCCTTACATGTATTTAAATTGGAAAGAGAAGGATGTAGGTGTATATTTTTGCAACCTGGTGTTGGAAATTGCAATAAATTTACAGAACAAATAAGTGTTAACAAATTGACTGTTAAAAATTAGCGATTAAAGTAAAAGGTAGAACAAAAAGTAAAATTACACACAAATTACACACGAATCTAATTACACACATGCTACACACACAATCAAAAATTACACACAATATGTGTAATTACACACAAGGTGGCAACACTGATTTTTTCTCCATATTTCCTCTCTATTAAAACGTCCTTTTTTTTTTGTTCTCCATAAAATAACAACAACATCAATGGAAAAGAAATATGAAAACAAGAAAGAAAAAAAATGTTGCATGAGCTATTTCAACGTATGATTTCTGTGAAATATTACAAGATTTCCGGCGAAATACAAGAAGCAGCCGAAATGCGAGAATGTACTCATTGGTTACGGTATGCGAATGCAGTCGTTTTGTGTTGGAGTGAAAACGAAAGGCAACATGTTTGTTAACAAAATGCCAATTGGATTGTGGTGAATAAAAGAGTGCATCAAACATATATCAAGGTAAACATGTTTATATGTCTTTAATAGTATGGAATGTAATGAAACATGTTGGCACATCAACATGTTTCCTAAAATAAAGTATTTTATTTAGGTTTGAATATTTAAAAACCGGAAATTTGACAACATGTTTCCAATGGTTTAAGAATTTATGTGAAATGTTTAGACTCAGAAACAGAGATGGAAAATATGCTATGCTAGTAACTTTACCGGCCGGGTTACTGGTCACAGGGACGGTTGAGTTGTCGGATAGTTGAGTTACCTTTGAACTTGTCAGGCCGATACACTCTTGCATATCGACCAGGCAAAGCTGTCTATTGTACCTAGACAGATTTTGTTTCATTTTCAGACAAACCTTGAGCTTAATTACAGATTTTGTGATCGATACGCACAAATAAATTTAAATTGTGCGAGTTTTTCATTTCATTTCACCAACCTAAACTTGTATTATATATACTTCCGCCTTGAGGAGGCTGCATTAGCCTAACGGATTGAGTTAAGCCCTTCCATCAACTTTGACGGAAGATTCCTAGAGCTGCAGTTTTAAACCATCAATTAAAATCTGAACGGAGTCGTTAACGAGATGCATTGAATCACTTTTACAAACCTAGCTTTCTGTAATAGATGTCCTGATGTTTCTTGGTAAGTCACATGACGATTTCATACCGTAATTACTTTCGATAAATTCCAAATTCTTTTAGGATCTTTAAGTGTTCAATATTTAATCCCTGCCAATTTCCATTTGCTTAATTCTAACCGATTGAATTTATGTTTTAAAAGAGTTATTTATTTTGACAACCAAACTTGTAAAATTCTTATTTTCCAGCTCTGAATCAGAGCGAAGTAAATGATGATGATGATACATGTGTATTGTTATTAAAACAAATTAAAGGCAATAATCTTTAGAGAAACATGTTGTATACTGCTTGGCAACATTACTGCAAAGCAGCAATAATGTGTTCGTTTAATTATTGTGTAGCAACATTGTTGCTTTAGTCACATTATTTAATAAACATTACTGTCTATAAACATTGTTAACATGCAGTTTTTTTTAAGAGCTGGGTACAGATAATTTAGAAAACTTTTAAAATCGTGGGGAAAATTTTAATAAAAAAAATTCGTTTCCCAAACCACTTTTCGAAGACTCTTAATTTCGAGCCTCAAGATAGGATTTCAATTCAACTAAACATGAATTGGCCGGTAGAGTTTAAAGGAAAAAAAAGGCACCCAATTTAAAGAATTCCTCCGATAGTTAGATGATTGTGCCATACAAGACCAATTCATCAGCACTGCAAAATACTTTTGCATCTCACGCTACTTACATAGAGTGAATGTCGCATCGTAGGGAGCGTGCTAGAGATCATTTTGTATGAACCTAGCGGTCCCATGGTTAGGTTAGGGTAGGTTTGAGTGATAGCTTTGATAACAAAAGCTCACTTGAGCACGCACACAGGTGACGCCACGGGTGAACGCAGTCTCTGTACTCACCAAATTCCTCCAAATCAGCGAGGAAGAAGTTGGTCAGCGCAAGGGCCGGCAACCAGCCGGAAAGCTTGATAAACGAAGCTACATCCTTGACACCCATGGACGATAGCTCCGTCAAGCTGACAAGGATTAGAGGGCCAAATAACCTATATCTGCACTTCGCAATAGATGGGCATTGACAAAGGAAGTGGATAACAGTCTCCACTTCCTCAGCTGACCTGCACCCACGGCAGAAGTCGTTAAATGGAAGCTGCATTCCTTCCGCGTGTCTTCCCATAACACAATGTAAACATGACCACTGTGATCGAAATGATGTTACGACCAAGTCCAAGTAACTGGTTGGTGCGGTTTTTTTTCCATTGAGGGCCAAGTGAGCCTAGCGGTAGAGCAGGAATCCTCATTGACCCAGGATAGGTTGACGTCTCGAAAGAATTCCCGCGCAATGGCCAGATTGAAAGAGGTAGATGGCATTCCTAACTCGATTGAAGAGGATTCCGGAAGTAGTGTGCCAGTCCAGGCGAGCTCGTTGGCTCTGCAGCTTCCCGGAATGTCACAGTGGCCGGGGGCCCAGATAAGTGTGACACTGAAGCGCCCAAAAAGAAGGTTGAAACAGTGGCGACATGCCCCGACGATCCCAGAGTTATTCACAACGTTCGACAGAGATCTTATGGCAGCCTGACTGTCAAAAAAGATAGAGATGCGGGTTAAAGGAACACCGTAGGCGAGGATCCATTGAGCGGCCCGGTAGAGGGCCATTACATCCGCCTGAAACACTCTGCAATAGTCCGGCAGCCGGAGTGAAATGTCGCCTGGTTCTCAGATAATATTGTCTACGCCTGAAAGAGGCTGCAATGGTATGGTCAGCTTATCGAGTGAGTTTTAGCTGCCGACTCTGAAAAGATGCTACACATTTCCCTGCCACGTTTTTTCTCGCTTCTTTTGTTACTAGACAAGGCAAGTCAAATATTTAGTGCGTTAATGTTCGTAGATGTTAATCTCGGTTGGCAATTGCTTAATCCGTTCGTCAGTGGAATCATTTGATGGGAAATTGGTACTAAAGTTGGGAATATTTCTATATTTCTAACTGAGCTAAAACCCCTCAACGCTTAATGGCCCGTCTTCTCACCTTGCGACGACAGCAGGCTTTAGATATCTTCGAACGTTTATTATTCTGACTTATTCCTCTGACTTACGTTTATCCCTCTGACTGCACAAGGTCTCTTGGTTCTCAACAATAACCATCTGAAAGTTCCGAATTTGGGGCAACAAAAACTGGCCAACTGGTATAGGTAGTAGTGATGCATAGAAGTTGGAGATGACATGGCGCGTTTCCATGTATGGTCGCGTTTTTCTTTTACTGTTGCGAATTTCGTATCGTCAGTTTTTCAGTCACCTTGTACTACAGTTAAGTCCACTACTTTCACCACGTATTTGTCTTTAATTCCATAAATTTTAGTTTTTCCCAAAAACGTATTTAAGCGGGTATTTGTCTAGGATTTAAGAAGAAAAAAAATATTAAAAAGTGAGAGGAAATCTACCCCCTATTTTGGTAAACTTGTAAACTCATTTAACCCAAAAGGTCAAGGATGAGTATGTTTTCCATGTGCTACTGATGCTGCTGTTATTGTTGTACCGTTACGCCCTGTCAATTTAAATTTAAAACGCCCTGTCTGTCAGTGATAGCTGACCAGTAGAAGAGCAGCAATCAGCCAATTTGACTTGATTTGTTTTGATTTTAGCAGTGGATGTAACGGTAGACAGTGATTTAAAGTTCAATTAAAAGATTTTTGGAAATCATTTGACAAGAGACACAAAAGGAGGGGGAAATTTAAAGCGATAGAAAAGCAGAAGAAAAAGAAAATTGAAAAAATCAAAATCCATCGCTGGTTAATTAAAGCGATAATCCATTAATGAATTGATGGAATATTCAAAATCAATCTCACGCATCTTAAATTTCTTGTAGCAAATGATGCGGATCATACAAACGAACAAAAAAAAAACGATTTTTTTTAGAGTTGGCAACGCAAACCTTGACATCTACTTCTCTGGTACTTTGGTGAATTTCATTCAGTTCGGATTGACAATGTGGCATCAGTATCCATTACAGTATCCAACTCAACTTGAATATTTCTTTCAGAAATAAAACTCGCCGGCAAAGTGATGCCCTAAGATATTGTGAGACGTCTTCGATCACGTGCTCTACTGTACTGAACTCATGGCAGCGTGTGGTACATTCTTCAAAGATACGTGAAATCGAGGACTAAATTCCTAACGAGATTAACAGACACTTCATTAACTATTCTAGTGCAATCTGGAGCTCCATTGTATGTAATAAGGCCTCTAAAGAATCCGGAATTGGATGAGTAAGACAACTGAAAACTATGAAATTATCCAGAGTATGTGGAGAAGGCCTTTAAAAAATACGGAACTAGATGAATGAGACAACTAAGAACGATTATCTACACGAGGATATTAGGGTTTCATTAGTAAAGCTAGGTTAGAGGACGTGTACTTGCCAGTTAAGACAAGTACAGTACCCGGAGGTCGAAATTGACCCATTGTACAAAGTAGTAAAGCTAGTAAAGCTACTCCACATACTATTCTCCCCGGCAGAGCGATACCCTAAAATATTGCGAGACGTCTTTGATAACAAGGTCAACATGTACTAAACCCGTGGCTGCGTGTGGTACAAATGTGAAGTCGAGGACTAAATTCCTAACGACATTAACAGACACACTATGAGCGATTGTCAGATCCATCATTAACTATTCTGCTGCAGTCTGGACCACCGCTGTGATAAAGCCAACAAAGAAACCAAACTATTGCGAACCGAAGGTGGATGAGTAAGACAACTAACAACAATCAATTACACGAGGAAATTAAGGTTTTATTAGTGAAGCTACGGCTACATAGTACTCTCTGAACAATTTTTAATTTCTGGAAATATCTGCACAGAATGGGCAAGACCGCCTCCCCTTACTGTCTTTACGAGGAAGGGGAAGTAATTGATGACGCGGAACACACTGTTTTCGAATGTGCACGCTGGCAGAGCTATCGCTCTGTACTGACGTCAATGATTGGAACGATCATGTCGGAGTTATGATTGCGAGTAGGGAGAATTGCGCCTCAGTGGCGAATTACGTGGAGCGCATTCTGAGACTGAAGTAGAGAGATCTGGAGGCTGCGGAACATGTAGGCACTCCGGCATAGATGACACTAGCTCACGAGTCAAACGAAATCCCAGTCGGGAACCTGGACGAAGGGAATAGTGGAGACACTTAGAAGTCTCCTCAACCTTCAATACGCAATCCGGAGGCGGATATGAGCATGAAGGTGGCCAAAGGGCCAAAAGGACTCCACTCCGAAGTAATACCACCGTAGTTCCGGAGTGGGCACAACAGTCCACGTGACGAGGAGGGATTTAGTGGGTGAGGGCCCCACACACGGATTACGTGACGACTTCCTCTATGGTGCGGTGAGGTACATTTACCCCTCCTCGGCGCAAAAAAAAAAAAAAAAAAAATTTTTAATGATTTTTAGTTATGCTACGAGCTTCTACGGAGTAGCGTAATTTTGCGTTAGGTACGGGATTCGAATGCAAAGAGTTTGGCATCGGGGTGTCTTTGTTGCTAAAGGCATTCCACAAACCTTGTCCCCAATAATCTAGGAAGGTTTTTTAATAAGTGCGAGCCCCTAGTCGTAGTCGTGTGATAGGATTCTGATGAGGAAAAAGTATGTAAAGTTTGAATATTTTTACGCTGCATCTCGTAGGGAATAGAAAACACTTCTCAGTGTTTATATACTTTTATACCCCACTGTACTTGTTACTACTTATTTACAACATGATGTGATGAATGAATTATTTTTCTTCTTGTTTTTTTTATTTACTGCTACTACTACTGCTGGTAGAGTCGTTTAATTAAATTAAAAACCATTTAACCCCTGGTTTAACCCCGAAAATGTACCCTTTTTTGTACAAAAACTTTTTAAGGTAGTTAGAGTTGATAACTCTAGCACCAACAACAACGACAACAAACTATTAAATTTTACAACAACATTACAGTTATAAAATAATTTACAATAACAAACGGGTCATAAAGAAATTATAAAAGAATAGAATTGAGAGGCAGTTTATACACACACACACACTGTAGAGATTTTAAAACGAGACAGATAGAGAGAGAGAGCAATAGAGTAGAAAAGAGATGAAAGAAGCAAGAGATAAAACCAAATAATTATGCAGAGCAGGGGTGTCCAGAACTAAAACTGTGTCTGCGTAAGAGAGCAATTTAAAAAATTGCACTACGAGGTTAGGGTCATACCCCCAATGATAGGGGATATAAAGCTATGAAGCTTCATTTATAATTAAAAAAAATATATGTTGGTCTAATTTTGTAAAGGTTAAGTTAGCTACCACGAGTGAGACAGCCGTAGATCGAATGCTATTATGGCCGTGAAATAATGACGTGAGATTCTCGAGTAGTTTTGGATTCCCTAATCGGTATCATATCCGCAGTGTTTGATTTATATGCCTTAACTCAGCCAGAAACACAATACAGTACTTTGGGACGCGGAAAGATTTCGCAAGATTAAGTTAGCCGGCGAAAACCCAACTTATTTTTAGACCCAGAACCATATGTGTTGAGCTCCATACAATTATCGCAGTTAACCACAATAGAGGGTCAGTCTTCCCTGCTTGAAACTCTTGTTTGAAATGTCCTATCAAGTATAGGTTCAGACATGATTCTAGATGTCTATGGCCTGCTATATAGGGTTTGAATACTGTGTCGAGAGCCGACATCAAGGCTCTCCACAGATTCATTAGTGGCTTGAGATGGTTGAGAAGTGGTAGGGCTTCATCAGTGTAGTCGCGTTCTCCCTTTTTGTTTTGTTTTCGGTCTGAGTAATTCCTGAGTAATTCTTGCGACAAGTACACGTCCTCTAACCTAACCTAACCATAGGTTCAGACAAGTTGTAGTCGATTTCAGCCAAAGGTTGGGGTCAGATTAAGTCTTATTTTTAGGCACACAATCATATATGTTGACTTCCACACAATGATCGGGGTTAACAACAGTAGAGGAATAGGAAGACTGGCCTCTTATCAACTCTAGGTTCAGACAAGTTGTAGTGGATTTCAGCCAAAGATTGGTACTCAGAGGAAAGAATGTGTCAGGGAATTAGGTTGAGTTGCTATTCGAGAAGGACTTTTGTAGGGAAAAGGGAGTTTTGAAACCGCAATCTGTATTGCAACAAATCTCATCACTTTACCAAGGAACTTTACATTGCAAATTTTATTCAGAGCCGTTGACCAGACGACAAATACCAATAGTGGTTGAATAGACATACCAAGAAACAGAGAAACTACGTCATCTAACGGGAAATTATGCTCATGTAGTGACCTTCAGAACTGTCATTGCTGAGAACACCGAATTGAACATCAACCGCTTGAAACAGGGATATCTTTGACTAACAGAGATATTTTTGACTAAATAAAGTCGAATTGAAGGTTTAGAGCTACAAAAGCAGAAAAAAGAATTGCAAAATACATCCACCACCGATGTGCATACGTCGTTGTCTAAGTGACGACTAAACAAACGAGTGTGTTCGCTTGTGGCGTATGCTGTGTTATCGCATGGACATCTCTGTTATGGCAGCAGCCGGCTGCTGAGTCATGCATGTGTTTATCCTTTTTTAATTGAATTGAACTTTTATGATCTCTTACTCTCACTTGGTTGTTCTCTTGGTTGAATTTAATTTTAACATAATAACACGCACATACTGAAAGAGTCAGAGTGAGAGAGAGAGAGAGAGAGAGAAGCCGGAATTAACATTCAAACGTAATTATGGTCGCTCGGTCATACAATATAAATGTTTTCAAATTAACTCGAGATAGATAACCATCTCTGCCCGGCTCTGCTGCAGCATAAAATAACATTTCAATTCAAGGCCAAAGTAAAATTGTTAAACGACGACACCCTGCTGAGCGTTGTGTCGCTGTGTATGCGGCTTGTACTGAGTGTGTCAGCGGAACATTTAACACGAGCCAAGTGAAAAAAAAAATCGAAAAATTGATGGCCTTTTGGGTTACAAATTCAATTTTTGTATTAAAAAATCATTTCAAATTTATTGACACAGGAAAAGGAAATGGCTTCACACAAACGTACACATGTGGAGACAGACAGACATAATAATAATTGCCAAGTGTTTTAAACGTGACTCTGTCCTTCGCAGTGATGATGTGATGAGTTTCAAAATGAAAAAATGCCAGGAAAAATATCTCCCAATCCGTTAGATGGATGTCGCCTATGCGGGACGCCAATGCTTTGCGCACCATCACTTGTTGGCCACACCAATCGATGACAGGTTTTCGTCGATTTAACTCTTCCAACACAAATAAGGTTGACCTCCTTCAAATTTTACATCAAATCTTCGTATCGCCGGAATCTTTCCTTCCATGTGAAGGACATTGGCTCAGCCATCGTAGCCGATGCTTTACGATACGAAAAGCATGGTTAACTTGTACATGATCAAAGATCTTGAATGGAACGGTAGCTCTCGAACACAGACTCTATGCATTCGCGTAATAGTAATGTACAGGGTGGCTTTATTTACAAACACTCACTACTGAGTGTATTTGGAAGCGGTGTGTTAATTTGGATTCAAGAGGTCAAAAGAACTTTACCTTGTTCGCATATAGTTCCTTCGCATAAGGTCCTTTTGTTTGTTGAGGAGCATTGGGTCACAGCAATTGAGTTCGTTTTCATTCTATCCGCCTGCCAGCGACTTAGCTCAATCCTCGATTTGACAGTCCATAATTGGCCGCCTCCGATTCCAGTTTTCTGTGCCAAGTGTGGCTTCCGACGAATTCCCTGGGGATTCCGCGTCGCGGCAGAACATGCCACTTCTGCCAACGAATCCCCATTTTAATTGGAATCTAATCTGACTCGTGCCCAGAGTTGAGTACTGCTTATAGTGTTTGGACAGAACATCCCGCTGTATCAGTCATTCGGCTGAGTTGAGATCGATGTGGATTGCCCAGATGTCCGTTCCAACGATATCCGTACACGACGCTGCTGTCTCCATACGGCTATATATACAGCTACATATTTTTAGTTTACTGCGCCGCACAAATGTGTCGGGGGAGTTCAACGCTTTATATAGTCAGCTGTAGTCTGAAGTCGTCCATCGTTTGTGGCAATAAAGCTGCCCAGCTAACAAAATGACGTTACATTTTTAATCTACTGTTGTTGGAATGTAATGCTGTTGGTATTTCCTGTTTTAAATCTGATGGCCTGGGTTTTGGGTCCATATCCCGTCGCTTCAGCTTCCAACTCGCTCAGTTTCGATTAGTTATCAACGAAGTAATGCGGAAGCAGCCATTCGTCCTTCTTGTTCTTGATGTAACTTTCGCAATAATACTGCCAATGAGCATGTTGAAGAATAAAAGTGACAATCGGTCTTGATGGACTCCGATATTCACACTTGTACGGCCGCTTGTTCGATTTTTCTCCGCAATACGGCACGTTGCGCTCCTATATGCTTAGTGGTATGAGTTCCTCTGAAACAGCCCAGCAGCGCTGAGTGTACTATCTTCTAGAATGGTTTAGGATGTTAAACACCTTCTCACAGTCTATAAATACAAGGTATAACGGAGATCACCTTTCCACCGTTTGTTGCGTGATTATGCAGAGACTGCAGAGCCCAATGCCAGACTTACATGAGCGTAAGCGAGTTGTATGGCAAGAATCTCTGCAATCTCTGTTGTGGAGACATTAGCGATGCTTGTTCTCCATACTAAGGAGAGTGATGCCCTTCCAGTTCCTGCACTCAGTTAAGTCGCTTTTCTGTGGCTGCCAACCCTTATGCAATACAAAAAATAAAAAAAATGAAAGAAAATTGGCTTTTAAAGTAATTAATACACCCCAGCTCCGTTAGAAATTCATTTTCAAAAACCATAAATTTCCACAAGGCAAGCAGCAATTGCTTCCCTTTTTCACAGCAGGGAATATCAAAGTTCGATGGTTTTGTCAATGGCTAGGCCCTCGCAATTTAATTTTCAATTTTTGATTCTTTTTTTCGAAAATATTTTGGCATAGAAATCTAGAAAAAAAAGGAGGGCAATTAATGCCTCATGTTTGTTTATTTCAAACAGACAGACATACTGGCTGGCAGACGGACAGACAGACAGACAGACGTAGTGAAAATAAAAGTTAGAATTCGAACAGAATTCGAAAACAATCGCAATTTTATGGTTTCAAATACGGAAATCGAAATGAAAATGAGTTTTTCAAACAATGGGTGGGCAGCAGTGGTGACACAATGACGGTGACGGTGTCGATGATGGTTGAGGTGTTTTTAACGTAGAGAGAGAGAAGGGAGGGGTGGTTATTTTATAAAATAAATGATATTTGATAGTGTTTATTAAACAAAAGTCCTTAAAATGTTTCAAAAAAAAAATAAAGGAAAACCACGGAAATCGTTAAACAAAAGCCTAAAGTTAGGGGAAGGAGTATATTAAGGCGACTGGGAAATAAAGGAAAACCAAGGAAATCATTAAAGGAAAGCCTATAGTCTTAAAAACAATACCAATGTGAGTAAAGAAATTGAATTTGATTCCGTCCGTTTGGTGTTTATTACACCACATGAGCTTGATAGGTAGGCAGGAGGACGTTTAGTAAATACAGTCACACGCGTATTGTGTTCGTCATAGAAAAGCGGAAAACTGAAAAGGAAAAGGTAGTTAAGCTAACGAAACCCCGCAATAAATCTTAGAATTTCTAAATATTAGCTACCGACAGAGAGTTTAATTCATCAAAGGATTCTCTGCCTAGGATATTTGACCTCCTCCTATTCCTTATGAGAAACAACCATAAAGGAGTTGCTTTACTGCCTTCAAGCCCTTTCTCTTTTTCTCCACATACACTACACCAGCTTAAGACCTATCCGAGTCTCGTGTAAGGATAGTGAACCAACTCCCCAATGCTCCGTAAGAAAACCAGTTGTTTTTTTCAGCCTGCTTTTGATACTATTCCCTAACTCTGCTTTGCTAATATGACAAACACTGGAAGGAACATAGTATCTACGTATGAGGAAATCGTGGAGAAGCACGATATAGCATCTGGTCGGTTGCTTCTGTATTCCCTTGAAAAGAAGACAGCTTTTACAACAGACCACTGACAATATGAAACTAAAAGCGATGTTCATCACTGGTTTGAACATTCTCACTGTAAAAAGGGGTTTCGGGAACGTCTAAGTCGGCTTACTTACTTACTTAATTGGCCATTAACAACCCGATTATGGAATTTCGACATGCTTCAGCATATCTTTCCACGGGCCTCAGCTTCTTGCGCGCCTTCGCTAGTTGGTCACAGCAATCGGTGCTTCCGAGGGCTTTCTTGACTTAGTCCTGCCATCGAGGGCTTCCATGACTTAGTCCATCCAACGCAAACAAGGTCGTTCTCTTAGTCGACTTCCTCAAAATTCCCGCATCTAATACCCGACTCGCCGGAGCGTCCTCATCCATTCGAACGACATAGCCGAGTCGGCGCAGCAGCTGGATGTTAATACGCTGCACAACATCGTTGAGGAGCTCATACAGCTTATTGTTGAATCGAATGCGTAAATCAATGCCAACTCGCAGATTTTACGCACTTTTCTCCCGAATACTTTCAGGGCTGCTGCATCAGTCTAAGACGGCTTGGTATGCATATTTTCGCAGATTTCTAGTAATGATCCCGGATTGAAGTTTCATTATAAACTACAGCGTCTTTCAATTGGAGATGTTTGCTGTATGAAAGACACTTGCTTCTTCCAACAAAGATTCTTACGCAAGTATCTTCGGTTGTAAAGCAGCTGTGAAGGCAACAACGTCCGTCTGGTGTAAGCTGGTTTAAGCCGTGAGTGTTTCGTGACTGCAAGAACTCTAAAAGAGGATTTCCAAACACATCCAATTATTTTCTGTTGGATTTCGTTATTAGCTAGGACGCAGGACTTCCAAGCACATTCAATTAGTTTCTGTTGAGTTTTGGCATTTATTAAGACGCGGGAAAACTGATGTCTTTGCTAGATTAGGTGCTGGTCTTGTTGTTATGATGCATGCTAATCCCGTAAACTGTCAGGTTTATGGATTTATCAAGCAGTGACTGGGAGCGAAGATCTGAAACGTTGAAAAGTTAGGGCTGCTTGCCATGTGGCTAGCCAATGTGGTTGGCAAATGTGATTGGCAAATGGTTCTCTTGCGGTACATTGTAATATCAACCTTGTAGGCTCTATGGTAGTTAGGCTCATGGTAGAAGAAGGTTGCGCATAACCTGGTTTGGGAATTCGTTGTTCGTTTAATCAACTCTGAACTGTTATTACGGCCCAACTCAATAGTTCATGAATTCTTTTGAATTCTACAAAAAAAATTCCCTTTAAAGTAGTGTTGGTTGCCAATTTTTTTTTTTATTAACAGTCATCAGCCAACAACCGTACCCCCACCATGCTAAAAAGAGTTCTCCTAAAGAAATTCGTTACTCTGCATTAAAGTGTCGAAAAATTAACACACACACGCTTACAAAATTAACACAACAAAGAGTGTCAAGCAGTCGTTCTCTTTAAAACGAAAAAAACTCTCATAATTCTTCATATTCGTTCTGCTTGCAAAAACCCATTTAAGGAGAAACAAAAAAAAAACACAAAATTAAACGAGCAAGAAAACGAAAACACGCCATATTTATAACGGAAAACTCATAAATTATAATTTCTAATACATAACATGAGGCCGAGAGAGAGAGAGAGAGAGAGAGAAAGAGTAACAATACCATTCTACTACACACAATAAAACAGGCACACATGTAGTCTCCTGTCTTCCTTTGCATTTACAATGAATAAAACAATAAATTTTCCTGCAAGAAATTTAATCTCTATATTGACTGGTTTACGTATTGATAAACAATACAATACAATAACAATAACAACCGCAAGAACAACAACAATATAACCCATAAACAAAAAAAATGTAAATCAAGCATAAGCATAAGAGCATAAGGCAGACAATACAGAGACTAGAATATAAGGCAGCTTAAATTACGTTTTTACCACTGTACCACTGCGGGTGTGAGTGTGCGCGTGTGTGTGTTTAAAATTGTATAAAATTGCAATTGTTAAACCAATAACAACAACAACAAATAAATAAATAACAATACTAGTGTGTGATAAAGAAAAATAAAAATCGTCAGGAAACGTTTTAACAATAACAAGCAATAATATTAACACACAAGCAACAACAACAACAATAGCAATAACAATATCAATACGTATGCAATACTAATAATAAGAATAAAAGCGTAAATAATAGCACACACACACATACACACAATAACAATAACAACTAAAAATAAAACTCTCAATTACACACTCGCTTACGCACTCATACATTCTCTTTCATACTCTTGTGCTCTTGATGTACGTACGCTACAGTGCTCCCACAGTGTTTAAAACAAAACTATCGATTGCTATTTGATTGCTTTAAGAGAGAGAGAGAGAGAGAGAGAGAGAGAGAGAGAGAAAACACACTGACTCTCTTAGTACACTCAAGGAAAAATTGTTGGTAAACATATGCGAATTGAATGTTGATTATATTGAGTTCACTAGGTGACCCAAAGCTTTGATTAGATTGATGCGGGTTATGGCTATGGTTAGATTGATGCGGGAGACCCTCGTAAACTCTATCAATTTGGAAAGTAATTCGAAACGAGACTGAGTAACAAAAATGAGTGAAGTAATCTAGCAATTGCAATCTCTTTTAAAATTCCTACTTCTGTCCCCAGATCTGTTGTTCAGCAATCTGTAGAAAAAAAATTATTCTGTGGTATACAGATGGATCAAGAACAGATTTGGGGACAGGAGTAGGAATTTTAAAACGAGAATGTAGCTCCCAGACTACTTCAATAATCTGTATACCACAAAATAATTTTATTTTTGGTAATCTGGTGACAAGAATAGGAATTTTTGGTTTCTCGGGAGTTCTCTGGGGGTTTCTGTGGAACTCGGGAGTATCTTCCAAGCAAAAGTCCATAACGTCGAAAGTTGTGTTCAATTCAACTTGGCTAGGAGCTACAAAACACTGGACATAGCCACACTATCTCAGAGATAGGCAGCCATTCAAGCACTAGGTTCCTATGAGGTTAAATTGGAAATAATATAGCACCATCTAGGGTAGTTGAATCGGCTACGAAATGAAAATAAGAGTGGTATACAGATTCATAAAGAACAGATCTGCAGACAGACTAGGAATTTTTGGCTCCAGACTAAAATATTACGAGCCCATTGGGAAACTCACGGAAATCTTCAAAGCGGAAGTTCTTAATATCGAAAGATGTGTTCGATTCAACTTGTATAGGAGCTACAAAAGACGAAACATAGCCTTACTATCTTATAGACAGGTAGCCATTCGAGCAGTAGGCTCCCATGAGGTTAAATTGGAAATAATATGACACAGTCTAGGGCAGTTCAATGGGTTACGAAGTGAAAATAAGGATTTCAAATCATCTGGGAATTCTTGGCAATGAGCAAGCAGGCGACTTTGAGGAGTAAAGCTTCCAAGCTGTTGATGAAACCAGAAATCTGCTGTGGCGTGAAAGCAAATGTTTTGGAAAGTTATGCTCAATAAAAGGGAAGACAAAGAGAGGCATGGACCTTTCTCAAACTAAGTGGGTTTGAAGCAATCAAAATTTTTGTTGGTTGTTGCTCCACGAAAGGGATGATAAAGAGAGGCAAAGACTCTTCAGTTTTGAGGAAATCAATACTCTTGTTCTAAAATTACAATAAGTGGAGACCTCTGGCGTAACCTGAGGTTGGTAACTGGTCTTTTGACAAGGCACTGTATATCACTTACAGAATGAAGGTTATCCCGAACCTAACATATAGATTCTATGACGATGAGAATGAATTATCGAAACACATTCTTGTAATCTGGGGGTCATTAATGCATCTTGAGGTCGTGACCATAGTAAAAGCGGGACAATGCTTGTTCTATAGGTGGTGTGTCTTGTCTTATTAGACAAGAGCCTGTGGTTCAAACCCTAGCTCAGACATCTCCAAGAAAACTGGAAAAACTATTTCTTTGGGCGACTTCCTCTTAGTAACTCTGAGTGCATATAGGATTGCCATGAAAAGTTTCTTAAAATCTATTACGCGCAGTCGGCGTTAAACTCTAGTTATCGCCACACAAGATTGAATTAACACAAACCCAATATAAGTGATATGAGAAGCTAGGTTTAGTTCTGATTAAAGGGTTGCAATGACCAATTAAGTATGCAAAGTAAGACAAGTAGCTTTATTAAGCTTTTTAAAGGCGTTCAATTCGGAAAATTGACGATTTGCATATACGGGAGGGTCTTGTGACTGAATTCATGGCCCTATATGGTCGGGCTAAGCAATTGTGACAAGCTTACATTGGGGTGGTTTTTTCATTTAGGGAACAATGAAGTGAAGCAGTGGGTTTGCATAATGGTGATGCGAAACATCGCATATGTAAAGAACAGTTGGTACGAAAATATAGTCTGTGCACTAGTGCGAGGGGGTCTACTGTGATGAAAAGGGAAACTAATGAGGAATATTAATGAGAATAGAACCGTAATTGAAACATCTGCTACGAGTTTAAGATCTACACAAATTCAAGTGCAAATTGTCAAGTAAAGCCAATCCAAGCCAAGCCCGCCAAAGCAAAGTGATTGGCAAAACCAAAAAGAAAAAAATCTATTAAAGCACGTTCAAAATGTCATAATATTACGTAAAATTGTTGCAATTTTTTTAAATCTTTTTAATAAAATATTCCACAATTATCACAATAAAAATTCTAAAGCATCGGTCATCATTACAGTACGTGCCAATTGAGTAGTTTCCGAGTGAAACTGAAAGTATAAAAACTCATTAAAATTTCTAGTCACAACATCAGTCGATTACAAGCTTAGCTTCGGTTCATTAAACTTTAACGAGAAATTTATTCGTTTCCAAAGCCAAGGAAAAAATGCGTGCATTTTTAATAATTGCCTTCATCATGGTGGTACTTTTTAACGGCATTTGGTGTCAGCCCTTAGATTTACTAAAGGCTTTACCACTGCCATCAGTACCACTATTGGGTAAGTATTTTCTGGTTTTCCATTAAAAAGAAAATTTTGCAATCTAATCTGGATGTTTATATTTTATTTCAAGGTGGTGTTCTTGGAGGTTCCGGTCATGAACAGGGTGGCCCTTTAGATCTGGTGCAAGGTACTGTGGATGGAGTTTTGGGTGGTGTTTTAGATCCCCATAATTCTCCATTGAGTTTATTGGGTTAAGAACAGATTCAGAAGAGGTTATAGACCCTCTTCAAATAAATAAAATTGAAATTCAAATGAAAAAGTACTTTTATTTGTGTTACTTTTACTGCAAAGTACCATCTTCTTGGTACTTTTTTTATTCAAAGTAAAGACTGCTTCAAAGTGGTTAAGAAATATGGTTTCCAAATCTAAACTTTTTTTGTGTTTTAAAACACAAGAGGGGAGTGTGGAGAATGTTAAGTGTCTTTATGAGAATGACATCCTGCACATACTCCTCGAGGGTCACTTTCCTGGCTGACAAGAGCTTTATCAAGGTCCATCAGTTTATCCTCACTTCTACTTAAAGCACTTTAGAGCAGCTTAGATGTCTTAAGGATCCGAGTGTGTTACGTTTTTTTAAGGCAGCTACCAACTGGCTCTATTCTAACCCCCAGTACTGAAATAAGAGGCTAACACTGGTGCCAAACCATCTAAGAATGGTGTCAAGTTGCCCTGATGAGTGGAGTTTCTCTCAGGATGAGGTTAAAATGGCAAAGCTTGCCTTAGTAAGGGATAATGCCGGGTAATAGTGAAGCTACTTTAAGTGCTCTGACTGGGAACTATGTCGTCTGGCAGTTTTTTGAGACAACAGGAAGGGTAGATAGGTAGAGAGTAGAGAGAGATGGGTGTAGAGTGGTAGTCCGCTGGGTTCCTAAATATTTCCACGTAGTGGCAGTGAGATTGCAGATGACCTAGCGAGACTGGCGTATGTAATCCAGCGGGCGCTGGAATAAATAGAGACGGAGTAGAAGAAGTTGCATAATCAGCAGGCTAATATGATTCCAAATGGGTGCTGAATCCGTATGTTCCACAATTGTATCTTTGAAAATGTCATTTCTGGGGATGGAAATTATACTGGGGACGGAAATTACTGAACTGTATGGTTCTGATCGTATGTGTCCTGGGTCGTAGAAACATACAGGAAAAAGTAAGGGCATATGACGTATGTATGTTCCCCTTTAAACTCAAACTTCGATGTGATACTATTTTGGCATGAAATAGAAAATATACAATTATAACAGGCAGATAGCCAGGCAATTGCAGCTCTATCCGGATGGTAGACTCACTGATCAGATCAGAATGAATGGGAGTGTTATTGCCTTATTGGCGTCTATGATTAGTCGATATTGTCTCATTGAATATATATGTACATATGTACATAATTGGTCATTACAACCCTTCAGTCAGGATTCTCACACCACTTATGTTGTGTGTGTAAATTTTATATGTGAGTGACGGGACCTACAGTTTAAAGTCGACGCTGAACGACAGATTTTTGAGAAACTTTTCATGGCAATTTTTCAATTTACTCTCAGAGTTTTTGCCGGAAATCTGCTGAGAGAAAGTGGCCGAAGAAATATTGTTTTTCATATTTCGTTTTGATGTCTGACCTGGGGTTTGAACTGTGACCTTACATCTAATAATCCAACACACTACCTACTAGACTACGACGACTACTATGCAACTACTATGCACATTGAATACAAGCTCACGGTATTACGCTTTAAATTTCTTCACAGATTTTTTTCTCGAGTGTATTTGTTTTAAAGCATTTTAATGTGATAATTTTTATCCCATTTTCTTACACTCACTCACAATTACTCCTTCACACAATCGTGTGTTGTTTACTTGTGCCCAAATACTCGATCTCTCTCTATCTCTCTCTGCTTCTCTGTAGTGTTTCATAACGAACGAACAAAACCAGTTTCTAAGAGTGCATATGAATACATAAAGAGAGTACAAACGCAAGTACAAACACAAGGGTTTGCAAGTTTTTTTTTTGCTGAGTTGTTGTGCAATTTTTATTAACAATTTTATACACTCTCAACTAGTCATACACATACAAACACATACACATGCTTATAGCGAACGCATTGCAATATTGGATCTCTGTTGTTAGCATGTACTGAGTAAGTACAATTGCTGATATTGATAATGCTTTAGTTTTTTCATTGTTATTGTAA
Organism: Sarcophaga caerulescens; assembly: GCA_927399465.1. Lineage (NCBI taxonomy): Eukaryota > Metazoa > Arthropoda > Insecta > Diptera > Sarcophagidae > Sarcophaga > Sarcophaga caerulescens. The sequence goes on along the minus strand of OV656873.1, from coordinate 111,323,231 downwards.
TTGTTGTATTTTATGTTATAGTTGTTGTTGTTGTTGTTATTATTGTGCATATATTCCCAGTTATGCCAAATCATTTGAAGTGTAAAAAATCCAAAAACTTACACAAACAGGAGACATTTTCTCTGTGAAAGAGATATGGGAACGATGACAAAAAAAACATTGCAAGAGTGCAAGAGTACAATACAATATGGGTCTTTCCATACAAAGGATTTTAAAATCAAACACAAAAATGTATGTAAGAGTACAGTATGGGCCTCTCCATTCAAAGGAATTAAAAAATAAAAAGAAAAATGGGTGTAAGGGTACAATATGGGCCGTTCCATACAAACAATTTAATAAACCAAAGCAAAAAATGTGTCTAAGCGTACGATATGGGTCGTTCCATATAAAGGATTTAAAAAACAAAAGTAAGAATTAGTGTAGGAGTACAATATGGGTCTCTCCATTCAAAGCATTTACAAAATAAAAAGAAAAATGTGTCTAAGAGTACAATATGGGTCGTTTCATATAAAGGATTTAAAAAACAAAAGTAAGAATGAGTGCATGAGTACAATATGGGTCTTTCCATACAAAGGATTTAAAAATCAAACACAAAAATGTGTGTAAGAGTACAGTATGGGTCTCTCCATTCAAAGGAATTAAAAAATAAAAAGAAAAATGGGTATAAGGGTACAATATGGGCCGTTCCATACAAACAATTTAATAAACAAAAGCAAAAAATGTGTCTAAGCGTACAATATGGGTCGTTCCATATAAAGGATTTAAAAAACAAAAGTAAGAATGAGTGTAGGAGTACAATATGGGTCTTTCTATGCAAAGGCTTTAAAAAACAAAATTAAGAATGTGTTTAAGAGTACAATATGGGTCTTTCCACATAAAGGATTTAAAAACAAAAGTAAGAATGAGTGCATGAGTACAATATGGGTCTTTCCATACAAAGTTATTAAAAATCAAACACAAAAATGTATGTAAGAGTATAATATGGGCCTTTCCATACAAAGTTATTAAAAATCAAACACAAAAATGTATGTAAAAGTATAATATGGGTCTCTCCATATTAATATGTTAAAAAATAATTATTTTATAAGGAAAATAGAAATATTTTTTGAAAAGTAAAATTTTTATGAACAAAAATTCGTAAAGAAAGAAAAATAAAGAAAATTTACTTACTGTATTTGGTCATTCCATGAAGTAGGACACACACAATCTGAAAGAAAAATTTTTTAATTAATATTTGAAAATCGTTTTAAATGTAAAAATTTTAAAATAAAAATTTTGAAGTCTCTCCACAAAGAGTGCAGTTTTCATGATAATATAGGTCTTCCATACAAATTTAATTTTTAAAACTGTTTAAACAAAATGGGTGTTCTGTTTGTGCAACAAGCAGCGCGCTTTGACCATTCCACGATTCCCATAATCTTCCTATCAAGAGGACTACTGTCAATGTGGTGGATGAATTTGAGTCCACATTGGTTCAGTAAACGATTGATCAACACCCGTTAACGTTGACGAAATACAAGATCTGACGAAAACTCTGCCTCTGTCCATGAAAGTGTGCAGGAGAATCCAAGGTAGCCCCTCACAAGAACTCGGCCTTTCGCAAACCACAACTTAATGAATTTTGCGTCGTGATTTGAACGTGCACTCCTACAAAACTCAATTGACCCAGGAACTGAACGCATCAGAACTGGGGCGGGAATTAAACTTACTGACTGCAAACAACATCATCCTGAAAAATGGAAGATTTAGGGGAAAAGAGAGCACTCTTTGACCTACACAGGACAATAATAGATGGCCTCGTATAATAAACGGTGCTGTTCCACCAGCACACTAAGCCAGTTTAGTTTAAAAAGAAATGTGTTTTCCATTTGGAATTGAAAAGCACAAACTCTCTTGCTCTTTCTTCACTCTCTCTCCCTCTCTTTTCGAAGTTAAATTAACTTGTCGTTCTATTTTAATAAAACTGTCTGCTAAAAACGAGAGAGAAATTTTTCAAGACAAAAACAAAATTCACTTGGCATTGAAATGAATAAAATTGGGAAATGGAAAATGGGAAAAACAAGAGAAAATTTTCCTCTCGCATTTTATTTTTTTTTCTTATTATGAAATGCATTTTGTAATGACAATGCAATTGCAATTGCAACAGCAAATGTAAGAGAAAAACAGCAAAAAAAGCGAAGAGCATGCAAATAAAATGACAGCCAGAAAAAAAAGGAGCGAAACAGAAACAAAAAAAAAAAAAAAAAATAACGGAAAACAAGAGACTTGACTGTCTAAATGTCAGCAATTGTAACAAATGCAATGAAAATATTATAGATTCCTGTGCATATCTACATATGTGCGTGTGTGTGAGTGAGTGGGAAGAAATTGTAACGATGTAAACACGTGTGCATGTATATGTATATGCGTTCGTGTGTAAGAAAAAAAATTCTGCAGTAAAAATTTTATTCTGCCAGCAAAAAAACGATAAAAACCCGCAGCAAGCATTTACCGAAATCGATGGATAATGATGCGCTCTCTCTCTCTAATGGAAACGTACGACTGACACATGCAGATCGTATAACAACGATTTCAATGCTATGTGGGTGTGTGTGTGCGAGTGAATGAATTTTATCGAGAAAAATAACAATTTTCATACGTTTTAAGCGTAACAATAACAATTTATCCACCATCGCCGACACCGACACAAGTGATGCAAACAAAGAAGAAAAAAATTGAATTTTTTTGTGAAAGGGAAAGCATTCCACATCAATTTGTAGACGTAGAATGTGAGGAATATTGGTTTTAAATGTAAAATGACGCACATTTATTAAGAGAGAAACAATAAAGGACTAATTTTTTCATTTATGAAGACATGATAAATATACTGAGCTCTTGTCGATGGAAGTACTGCACTTTTAGATGTCTAGAAAGCAGCGGCTTTAATAAACTGTGAAACGAATTTAAGTAACCTACGTAATTGATGCCATCAATTGATCAAATGTTTGCCACTGTCTTTCTGGTTGGAGCGCATTCGAAATGCCCAATTTTTCATGACTATGGCTCATAAATCACGCTGAACGATAACATGGGTTAGGTTGACTACGAGAACCATTGCGGTTGGTGGCTTATTCTACGGCCTAATAAAAACCCACAGGAAGAAGTCTAACAGGTCAAATCGCGCAATATCACACCATTTCCATGCGAGATATTCATGCCCTCAAATTGCTCATGCATAATATCCAACGTGGCTTGAGCTGTCGGCTGCATAGCACTGACCTGTTGGAACCACATGCCGTTATTGTTCAGATCATGCAATTCAGGCAAAACGAAGTTGATAATTAACGACCTACAGTGCTCACCGTTGACAGGGGTGGTCTTGCCGATGTCGTTGTCAAAGAAATATTGACCAGTGTCCATCGGTCAGCACAAAATTCGCATCAAGCATTGACTGTATATCGGAATGTATTGGATGGTCTTGGATCTCATGTGGATTGGTATCGTCCCAAATACGACAATTGCTGAAGAGGATTTTTCGCATGATACGTTGCTCGAAGAGAATATTCATTTTGATGAAAAAAATGTTATTATTTGCACATGTCTCATTAAATGCTTCGTCCTTCAAACAGACTGAAAAACTGACAATTAGTGGGTTTTGTAGTAGTCGCCGTAGTCTAGTAGGTAGTGTGTTGGCTTATTAGACGTAAAGCCCGGGTTCGTATCCCAGGTCAGGCATCAAAACGAAATATGAAAAAAAAAATATGTATTTCTTCGGCGACTGCCTCTCAGCAGATTTCTGGCAAAAACTCTGAGAAAAAATAAAATTGCCATGAAGAGCATCTCAAAAATCTGTCGTTCGGAGTCGACTTTAAACTGTAGGTCCCGCCACTCATGTATAACATTAACGCACACAACATAAGTGGTGTGAGAAGCTAGGTTGAAATCCTGACTGAAGGGTTGTAATGACCAATTATGTATGTATGTATGTAGTGGGTTTTGTGAGTAGAGATTTGTATCTTCTAGAGAATTTTCATATTTTTTTTGACCAAAAATCGATTTTTTTTAAAATTCAATATCTCGACTCACAATATTATTTCAGCTATCAAACGACCACGGTTGGAAAGAGCACCCTCTACCATTTGCATAAAGTCTGTATGGTGTACTATTTCCTATATGTTCGCAAATGGCCACTGATATTCAAAAGAATTTTTAATCAAAAAATTTATATTTTCAAAGCTAATTTTCACAATACCATATCACTTTATATGGGACTATATTGCTGATTGTATTAAGGGGCCTTGGAACACTCCTTTGAGTTTGATATGGTACTCATAGACCTAGTATATGCCCTAAAATTAGCTCCTAAACAAGTGACCTTGTTCAGATGGATACTGTTAAACAGTTAACAGTGCTCTGTTAAGGGAAAATTTTGCTCTGTTAAGAGCAAATTTTGCACTGTTAATGCTAAATGTGACGCTGCTAAAATTTATGGATTGCGTCTTGGATTTTCAAAATCGAATTTATCTTCACACACATAGCTGCGTATGATACGGCCAGTTCCCTTAGTGGCACGTTAACCATCTTGCCGAGATCTTCAAACGTTCTGTCAGCCAAAAACCAATGTCGTCTTTCTCTGAAATGCAGGGCACTTGAATAAAATAAAACACACAAAAATCGAGTTGGTCAGCTAACCTATGGGCCAGAGTAAAAAGTCAACTGCATATATCCGAAATGTGCTGGGGGTTCACCCACACATAGTGTGTGATTCTTTTCGAGTCTAGACTCTAGGCAATCCTCTGTAGAAAGTATTTGATTATGGCGTTCAAAAGTCGAAGGAACCGTGTATTACTGTTGTAATGAGAAGTGACTTCTTTTTAAAACCAAATTAAAGAAAAAGCAATTTCTCTCTCTCTCGTAAGAAATTTAAATGAAATTTAATGCCATAATTGGGTCATGCAAGATACGAAACACAACTGAACATGAAAACAATTTTCACAAAAGACGGGGCATTAAAGTATCACTTACAAGAGGAGATGACATGTGAGATATTCATTCATTCACTCACTCACTTTCACTCACTCCCAATTATATTGCTATTGTTGCTGTTATTTGTTGTCTCGTTAATTTAACAAATTTTGAATAGTTTCACTTACACATTTTGACAGATTCATTAGAAATTTCTCAAAATTGACAACAACTAGCAGCGGTAGTAGTAATAACAACAACACTAATAAGGAAACAAAATAGGCGTCCACAATAACAAGAAAACAACAATAAACAACAATACATTGACAATACATTACAATGATAACGAAGACGACACAATGACACAGTGTGTGAGAGTATGTAAGAGAGGATGTGTAAGGAAGACTATGCCAAGAGAGGAGAATATTGTAGTTATTACGAGAGTATAATGACTGTTTAAGGATTCCCTTTTTTGAATCATATTTGTGTGTGTACGTGTGTTTACATGTACGCCTATATGTTTTTACGTGCGTCGACAACATTTGCTAGGTTTCCGTCTTCCGGGCCAATGTTGTCAGTCATTTTCTCTAATTCTTGAAGTCAAATTTAATATTGCTTTGGTTTGTATGTGTGTGTATAAGTGTGCGCGTGTGTGCATCTGCCTGTGATATGAATTACTCACCCATAGGCAAAACACAATGAAAGCGATGGATAATAAGTATATGTTCCCTGGCATATGTTGAGGCATAAATTGTTACTTTTTTCCACCAACAGCCTTAGTTTTCTAAGCCGAAAACTAATTTAATTCAACGGTAGTAGGGGGAGTAGGGGGATATATTACACACGTGTGGCCTGTTATTATAGATTTGCTTCCCCCCTGTATTGGCATTATTATTATTAGCTTAACTTTATAATTTTTTCCCTTCCTTTTTGCTGCTATAATTTGGTTTCTAACAGGATTTCTTATGTCAATTTTTTTTTAGAGAGGTAAGGGAAGGGGATAAGCCCTCTAATTGTATTAAATATCTAACATCAGTTGTCATCACTTTATAACTTAATTAACGCGCGGTCTTTCTCTATACATAGTGTAAACAAAGCAAAGAAAACATTTCTGCCTTCCTTTAGCTGCTCTATTGAAAAAGTTTCTTTGAAGCAAAAAGACAAAAAATGTTCGACAATAATAACCTTTTGTCCTATGTTGCCTTTTCAGTTTTCCTTACACAAAACTATTCATTTTTATTAATTAAATTATGATAATTTCGTTTTCATGTGTGTGCTTCCATGATAAGCTTTTCAATCATTCCAATCCCGCATATTTGTATGCCCTGAATGCTGTCAAAGTCAGCTTAACTTCTCTGGTTAAATGAAACCCATTAAAGCGCATAACATTTCATTTCAAGAATTCAATTAAAAAAGGTTTTAATGTCTGCCAGAGAAATAAAAGAGAGAGAGGCAACAATAACTATAGGCCTTAGACGATAGAAACTCGTGTTAGAGTACAGGAAACTGATCCACTCCAAGCAGAACATTATTAATCTGTCGTTCGGAGTCGCGGAAAAAGTGTAAGACCTGCCATTCATGGATAAAAGTAACGCACACAACATGAGTGATGTCAGAAACTAGGTTGTAATCCTGACTAAAGGGTTGCAATAACCAATTTAGTAAATAAGAATACAGCTCCTGACATATCCCTCTGTCCTCCACACTTCACTAATGAAAGAGGACGCGCATCGATGTTAAATTCGTAAGCGACTTCAACGCAGCCTAACTGCCTGTATAAATCATAAGTCCTTCAGGAAAAACCGCATCACTCGATAAGCATTGTGCTGCTTTCAATGTTTCGAAAGTCTAAAGTCGCGACCCTTAATACATCGGGTCTTTCAATAAGCGCTTTCTTTAACATGAAAAAAAAAACAAAGTGTGTGTACGTGTTACCAACGAAGTTTTTAATTCATTTGTAAGATCTGTTGATGCCATTAGGCGTGGAATAGAACATCGTTTAAGTGTCCGCTACGCCTTCTGTGGGTGGAATGCATCGGAAATGTTTCTGTTCAGTTTTGCATGACGCTGGCGCATAAATCAGGTTGAATCTGACAAATTGCATGTGTTACGCTGACTTGGAGGTCCGCTGTGGTCTGTGGTTTATTCGCATACATCGGTGATTTATGAAAACCCCACAAGAAAACGTCTTACGGATTTAAATCGCACGATCGCTGTGCCCAGTTCACATTATCTCCACATGAGATGACCATGTAAAATTGCCCGTGCAGTTGTGTAGCGCGTAGCTGCATTGTTGACATCTCATATTGTTGGTGTCCAGATCATCCAATTCTAGACGAAAGGAGTTGGTAATCTTCGTCTTATACTACTCGCCATAGTCAGAGACAGTCACGCCGTCTCGACGTAGTAAAATAAATAAGGACCAATGCCGATGTGGCAGCCCAAAATTCACAACAAACTGTGACTGTTCCACAATGTATTGGACGCTCTTGAACCTTATGTGGATTGGTGTCGTTCCCAAAATCAACAATTTTGTTTATTCACGTAGAAATGGGTTATCTAGAAATGGGTCTGATCGCTGAGGATAGTTTTTCGTTGAAAATTAGGATTAAGTTAGCAACTGCTCCAAAGACCATTAAGCGAACACACGTCCTTGTCTATTGTCGTTTACCCTCAATTCCTGGTGGATGCACGACGTAAAAGTTACCGAATTTCGCTCTACGAAAAGCCGCGTTTTTTTGTGAGCGAAGCAAAAATGACTGCCTTGGATTCTCTCCTGCACATTGTCACGGAGTGCGGTGATGTTTTCGGCAGATCTTGCGTTTCCTTGACGTAGAGATGTGTTGTTCGATTGTTTGCTGAACGAGTCCTTTCGTTAGGGCGATTGTAGCGATCGCAAAGGGAGCAAAACGTGTGTTATGTCGCCCGAACAGAAACTCCAATTTTATTATTTCCACGCGTGTCTTGTTGAATTCTTAAGTCGTCCTTGGTGAGCTGACAATACAGACCGAATAAATGGCAACTTATTTGAATGAATGAGTTTGAACAAGATGGCATGGTTCTGAAGTCCCTGTTAGAAGACTCTATATTATGATAAGGGAGTCCTAAACACTAGATTCGGTTAGGTTAGGTTAGAGGACTTGTACTTGTCAACGTCCTAGCTTCTCACGCCACTCAAAACACTAAAATTTTTTAAACACTAAATTTTCATATTTTTTCAGTCTTAAACCTCGAATTGTAATTTTTTATGACCAGGAAATTCTTTTACAACAACAACCATAGAACAAATTACAGTTTTGTTAACAATAAATACTTCCCCCCTCCTCTGTGCTTAATCTTTCCCATTTTGTTGATGTCTTTCAAGGGTTTTATGAAGTTTTTGTTGAATTTCAAAGCAAGACAGAGAGAGAGAGAGAGAGAGACAAAGGTTTTTCGTTAGTAGAGTTGGGGGAATTATTAAAAATCAATTTATCAGAGAAGCTTAACTTTTTAAAACCTTGAAAAACTTTACTCACGACATGAAAATGAAATTCTTTTTGTACAATCGAAAATCCTACAGCCTCCTGCCTTCAGCCAGCACAGTCTTGCAAAGAATAAACGGAGCAACACATGAACACACGCCGGCATTCACTCACTCACTGCGACTCACTTCGGCTGGCTGCCTTAACAAAAAAAAAAAAGGGCGAAACGGGAAAAATGAATGAAAATGAAATGAAATCATCGTCATTAATCATGGCAATACAATTCCATATTGTTTTACATTCACTTGCTTGGCTACTCTCTCTCAGTCTCCCTCTCTCACTCTGGCTCTAGAACCGTCTTACCAAACTTTAATACGCTGATGCTCGCATATATGTGTACTCTGGTTGGGATATGGGAGAATAATGATGGAATACTCTGCGTCACTGAATCCAAAGAAAAATTTTCAATTGAAATGGAAAGTTTTTTTTAAACGTTGTATGCTATAGTGGAGAATAACTTTTGCAGGGAAAACACGAATGATGACATTGATATGGAGAATGATGATGACTGCTGGTATCCCTTTTACGGGTAGTTAGCGGCGCTAAGGAGAGGGTGGGGACAGTATATGTGTGACATGATTTAAAAGTATGACATGCCATGTGAATGAATTTTGACAGTTTGAACACAAAAGAAAAAAAAACCGGGAGGAGGAAAATTAAATTTTTAAATAAAATTAATGGCGAAATGAAAAATTAATGAAACACACACACTCAGTGGTACGATGGAAGATGGATGGGGGGGGGGGGGGGTGTTGGAGCAAAAAAAGGGTTCCACAAGTTGGTAGCAGGTATTCTATGGCAATAAAATGGTTTTGATGAATACCCGCTTAAATAATCTATGATTGATTATGTACAGTTGACAAGTAAATAAAGAAACTTTGAAGGTCCTTTTGAATCCCAATCTATCGCTCTTTAAATTAAAAGTGTGTTCCACATACGAGGTATGAAACAAAGAAGAAGAACAAATTTTTCCCTGGAATACATCACATACTAAAGAAAATCACAATTCTTCTATATTTTGGAGAGTTCAGTTAAAGATGACAGAGATGACACATGACGTCACAAGACTGCAAAGCCCCTGCAGAAGACATGCGAGTGAATGCTGTAACTAGTGGCATGTCTACCAATTGGGCAATAGCTTGTGCCTGAGGCAATGGTAATAGTTCGGTAGATGGCCATGCGATTTATGAAAAAAGACAATTAAGACCGTTTTCTTATCCAGTTAAATCCAGCACAGCCTAGCAATACTCCACATACAGTTTTGTTACCAACGAGAATTGAGAACTGCTGCAGTGCAATGGATGACCATTCAGTTTAGTCCACCGTAGTCTAGCAACACTCGACGTATCCTCATGCTGCCATCAAAATTGTGGATCTCCCTACAGCGATCCGAGAACACTCAGTTTAATGAAATTTAATCAGAAGTCCTATTGCCGATAACATTTCATAATTCGTGTGCTCTTTACTTTCTCTGCTCAGTTCATCAGTAAAGCTATTACCGCCGATATTGCTATGACCTGGAAACCATATAAGGGATACCTTCGGATAAATAACTCCACGGGTGAGCACTGCTGATGAGCTAAAGTTCGTGAGCGACTCTTCGGACTAATTTCCCTACCCATCAAGCATTGCACAACTTTCCATACGGCCCAGCTATGGGAATAATTCCTGCCACAAAAGAAAACTTTGCAGACTTCAAGACCGTTTAGAACTTAAATGGAACATATATTTGGAAGAACTTTTCTACCATCAAGTGCTCATAAAGTCAAATACATGGACAATTTTATTAGGTCATTTACAAACTTTGAAGGTATTTACCATCCCTAGCATAATAAGAGTGCGGCCGACTGTATAGTAGAATCTCTACGTTTAAAATCTTCAAAATTCTCATTCAGTAGGTCGTAACCACAAATGAAGAAGAGGAAGGGAAAGGAATGATGCCCAAAATGATTTACAAAACGGTACCGCAACTCTTTTTTAAACTTCTGTCATTAGGAAGATGTTACGGAAGATGTTCTCCACCCAGCTATGACCAAATCAAACCCGCGATTGTACGCCTTCTCGCAAAGTTGCTTAAAGTAGCTTGTGACTTAAACCATGACGTTTCTTATCGCTTTAAAATACTAGATTAAGTCTTCCAGATCTTCGAATGATAGACAACTGAAGAGATAAGGTTTGCTGAATACTTTATTCTTATGTCCCGGAAGCATTTTATTACGCATAGATTTGCGGCAAGTAAGGATAACGTCAAACCAAGTTCCTTTTTTTTCAAAACAAAAACAAAAAAATTTCCAATGGAACTGTGGCCAAAAGATTAATTGTCCAGCAAATTTCTTTAATAAGCCGCTTTTATCAAGCGACGGAATCTATTTTTCATTGTTGTTGTTCCCAGTTTCAGACCGTTTTCCTAAACAATACATCCTTCCATCTCCACCTCCACCTCCACAATAATCTCTATCCTTTTAGTCTTTCACTCTCATTTTTCATTTATTTTTCCACAAGGTTTTCCTTTCATTTTTCCTGGTATTGTTGCGTAGTTTGATTGTGTATTCCTGCGGCCAAAGCTTTTCTTTCATTTGGACTCCCGCGAGAGTAAAGAAACATGAAAAAAGAAACACTGAAATTCGTTCATAAATTTGTAATCCTTGTTACGTGCGGTTTATGATTTTTTAGAGGCTTAAAAACGGGGGAAGTATACTGACCAGCATACCCCATTGCAATTTATAGTACTTGGATCGTGTGTGTATTAAGTGCCAGTGTATTACGAGATTATTGAGATGGACGAGGAGTTAAGGAGATTTCATATGGAAAAGAAACTGATTCTCCGTTTCAATGGCAGTTTAAAGGAGATTGGAATGAGAAGAATTTGAGGATAAATTGATTGACAGTATTGTCCACTTTCTATATTTGTTTCATTCGCTCTCGATATCAAATCGATCACCAAACTTTGGGGCGGGTTTTCAGCATGATCCTATGGCAGTCATGCTTTAAATGTGAACTTCCAGTGCACACTGATCACCAAGCTATTAAACTTTTAGCCTGGTTTCCAGCATGATTCTGTGGTAGTCATGAGCGATGAGATTATCCAGACCGATTAATAAAGACTTGACAGTTGAGTTCGTGGATATCGTTTCGTGTGGTATCACAGCGAGATATTACGTGAGCTTAAGTGAGTTCTGCTAAAGCTACCACTTCGTCCTAACCTAACTTATCCCATTACGGTCAACAATGTCACAGTGTTTGCAACACTTTGTGTAGTTTTTGTTGTAAAGGGTGATTTTTTAGCTATTATTTTTTTTGGCAACACTGGTTTAAACAGCTCACGCACGTTTCGTGTTTTGTTTCACTGTCAAACATCTTCAGTTTTGTCTATAATTTAATCATGAATCGTCTTACAAACGAACAACGCTTGCAAATCATTGAATTTGGCATCATTGGACCGTACTTCCACAAAGATGCTGCCAATCGTAACGTAACTGTGAATGGTGAGCGTTACCGTGAGATGATATCCAACTTTTTTTTTGCCCAAAATGCAAGAGCTTGACTTGCATGACATGTGGTTTCAACAAGACGGTGCCTCATGCCACACAGCACGCGTAACAGTGGACTTATTGAGAGGCGAACAGAGGTGAACATTTTACTTCACGTTCGGGACCGGTCAATTGGCCGCCTAGATCGTGCAATTTAACGCCTTTAGACTATTTTTTGTGGGGGGCTATGTTAAAGCTCATGTCTATACAGACAAGCCCGCTTCAATTGACGCATTGGAAGACAACATTGAAGCATTTATTTGTGAGATACCGGCCGAAATGTTGGAAAGAGTATGCCAAAATTGGACTAAGCGGATGGACCTTTTGAGGCGCAGTCGCGGTCAACATTTGCATGAAATAATCTTCAAACAATAAATTATATGGACCGTACTATCGATTCAAATAAAGATTTCATGCATTTTTCTGAATTTTATGCGTTTTTTTTGAAAAATTTTCCTATAGCTCTTAAAAAATCACCCCTTATTTATCGTTCATGCACCAGCGTGTTTTTTGATCCCTTTTTAGGCCTCATTTTTTAACTTCTCTTAATGAAATCTACCACAAGCCTAATCCGATTTTTGGCCACGAAATTTCGTTGCAAAAAACAAATCCTGAAGGGAAAAACCAAGACCATCAGAGTTCAATGACCGCTTGTTTGCCATCAGATGGTGTTGTAATAAAAATTTTACACACACAATATGCTGTGGAATCCTTTTTTAACACTTGTCGACTGCAGTTGCCAGTAACAGCAGCAACAGTGGCCATCAGTAAGCAATAAAACGACGCAGAAACAACAATAACAACAATCCCATTTAATAGTGATGATGAGGGTCATTATTTTTACAACAAAAGCCATTTCAAAAGACGAAACAAGAACAAAAACAGAAGAGAAGAGAACGTATTTTATGTGTCAACACTTAACTTGACAAAACACAGGACATGTACACAGGATTTGCCAAAAAAAAAGCGAAAAAAAGAAGTGAAACGAAAGGACACTCACAAATAACCATTAACAGGCAACAACAACAGCAGCAACAGCCAAAATGAAAGGGGAAAACACAAGCCATACAAAATGTACAAAAAAAAAACAACAACAATAGCAACAACGAAAACATCCTTTATTGGATAAATAATAAAAAATAATAAAAAAAAAACGAAGAAGCAAAAGAACAAGAAGAAAAGGAAAAAAGGAAAAAAACATCCCGAGAATGACAACAAACAAGGAAAACATGACGACCAAAGGAAGCCCATCATAATGCACACACACTAAACGAGTGAAGCGACGAAGGGCAGTCACTTTAAATTTATAAGGGCGGGCGTGAGTATTTTGTTGGTGACACTTTTTTTTTATTTATTTTAATACGAGGGTCATTATTATTATTATTAAATTGTGTTTTTGTAAAGGATATACAGGAGTACAGAGCATATTTTATGCTTTCAGACTCTGTCTTTTTGGTTGGCTTTAGAAGGGAGGTAGAGAGAAGTGTGTTAAAAGCCTTTTGTAATTGCAACTTGTCTGCAACAAGGGATAAAAAAGTTTTTATTACTGTTATCCTATCCTTCGGTAAAAACAAGCCAACCAGGACAGTAAAAAAGGACTTCAAACTTCCATTTTGGTTCCATGAAGCCCATGATGGCATTTCCGTTACTGCAATCAGATTTCTCAGGGGAAGAGGTATTCATGCCACAATTCCATAGTTCCTCCAAGTGGAAACCACAATATTCAGCTTCGGCTTCCACAAGTTGTCTTAGTTTAGATTCTTTGCAACCAGCATCTGTTTGATGGGATTTTAACTCTTCAACTAACCTCCTCTAATTGTAACAATGCCTGGCGGAGGCAGAACTGAAACTGCAATAACCAGCTTTAGCGCCTACAAGTCCAGCATCTATTTCATGGCATTTTTAACTCTTCAACTGAGCTCTTCTTCTTGGATCAGTGCCAAGCGGAGGCAGAACTGAAACTGCAATAACCGGCTTTAGCACCTACAAGTCCAGCATCTGTTTCAAGGCATTTTTAACTCTTCAACTAACCTCCTCTAATTGTAACAATGCCTGGCGGAGGCAGAACTGAAACTGCAATAACCAGCACCTACAAGTCCAGCATCTATTTAATGGCATTTTTACTCTTCAACAGGGCTCTTCTTCTTGGATCAGTGCCAAGCGGAGGCAGAACTGAAACTGCAATAACCAGCTTTAGCACCTACAAGTCCAACATCTGTTTCAAGGCATTTTTAACTCTTTAACTGAGCTATTCTTTTTGAATCAGTGCCAAGCGGAGGCAGAACTGAAACTGCAATAATCAGCTTTAGCACCTACAAGTCCAGCATCTATTTCATGGCATTTTTAACTCTTCAACAGAGCTCTTCCTCTTGGATCAGTGCCAAGCGGAGGCAGAACTGAAACTGCAATAACCAGCTTTAGCACCTACAAGTCCAGCATCTATTTCATGGCATTTTTAACTCTTCAACTGAGCTCTCCTTCTTGGATCAGTGCCAAGCGGAGGCAGAACTTAAACTGCAATAACCAGCTTTAGCACCTACAAGTCCAGCATATATTTTAAGGCATTTTTTAACTCTTCAACAGAGGTCCTCTACTTATATCATCCCAAGGAGCAATTCAAAAGTATAAGAGGGACCATACCAACCATTTCCTTTCGCCCACCAATTCATCTTGTTTCGGTTGAACTCAGAATTTGTTTGAAAAACAATTTCGATGCTACAAATAAACTTCCCAGAGTAAATTAACGCTAGAGACGGCGACAAAAAGAATTCGTGACAGTAATAAAACCATGCTAAATAAAGTTGACGGTTATAGTTTGTGGAACCTAAAATCTGCTGATTGGCATTTTCGAGGTTACAAGAGAGCTCAGTTCGGCTGTTCTAATGTGTTTGTAAGGAATTTGATTTTGATTGAGGAAAGAGCATAAGCAGTTTCATCTCTTAACTTTAAACTAACTACGGTTGAGGGACCAGTTTATAACAAAGATTACGCTAAGATCTACATCGCAGAGTTCATAGTTATACTCAGGAATCCTGGACTGACGGTGCGGTTTCGGATCTAGCGGGCTGGATAGCTATTAGGTGAGGGATTCCAAAACAGTTTTCATTACGGTTAGTTAACCTATGGGACCGGAGATATGACCGACGAAGCTAACTTTTTTATTCGAACAAAAAAGTTCCCCTATAAATCGAGTAAAATTAGGTAAAGCTTACGATGGACCCAGTGGACTGCATAGCTAATAGATTAAGAATTCCAAAACAGTTTCCCTTACTGTCCGGCGTTACTTAGTACCGGAGATATCGGCGACGAAGCTAATTGTTTTCTTCATGTGAGCAAAATAAAAGTGCGTTGTATAAATAGGAATAAATGGGATAAAAAAACGGACTTGCGGGGGAAGTGGACCTAGTGTGCTGGTTAGTCATGGTATTAAAAATTCCAAAACAGGTTTCCTTACGGACGGACGGTACTTGGGAACGGAGATATAACGATTTTTATATGAGTAAAAAAAATGCTTTATGAATGAATTTAAAAATTTTAATAATTCCCATTGAGTTAATATGCATTTATGTATATAGTATATAGATTCAAAAAATTTTGTATTTTTCGCAAGTTGCATTTCTTTGGTAGATGACTTGCATGTTTTTGGTTGATGACTTGGAAAATTTTTTTTTTGGTGACTAGCATTTTTTTGGTTGATGACTGGCATTTTTTTGGTCGATGACTAGCATTTTTTGGCCGATGACTTGCATATTTTGAGTAGATGATTTGCATTTTTTTGGTTGATGACTTGCATTTTTTGGTTGATGACTGGCATTTTTTTGGTTGATGACTGGCATTTTTTGGTCGATGACTAGCATGTTTTGGCTGATGACTTGCATTTTTTTGGTTGATGATTGGCATTTTTTTGCCTGATGATTTGCATATTTTGAGTACATGACTCGCATTTTTTTGTCTGATGACTTGCATATTTTGAGAAGATGACTAGCATTTTTTGGTTTATGATTTGCATATTTTGAAAAGATGACTTGCATTTTTTCGTCTATGACTTGCATTTTTTTGGTTGATGACTTGCATTTTTTGGTCGATGATTAGAATTTTTTGGCTGATGACTTGCATATTTTGAGTAGATGACTTGCATTTTTTTGGTTGATGACTGGCATTTTTTGGCTGATGATTTGCATATTTTGAGTACATGACTGGCATTTTTTGTCTGATGACTTGCATATTTTGAGTAGATGACTTGCATTTTTTTGGTTTATGACTTGCATATTTTGAGAAGATGACTTGCATTTTTTCGTCTATGACTTGCATTTTTTTGATTGATGACTTGCATTTTTTGGTCGATGACTTGCATTTTTTGGTCGATGACCAGCATTTTTTGGCTGATGACTTGCATATTTTGAGTAGATGACTTGCATTTTTTTGAGAAAATGACTTGCATTTTTTGGTCGATGACTGGCATTTTCTGATTTGATCATTATGCCGATGACTTGCATTTTTGGCTGATGAATTGCATATTTTGGTTGATGATTCGCATTGTTTATGTTGCATTTTTTGGTCGATGACTTACATTTTTTGGTCAATGACTTGCATATTTTGGTCGATGGCTTGCATTTTTTGGCTGATACATTGCATTTTTTATATGAGCGCTTTTTTTTGCTCATTTGAGGAAAACAACTTGTTTCGTCTCCTATAAGTTTCGACCGTAACGAAATCTGTTTTGGAATATATGATCCAGCTCACTAGATCCGAAACCTTAATTTTTTTCAATTCGAATTTACCCGATCTATACCTTATCTATTCTGGAAAGAATACAAGACACGCTTAGAACTGTAACAGGCTCCAGGAGGCTCTTGAGGTTTAGAAAATTTTCTGTGATTATGAAAGGAAAATTAATCTTTGGGATTAAAAAGCTACCATAATTGGATACCTTGGACTTCCGTATTACTTAAGGAAAGCATGGATGTCCTTGACATTACCTGACATTCATTTATTAAATTTAAAGTTATTTTTGCTGCAATTTTAACTTTGTTCTTAAATTGTAAAATGTTTTTCTGGTATTAACAAATAATTCCTTGATTCTAAACCAGAAAATAAAGTAAAACCAGAAAATATCTTATCTGATGACCTGCCATCAATTACTTGCTCATTTTTCTTTTGATTAACTTTTGTTTCACATTTTTTTCACAATATTTTAAAGATCCTTTTTCCTTTTTCGTCCTTTTTACAACTCAATTATTTAACATTTTGCTAATTGACGAACAGTACAGAAGAACAAAAAGTAAAGGAGAGCTGGAAAAACTAATTTCATTCGGAGTTTAACTAAGAAATATCGAACAGGATACAGAAATATTTGACAACAAAAGAGAAAAAGTTTTTGAGAGAGAGAGAGAGGGATACATACAGGGACGAACACATTTACACGTATTGTAATAACCACAGGATATAAGGTAACGGTAACTAAAACTGTAAATGGGAAAAAATCAGGAACACTGTAACAAAGAACAAAACAATAGAAACACATTAAACAGTAGGGATTCCAAAAAGTGAATAAAAATACAGGATACAGGATATACAAACAGAAATTAAAACCAAAGAGATCTTGTAAATAACACAGTTGTGGTGGAAGAAATAGCAGTCCGCTTGACTGTCTCTACACAAATGCAAATACACTGTCGGACGGTATAAGAAAATAGTAAAGGGAAGGCCTTTAGAGAGACACTAAAGCTAGAGAGAAGGCTGTAGTGATTATTATGGAGCAGTATCAGAGTCGGTGCGAATGCCAATGTTTGGCAAATTGCAGGTGTGGGATCTTGTATTCTTTAGGATCCCGAAAATATGATATAAGGCAATCTAGTAAGCTAATGGCTTATAGTCATAGCTGCCAGATAAATGAAGCATAAAATCGTCAAATATTTAAGAAAAAATCGTCAAAATCTTCAGAAAAAATAAATTGAAAAGTTTTAAAAACAAAAATATATAAAGTTAATGTTAAGCAACAATAATATTGGATCATCTATGTATACCCATGTGTGATGTAAATATGAGGGAGTCAGAAGATCTTGACGTTATGACCATGAAAATTCAGTGTGATGTTCGCTAGAACTGACATCTTTCAGTGCCTTGGTTTCTTAAGACGGTGCAATAAATACTTCACTTCATCTGATCTATTTACCATTTACACCATTTATAACCGATCGAGAATGAAATACAACTCTCATGTATGGGTTGGCCCTTAACTACTCTCATGTATGGGTTAGCCCTTAACTATTTTGAGGCTTCTCGACCGTTTACAGGAGAGGCCGTAGTAGCTCGTTAATCACGATAGTGTGTCCAAATCCATTGATTCATTGGAGCATCGCTGCAATGTGGCTTGTGTTTCACTGTTCTATCGCTACTACCACGGATATTGCTCGTGCGAAATAAGGGGACTTGTTAATGAAAATCGTGTATTCCTACGTAACGCTCGTCTTTCTCGGCCAGCACATCCGTATGTGGTCGATTGGCCAGTGTATCGCACACTGCATTACAGACAAAGTTCGTTTGTTAGACAGACTATTCGTATGTGAAACTTCCTTCCTGCAGAGATCTTTCCTGTTACTTATGGTATAAAATTGGTATAAAAATGATGTGTGTGAAGATAAATTCGAATTTGCACAAGACGTAATCCATAAATTTTAGCAGCGCCACATTTAGCGTTAGCAGTGCACAATTTGCTCTTAACAGAGCAAAATATGCCCTTAACAGAGCACTGTTAAATGTTTAACAGTTTCCATTTGAACAAGGTCACTTATTTAGGAGCTAATTTTAGGGTATATAGTAGGTCAATGAGTACCATATCATACTCTAGGGATTGTTCCAATGCCTCTTAACATAATCAGCAAAAAAGTCCTATATGAAGTGAAATGGTATTGTAAAAATTGGCTTTGAAAGTACATATCAATTTTTTGGTTGAAAATTCTCTAGCAGATCAGTGGAACATATAAGAAATAGTACCCCATACAGACTATATGCAAATGGTAGTCCAGAGGGTCCTCTTTCCAACCGTGGTAGTGGGATAGCTGAAATAATTTTGTGAGTCGAGATTTTGAATTTTAAAAAAATCGATTTTTGGTCGAAAATATATGAAAATTCTCTAGAAGATCAGTGGCCATTTGGGAACATTTGACATTTGGCGAACATATGACTCAGACAGCCACGAATGCACATGCGTAGCGGCTGTACGATTTTTTTGTAATATTTTTTGCTTAAAGCACTGAAAAAAATTTACTATGACTTACGAAACATATTTTATGATAAAAAATGCGTTTGGTGATGCTCAGTGCATGTTATAAAATATTGAAGGAATGTAGAGAATATGCTTTTAGAAGGCACTATTGTTCTTATCATAGTGATATGGATGATTTTAATGTGGGAAAAAAAAAGATTTATTTTGTAAAAATAAAAAAAATTATTTGGAAAAATTGAAAGAGAAAGAAAACAATGAAAAAACCTCAGAAAATAAAATGTTAAAAATGGAGTTATCAAGCTTAATAAGCTTGGATATTGTTAGGCATGGTAGACCATTTTCTGATGGGGAGTTCATTAAAAAAATTTTAAATAAATGTTTTCAAAAACTTAATTTTAAGCTTATCGAAAATCTTCCATTGTCACGCAGTAGTGTTATTCGGCGCACTGATCAATTGTAGAAAAATTAAAAAACCGTACTTTTTTTCTGTTTGTTTTGATAAAAGTACAGATATTAACGATCTTTGTCAACTCGTTATTTGTATAAGATGCGTAGGCAAGAATAACAAAGTTTTTGAAACAATGTTTTCCCTTGAAACTTTTCATGGGAACGTGACTGGAAAATTATTGTTTGATGTTTTAAATGAAAAACTCTTTTCTGTGGTTGGCATAAATAAATTAGCTGGAATATGCACGGATGGTGCTAATGTAATGAAAGGTAAACATGAAGGTTTTATAGGACAATAAAAAATGCCTTTCATTGCATTATCCACCGCGGCCATCGCATCGAAATTTTTGACTGACCACCCCTCAATGAAGATTGCAGAAAGAATTATAAACAAAATACGTGGGGGAGCATCACTCACTCACCCACAGAAAAATTAGCATATAATTAATTTAAGATTGTAACTTTTTTTGAGAAACTATATTTTAGTTAAATAATATGGACGAATTTCTATTCCAAATTTTATTGTAAATTCCGCTCTTTGGGTTTTTTCCGTACATTTTATTTCAGTTTACACAACTTTTCTTTCAGTGCAGTTCTCTCTCGCTCACCAATACTACTACAGTTTTAGCTTTGGGCATCCCTGGTTTGAAGTCATGTTTTATTGGCTCCAAGGAGCGTAATTGATCTTCCACTATACAGGACAACTGGTTTTTTGTGAGTTTTAATACCAATTTCTGAACTAAACCCTTGGCTCGCATAGGAAATGATTGTCAGCAATTCTTAAATTTTAAGTGTCACTATTATTTCGCCCACCACTGTTGTAGATGGCAATTATTTACTAAACTATTGTTCAATTGTACTGTTATTATTATGGCTTTTCACATTATTATTGTTGTTGTTGTTGCTGTTGTTGTTGTTTACCTTGTAGAAACAGAGAACGAGAGTGAGAGTGATAGAGAGTGTGTGTGTTTATGTTGAATTAAAAATTTTTCCATAAGAAATGTAAACAAATAACACACAATAAAACCAAACCAACAACAACAAGAACAGCAACAGCAATTACAACAAATGTAAACAAAGGACCTGGCATAGTAAAACATGGGCCTACTTTTCTAAGGGACATCTAAAGTTACAATTTTTAAATGGATTTCGATTTTTTTTTTGCTCTTTAAGCTCTCACTAGATATCAGATTACAGTTACATTAAGGCATGTTCTCTCTCTGTTACACACATCCTCACAGCAAAGGGAGAAGAGATACCTCCCGTTAGTTGCTCATTTTATAAACAGGATGAGAGAGGGCACTCGAGGTAAACATACTGTCTCTTAATGGCTTACTAAGATAATGCAGGCCATACAGAGAAAGTGAAAATTTCATTCTTTGAGAGAGTGAAAGAGATAGAGAATGCAAGTAATATTTGTTGTAAAATATTAGATGGTAAACGGAATACCAAAAACAACAAGAGCCAGCTGTGTTTACTTGCAAATATCAGGCATGTGAGTAGTAGGAAGAGAGAAAAAACTGTAGGGGAGCCAATTTTAAAGATTTTAAACATTTTGTGGCGATGTGTTACACATTCCTTCTGTGGTCTAATGGATTTTTGGCAAATGGAAAAGTAAAGGAATGCATTCATTAAGAAACTGAAGTGCATACATAATTGGTCATTACAACCCTTCAGTCAGGATTACGACCTAGCTTCTCACACCACTTATGTTGTGTGCGTTAATTTTTATACATGAGTGGCGGGACCTACAGTTTAAAGTCGACTCCGAACGACAGTTTTTTGAGAAGCTTTTCATGGCAATTTTATTTAATCTCAGAGTTTTTGCCAGAAATCTGCTGAGAAGAAGTCGCCGAAGAAATATTTTCATAATTTCGTTTTGATGTCTGACCTGGGATTCGAACTCGGGCCTTCAGTCCAATAAGCCAACACACTACCTACTAGACTACGGCGACTTCAAGAAACTGAAGTGAATGAACTTTAAAACTAATAACGGGCCTTCAGAAATCCCTCACAGGTTCATTCACTAGATGGCTGAGGTCTCGTAAATAGGTACTTCGTACCCCTTCAACGGTAGGCCATATTAGAGACTAAACTAGACAATATTCCGGATAAAATTGATCAGACTTTTTGGTCTCCTTATTCTTAAGAACACAAAATGAGCGACTCTTGACAAATAAATTAAATTGTATTGCTACACCTGCTCTTTTGGATCTCGGAAATTAGTTTTTTTTTAGAAATCTAACATCATTTCGATTACAAATCCTGTAATGAATTCCACGAAAACTTTAGGGGTCTTAAACGCTAGTAATATCGGGTCCGCCATCTAACGTTTTTTTTTCAATTTCAACTAGTGCTTATTTCGTGAATGATAAGACTTAGCTCATGTCGGATTTGACAGATAATTAGTTTCATCCTTCCGCTGAACGAATATGGTTGTGTATACGCTTGAACAACGCTGGGAAATATTGCGACATTACTTTGAAAATCATGGTAATGTTGCAGAATACAAAACATTGCAAAACATAGTCAATGGCGATCGTTATCGGGCCATGTTGAAGGAATTTTTGTTCACAAAAATTGAAGAGGATGATATTGGCAACATTTGGTTTCACCAGGACGGCGCTACGTGTCACACAGCCGAAGCTACACTCGATGTTTTGCGCCCTGTTTTTGAAGATCGCATTATCAGCCGCAGAGTTGATGTTGTTTGGCCAGCTCGGAGCTGCGATTTGACACCGTTGGACTATTATTTGTGGGGTGCCGTCAAAGATAAGTGTTACGCCGACAAGCCAGAGACAATTAACGCTTTAAAGGACAATATTCATGAAGCCAATCGATAATGTGCTTAAAAATTGGACCGTTCGTGTAGGCTACTACATGGCCAGCCGAGGCAGCCATTTGAATGAAATTTTTTTCCATTATTAACCGGAAGGATTGTACTTTCAAATAAAAAAAAGAAATTTTAGAAAATATTCAGTAGTTTTTTTTTAAAGCATTTTCAAAAAAAATAAAGTTATTTGGCGGACCCTATAGTAGCCGTTTTAGATTCCTTTTTCCTGATATAGAAACCTATATCATCCCCTAAGTCTTTCGCATTTCAGGACATATCAGACAGCTTCTATAGAAATTGTTGATTACAGAAGGCAAGAGGTCAACCAAACTCTTCCAACTTCGATAACCTAATCAAAGGGATACTAATGGACTGAGAGATTCTGAAGATACTAGAAGATACATGCAAATAAAAAAAGAGAAAGGTCTTCGAAAATATTGAATTTTGTGTCGTTTTGGATTTGCTAACACGCATAAATACTGCTGAACAGGTCCAAACAATTTCAAGAAAAGTTATTGCCTAAGTCGCTATAGTTTGGTAAGCAGTTTATTGGCTTTTTAGACATGATCCTGTGATTCAAATCTCAGCTCAAACATCTCCAATAAAACCATCCATATTCTCAGTGGCGTTGTCGAGCCGGAACGCTCCGGAACGTCGTTCCGGTACTTCCTTTTTGGACAGGAACGCGTTCCGGAACTAAAGATGATTTCTGATAACGAGAATTGGCTGACGTTTTGAAAAAAAAAAACGCCGCCGCCAGGATTATCATGGAAAATTACCCCCGTCGTTAAATTTGGGACATGAGACCGCACAGAGCGGCCGCCTACCCAGGATCGGCCCTGTCTATATAATTATATATACGCGTTCCGGTAAAAAAAAATTAGCACAACACCACTGCATATTCTGTGTGTTAATTTTTATCCAAAAGTGGCGGAACTTACAGTTTAAACGTCGATTCTGAAGGACAGATTTTTGAGGAACTTTTCATGGCAATTTAATTCACTCTAGAGAGTTTTTCCAGACTGTTGAGTTGAGGAAGTTGGCGAAAAAATTTTTTTTTTTTTTGCATATTTCGTTCGAGATGTGTGAGCTAAGCTCGTTTATTCAGGCCCACTATCTACTAGACTACGGTGGCTTCAACGTTGCATACTGTTCAGCCAATAAAACTTATCTCTTCGACGCCTCCGATCCTCGATCCTCTTGTACTTACACAACGAGAGCTACTACTTAAGCTTACGTTTGTTACACACTTGCCAGCCCTGCAATAGGTTAGTTCGGTTAGGTCGGAGTGGTAGCTTTGATGTCACAAAGCTCACTTGAGCACGCATAGCGGCCCGTTGTGATGCCACGGGTGAACGCAGTCCATGTACTGACCATGTTCCACCACAATCAGGGAAAAGGAAGAAGTTCGTCAGCGCAAGGGCTGCACAACGGAAGCACGACTACCCCGCACTGGAAAACCAGCCAGAAAGTTTGATGAACGAAGCTATATCCTTGATATCAATGGATGATAGCTCCGTTAAGCTAACAAGGAATGGCGAGCCAAATAACCTATATCTACACCTAGCAAGAGACGGGCACTGACAAAGAAAGTGAATAACAGTCTCCTCTTCCTCAGAGGACCTGCATCCACGGCAGAAGTCGTTAATGCAATACACAAACAATTTTGTCTGAACATTTTTATGTGTCTCCCCTTTTTAAGGTTTTCTCTCTCTTCTCTCTCTTTTACTATCTTCGTTTTTTAATTTGAAATTGAAATGATTTTTAATTTATTTCTAACTGTTGTTGTTGTTGCTATTATTGTTCTGTTACAGTTACAGTGGACTAAGAAGAGCAGACATACAGCATTTGAATGTTGTTTTTGCTTTTAACAGGTAAAGGATTTTTGGAAAACTGGGCCAAATCATTAAAACACAAAGAGAAGAGAAGAGAAGAGAAGAGAGGAAAAAAGGACATAAAAACCAAAAACCAAAAAATTTTTTTTAACCAGCCAAGCATTTAACAACCATTGCATACAGACGTACATGCATACAGTCAAACAATACTCTTTTCTCTTTGCGGTTTATTATTTCCGTTACAGATTGTTTTTTTTTTCTTTCTCTTTTTTTTTTCTTTGTATGGGAGAGCTACATGGCTACATGGCTCTTCTGTGCTGTTTGCTGTGAGTGAGTGAGTGAGTGAAGGAGAGTAAATAACTGTTTCATTTTCAAATCATGTTTTATTGGTTTGCATTTGTTGTTGTACTAGTCGTAGTCCTTGCCGTTGTCGTCATTGTTATTTGCCTAAAACCGACAAACAACACCGAATGTTTCAAATGAAACGAAAGAAAAATGTGTGTGCGAAAGGGTATGAGTGAGTGAACCTTTGATGTTATTGTTGTTGCAGTTCTAGGTGACTTGTATGTTTACTTGACATTGTTATTGTTAGAGAAACTTAATTAATGCAGTTGCAATTGTGGTTGTTCATGTATGTAGATGCTGTTGCTCTTTTTTTCTTTCTTTCTTGAGAGAGCACAGCACTCAACTACTTTTTCTTTTTGTTTTGAAATGATTTTTTGAGCAATTTTTTTTTGTCTTCATTAGGTAAACGCAGGGAAAGAGAAGGTCTCTCAAGGTGAAATAACATTTGTTTAAATGAGAGAGAGAGAGAGCATAACAAATTAAAAGAAATATTAATGTGATGTTTTTGTAACACAGGCTATTTCACTTGCTTGCTTGTTTGCATGGAAAACACAAACAAAAACACTCAATTTTGTTTGTGTTTCCCATATAAACAGGCAAGCAAGTGAAATAGCCTGTGTTATAAAAACGTCACATAAATCCGAAACTGTTACTAAAAGAGAATTGAATTATTAAAGAGCCAAAGTATTCACTGTGTATTACGAAATTAAAATTTCTTTTGTAATCATTGAGATTTATTTACCCTTATTACCGTTATTCTTTTAATTACTGTAAGAGAATGATTGTAACTGTAAATAATACATTAAAGTTGTGCCTTTTTTTAAAGGAAATTCAAATAAATTTTAAACAAAACTTTGCTCTTTTTTTGTTTCTGTTTCTCTTTCCAACAAAAAAAACAAAAAGAAAAAGGAACTTAATTTTGCCTTTATGGAAATGAAAAATTCCTTTTGTTACCACATATATACACTCCACACACTTACTCATCTTTGTTAAAATTCTTTTTATAATCCATTGTGTGTCGCTCTCTTAACACTTTCAACTGTTCTGATGGTTATAGGCAAAGTTTTTTGTTTTTTGCTGTTGCCGCTCCTCTCATTGTTATTTTTGTTGCTGTCGGGGAACAGATTATATTGTAGAGACTGACTGACTGACTAATTAACATTTGCATTCTTTTGTACGAAATCTTTCTCTCTCTCTCTCTTTTTCTCACACATAATTAACACTTATGATAATATTACGAGAGAGTACAACAGGGGAAGGAGTAGCGGCAACAGTAGCATTAAAAAAAATATGCCAGACATCATAAATTTTTGTTATAATTTTTCTCCGACACTTTACACAAATTTTCACACATACGTTTACCAACGACAAAACGTTTTTTCTGTTGTTGTTGTTGCTTTTGTTGGGGAAATACAAGTTTTTTTTTTAACGGAAGAGCACAAAACAAAAACAACAGGTAAAAAGTATATTCTGCTGTTAATTACCACATAAATACTGATTTAATGGCTACACAGTGTAGCCAGACTTAAGGGAAGTGCAATAGGAAAATAATTAAAGAATGGGAAAAAAAGAAAAATTTAAGTTTTTATCTCTTTCTTTTTGAAGCTACAAAATCTTGTTTCTGGTACTAGTTTATTTTTGATACTTTGTACTTTATTTTCAACTAGCAGATTGTACCCGGCGTTGCGCGGGTTATGTAGTTTGGATTAGTTTAAAAAATTAAAAAAAATTATTATTGGGTCATTTTTGCATTAAAAATAACAATAAATAAAAAACCGGTTTATATGTTTCGTAACCGCTTTTAAACCGGTTTCTTAAAAAATGTAATTTTTCAAATTATTCGGAAACCGGTTTAAAAAACAACCCAGTTTTTTTGAATACTATAAGTCCTAAATATAAATTCACTCAATTTGCCCGTTTTTGGCCCCTTTCTCCCTTTTTGGACCCCTTTTGGTTCAACATTAGAAACGGAACACCTCCAATAGCTATTTGGGAAACTTAACCAAGCTAAATCGTAAAAAATGCCTTTAAAACAGATAAAATACAGCATTTATACATAAAAGTACAAATTTTTGCCCATTTTTTCTCCCTTTGTCCTTTTTTTCCCCCTTTGGGTCCAAATTTTAAAAATATTTATTGCCTATAACCTGCACCGACAAAAGTTCGATCAATATCCCAAATTTCAAGAAAATCGGTCCAGGCGTTCAGGCGTGATTGGCTAAACACTCAATTTGCCCGTTTTTGGCCCCTTTCCCCCTTTTTGGACCCCTTTTGGTTCAACTTTTGAAACGGAACACCTCCAATAGCTATTTGGGAAACTTAACCAAGCTAAATCGTAAAAAATGCCTTTAAAACAGATAAAATACAGCATTTATGCATAAAAGTACAAATTTTTGCCCATTTTTTCTCCCTTTGTCCCATTTTTCCCCCCTTTGGGTCAAAATTTTGAAAAGATTGCCTATAACCTGCACCGACAAAAGCTCGATCTATATCCCAATTTTCAAGAAAATCGGTCCAGGCGTTTAGACGTGATTGACTAACAAACAAACCAACAAACAAACAAACAAAAAAACAGACTTACAGAAAGATTTATAATATATATTAGGATTCCCATTATCTATCTTATATCGGGTACTTTCTATTTCTATTATGCACTCACCACAAAGATTGTGGGAATTGACCCTGTGTTCGAATTCTTTTTGTTGGGTTTACTTGAGTCGCAAGCAAATAGACAGCGGTTATCGAAGATAATAATGGGTTATATTATCGGTTAATGGTGTAGTGGAACAAATGTCCATTTCTTATGCATTCCACCCAAAGAAGAGAAGGCGGCCATTAGAACGATTGCAAGTTCCAAACATAACGACACCAATGGATCTTCAAACAAATAAAAAATTTCGTTTATATCTCCTCACATCCACTTCGTTTTACTTACTTACATCTTCTATAGAGTCTTAGTAATTATTTTCAAAAGCTTTGTAATAGTTTTTATCGCAACCATTGTAAGAATGCAATTTTTTTAGAATAACTTTTTTGTTGGGGGAGCACATAATCCATCACCCCGATTCCTAACATTATGGGTAATGTAAACTACCATTATCATATGTACGTATACCGTATATTCTGTTAAACGCATAACATTGCTCTGTTCATATTAACATTGCAGGTTTAGCCGAATTCATCTTTACACACACACATATGTACAATATATAGAATTCTATTTATTTTTCGTTCGGACAAAACAGACATAGTAAAAGTAATTCTCATTTAGTTCATTGCTTTTTAAGCATAAGTAAATTATATTGTATTTGGAGGGTGGGTGGTGGTGGCAACTTGTAAACTCCACGGGATCTTCTATTAGAGTAGGTTTGAACCACAATACCAACAATCCAGTGTGATGATGATTAATACGAGAATTGTGATTTAGGTTTCGAGTACTACAAAAGCTTGCGTACTATTTGTCTCCACTTATAATGGCTGGCATGAATATTACAGGAAAATATTTTATTTAACATTGTATACCGTTTGGTGGTTCATAGATCATGTGGGGGGATATCGCGGCAATAAGCGAAAGGTTAGATAGAGAGAGGGTTGAGGCAATTAAATCTTAGAATTGAAGTGGATTTGAGTTTTGGTACTTTTTTATTTTGAGTAGACTTTATTAAAGGGTTGCTAACGCTATCCATATTATAATTTATAGGTCTAGTACTTTTTTGATTCTGGTACTTTTTAAGTTTAGGAACCTTTTGTTTGTGGTACTTTTAATTTCTCCTATAGTATGTGAAATAATGGTATGAATAGGGTATCTTACTGCAGGTACCTTTTAAGTTTTGGTACTTTTTTATTTTTGATACTTTTTATTCTAGAAACATTTTATTTTTGGTACTTTTTATTTTGATATTTTTCGCTATCCTGATGGATAGGACATCTTACTTAGGATGCTTTATATGTATGTACCAGAGATCAGCAACGAGTATTCAAAACGATGAGTAGATTCGAGTCATACTTATTATTTCTGAGACTTATACGCATTCATACTTATTTTAATATGATACTCATACTCAAAGTTGGAAGTACTCGTCGTATTCATACTTAACAATACGCATGATGTTATTGACTTCGACTCGTCTCTACTTAACATTTACACGAAGCACAAAATAAGTATGATTCGCGTACGAACACTACTATACTCACAAGAAGATTGTGTGTATGCTTTGCTTGTTGTCTTTGTCTTTCCTTTCTTCTTTGTTTGTATATGCAACAATAACAAAGGCTGTAAATTTTGATGAATGATTCGAGCCACTCGAATCACTTATAAGTATTATAAGTATTTTACTAAATTTATGAATCAGAATGAGTAGGCGTATGAATCAAACACATTTCGAATGTTGTGAGTTTGATGTCAACGTTGTACTCATACTCATTGTAACCTATACTTATAAATCAATGTTGTAGCGAGTACGAATGAATCAGAGTAGTTGAATTTCAATTCTGTTGATTCACTCATACTCAAAATGGCATGAGTGCTTATGAGTAGCGGAAAAACGATTCATTGCTGATCTCTGGTATGTACATATGTTTGAGCCTTTTTTAGTTCCATTATTTGTTTAATTGTGGTACTTTTTTATTTTTGGTACTTTTTAAGTACTTTTAATTTCAACTATACTAACCCTATCCATCTAACCTGGGATACACCAAACCTATAGGTGCCTTTGTAGTTCTATTATTTTTTATTTTTGGTACTTTTTTGATACTTTCAATTTCAGCTATACTAACCCTGTCCATCTAACCTAGAATACTTCATATGTTTGGTATCTTTTTGATTCTGGCACTTTTTCTAATTTTGGTACCTTTTTCCTATTGGGCACATTTACATAATTTCACGTTTTCTCTTTGCCTTCCTTATACATACCCTAACTTACAACCTTTGCTTGCGTGTTTTGATCAACATTTTCTTCGAATTTGTCATTCACATTAACGTCACGTGACCACAAACAACGTGACTGACTATCTTCTCGCAATTTATGTATTGCAGTGACTGCACAAGAAGGTTTCATGGTTGGAAACATTTTTTTAACGAATATTGTCTTACCCCCAGAGGGCCTGCCTTAACAGCAACTGTATGTGGCATGTGGTCATCGAATGAAACCATTGGCAACGTTTATGGCGATGATGACGGTGATCATTAACACATGCTGGCCCGCCCATATGTTATCCTTTCTTTTTTTTTTTTTGTTTGGAAACATCTAAGGTTTCCTCTTTTAACAACCTTTTATTTTAACACACACACACACACACAGCAGGTGGAGTGTGATGTATCATGGTGTGGTGAGTGATAAAATGCAAAAATTATACGCATTCCAAGTTGCTGCGTGAGTGTGTATATAGCTGGGTGTTTGAGAGGTGACGGTGGTTTTTAATGAAATTTTTCTTGTAATTATATTTGCTTAAAAAGGACGTTGTTGTTGCCGTTGTTTTCTCTTTTGTAAGATTAATTTCGTTGCCAGATTAATTATGTCCAAAAATAATGGAAAAAAACTTTCGATTAAATGGAACGAAATGAAGTCAAAGTCGTTTTGTTAAATCGATAATGAGCGGAGTGAAGTCAACAACAATGTTCTCAGATGAAGCGAATTTCTTTCTGAACGCCTTACAATACACAGAACTGTCGTTTGGTGCCCAGGATATCCTCCTGCAATCCATTAGAAGCAAATGTACACAAAATGAGCAACTCTCTGGTGGAGACTAAAATCTGATTAAAATCAGATGCCGTGATTGGTCATTACTTTTTGAAAATGAGATTGAAATTACAATCACAATGAACTATATTCGTTATAGGACCATAATAGCGGAGTTGTTGTGGCCTCAATCAGGCAACATTGGTTTAAACGACATGTGGCTTCACTGTACTGCAATCAATTTATTGCAGCAGTGATTTAATCTTAACAAAGAAATTCTGTTCTTAACTGTCCACCAAAATCATACGATTTAACGCCCTGCGCGTCTCTGGGCAATTGGACAGTGGCATGGATCAAGTACTGGTCACGCAAGGAACTTGAAAGAACTTGAGTGTATCGGGTGTAGTGATTACATGATAACGCGCTACAACTTCTCAATAAGATTCAGGACATCCATTCAGGATAAAGAGATTTAGAAAAATGGTGCAGTTGCACATCTCGTAAAATACTCCACGCAAATCTTCAACGATGGCTCCAAATTAAATGCAACTATGGATGGAGGAGTTTTTTCGTAATTAATTGTCTAAGTCCAATTCGATCATTGTAGTCTCTTCTTCAGGTAAAAGTATCGGCGATACAGGCTGCGACAAAAATTTTTAAAAGAGCAGAAATATCCCCAAAGGAGATATGACGTACAGGGAGATATAGCCGAACAAAACTTCAAGATAGTCTACAAGTGTCGTAGAACTCAGAGTAAGAGGGGAACGATATGATGTCTATTTCGCATGGATACCATTACACATCATTCCATAACATTCCAAGTAACTGTGAGGCGGATAAACTGACTAGGAAGGGCACAACCATTGAGCTTTCCGATGAATTCTCAACTTTGGAACCTGTGAGCTTATAATTGACAATGCAGTCATGGATTCTGTCAAATCTAAATAGGCGGATTATAATACGGGAAAAAGGGCACAGAAAAATCTGACCAAAACTGCATAGAGGGCGCACAACACGTACGTACGTAATTTGGTCATTACAACCCTTCAGTCAGGGTTACGACCTAGCTTCTCTCACCACTTATGTTGTGTGCGTTAATTTTATACATGAGTGGCGGGACCTACAGTTTTTTTAAAGTCGACTCCGAACGACAGTTTTTTTTTGAGAAGCTTCTCATCGCAATTTTATTTACTCTCAGAGTTTTTGCCAGAAATCTGCTGAGAGGAAGTCGCCGAAGAAATATTTTCATATTTTCGTTTTGATGTCTGACCTGGAATTCGAACTCGGGCCTTGAGTCTAATAAGCCAACACACTACCTACTAGACTACGGCGACTACCACAATAAGTTTGCCTAAACTCTAAAGAAGCATGCTTAGTATGGTTGTGGGGGTCATTATGGTCAAGCTTGCGGGACATATGTGTTTCACACCTTTCATCTACCAAACGAATTCTACAGGAAATATTGAGTTGAGAAAGAAGGGGAAACTCTTCTTCACCTATTGGACGTATGTCCAGCACCATGTACAAGGAGAAAAAGACTCCTTGGAGCCTTTTTTGTAGATAATCTTGAGGAACTAGCACGCATTGTGGCATCACAACGGGCCGCTATGCGTGCTCAAGTGAGCTTTGTGATATCAGAGCTACCACTCCGACCTAACCTAGCACGCATTGCCATTTGAAGTCTGAATCGCTGCATCTGAAGCTAGGTGCGGTTCCGGGACCAGGGGATAACGGAAAATTGTGGTATCCCAATGGGTCCCAAGTAGTGTTGCCAGCCTGGCTGGACTTGGCTGGATTGTCCAGATTTTTTGATGCTTGTCCAGTTTCAAGCAAAAATTTAATTTGTCCAGCTAAATAGAAATTTTTTAGTACACTGCAATAACTTGGGCAATACTGATTGTACATTTACATGGCAGTGGGAGCGTTATGGTTTGGGGAGCTATAACAGCATCTGGCGCTGGCAAGTTGGTTTTTGTTGAAGGCATTATGGACCGATATCAATATAAGAGTATATCGGAACAAATTTTGAAGCCATCTGTGGATGCTTGGGTTTTTGGGATGGTTGGATTTTCCAACAAGACAATTATCCCAAGCATACCGCAGCAATTGTTAGGTTATGACTTCTATATAACGCGCCCAGGTAACTCAATAGCGCTCCACAAAGTCCGGATTTAAATCCTATAGAACATATTTGGGAACTTTAGGAACGAAAAATTCGACAAAGCCGAATTACAGATGCCAAATCATTAAAAAAGGCATTAACCGAGGCATGGAGCAAATTAACTCCGGAAGAGATGAACAATTTGGTTTCGTCCATGCCACGACGCCTTCAGGCTGTAATAGACAATGGTGGTGGACCAACTAAATACTAAAACTTAAAAAAACATAGTGTGTTTGGAAGGTATAAGTTATCTTTTTTTTAAGACTGAACTGCATGTACACTTTTGTCATACCATATTTTTGTTATTTTGTGATTTTTTTTGTTAAAAGACAAATGAATTAATTTAATTTTTATTTTTTTATGAATAAAAATGATTTTCGAAAAAAACTGTATCATTAATTTTTCTATTAAGTAAGTGTTTTTTTCAGAATAGCATTACATGGGACTGCATGTAGACTGTAGTCCTTCACTGTATATGTTGATAACAATGGATATTTTAATGAAAATTATTTACACAAAACCAAAATTAACATTTTCTCAGTATTTTGTATGTCCAACTTTTTTTGTTTTGTCCAGCTTTTTAAAACCCAATGTCCAGCTTTTTGCGAATCGGAATCTGTCAACCCTAGTCCCAAGTGACATACAGTCAAAGAAAAAAGTCTACATACACCTCTGTATTTAGAGTTTTTTCCCCGATGATTTTTATCAAATTGAAAAAGGTGTTTTAGCGTTCTTTAAAGCAGTCACAATTAAGAATTTTTGAATTTTTGACAATAACGAATATAAAATAAAATATCATTTTGAAATTATTAGAAAACTACAAAAAAAATTAGCAGAAAAAAAGTCTACATACACCGCTGTATGACTGTAAATATGTATTCTAATACATACATTTTCATCATCATAGAAAGGACAACTTGACGAAACGATTCCCACACTGAACAAATATCCAAGCCATGTTATTCTTAAATAATCTAATGATTTAAATCCACGTCAATTCTAAGTTTTAATTGTCTCAACCCTCTCTCTATCTAACCTTTCGCTTATTGCCGCGATATCCCCCCACATGATTTATGAACCAACAAACGGTATACAACGATAAGTAAAATATTTTCCTGTAATATTCATGCCAGCCATTATAAGTGGAGACAAATATTACGCAAGCTTTTGTAGTACTCGAAACCTAAATCACAATCCTCGTATTAACCGTGATCACACTGGATTGGACTGGTATTGTGGTTCAAATGTACTGTAATAGAAGATCCCGTGGAGATTACAAGTTGCCACCACCACCCACCCTCCAAATACACTATAATTTACTTATGCTTAAAAAGCAATGAACTAAATGAGAATTACTTTTACTATGTCTGTTTTGTCCGAACGAAAAATAAATAGAATTCTATATATTGAATATACATATATGTGTGTGTGTAAAGATGAATTCGGCTAAACCTGCAATGTTGATATGAACAGAGCAATGTTATGCGTTTAACAGAATATACGGTATATGTACATACATGATCATGGTAGTTTACATTACCCAAAATGTTAGGAATCGGGTGATGGATTACATATGTGCCCCCAACAAAAAAGTTATTCTACAAAACTTGCATTCTTACAATGGTTGCGATAAAAACTTTTACAAAGCTTTTGAAAATAATTACTAAGACTCTATAGAAGATGTAAGTAAGTAAAACGAAGTGGATGCGAGGAGATATAAACGAAATTTTTTATTTGTTTGAAGATCCATTGGTGTCCTTATGTGTGGAACTTATAATCGTTCTAATGGCCGGCCGCCTTCTATTCTTTGGGGTGGAATGCATAAGAAATGGACATTTTTCCATTACACCCATTGACCGATGGCATGGGTTATATTATCTTTGATAAACGCTGTGAATCATGGTCTATTTGCTTGCGACTCAAGAAAACCCAACAAAAAGAAATCGAACAGAGTCAATTCACACAATCTTTGTGTCGCAAATTCATATTAATTTCACATGAGATGACCGTGGCCTTGAAATGATCATGCAAAATACCTAGTGTGGCACGAGCTGTATGGTACATAGCGCAGTCCTGTTAAAATTAAAATGTCGTTGGTGCCTGGATTCATCAAATTCAGGCCAAAGGAAGTTATTGGTCGCCGTTAACAGAAGAAACGTGGACAGTGTGTGGACGTTGACTCACAGAAATATGAACTGATGATACCGCCAGCCGAATATCTACACTATAAATTGACTTTGAACACTCCTGGATCTCATGTTGCAATGCTTTTTACCAGATGATACAAAGTACAGCTCTATTTATACTACCTTGACTAAAAGAAATCAGACAAACGTGAATCCAAGGTTTAGGTAATAAACAGTCACAGAAAAAAGTCTACAGACACCGGTGACTGTTTATTATCTAAACCGGTGTCTGCATACAACGGTGTCTGTAGACTTTTTTCTGTGACTGTTTATTACCTAAACCTTGGATTCACGTTTGTCTGATTTCTTTTGGTCAAGGTAGTATAAATAGAGCTGTACTTTGTATCATCAGACACAGGTTTAGACGTTGTATGCAGACACCGTTGTATGTAGACACCGGTGTCTGTAGACTTTTTTCTGTGACTGTTTATTACCTAAACCTTGGATTCACGTTTGTCTGATTTCTTTTAGTCAAGGTAGTATAAATAGAGCTGTACTTTGTATCATCAGACACAGGTTTAGACGTTGTATGCAGACACCGTTGTATGTAGACTTTTTTCTGTGACTGTATATTATCTAAACCTTGGACTCACCTACAGACACCGTTGTATGTAGACTTTTCCCGCTAATTTTTTTTTGTTTTTTTTTTAATAATCTCTAGGTTATATATTTTTTTTTTCGATTTTGTCTTCAAGCACATTTAATTGTGACTTCCTTAAAGAACGCTAGAACATCTTTAATTTGAAAAAAATTGCCGGGAAAAACCCCACATAGAGCGGTGTATGTAGACTTTTTCCTTGACTA
The DNA here is from genome assembly GCA_927399465.1 of Sarcophaga caerulescens. Taxonomy (NCBI): domain Eukaryota; kingdom Metazoa; phylum Arthropoda; class Insecta; order Diptera; family Sarcophagidae; genus Sarcophaga; species Sarcophaga caerulescens. The sequence continues at coordinate 111,287,719 of OV656873.1, read as the reverse complement.
TAAGTGTGTCCATACAACTACTTTGGATGGACAATCACCTCAATCTAATTACCTACTGAGAAACGCTTTAATATCCAATATAAAATGTATTTACGTTTTATTTAATTTTTTTTTTTAAACTAATAAATTAGCACAAATGAATTTGAAATACAAAAAATTCAAATAAAATTCAGAAAAAAAAAATGGAAATTTAAAAAAAATTCATTACTTAGGAACTTATGACAATGACTGTATATTCTCACTTTGCATAATAAGGCTGTTATTTTTGAGAGAAAAACAAAAACAATTCTATGTAAACAAACAGTCATATTGGTTGTCTTACAAAACATTCGTAAATATGATTTCAATTATACTCCTTATTGCTTTTTTTGAACACACACAATTGTAAAACAAAAACAAATATACGTAAGTAATGAGTCTTCTATTACACACAATAGGAGGAGAGGTATTGTATTAATAACACAACTATTACTAATGTTTGCTTATATGTATGTATGTGTGCATACAGAAATAAGAGTTTAGAAAACGGTTTTGAAAAACTTTGTCTCATTCCCTCTCTCCTTCTTTTTTTTTTTTTTTTTGTCTAAATACAATCATTATTTCATTTACATACACTTATGTACCTGTGCCTTCTCTTTCACTCTTCTAGCAGATTTACTTCATATTTATAAGCCAAACACCTTTTCAAAATAATGGTTTTACTTTGCCTAGCAAAACAAAAACAATTCTATGCAAACAAGCAGCCATATTGGTTGCTGCCTTATAAGTACTTGAACGCATGAGTTCAATTGTATTTTCACGGCTTTCTTTTAACACACACAATAAATAAAATAAAAACAAATGTGCACTAAATAACAAATCCTTTACCACTCGTTTTGCATTAACGAAACTTGTTTTACCACGATGTCCTTTAATATATGTTTCCTTATAAGTACTAAGTACTCATGCACTTGATTTCAATTCCAAAAAACACTAACAACCACACTAAACGAACGAACCCTTCTTTATTAACCACACACGATACGCTTTACATTAACGCCACTTGTTTTATTGCTGATCGCAATTACACCTCTTCAGGGATAAAAACCAAACAATTCACCTTTCAAGAGCATTGGAAATTTTCTTATTAGATTCGCTCTCCTTTTTTTTTTTTGGTGTTGTAAACACACACAGGATTTGTATTGCTTTCATACTCCCTCTGTCGTGTTTGTTTAAGGAGAAAAAAACTTACCAAACAAAAAAGGTAAACACACAAACTTATTTGAATAACTAAACACTGTTTACTTAAGCTCCTCATATCTTATTATTTTTCCCCCCTCTCATAGTGTAGTTTTTTCTCACCACTAATTGAGTTATGTACACAACACACGGCAACAACAGCCAGAACAACTGTGTTCATATTAAATGTAAACAATTGAATGCAAATGTTAAGTTTGTCCTTCAAAAACATTTTTAAGCAACAACTGTTAAAGTGATGAGTTAATAATATACGACAGTTCCGTTATAATATGATTTCTACCCTAAATGATCATCATAAACATCATTATCCCCTAAACTGCTCTTATTTACAATGTTAAAGTGATGTTGCCTGTAATTTAATCAGTAAACAAACAATTTTAATGCCTTAAAAATGTGAAAATAAATAAAAAAAATAAAATCATTTCTAAATACGAGTTTTAATGAAATTATGCAAATTTAATAAAATATCAATGGAAAGAAAGCAATAAAGAATCAAATGCACAATGTGACAAGCAAATAAGAAAGGAGCAAACAGCCACCCTCCCATAAACTTAAAAAGCAGCTGCTTTTACTGGGTAAAATAAATTAAATTTTAATCAAAATCAACAGTAACAGCTTTATTTGTTTTTCAATGATATTTAAACAAAAACAAATAAAATAAAGAGTTTTTTTTCATTATTTTGCATAATCTGGGAAAGATTTTTCGAAAATAACAATCTCAAAAGAGAAGTCAAAGAGATGAAGAGAGAGAGAGAGAGAGATAGATAGATTAAGATGCAAAAAAGGTCAACTTTATACACTTAAAGAAATAAAATGCTAGAATTGCAAGGAATGAACAGGGAATTTTTAATAATTTTTTTAAACTTTTTTTTAAATAATCATTCCGTGCAATAAAACTTTTGTTTTTGTTTTGTTCGAATTAAAAATCTATTTGAAATGTTGTAAGGCTTTCAAAAAATTAATCAATTGACCTTCAGCAAGATGGTTAACAAGGGAAGGCACTTGCTGTAGGAAAAATTTTACTCATACTGCCGACAACACCATCTAATGCACCTCCTTCTAATACTTCGCCAGCTTTATTTCCAGTACCAGCTTCAGGGCCTTGTAATAATCATCCAGTTACTCCCTCAATAGAGAAATTTTTAATAGCTAGGGCAACGTCCCTAACAAGGAGAAATTACAATCAAGCGGCATAGCTTTCTCGTGACAAGCAAACTCTTTACCTTTGAAGCAATATCGATATCCAGTTCATCCTCCATGCAACCAATCTGAATAGCGCGTACTTTACCTAAGTACCTGCATTCTTGAATCCAGTCCCGCTGGAAAAGTGTGTAACCATGAAAGGCTTCAGAGTTTTCTTCTACGTGCCAATCTATGAGCAATTCATCCTTTGCAAAACACTAAGTACAACGGATATTAATAATCAGAATCCTCCTTAGCCTAGAGATTTCATTGACGATTTCGGTGTTATTATAGAATCCATTTTAGAATTATGTATCTTGGGGAGCTCAATTCACAGTGTTTCATATCTCTAGATTTGAGTGGCTCATTTACTTTTGCGGGGCTAGTTTCAAAGACTGCCTAAATCCTGAGCGGTTTTGGAAATGACTTTTCATATGTGGCAACTAAGACATCACAAGTCCTTAAGTGGGATCAAGTCTCTGGTAACTAGACCATCATAGAGATTCCAATAAACGCCCCAGCTCATGAAGAAAGAGAATCCTAAACAAAGCAGGTGTCTGCTGTTTTCAATATATCGTGATGGATTCTTCCCAAAATGGGGATAATCGCCCTTAATATGATTTGAAAGCCATAGCGAGTTGACGAACACTGTCAAAAGGATTTGAGAAAAGCGTTTCTATACCAAATCTGAAACAAAATCAATTTTTATGGTCACGAAGCAAACGGGATTTTATGTTCAACAAATGCTGATCATTGCCGGAGGGAGAATCCCCGGACACTAAGGTTAAGAGGGCCTCTAGGAATATTTCCCTTTCAGCTAAAACACTATCGAATACAATTTGATCACGAGAATTGGCGGCTGATAATAAATAGTACGCCTTCAAGAAGGATTTCTAAGAAGAGAACTTTTTCAGGAGCAAGTCTGCCAATGAAGGCGGATATTCTACGTCATCAGCATCAGGTAAAGCTAATTTTCCAACCAAGATCTTCAAGAGACCCGATTGTATTGGAACACTTTAGCAGATACCTGGCCCAGAGATGCTAAAGTACTTGGTTTACGTCGTATAACGTCGGTAGTGATGTCTACAATTAAGACGCCACCAAACAATTTGGCAATATTTGCCAAAGTTTGGGGATCCGGGCATTAATGTATGAAATTCAGAATGCACTTGAGGGAATGCCAAGGCTATTGTTATGCCTTTCGATAGGATAGTTGTCTGTGAGAACCCCAGTAGAAAAATGAAAGGTTATGCAATGTAAGAAAAGGAGATAATCAGAGGTCTGTCCTTATCCATGTCAGTGTTAATTAAGAGGCTAATAATATTGCACGTACCCTTATAGCGCCTACACCAGCCTTGAACCAGTCTGTAAATCGATTAAAGAATACCCAGGTATTTTTTTGTTTTCATATTTTGTTCTGTTCAAGATTTCTGTGCTGGGACTTTAGGCCTTGTCTTACGTCTAATAAACCAACACACTGCCTGGACTGGACTACGGCAAATGTTTAACAGTCAGTACAACGTAAAACCAGTTTGGCTTCAGCACTGCCTAATAGAGGCAATAAGTGACGGGAATTTTATGCCCCCAAATTTTGCCCACGGTCCTCTTAGAGGTATAAAGCCTTATGATTAAGGTTAGTCCTGAGTGATACGAAAATTTTCTGAAAAATCACCGGCATTCATGAACGAGAACGGACGTTTGAAGTCGAAGGTCTCGTCGTATACACTAAAAGGTTGTAATGACCAATTAAGTAAGCATAACGCTCTCTTGGAATACACTGCCGGGATTAGGCAGATCTTAATATATATCACATCCATCATTTTTGAACCATCGATGCAAGCCTCAAGAACTCTAACGGTTATCGGAAAATTAAATCTTTTCTCGAGACGAGTTTTAAGGCATCAAAATTGTAGTAAGTGTGGGGCCACTAAAATTAACTAAGCGTAGTCTAATAGGTAGTGCCTCATGTCTAATAAGCCAACATGAGGCCTCAGTTCAAACCCCAGGTCAGACATGTCCAACAAAACGAAAAATGAAAAGAATATTTCTTTAGGCGATTTCCCCCCCTCATCAGATTTCTGGCAAAAACTCTGAGAGTAAATAAATTTTGCCATATAAAGTTGCTCAAAAAGCTATCGTTCGGAGTCGACTTTAAACACAAATTAACACACATAACATAAGTGGTGTGAGAAGCTAGTAATCCTAACTGAAGGGTTGTAATGACCAACTATGTATGTATGTATGTATGTAAATGGGAAGATTCCCTGTCCATAGATTAGGTATTCATTAGCTTAGGATAGTAAATTAATTTTAAAAAATCTTTACAATCTGCCTGTTAGGATTGTCCTCTCCAGGATTATAATAATATACTCAGAGGCTTACAAAGTTATGACAGTTACAGTTGCAGCATATTTTTTTATTACGTAAAGGCCCGCTAAGGCTTATTTATTTAAATCCTCTTATAAAATTTTAATAGAATTTACTTGTAATCTTAAACAAATAAATGCTTAAACCACCCCTGAGTTAAACAAAAAAAAAAAAAAATATCATCCCCAAAAAAGTACTGAAAAAAACCCATTTTTTCTGAAAGGAAATTAAGAAACAAAGAAAGAAAGAAAGAAAGAAAATAAAACCACAAGCACTTCTCCTTCTTTTTATAATTTTTTAATAAAAAAATTTCAAAAACTCTCAACTTTTGGAAATTTGATACATTTTTTGGGTAATAATTTGATATCCACTTACAACAGACACATACATGCCCATAGAGAAAGACAACGACCACAATAGAGTAGAAAGGCATGCATACCCGGCTACTGTGCAGGGTAGACAAAGAATAGTAAAATAACACGTTGAGCGAAGGTATTGTTATTCAAGAATTGCTTTTTAATTGTCATTTTAAGTGGTTTCGTGTCTTTAATTTCCCATTTTTTTCTTTCGTAATCTGCCGGAATGTAAAGAAAGATTTCAATCGCTTAATTGAATAATTCCCTATCGCAATAGAGAACCTGAAACCACCTGTAATATGAGCTTTAAAGAAATTAGCACACACACACACACAGATAGACAATAGGTTTATCATGATATCCTTAAAGGATGTTTCAATCATTCTGCTTAAAAGGATAAAACGAGAAATGATTGATTAGAGATCATCTTGACATTTAAAAAGCCAGAAGAAATCAATTCAAAACAATCTGGAAAAAGGGAATTTGAAACCCGCATCTCAAAAAGATAACAAAAAATATTGGGTCATAGAAAAAGTTTCTTCACTCTCCGTCTTTCCTATTGTGGCAATAGGGCCCGCAATCTTCAACGTGTCACTGTGGCAGCATAGATGATACGAATGTCTCAGTAAAACTGGGGTATTCTCTGAACGATTTACAGGCTAGGTCAAGAGCGTAGTATTAAAAGGCTATCCTACAGTTTTCTTACACTGCATGGTCTTTCATCGTTCTACTGTGGTCCTCACCGGCCACTATTCCATCGAAAGGCATGCCGAAAGGCTTGACATTCCCTCAAATAAATTCTGCATTTCATACATTAATGTCCGCCCGTCGTTTGATATAATAAGTCGCCGTGGTCTAGTAGGTAGTGTGTTGGCTTATTAGACTGAAGGCACGAGTTCGAATCCCAGGTCAGACATCAAAACGAAAATATTTCTTCAGCGATTTCCTCTCAGCAGATTTCTGGCAAAAACTCTGAGAGTAAATAAAATTGCCATGAAAAGCTTCTCAATAAATTTGTCGTTCGGAGTCGACTTTAAACTGTAGGTCCCGCCACTCATGTATAAAATTAACACACACAACATGAGTAGTGTGAGAAGCTAGGACTGAAGGGTGCGGGCTTCTTGGGGACGATTGCTGTAGACTGTCTAATGGTGATTTTATAGTCACCCAGCAGCAACTCGTTTCCTTGCCGTTCGCATCTTGAGATGTCCACAAACACTACTCCCTCTCTTCCACCTTCCTATAAACAAATTTTCCTAAAACCTGCACAATGCACTGCATGAGTAGGGGCCATCCCCTGAGTGCTGGTTTCACAAAAAAAAAAAAAAAAAAAATTAATTTTATCGTATCGTTGACTGAACTCTCCAAAGTAAGGATGACGGCAATATCAAGATTTATTTTGAAGTCGTGACGATTTTCTATTAAGAAATGTACGAGCCCTGCTTTGGTTATGGATTTGTGATATTACGATTTGGATTTGGTTTAATTGTGACTTTACCCTTCAAAGACAATTCGCCAAATAGCCTAAACGATGTAAATGCATCTGTAAATTGAAGCGCATCTATCTATCTGTTTACTTTACTTGTCCGTTTTTAATACAGTACAGTGGTTCCCGATAATCACATATTTTTATGTGGTACTCGTACTTCTCGCAGAGCACATCCTTTTGTGGTTGATTGTCCAGTGAACCGCACAATGCATTACAGGGAAAATTCATTTTTTGCCCGCACTGCTTGCTTGTGGAATGATCTTCCTGCGAAAGTTTTTCCCGTCAGTTACGATATTGGTAAGTTTAAATCAAATGTCCACAAACACTACTCCCTCTTTCCACCTTCCTATAACCTATTTTCCTAAACCTGCACAATGCACTGCATGAGTAGGGGCCATCCCCTGAGTGCTGGTTTTTAAAAATAAAAAATAAATAATACAGTAAATTTAGCAGAGAATCAGTGACACTGGCATACACGACACCAAATTTCTCATGGACTGCTTCCTGTCACATCGAATAGGACGCCATTTTCCCTGTTCTAGGGTCCTAGGATATCGGGATATCTATCTATCTAGGATATCTATAAACAAAGAAGACACAGCCTAATTAGATTACAAATTTCCCTTTTAATGGCACAGTACAATATTCACGAATTGGTGGTATTGGTGGTGGTGGTGGTGTTGCAAATAAAACTTGTTGTATTTCCAAGTCCTTGGACCAAACGCCATTAAAAAGTACCAAGTTAAAGGCAATTGTCATTAACACACACATCTTTCCTAGTCCAGGGAAATTAATAATTTTCCAATTAAAGTTTGCTAAAGCCTCTCGTTGTAGACTGATTGATGGTTGGCTAAAAACTTTCAATGGGTTTTTATACAATCAGTTCAACGAACTTTCGCCCAATTTGCAAAGGCACGTACTCTACTCTTTAAAATTTTGTGGTAGTAAGTGTGGAATATTTTATTAAAAATAACAACAAAAACTTTAAGAATATTACGGAAATTTTGTTTAAAATTTTGACATCTGAGTGACACTCACTTTGCTTTGATATGGCACTCATTTTGTTTTGGTTCTTTGGTTTTCAAATTTTCCTTTTCGAATTAGCAGCCTGGGCTTTACAAATAGGAGACGTACGTACTATCAATTAATTTTGGATTAACAAGAATCCCTTGGTTCCCAGGTTCCCAAGTGCGGAACAGTGATAGAGAAGATGTGTGAACACGGCTTCTATACTTCCATACTCTTGTGGAACCCAATCACATGGATGGGTTTGCAGCCACTTGTGTAGCCAATATTTCTAGTGGTAGCCAGTTGAAGATGCTTAACAAAGCGTTGGATGTTGTAGTCCCAAGAGCCCGTGTTACTATGAATGCCATCATCCTCATAATACGCTCAAATCGTGTTTGAAGATTTAGTTTCTGTAAAACCATGGCTGAAGCAGACGCCCTTCAGGATAAAGTTGGTTTAATTATGACGTCGTACAGCCAACAGTTGTTTTAGTAACAATTGGAAAATGTTCGACTCATGCGTCAGCATGCGTCAACATACGTTCACATGCGTTTAATGCTTGTATTTATGACGTTACTACCTGCACAGGCAGGAAATCAACACAACATCACTTTAAAGGTTATTGTATCAGTTTATTTATAAATTTCGTCATTTACTTATAAATATAACAACCACAGCAACAAAATATTTTACAAATGTCCCCCTACAACTGATGGCGAGTGTGATTATTTTTCCATTTAAAGTTTTATTGATGTGTACGACTAAGAATTTTAATGAGATCTCACATAATCACGTCACTATCCGCACACCCCACCTGCATCAATTTATAATATAACTTCACCTTGATTGTTCTTTTTTTATATTTTTCTCAGTAGTGGCGGTTTTGCTTTATAAACTGCAGTCAGTTTTTGTGCAAATTTCGGATGGACAACATGCTTCTCATAACGGTTGTATTGTTATTAGTGGTCGGTTTAATCCTAGTATTGGGGCAACCCAGTAAGCAGCAGGGATTGGAAGTACAAACTGGTAAGTCAGAGATAAAAAAAAATTGTCGGAAAATTTTTTTAAATCGTAGTAAATGAGGAAAGTTATGGGACTGGGAAGTTTAAAATTCGTATGAAAAATATTTGGTTGCAATGGGATGATCCCATCGTTTTGTTCGCATGAGCCGTAGTGGAAAAAATAATTGCCCGAAAAATCATATGAGACAATAGAGCTGTTCGAACCGGTTACAACATCCAAGGAGTTAACACGTCCGCAATCAATTGTTCCGGTTGTCCTGCTAAGAATGGATCCACAACACCTACAGACATCAACGACATCAAGTCAGTGTGTTCTATGAATTGATTGTACTGCCTCAGCTACAACTCCTCACAGTCGTATAAGAGTTTCAAGGAACGCAGAACTCTTATATTCATATCTGGCGACAAAATTGGCCAAAAAGTAACAGGAATGACGCGACTATGCCACAATTTTAGTTTCTTTTAAACAATTTCAAAGTACCGTCAAGTATGGAATGTTGGTGTTACAGAATGGCTTAAATTCAAAGCAAAAATGGAATTCCAGGACCTAGTCATATCAGTGAATAGCATGGCAATGAGTTGATCGAGCTGGCTCGACCATAATGTCTCATAGTGTTGTGCGATTTTCAAGGAACTCAAAGTCATTACCATTCCGTAATTTTGAAATTCAATTGACTACATAGAGTTTGCCGAGGCCAGCTAAGCTGTCAAGAGAGTCTTGCTTTCCCTGTTTTGTGAAAACACAAGACAATGAGAGGCTAAGTGATTAACAATCTCATGTTCTTCCACGTCACTGCAATCATCACGTGATGCCGTAAAACTTAGTGTTCTTACGTGAACAGCAATGAAGCCGGTGACCAATCAGACAGATTACATCTATAAAGCCTAGTCAAACCAAAGGATCTCTTTGTGATCATAAAGCTAAAAGATCTACGACTTTATAGCACAGAAAGACTTTCCTGAAAGAAGTGACTTTAGTCACATGGTCAATTATGGTAATTGTTGTTGTATTACAATAAGTTCTCTACAACCACAGTCTCGAAGTTACCAAAATATTCCATATTTTATCGCCTGCTGCTTAAATTTTTATGATTTTCGTAGTCCACTCAAATGTAGTAAAGTTTTCCAAGCTTATTTAAGTATTCTTCGTAACTTGAGATCTTTCCGTATGTAAAAGTTTTATAATGAACTGATTTTTACATGAAATTTCTATATTTTTAGATACGCCAGATCCTTTTGAAGGAGACAGTAATGATGTTTTTCAACTGATCGAAGAATTATTAGGTACGTGGCATTAAGTTTAACCCTTTTCTTCCAATAACATGAACCCGTACTTCCCATTACAGATGTGACCGTCTTTCTTTTTCCGCATAGGGTGAATATTCTCAACACTTTAGAACAGTCGCCAGGAGGTATGCCAATAATGAGAATCGCCTCTGGAGTTTTAAAAGAAGAACAGGAAAGCAAATTGGAAAAGAGGATTCCTGTGATTGGCATTACGGATGCAGCCTTCATGGACAAATTAACACTTTTCTTGGATTTAATTGATGGTTTCAATTTGGCTTCGGAAGATCTTTCAATTGCCGCAGCATCTCTGTTGGAAAGTCTAGTCACTGGCTATACTTTAACGCTTCAAATTGATAAGCAAATAGTTCCCATTAATAAACAGGATCTCCTGGATGCCCTCTTTGCTATAATCACAGAAACCCTGCCTGTTAATGGGCCCGGGAATGTCTTGTTGTTTAGCCTTCAACTACAATTGGAATCGATAGTCAATGAGGCAGAATTAAATGATAATGACACGGCCTTGTCCTACAAAGAAGCTCTTTTGGCCGCTTTGTTCAGTTTAAGCATTGGAAACTCACCAATTATGGACAATATTACCGATGTGTTAAAGGAAAAACAATTACAGTTTGAGTTCATAATTGCAGACCCTTTTAATGATGCTGTCAGCTACTGCGCTGTTGATAAATGGTTCCAATTACTGGGTATTTTAATGATATTTTATGGCAAATCTGCCATGTCTTTTACTCTCTACTTGTATTTCTAGATGAAGGATTTGCCAGTTATAAGGATTCAGAAGCTTTTCTATTCACGCCTGGTGCCGGTTTTATTCTGGACATCATTAAAGACACTTTACAACGCAAAAAAGCTGCATTGGCATCTCTAGGGCTGGAAACTGCTAACCTGATTCAAGATAAATCGGTTCTTCTGAAAGCGCTAATTGGAGGATTTGCTTTACCTGCTGCTGATGACACTGCAATAGGCGTCTTTATTGGCAAACTTGCTTCTCAGAAATTGGCCTTCTTGGAAACCCTTATTGAAGGTATGATGCTATCAGCTGCCAACTCACCAGATTATACAGCATTCGATAGTGTTTTAGCAAACAGAAAAGTATTCCTACACGCGCTCTTTGCCTTAGTCACCGGGGAATCTGCCTCCAGGGCCGACCGTAAATTGTTGAAGACAAGATCCCGTTTGGTAGCCGTAATAGCGAACGCAGCTGATAGTGATGGTGATACAGCTTTGAATTACAAAGAAGCACTTTTTGCTGCTTTAGTTGCTCTATTCGATGGTGATGATATACTAATGTCCGAGGGTTACATTGGCGTCTCACTGGAACCGAAAAAATCTCTGTTTTCCACTGTACTTGAGCGCATTGGTGGAGGCTTATTGGGTAAGTATTTCGTATGAACTTTTTATAAGCCTGGCAGCTTATTAAATCTGTCTTATTTTAGGCACTCTGACTGTAACTGGTGGTATAATGTCTGGCGTTCCAGTGATGCCAGATGGTGGAGGCATCATAACAGTACAGACTCAGTGGTTGGAAATTTCACTACTAACTGGCGCGTAATCTTAGCGGATAACCAAGCAAACTGCAGTTGGAGGTTGACCTTCATTACTAACGTATAAATCTTAAATGTACTCTCAGGTGGAATAGTAATAAAATAGGTTCTGTAACATAAAAATCCATTTTGTTTTGTAGTTTTGGTGTATATACGCTCTTCTCTGGCTCATTTACTAGTGTTTGTCAACTGACCTTGGCGTTCTAATTATACTTAAGGCAATCAACCCCGTTTTGAAAAGATCCCATGACGATACGGAGGATACCACTATGTGGGCATCCCCTAACTGTGCAAATCTTTATTATTTTATTGCCTGCTTATGTTTCCGCAAATAATGTGTTGAGGACCGCTGCCCTCTATATGGTTATCATAGGTTCTATACCTTCTCTATTCAATGCCTATTCAATGATCGTTTGGAGAGTGCATGAAGTTCTTTATCAAAATATAACAAAAAAAAATTCATTTCAATAATATTTCCACGGTCTATTAACGTTATAAGGTCTCAGACATTAAAAAATATACACGCCTTCTGTCACCGTATCTGATTTCACATTTCCTAGCCTTGACGTCTTAATTTTACTTTCTTTATGTGCTTACGCCTGCAACAAAATAATTTCATACACTTCGAGAAACCATAAAATTTGAGTTGAACAGTTTATGGCATATGAACACGAATTTTTGCCTTTATTTAATGTAAACCCTGCCACCCCTCTTACAATAACATTCCACGCTTTTTAATTGAATTATTTTTAATTGAAATCGATACTTTATTTCAATTAAGTTACACTCTTGATAGAATACGAATTAAAAATTTCAAATTAAAATTCAAAAACCATTAACAGACGATCAGTTATCAGAAATAGACGCCACACATACCATGAGAAATATAAACAAAAACGTTGTACTACTTTAACTAGAAAAAAAAAATTAAAACAAATACGGGGAAACCCCTATAAAGGGATAAAAAGACGCTCTTGAATAGCATATACACACACTCACACTCCCAGGAATATATTTAGGAGTAACGATTGACGCAAGATTAAATTTTAGAACTAATATTGAGAAGGCTTGTGAGAAAGCTGCTCGAGTGAATGCGGCATTATCTCACATTATGGCTAATATAGGACCAAATCAGAGCAGAAGACTGTTATTAACAAAGGTTACTCAGTCTATAATGATGTATGCAGCACCTGTGTGGGGACCGGCGTTGAGTATTAGAACCTACGCTAGCGCTGCATGATCTCTATTTCGTTTAAGCGCCCTTAGGGTTGCTAGTGGTTTCCGCAAAGTTTCATGTGAGGCTATTAGTGTCATATCAGGTATAACTCCACCTGATATTATGGCTATGGAGCTGAAAGGGATATATGATAGAGTTAGGTTTGTTGGTAGAACTTTGACAAATGGGGAACGAAGGGAGGAAAGACAAAGGAGTTTAGAAGAATGACAGATTAGATGGGATACTGCAACGAAGGGCCGATGGACACATAGACTTATTGGAAATGTGCAAAGTTGGGTTGAAAGGAGACACGGTCATGTTGACTTTTACATGACACAGTTTTTGACAGGGCATGGCTGCTTCAGGGAATATCTCTGTAAATATGGCCATGACAATGAGGTAACTTGTTCCTTCTGCGATAATGGAAATGAGAATGCTGAGCATATTTTCTTTTATTGCAATAGATTTGAATTGGAACGCGAGTTGTTAGAGACGATGATAAATGAAAGAGTGACACCAGACAATATAGTTTCGCATATGCTGCGGTCTGTTGGAGTTTGGCATTGTATCAAGATGCTGTCTGCAAATGTGATGCAGGAATTGAGAAGCATAGAGAGAATTCGTAGGATTGAAAGGGATAGAAATCGATAGTAGTAGTCAATAGGCTAGAACTCGTCCTGTGATGAAATACTTAACGATAGTGCCATAGGACAAATAGGTTCGAATCGTAGGGGTGGTTTTTTAGTGGGTTACAGTCCCACACTACTGTTGCAGGACAACAGTGTCTTTCGATGATTTTTTCACCTCCGGAAAAAAAAACCACTCCCAGGAAAAAAACACTTTAAGTTTGAGTAGAAAGGGGAAGAGGAAGAGAGTAGTAAAATAACGTCAAGCGTAAGCATAACTTTAGACTGCCGTAATCCAGTAGCTAGTGTGTTGGCTTATTAGACGTGAAGAAATCTCCAACAAAACCAAATATACAAAAATATTCCTTAGGCGACTTTCTCTCAGCTGATTTCTGGCAAAAACTCTGACAGTGAATAAAATTCCTATGAAAGGTTTCTCAAAAATCTGTCATTCGAAGTCGATTTTAAACTGGAGGTCCCGCCACTCATGGATAAAATTGACATACACAACATAAGTGGTGTGAGAAGCTGGATTGTAAGCCTGACTGACGTTTAAAGATCAAAACAATAACAAATTTTAAAGGCCTGTCTATGTAAGTCAAACGATTTCACATGCTTGTCTGCTGTTTGCATGAAAAACACAAACAAAGACACTCAAATTCATTCGTCTTACAGAATCGGCACAATATTCAACATACGAGCCCTAACCACTATTAATTCATACACTACGCATTTTTGTTTGATATGCCAATATTTAAAGTTCCATATTTTGGACAATAATAATGACAGTGCCTTGGGAGTTACATTGTCTGAAAGCAAATTTTATAATCTTTAATACTGCATAAAATAAGTTATACACGTTTGGATAAATTTATTGAAAATATAAACTAAAGCAAAAATTTCATTGTTTTTATACCAAAATTATCTGACCATTTCTAACTCACTATTTTCTTCTACCATCTAACATTTCTTTATTTTTATTATAACGGTACATTTCACTTAGTTATAATTTATCAAAAGCACCACAAAAATTAATTTAGGAATTAAATTATACACTGTATGAATTAAAGGTGATCAAACAGTGTTTTATGAAAATAATGGACCTTGGTTTCAGGATGTGTTTTCAAAGTATTTACCCCAATATGTGCAAATATATTTTATTAATTTAATGATTACAGAATTATCTTTCAGAAACAGTAACTCTTAAGGCGCAGTCATTCACCCTTATTCTGGTTGTCGTCGTCGACGTCGTCTTGCGTCGACAGTTTAAAATTGGTATTCTGTTTGTCGTTATTGACAGTTATAGATGACTGTCGACACACATTTGGTATTCTGTGAGTCAATACGCCATCGATATTGTGTTGTGTCGACTCTGATTTTATCGACATCATTTTTGGTAACGACGACGACGGCGACGACGACGATGACAACCAGAATAGGGGTTATTATTATTCTCTAAAATAAGGTAGGTATTTTGAATATTGATACATGAAAACGCGCTTCGTGTATGAACTAATAGTGGTTACGTATGCAATACATACATATAATGTTTTTGTTTTCTAATATTTTTATAATTTTATTATAACGCTAGGTTAGGTTAGGTTAGAGGACGTGTACTTGTCCGTTAAGACAAGTACAATACCCGGAGGTCGAAATTGACCCATTGTACAACGTCCTTGGAGAGGGAAGGAAATAGAGGGAATAGGATGAAAGGAGGGCATAAGGGTAAGGGGAGGATGGGAATCACACAGAAAGAAACAGACACAAACAAGGGTTGAGCGCGCGACTACACTTATGAAGCCCTAGCACCTCTCAACCAGCTCAAACTGCTAATGAATCTGTGGAGAGCCTTGATGTCGGCTCTCGACACAGAACTCAAGCTCTCAAAGAAGGCTCTGCCAAGGGTCCTCAACCTCAACCTACCAAGGGCTGGGCAGTTACAGAGGAGGTGTTCGATAGTCTCTAACTCCTCCTCATCGCAACATACCCTGCAATAGTCCGGCTGGGATCTGTTCCAGATCCCCGTCAGCGACCTAATCTCGCAGTGCCCTGTGATAAAACCGACAACCAACCTTACGCTGGCCTTAACCAAGCCCAGCAGCCAATCTGTTCTCTTACTGTCCACAGCAGGCCATAGACGTCTAGAGACAGAACAACCTGATCCGTTCCTCCAACGCCTCTGCTCTTCCTCCCTGACCCATCCATCGATGAGGCCATAGAGGTGGCAGACTGGGGGTTCAGGACCAACTATTAAATCGCCCCCCGAAAGGGAAAAACGCTATATTCTCATTTATTTCTAATTTAATTTTTCAAACCGCTTTGGCAGGAATTTGCACACCCTGCTAAATTAATGTGGTCATATAGTTTTGGTCTAAAAACAATGAAGTTTTGCAATAGTTCGTGTTTTCGACATAATTATTGAATATATTAAACTTACTTTATATTAAATTAAAGATTATAAAATTACCTTTCAGAAAATGTAACTCTCAAGGCGTTGTCAAGACGTCAAGGCGTTTGTAAGACGAACTATTTTACACAAAAACACTAAAATTTGTTTGAACGTTTAAAAAATTTGTCTTACAGAAACGCTTGGAAAGATATGTTACGCCAGGCCGAAATCCGTTAATCGGGTTGCTAATGGCCAATTAAGTAAGTAAGTAAGTTTTTGTGACACATTCGTCTGTTTGATGAGTGTTTTTATGTGAAATCGTTCGTCTTACAGAAACAGATCTTTATTGTTGTTTTTCGTGTTTTCCACATAAAATGCTCTAAAATCGTACGTCTTATAAAAACAGGCTCTAAATATTGGCAAGTGACAAAGAAAGAAACAAAGAAGTTAACTTTACAACCAACACCCTTCCAGTTGCTGTTCCTTTACTTTGTCTTACAGAAACCAAAATATGAGACAAAAATAAACGCAATCAAAACCTAAATAAAAACACACACACACACACGCAAACAAAATGTACAAAATAAAAAGCATCAAAAAAAAGATTAAACAAACACAAAGAAAGCACACAGCGAAAACACACAACGAATGCTAAGCTGCCATGATAAAAAAAAAAGATACACGAATTGAACAAAAACAATAACAACAAAAGCAAACAACGAATGTTAAGCAGCAATGATAAAAAAAAGACACACAAATTGATCAATAACAACAACAACGAATGTTAAGCAGCCATGCTAAAAAAAGACACACGAAGTGATCAAAAAACAATAACAACATGTAAAGATACACGACAAGCCTGTTACGTGGTCATGCATGCTTGTATTCATGCAATTATACTCTCTAATCAAGAGATTACAATACATATTCAAGAGCTTAATGAAAGAGATTAACATACACATGCTGTATTAATTTATTTAAGATAATAGAAGAGCCTAAGCAAGAGGCCTTTAATAAAGATAATTTCATTACTCTACTCTTTCTTCGTTCTCATACACAACAACTCTGTTGCTTACTCTCTTTTTTTATAAAGTTAATGCCGTATTAAAATCTTTGTTTTTAGTGCAGTGTTTAACATTTCATAGCACAATTGTGCGGAAACAACTCACACGTATTCTTGTGCTTTAAGATTTAGTTGTCGATCAGACTGCGACAAGAACACATGTGCGGCGGATGCATTAGCATTTTATGTATTTCGGAATGACACTCAAAAAATATTTTATGATAAAAGATGCTAATATTCAATGCCTTATACTATGTATGTATGTTATAAAACATTTAAAGAATGTAGGGAATATGTTCTTAAAAGACATTTTGTATGTTAATATGTAAAAAATGGATTTTTTATTTATCTAAAATTATTAAGCCGAACATAGATAGTTTTATGTATGTTGATGAAATGATAATCAAAATAGCGTATATTACTAACACTTTTCTATGGCTGTAAATAAATAAATTCTCTCACTTATTTTCTCTCTCTTACTCACTAATACATAACCAAAAAATTTTTTGGTAACACCTGTTTTAGTGCGTTGTTGTTCTTTTTAGTACTGGGAGGGTTTTTTGTTGTTGTCATAATCATTATCGCAATCATCATTAATTAGTCAACTAAAATCCCGTTTATTTGTGTTTTCTTTTGTATTAAGACTTGTGAGTATGCGTTTGGCTTGTACAATAATAAGCAAATGACTTAAAACGGGAGAGAGAGAGAGAGAGAGAGGGTGAGAATAACCGTATAAGTAATCGTAAAGTAAAGAGGGTATCATTTTAATAATCACATATTGTTGTTGTTGTTGTTCAGACACGTGTGTGTTATTTATTATTGTAAGGAAAAGACAACCAAATTAAACGCCTTTTTAGTAGCAAACAGTGTTGTTTTGTTAACACTTTGTTATTGTATTCCGATTGTAATTGTAATTGTTGTTTGTTTTTTAAGCTCAAATATAATCTCCTGTTATTGTAAGACGAACGATTTCACACGTTCGTCTATTTATGTATATGGAAAACACAAACAAAAACACACAATTTTGTTTTTTTGTGTGAAATCGTTTGTCTTATAAAAACAGGGCAATAAATTTAAGTTGTGTTAAAAGCGTTGGTATGATAAAGTGTTTGTTGTTGTTGCTGTTGTTGTCTGCAAGTATTTTATTACATTTTAATGAATTTAAGTCTGGTCCATTATGAAATAAATTTTTTTTTTGTTTTTGTTGTGTTTCTGTCTTTATTTGTTTTTGTTTCGTTTTTATTTGTAAAACGGTTTGACTGTTTTTTGTTACACGCACAGACTTGCACACATTTTTGTAATTATAAATACAAGCCGACTTGCAGGAATGCTATAAAAAGCGTGCAATTGAAGTGAGTCTTTCTGGCAGCACTTAAGGCCCGGTTAGCCAAACGTCCACGTTCGTTTTAGCATATGAAAAGCAATGTAAGGTAAGCACCTTTCGGCAATTTTTTACATCACGGTTTGGTAATCGATCTCATTGGTTTTCGTATTTTAAAAATTAACGTACGTTTCGTTACGTTCCGTGAACGTTTGACCAAACGGGGCTTTAAGAATGATTTCTTTCAGGAATGTTATGAATGAAACACACACATACACACCCAGATACACATATGTATTTAAAATCCTAAATACTAGTCGCCTTTAATCAGCAGTTTCTGTAAGATAAACGATTTTAGACGAATTTCTACTTTTATCAGACGGTGGTGTGAATTCGTTTGCTTACTGTCAAACGTTCGTCTAAAATCGTTTGTCTTACAGAATGTTTGTAAATATAACACTTTATTTTATTTGCCAACATGTTTGTACAAACGTTTTGAAATTATGTTTTAATGCCTGCTTGTCAAACATTCCGCAATAAAGTTCGCAGACTGAATATGAAACTTCTTTTTAACAGTTTTTTAGGTTTCTGAAGTACAAATAAAAAAAAATTGAATTTTATACAAACGATTTGAACAAAAGTTTTGATCAAATAATTTAAACAAAATATTTTTTTTTGTTTGTATTTAAACATAATATGTGCTACACTCTAGACTTTGTCTAGGATCAGCAATTTGTTCAAAAATTTACAAAGTTTGACAATTGGCTTGTCTTGCTTGGCTTGCAAATAGGATGACCAGAGCATAGAACAAATAATTTTTAATATTTTCACAGGATTATGGAATTAAAATAAAAAAAAACAATTCAACATATACAATCACATTTAACAACTTGTTTGATCAAAAAGATTCATCAAATTGCCCAACATCATGAATTTTTTTTTTGTTTAAAAACAATATTCTTATATTTTGTAGGCCAAACATCAAATACTAAATTTTTTAATAAGTTGTTAACAAGTTCATTAGGCAGTTTGACAAGCCGTTTGTCAAATTTGAAAGATATGGTGGCCAAAAAATAAAAGTGCAACGTTTTAAAACATTTGTTGATGTTTAAAAGGTTTAAATAGAAAGTATTTGAATATTTACAAGCATTTGAACAAATGGTTTGATCAAACTTTTTGATCAAAAAGCTTGAAATGTATCAAATTTTCGTATTTTTGTACAAATATTTTAGTTTGCTTGACGAACTACTCCAAGAAAAGTGTTGCCATTTTATTATAAAAAATTACTCCTGTTTTACGCGTTACCAACGTTCGGCTAGAATCATTATGCCTGCCCAGTTAATTTTCAATTCGTATTAAGCGTTAATACAAATCGTGCAAACTGAGACGTGTTTGTCAGCGTTTATGGTATGAATTTAGAAGTGCATCAAAATGATGAGACATTATTTTATTACTAAAGGGGAACGTGACCTCTGGAACATTGTTGGTAAGACCATTTCAAATTTTTTTGGTAACGAAAAGTTAAATTTTTTTTCTCTTCTTGCTCTAATTTTACAAAAAATGTTTTTTTTTTTTCAAAATTATATTATTGTTTTGGCTATACGTCCCCTAAATCAGACTACAATTTATCTTCTTAAACAATATGTCACTCACAATTTGTTTTCGAATGAATTTTGTTGCCATTTTCCGACATTTTTTTCTTTTGTATTTTGAAGGTGTAAGTTTACTTTCATACAACGTCACTGACGAGACTTATTGGCGGAATGGATATTTTGTCTGCAAGTTGATACCTTCGTAGACTTAGACAGAATTTATGATAAAATGCCATTAGAGGAGACTAAAAATATTTGTTGTTTTTGGTTGTTTTCGAAAAAAATCTTCAAATTTATTAAGAATTTAAAGCATGACTTGCAAATGGTTTTATTAAAATCCTTGGCCGAAATTAGTGGGTTAATCCAGAATCCATTAGTCCCTTATATTTGCTTAATAATTATCGTTAGGGCCAAATGTTTATGTCTTATTCTGGACTAAAAAAAAGAATGGAGCCCTTAAATCGAAGTTAGGACTTCTAAAACCTATCAGTTGATTGGGTTAGTTTGTGTGACAACCCATAAATAAGACGATCATCATGTGTAGTGTCAAGAAACATAATTTTGGGAGTTTAGCAAATCTATCGAACAGCGAAATGTTGAATTGAAATACCAAAGGAGGTCTCCCGAATAAATACATGAAGAATCACTAGCGGTTGATCTAACGACAGAGCTTTTTAGGGACTGAACTGCTGCAAAGGAAGTAATCAACGGTCTCCACTTCTTCCAAATTGTCACAGCTACGACTGCTGGTATTAAACTGTGGTCCAATGCGTGGTAAGTACAGTATCTAGACGCAGACAGCAGAAACTCTCTATGACCCTAGTATTCTGAGTTAATTTAATGGGATTTCGAGTCTGTAAAAAAGGTAGGTTTGCCTTTCTTATCATTGAGAGGGTCTTACCACTATTTCTTCTAAGCCTTTGCAGGCGATCTTCAATTGACAATATATGGGACTTGATGACGAAAAAGCTTGCCAGGATTATAGGTTTAAGGCTGCGCATTATTGTCGCCGTAGTCTAGTAGGTAGTGTGTTGGCTTATTAGTTGTGTGCGTGTGGTTCAAAACTCTTCTCAGACATCTCGAAAAAAGCGAAATACGGAAAAAATATTTTTTTAGGCGACTTCCTCTTAGAAATCTTCTGGCAAAAATTCAGAGTAAAAAATTTTCATGAAATGTTTCCTAAAAAATCTGTGGTTCGATGTCGATGTTTAACTCATGGATAAAATTTAACACACACAATATGTGGGTGACGTAAGAAAATGGGTTGATATTATCATGGTTGAATATTATCATCTGCACCTAAAGCCGATGGAGTAATCTATGAGCCTGACCCTGCCCAATAGACAGGGACTCTCAAAACATAATATAATTTGGTGATCCTATCCAGAGGTTAGTTAGGGGAGCTGTCAGCCCTTGATCCTTCAGGTCACGATGACCTGTAATGAATCTCGTATCCTATTCATAGTATTCATAGTTTTGGTTTTTGCAACCATATGTAACGGGCTTAAACCTTATAGAGCCTCTAGGGCCGCCATAGAACAGGTTTTCATTGATAATCCTTTCCAAGGGATAGTTAGGGGAGCTAGCAGTCCTTGATCCTTCAGGTTATGATAATCTGCAAAAAATCTTAATTACAGTCTCCATTCCATAGGTTTTAAATCCAATAGAATCTCTGGGGCCACCGTAGGACAGGTCCTCAGTGTCTGCATACTATCCAACTCCCCTTAAGATGACATATTCGAAATAGTATTCACCTTTATGATATTGTAAGCGGGTGTCCTATAAATTCTTTAAGGGGTACACTATAGGGTCACAAATTAGAAATCTAAAAAGCGTTCACTTAATTAGACATTCAAATTAATAATCTGCGTTAAATACTTCACAATTAAATGCCATTCCACCACTTAAGCGATGATTAAGAATACTTTAAGCAAGAAGCTTAAGAATGAAAACAAAAAAAAATATTCTTAAGCACGTTCCACGATAACTTTGGCCATTGATAACTTAGCTTAAACCATTAAAACCAATTACCAGAGTGTATATAAAACGCAGTGAATTTAAACAAATTAAATATTCATAAACTGGGTCAGCTTATAGGCCCACCACGAAAGAATAAATTTAAAACCTTTGCAGCTGTTCATAGAAAAAGTTCATCAATATGATGAAGAAATTAATTGTGATGACAATTTTTTTAATTGCTTTCAGTAAAGGCTCACTTAGCTTAAAGCCTAGATTTCCAAGGGATTTGGGTGAGTTTTCTTTTTATGAAATGGAATTCAAAAATTATTTTCATGGTTTGACATTATTTAGAAGCCGTAACGCAGTCACGTGAAGACGTGAGCGTGGAAAGTAAGGAAGAGGAACGTGTTAATGAAATTAAGAAGTCTAGTGAGGATAATTCTTTAAACAGTGAATTGGAAATGGTTGACGATGATAGTATGGAATCAGAGGACCTGCCAGAAGCCCACGAGAACGTAGACAAAATAAAAAGGGGTGAGATTTTTATCACGCAGTGTTATTAAGTTACAGGCGTTAAAACTTTTTTCGGTTTATTTGTTTCAGAAACTGTTATAAAAGGCAATAGAAATCGTTTGGAAAACTTAATCAATTTACCCATACGCCTTAATGTTTTGGCCAATATCTTAAGCCAAGTTAGCCAGGGCGTAATAGATGCCCATGACAAGCCTTTAAGTAAGTTTTGAATCACTTGGGGGGGAAATATTTTAAAATTTTTGCTTATGGCACCTAAAACTCCTTTTTATTTTAAAGCCAAGAACATTATTATCGGCAATGATAATACGATTTCCAGTTTAGTTAACCTGCCCCTAAATGTGGACGCCACTGCTAATGTTCTAAGCAAAGTTGAACGTAAAGAGCAGGTGTTACCCACTAAAGCACAAGGTAGTCATGGCATACTGGGTGGCTTATTAGGCGGTAATCTCTTGGGTGATGTATTGAAAGGTAATCATCTGTTGGATAATTTATTGGATGATGGCGTCGTGGGAGACTTATTGGGCGGTGATGTTTTGGGTGATTTATTGAAAGGCGATGTTTTGAACAGTATTGCTGGTGGCGTGTTGGGCAATACTTTGGGTGACCTTTTGGGCGCTTTATTGGCTCATGATGACGTTACGCACAATTCCAATGTTAATGGCCACGATTTGGTTAACAAACTATTGACTGGTGTATTGGGTTCGGTGGAACAGTTGGTGGAAAATTTATTGCATTTACTGGTTAATCTATTAGAGGGAGTTTTAAAGAGTGTATCTAAAGGCGAGTTGCCTCAACATGAGGATCCTATTGTATGTTCTTCGGGGGCATCTACTTCTCAAGGTGGTAAGTTTATTAGATTGCTTATAAACCAGTAGGGTTGGAAATTATATTCTTTTGTTTTTAGGTTTCCAAATTAAAGGCAACAATAATAGAGTCTCGGCTTTAATTAATGCTCCCGTGCGTCTCAATGCACTCATAAATGTTTTGAGCACATTGAAACAGGAAATCGCTAATCCTTGTAGTGCCTCTATCAGAACAGGTAATTAAAGTTCTTGTGTAGTTCCTAAGATTAAGCGTCCTTTGGACGTAAAGTACCTCAGAAATTAATTTCCCTGCATTCCTTCGCTTAAAGGCCGTACAGTCATTCAAGGCAACAACAATGAAATCTCATCGCTGGTCAATTTGCCTGTAAAAGCTGATGCCAATGTAAACATATTAAGTACAGTGACACAAACACTTCTAGGAAAAACAAAAACTTCCCAACCAGCTGAAGAACATTCCGTTCGAGGAAATGTGGTTGCAGGACTGCCAATTGTAGGACCTCTTCTTGGTGGAAATCCAACAAAGGAACAGCCTGTTAAAGAACAATCTCACGCTGTAGTTCCAGGCTCAACTAAAATCCAAGGCAATAACAATGTCATCTCCAGCTTACTAAACGTCGTACCCGATGTCAACGTTAATTTGAATCTTTTAAGTCAAATTACGGAGTTATTAAGCCACTCTAGAACTTCCCAAGATAGTTCTATTGCGGAAAGTGATCCTAATGAAATCTGTTTTGATGTTCCCCTAGCACGTAAGTCATCCTTTGCACTTTAATTAATGCGCTGGTCGTGATAACCTGAATTTCTTGGAATTATTTTAGAACCTGAAACCTCCATCGTGGGTAATAATAATAAAGAATCCACCCTGGTTAATGTCAAGCCAAAAATTAATTTGGATTTGAATCTGTTGAGCAAAATCAAGGAGGATTCTGCCAATATACCAACACAGAGAGTGTGTGTTAAACGACCAACTACTTTACCACCGACACACACGCCGACACCCACACATAAGCCAACGCCTTCACACCCGTCCACGCCTTCACATCCGCCCACGCCTTCACATCCGCCCACGCCTTCACATCCCTCTACTCCTTCGCACATATCTACAACACCCTCACCTCCTGTAACCCATGAACCGGCAACTGAAATTTGTTTTGATGTCTGGGTGGATGGTAAGTTTTCCTTGAATCCAATACTTGAATCAACAACCTTTTAATCTGCATGTATTTTTCAGAATCTGGCACTATTATAAGCGGCAACAACAACAAAGTTTCCAATCTGGTCAATGTGCAACCGAAAATCAATTTGGGCTTGAACCTCTTAAGCCATGTTGAACAAACGGCACCTCAAACTAATTTAAGTCACAAGAGAATATGTGTGCCCATATCATCCACACCTAAGCCAACGGTTACACCAGCTACACCCACAAATAAGCCTGTAACTCATACCACTTCTCACCCGACCACACCCTCACCTAAGCCCACTCCACACCCAACCACACCGTCACCTAAACCCACTCCCTCAACTCCACATCCGCCCACTCCCACGCACACACCTAAACCTACGACTCCAACAACCAAGCAACCACCAACTGAAATTTGTTTTGACGTCTTGGTGGATGGTAAGTTTCCCCTGAACTCAATACCAGAAACAACAGCCTTTTAATCCCACTTCACATTCCAGCATCTGGCACAGTCATAAGTGGTAACAACAATCAGATATCCCAGCTGATTAATGTACAACCGAAAATCAATTTGGGCTTGAATCTCCTTAGTCATGTGGAACAAACAGCTCCCCAAACTAATTTAAGTGTCAAGAGAATATGTTTGCCTATACATCCTACCCACAAGCCAACTGTAACACCGTCTACGCCAGTTCCACCCACAACTAAGCCTGTAACTCAGCCGCCTACCCAGCCAGAGAAACGTTGTTTCAAAAGAATATGCAACAAATGGAAGCAATGCTTGGATTATAATTGCATATCCCAGCCAAAGGAGTATGCCGTCCAGACATAGACTCAGTCACAGAACTTTTGGATAGAAAAGCGTACAAACCTATTAGGCTATAAGCGTAGTGAAACTGCGACAGATTTTTTAATAAAAAATTTACTTGAAAAAAAAAACGTGGTTCTGGTTTGTTTTCCATAATTTTCTGGTAGAAAAGTATGCCCGAGAACAACCTTTCTGTTCGTAATATGTGCCAAGAGTTAAACCAATCAATGCTTCTGGGTTAAAAGCGAAAGCTAAGCAGGCCTCATAATCAATTCAGAAAGAAATTTCCGACTGCTTTGCTGTAAAATTGAAGATTGTTCCTCTTTGTCCAAGATAGCTTCCACAAAATATCAGACCTTAAATCTGCTTTAAAGCCCAAGATCCGTTAGGCATTGCGGGCTCTATGGGTATATTGAAGTTAGGCTCAATGTGAGGGAGAAATCACTGACCACATTCAAATTTAGTTTAAAAATGCCGTTTAAGTTCTGGATGTGTATGATGCTCTGAATGGTAATGTTCCAGAACTTCCCAATTCTCCAAAAAAATTTTTTAAGTCTGTACCGGGCGTTCCCTTCTTTAACTTCTCTCTAAATACCACTATATGGCTATTCTTGTGACAAAAGAACTGAGAGAGAGTCTCTGTTTCATTTGTACACATTACAAATTGCTGCTGGGTATCAACACATCGTGTGAACACGTTCCAGAACTTGCCAATTGTTTTTATTTCCCCTTCAGTTTGCCTTGCAGATACCAATTTATGGCTTATCTTGTGGCAAATGAAGTGGGTGAAATCCTTTTGTTCCATTATGCCTATTACAAATCGCTTATGAGAAGCATAGGGCTACAACAAATCCTATAAATATGTTCTAGAACTTGCCAATTTTTAAAGACTGTTGGCTTTTTAAGTATTCTTCTTCAACTGCTTCGTAGATTCCATTCTATCACGTTTCTTTCGTTGCCATCTTAAAGTCGAATTGTTCATGGGAAGCATATGGCCACAAGAAATCATATGCACATATTCCAGAACTTGCCAAGTGCTTAAGATTGTTGTTTCTTTAGTATGCTCTGCAGATTCCATTCTAAGCCCTTTGTTGTGATGTCATTTTCAATTTCTATCCCCTATAGCTACGGCCTTAAGCCTTTTCTTTATTATTTTTTTTTATTAAAAATTCAAAAGAAAGGAATTAATATGGTAAACCAAGCCTAAAACTATGCTTTATTTATTTAAATTTTTGTTTTTATTAATAAACAATTTCCTATGCAAAGCAATTTTAAATTGATTTTAAGAAAATCATTGAAAATAATACAATTGGTAAGCCAATGAAATGAAAGAGTAAAAATTATCCTTAAACTATGCAACAAATTCTATTGATTTTCAATACAATAACTTCCAGCCTTTTGTTATGCAACAATACTTGAACAATAATTGGACAATTCTTTTCTCCCTCTCTCTTTCGCTCTCTCTGTCTTTATTGTTTAGAAATAATAAAGTTTTGTTATGCAAAACTATACAAATTTAATTCCATTTTTCTATTTTTGTATTCTATTTTTAAAAGAAAAAGAAAAAATAATAGTTTTTCTGACCCCTACAGAACAGAACAGAATAAACCTGGTGAAAATATAAGAAATACAAGCACCAATACGAGCTTAAATGGAATGAAAATTTTTCTGCAAGACAGAAAGAAAAACTCACTTTCAATTTTTGAATAGAAAAGAAAGTTTAGAAGAGAAGAAAAGACAGAAAAGAATAATGAAATAAAAATAAAAGGCAAAAGAAAAAAATCGTTTGAATAAAATATTAAAGACCAGAGAGTGGTTGCGATACAAAAAGCAAAAGAGAGAAAGAAAGGAAAAGATAAGAAAACAAAACAAGAAAAGAAAAAAAAAAGAAATTTTTGTCATTTGTCTAGAACGTGTCTGGCATAGAAAATTCTCAGATTCTTTTGTATTTTTTTCCTTTTGAAATGAGGGTATTTTTCTCTACAATTCTCGTTACTTTTGGTATTTCTTGATAGAATTACAGCAGGTTTAAGAATTTTCTCGCCACTACTTTATAGAAATTTTGTAGTTATTTTAGGAAAATTGTAACAATAATTGCCAAAAAAAAAACAAAATCAATATACAGTAGATTGAAGCATTGCATACCTTTAGGTTAGTTTTTATGGTTTAAAATTTCTAAAGGCACCTGAATGTAGGCAATGACTTTTTAAATTAAAATTAAGTTCAGTTGTTGTTATAACAGCTTTGCTGTTGCTGTCACGAGTTCCTTACTTCGATCTGTTTTGTGGAATGCGTAACTGGGGCTTTTAACAGCTTTCAACCTCTTGAAATAAGCTGCCTTGTAATGTGTAGGAAGATCATTAAAAGATTGTCTCCCTCAAACTAATCATACTCTAACCTTTAGCATTGCAGAAATGGTGGCTATATCCGATCCTGGATATTAAAACCGTTGAAACCCTTATGTACACAATAATTCTTATTGGCATGATTATGGAGTAGACCTGAGTTCAGTATTCTAGAGTTTTAAGAAAAATCCAGAAGAAATTCAAAAGTTTCCAGTGCCAGAGTGCTTGTTAACTTCATATTTGTTCGTTTGCATAGCTATAGTAATTTAATTTAACATTTTAATCTCGTAAAAGTATGCTGCATTTTTTATAGAAACATTTGTTGCCTACTTTAAGGTGTAGCTTTAAATATTCTGGTTTTATTCGTTACTTTAAACTGTGTTATTGCTTTATGCGTGTAGGAAAAATGAAATGAAAACGAACATGAAAATAAAAAATTTAATTACTTGAACGCTTGCCATTGTCTGAAAATGCCATAAATTTTCCTTGACTCCTCTGCTAGACCACCTACATACATGGTGAGGTAGCAAACATAGAAAAACATTGTTCTGCTGCAGGTACCTCTTGTTCGTTTTTTAATATCATTTTTGAAATTGCCTGCCTTTTGCCTTTACCAATCTACTACCTGCTACGCAATTTTTCTGCCTTGGCAGGCAATGGAAGAAGAAGATTCTGCTTTATAAAAGGCAAAATATACTGGTTATAATGCCTGGAAGTATACAATGGCATATTGCTTTTGGTTAAATGGTAAAAAAGGCATTTTATTTATTTGCCAGCCTTATTCTTTTTTTTGGTGTTGTTTTCTTTCACGGAGTTGTATTTAAAATGGTAAAAACCTATGGTAGATAACCACCACCACTACTGCTATAGCGGGTTTTAGTATATGCTCTGGCTGTAGCCTTTTCTTATTTACAGCTGAGAAGTTTCTCTTCTCTTATTTTGGGGTTTGAGAAATGCCACGATACTATACAATTCAATGTGTCAGGTTAAAATTAAATTGCAATTTGTGGCTTAATTTATACATTTTATTAACACACGCAAACAACAGCATACTTTAGGGCGCTTTAACATACATTTTCAAGCATACAGAAATTGAGAAATTTATTCTCAAAATGTGTATTTGAATGGGTTTTAATTTAACGAAAAACAGTGTTATTGTGTGGCATTTGAATTTATTTAGGAAAATAAAAAAAACTTGCTTTTAGGCTTTTAATAAAATATAAAATTTAAAGCATATTTAAATTACGCTTTTTTCTTACAGTCTACCTCTTTTAATTTAAAAAGTCTTAAATTTCCTGAAAGTATGCAATGAATTTAGTAAAAGGCTTATAACAGCATACCATTGTTGGTTTAAATGGGATAATCTATTTGAGAGAGACAGAAAAAAAAGAACGAAAACGAAAAAACTTTTACTTTATACAACAGTAATAATAAAACCGTTATCCTTGATCCTTGTTTGCTGGTTATCTTCTCTCTTTTTTCGCGTGTTGCAAGTGAATCTGAGAAACAGACCAAAAAATTTACCAAAAACAAGTGAAAAAACGATGGAAAAAAGTGTCATATTGCGTCTGCCGGAAAATGGCAAGAATTTTATCTGTCACACAATGGCAGACGACAGATAAAAGTCGGCGTTTTCTCTGTTCTCTTCATTTTTCTTAAAAAAAATTGCTCAGAAAAAAGATTATTTGTCCGGTTGCTATAAAAAAAAAAATATAAAAATAAAATTTTGATCCAAAAAGACGATTTTTTTTTTATAAAATTTCATAATTGTTGCATACTTTGAGGCTTAAGTGAAAAATAAATTGTAAATTTTATTCACAGCTAAACAGGTAGATAGGTTTGGGAACAAGTATGATTATAAGAGCTAAAAAAAAACACCTGCTAGTTCTAGAATCCATAGTTTTTTCTAAGGAAAGGGAAATCGAAAAAGGGGAAAAGAATTAATGAAGAGGGATAAATAGAGTGGAAGTGAAAAACAGAGAGAGAGAGAGTGAGAGAGAGAGGAGTAAAAATAATCAGGGATACAAAATTATAGGATTAGTACCTGCAAAGACCACATCCATAGAATTAGAACTTAAACTTTCAAGGCATAAGCCTCACAGAAACTAATTCCGCTTGAAAATCAGCGCAGATCACGTAAGTACGTGCATTAAAAGCTGATAGCTCGAATTAGGCTTCAAGTAACTGCAATGCAGAAAAGATCACCACCCAGCTCTAGTTCTAGATCTTTACAAAAGACCCCAGCAACCAGTACCACAATACTCGTGCGACCATTTTCGGGAAAATTGAAGCACAATGTCGGTTTACAATTTTCTTTCTGTTAGAGAAGATTCCTATTCATAATAAAAATACTGAAATACTGGATAAAACTGACTTCGGAAAGCAAACATTTAATGATTCGATCTTCTAACAGGAACTTTCACAATATAACAGTTGATAACGGCCATTTTGTTGAAGCTAAATCTGCTAAAGTATCACCATGAATGGCTATAGAATTCAATACCCCATGCAAATAATAAAATTGTTTCAACTTAAGAAGGAGAATTAATTGTTAAAGAATTTTTCAGTTACTAACGGAAAAAAATATTAAAAAAAAATATTACGAAAATGGAAAAATCTAGATACTGCTGTTTTTTTACATCGTTTAACATTAAAATTAAAAACAATGAACTTATCACACTGCGCAATATAACAACAAACACCAGCATAAACACCAGCAGATAAACAAGTAAACAAAAATATACCAAAAACACCAACATAAAAAATGATAAACAAGTAAACAAAAATGCCACAATAAACGTTACAAGAATAAATGTAAACAAAATAGACAAACAAAAATAATGAAACAACTATGTTTACATTTATAGAGATCTCGAGAAGGCGAAGCCACGAACAGTCGCCTTCAAGAACATTCATCAGAATGCTTACGTTGCCATATAAAAAGCAAGGCAAACCAGACGACTGAGTTAGTAAAAGTTCAGTCACTCTTGTGTGAAGACGCGGTGTGTTTAAAGAGAGTAATCGTGGTTTGAGATCTCCGTTACAAAGATCTATAGAACAACTATCTAGTGATTTATTATTGTTTATGCAAAAGAGTGCAAAGATGAATAACAAACAAAGCAATTGGTATTGTTTACATCAAGTTGTGAACAGTGGCACACAGAATTGTGCGAACAATAAAGAATTTAATTAAAATTTAACACAAATTTATTTTTATTTTATTTGCAATCTACAAGCTCATATTTTAAACGTTTTTAAACGGTAAAAACGTAACAATATGTTATATAATAAAAAAAATTATAAATATGTTGCATACCTTTAGGATTAATTAAATAACCTGGACAGTATACACTAAAAATTAAGAATTCTTATACTGTTTATGCCTAATTCTAGTTCATTCTCTTTAAATAATCTCTACTACTAAATTTTCAACTCCACAAGTGTGTGAACAAAATGAAACTGGTTTTATGTACCCCCTACACATACACACACATATACATATTACACAAGCATATGCTGTTTAATAATGTTGTCTTAATTTTAATAAAAAAAAATTTGTTGAAGACAGTCTTTCCGTTATTAAATGTACAACATAATCGTATTAGTGTTGTTGAACATAGTTTTTCAATGACTCTCACACACTCAATTACACTGACTCACGCTCTATCTCTCTATCACTCTCTCGCTCTCTTTCTCTGTATCTTTTTCAAGAAAAAAGTACACCTTGCTGCAATACAACAGCAAGAGTAGGTAAGTAAGGACTGGTTCCCTATATTTTATTGCTGCTGTTGTTGTTGTTCTTTTGCTTTCATCTTATATTTGGGTTTCTTTGGTTGTTGCTCTCAGTTAGGGAGAGGAAGAGAATGAGAACAGTAGTTAGAAGAGTATTTAAAAGCAAAGAGGCAAAGTATTCCACGTGTAAGTGTAAGAGAGAGAGAGAAAGAGTTCAAGCAATTTAGACATAAATTTTGTGTAAAAAGTTTTCTTAAGTGGGGGATTTTCATCTTGTAAACGAGTATAACAGCAACAACAACTACTACTACGAAAACAACGACAATTATTAACAGGAGAACAAGAGTACAAGTAAGAACAAATCCAACAACAACAACTTGTGCATGTTCTAACATGTTTAAAATGCTAAATGACAAGCAGTCGTCGGTATAATTGTATTACACTGACTTGCATTGAGTAGTTGTTGTATCTACTACTCCAATGATAATCATGATGACGATAAAGACGAAGACTACAAAGTTGTTGTTGTTTTAAGCCTGCAATGCTGCTACAAATTATTTTTTCCTTGTGAGTATGCTGCTGCTATGCTCATGGACACTCTTTTTAATGGCTTTTTATTTTAGAAAATTTTTTTCTTCTTCCTTTTTTTCTGTTGAATTTTTGATGTTTTCTGTTAAAGTTTCTCTAAAAATTTTCTATAAAACTTGACAATATTCTCTAGTTAAAGCTCTGCTGGTTGTTGTATTTTGCTCTCATTTTTATAGAAAAAAAAAACGAGAAAGAAAATTCTGCTAATGGTTTTCAAGTGTTTTCAAGGTGGCATATAGAGGAGGAGGAAACTGCAAAATGTTGTAACATTTTCAAAACGAACGTTAATTGATTAAAATTTGTTCGAAATTAAAACAGAAACTTTACTAAAGTGAAGGGGATTAAAAAGTCTTCAAACCAACAAAAAAAAAATTAAATAAAGAAACACTTAAAAAATATGGTCTTTTAAGGCTTAAATCTTAAGAGGAATTAAAAAAATTTCAACATTTGTTAGAAGTATTCAATTAAAAGCTATTTAAAGCCATAAAAAGGGGTCAATTAAAGAAGGTAAGGTCCAACTTGCATTATATTTTAAATCTAAAGTTAAAAACTTGCTTAACAAAATCACCAATAACTGCTCAAAGGCGTTAATGTCACAATTACTTCTCAGAAGGAAAATTTTTGTCATTGATTACATCAATTCTCGAGAAATAAAGACCTCATACTCGATAAACGAACAGGAAAACAATCATAATCATAAACAAAGATCACTTTCCATTAATAAAACCACAAAGAACTACAACAACAAATCAATAAAAAGGTTCTAGAAGTTGCCAAATCCAAAGTGTGTGTGAGAGATCATCGTAATTTTGTGTTTGAAAGGCTTATTGAGGCCATTATGGATAGAGAATAACATCATTTGTGGAGTATAACACCAAAATCGCAACGAATTTCATCGATGGCTTGGGATAGGTTGGCTTTGAGAACTGCTGTAGCTTGTGGCTTATTCGCATACTCCTCCGACTTAGGAAAACCTCACAAGAAAGAGTCTAACGAGGTCAAATCGTAGGATCTCAGTGGACAGTTCACATCACCCTCACGTGAGATAACCACTAGTGCACCAAATTCTATAATTTTGTTTGTTTTCGTATTCATCCATTAAAAATTTGAAGCTCATCGCTAAAGAAAATTTGCCAACTGCTTCAGAGTTCATTCGGCGTACACACGTCGTTGTGTATGTCGTTTACCTTCCTTGGTCAGCTGAATTTTGTACAGAAGCAGGTCGAAGTTACGACAGTTGTGGTCTGTGAAAATTTGAGTTCTTGTCAGCGATGCGAAATCAATTGCCTCGGATTCTTCTGCACACTGTCACGGTCAGGGGTGATGTTCAGTTGTGGTCTGTGAAAGTTTGAGTTCTTGTGAGCTATGCGAACTCGACTGCCTCAGAATCTCTTACATGCTTTCATGGACAGTGGCAATGTTTGCAACACTTCTTGCATTTTGACAACAAACAGATGCTGGCCGATTGTTTTCTGAACCAGCGAATTCGAATTCATCCACAACATAACGAATAGTCTTCTCGATTAGACCATTCTGGCGATCGTATATACAGCGAAGGGCTTCGTTAGTTACCCAAACAGATTTTTATTCAAAAAATATGTTATTACAAGTCTTGTGGTAAAACAGACTGAATAAATGACACCTAATTTGACAGATTAAGCTTCAACAAGATGGCCGTTATCAACTAGTGAACTTGGAAGTCCTTGTTGGAAGACCCGATACTAACATTTTATTTTTAAAGGGTGATTTTTTAGCTATTATCTTTTTGGCAACACTGGTTTAAACAGCTCACGCACGTTTCGTGTTTTGCTTCACTGTCAAACATCTTCAGTTTGGTCTATAATTTAACCATGAATCGTCTTACAAACGAACAACGCTTGCAAATCATTGAATTTGGCATCATTGGACCGTACTTCTACAAAAATGCTGCGAATCGTAACGTAACTGTGAATGGAGAGCGTTACCGTGAGATGATATCCAACTTTTTTTTTTGCCCAAAATGCAAGAGCTTGACTTGCAAGATATTGGTTTCAACAAGACGATGCCACATGCCACACAGCACGCTTAACAATGGACTTATTGAGAGGCGAGTTCGGTGAACATTTTATTTCACGTTCGGAACCGGTCAATTGGCCGCCTAGATCGATTTAACGCCTTTAGACTATTTTGTGTGGGGCTATGTTAAAGCTCATGTCTATACAGACAAGCCCGCTTCAATTGACGCATTGGAAGACAACATTGAAGCATTTATTCGTGAGATACCGGCCGAAATGTTGGAAAGAGTATGCCAAAATTGGACTAAGCGGATGGACCATTTGAGGCGCAGTCGCGGTCAACATTTGCATGAAATAATCTTCAAACATTAAATTATATGGACCGTACTATCGATTCAAATAAAGATTTCATGCATTTTTCTGAATTTTATGTGTTTTCTTTTTGAAAAATTTTCCTATAGCTCTTAAAAAATCACCCTATATAAAAACAATACATCTACGCTTTAAAGGAAATAAAGATTTAAAACGTTGTTTTACTTAATTTTTTTGTAATGCATTGCCTGCTTTAAGGCTGTGTTAATATTGATTGGTATTGAAAACACCAACACCACATTAATAAACACTAACAAACATAAATTCCTTTGTTCTTTACTTTAAACTCTTAATAAAAAACTCTCTTTCTAATTAAGATTTCAAAACAAACATAAACCAAGAGGCTCAAAGTAAACAAAACGAAGGAAAAGGAGAGCATAAATTCAACAAAAATTTTTGAAAAAATACTCACAGTTACAGGACAACAGTATAGAAAAAAAAAAACAACCGAATTAAGAAGTAAAACCAGTAATAAAACACCAACAATGCTACACAACTAAATAGGCGCGCCAGTGCAAGAACGAGGGTCAAAACAACAATTTAATGCACACAACAACAGAACTGAACATGCAAGGACTTCAACACTTATGAGGAGACAGTTTTTAAAACTAAAAACGAAAAATTTACTTATTTTTACTCTCTCTTCTGCGCGCTCTCTCTCTCTCTCTCTCTCTATAGTTCGTGTTTACATTTTCAAAATGTTACAAATAAACAAACGAAGTTACATTGTGTATTTTGTAAAAACAACAACGTAAACAATTTCTTTTATTTTTCTGTTGGCGTTGTTGTTGTTGTTTTATATTCCTCTTGGCTTTTTTTTTTGTGTTTTCCCAAGGCTAAGTCGCGCGTGAAATTACAAAAAACGTTAAAGTTTACCATTGTAACTCTATACAGCATACTTTCACCTCAAAAACATTCTCTTATTTTTTCATTGTTTACTCTACTACTGCTACTCTCACTCTCTTTCACTACTCCTGTAGTCTGTTATTGTATTTGTGTTTTGTTGTTTTGTATTGTTTGTATTATTTTTGCTAGAATATTTTACACAATTTGTTTCATTGTTGGTTTGTTTTATTATTGTCAAGCATAAAAGGTGTTCTTCCATTTTTTTTTTGAAGTAACGGCACCCACACACATACCTACAAACTATTCTGTTTTATAAGACCCGAGTATTTATTTGTTTTTTCACATTTTGTTACGGTTGTTATTGTTGTTGTTATTCATGGTGTCAAACAACATGATATGCTTTTATGCTTACACCCAAACATATATGTACATGCATATACCTGGTAATGTACTTTCTCTTCCTTTCTCCTCGCGTGTGTATTTTATTATTAAAGCATTACGAAGAAGAAAAAAAAGGCAAATGATTGAGTTTTTGTAAACAGTTAAGTTTGAGCGAGAGAATGTATGGCTCCTCTCCAAGGGTTTTAATATAAAAATAACAGTTTTTGGCACGTGTAAGCAGTACATATACAGTGGTGTCTATAGGAATAAGTACTTTAAAAGGGAAATAATGTGAATTTCTTTACTTTTCAAGATTTTTAGTGAAATTTAAAAATTTTTTGAAAGAAGATTTAATGAATAACGTTTTTTCATAAGGTTTTCTTTATTATTTTTAAGCAATTTTCTTTTACAAATCACGATTTGAAGAATATGAATAGAAATGCAACTATTTTAAACAAAAATAAGTGTTGTATAAAATTTTAAAAACTTTTCATTTACCAAAATGTTTTTCAGTTTGAAGAAAATACTTCCTTGGCGACAACATTACCGGACTTTTCTCTTTCCAAGCCTTTTCCCTGTCAGCTGTATTTCAGACAGATCACTGGGGTCAAATCTAGCATGTATACAATACGCTGGCTATCTATGTATGGACTTAGGCAGCCATTTTCAAATCTCCTGAAGTATCAGGAGTTGAAAGAGAGAGAGAGAGAGGAGAGAAAGAGAGATTTTATGCATTTCCTCTAACAATCTATGATCGACAGTCTTATCCAGAGATGATCACCATTCTGATGCTCTACACAAAAGTAAACGCCAAAATAGCATACCATAGGGCTTCAGATAGGACCCCCACTTTGTTTTAATGCTCTACGCCAAGCATAGTTGTACATCCTCACTTGAATGTCACGGTCTTAGGCCAATGAGGAGGTTTCATACTAACCATAGAGCTAAGCCTAGTTAACCAGTCATAGTTCCATTGATTTAAGACCAAAAACTGAGAAATATGAATTGTTATGTAGAACAGGCTTAGAATTTCCTAAAAGCTGAAGTCATGTTCTGCCGGAGATCTTACACATTAAGGAAATAACTCACGCTGACCGACTAGCCGACTGTATTGTTGTTATTGCAGAGCACAAGCTCAGTTTGGGATATCTTTCGCCCAAGGAAGCTTTGCTTTCACCAGCTTATGCAGAGTTGAAGATATTGTTACGAAAATGAAAACAGTGTAGTATCGTTTAACAATAAAAACGATAAAAAAAGCTACCAGCTACACAAACACATATGTACATCGAACTTATTATAAGTACACCAACAACAACATTAGTATGAGAGAAAAAATGATAGACAAGTAAGCAAACGCAACAACAAGCAATGTGTCGCGATAGAATTCTCGAGAAGGCGAAACCCCGAACGTTCCACTTCAAGAACCTTCATCAGACTGATGCGTGCGCACATAAAAAGGCAAGACAAAGCAGACAACAATTCAGTAGTAATTCATTCAGTCTTGTGTAAAGTTGCGTGTGAAGAGAACAGTCGTGGTTTGAAGATCTCCGCTATACAGATCTAACGAACAAGTAGTTATTGTTGTATAAGTTGGAAACAGTGGCACATAAGATAGTGCGGACAATAAAGAGTTTAATTGAAACTAAACACATATTTGTTTTTACTTTGTTTGCAATCAACGAACTCATATTTAAACGTTTTTAAAAAGGTAAAAACGTAACAATATTTTCTAAGCTATGTAGGGCATCCTATAAAGCCCTTTGACAGGTAAAAACTTTTTCTTACATCTTTTTTTTAATAACTTGTCCTCTGTTTTGCCTGGCTGCTGCTTACAATTTTTTTCTCTTTTGCTAAACGGGGTATACCTTAAGGAGTTAAGAAAAAAAATGTTATTTCGTTGTCTGTCTTCAACTTCCATTCATTTGTTATGGATTTGTTAGAACCGTGAAAATTGTCACTGAGGAAAATTGTGAAACTTTTCAAATGTCAGGCATTGTTTAAATGTCACACCAACACCATCATAAACATTTATGGGGGTTTTAAACACAATAGATGTTTTTTTTATTATTGTAGCATACTTCAGGGAGGTGAAATACATTTTTCAAAGCATAACGAAAAGGTGTGATAATTTTTTTATGCCATAAATATTTAAACACCACTTTTTGCCATATTTTCAGGCATCAAGGATATTTACGGTGTTTAATTTTGCCATTCAAAGGCAGGAATTCTGGGGAAAAATGAACGACAATAAGAAAGAAAAAATTTTTTCTGGAGAAAACCTTTATACTTGACAAAAATTGTCCAGAAACCATTATTTGTTTCACTCCTAATTACATTTTCATTTTCCCTATAAGAATACAAAAATTTTTAATTGGCTTTACATCTGGCTGCACCTTTTAATTCCTTTACAAAACATTTTTGTTTTCGTCCTTCAATGTCCTTTGTTAACAACATAACATAACCTAAAACGCCCTCAAACAATTCAAAAATTATTCATCCACTGACGACTAAATTTTGTTGGCAATCACATTGCGGGGCCTAAACATTTTATGATGAGTTTACCTTAAGATGAGTTGATAATTTCCATTTATAGGATGTTTATGGCCGCAATAATGATGATAGGCCCATGAAAAAAATCAAATTACGGAAAGGGAAATGAAAAAAGAGGGTAGGAAAGCAAAGCAAGAAAAGGGCCTTTTTGAAAATTCCGCTTGGAGGTGGTAGATAAGTGTAAACATGGCTCAGATCTAAAAATAGATTTGATTCAGGTTGTAAAAAAATATGTATGTTCCAAAGAACTTTTACAGTAGATTTGCGGTTATCCAGCCCTTGACGAAGTAATTGCTCAAGGGCAGTAAGCGAAAGCAAAATGACTGACGAAATTATGGGGTGAGTTTAGCAAGTAGACCTAAGCGCTGAGGATGCTTATTTAGTTACGCACAAATATCTTTGAGCTATTTTCAAACCCCGTTTTAGAACAGACACACAGAAAACATGAATAAGCAAGGCTTTGGCTAAGCTTTGCTTTGTAAACATGCGAATAATCGTTACAACAAAGTAAATTTTTCAGTATGAACATAATAAAGTAAAAAAAAAAAATTCTGTACTCACCACTAAACCAAATCCACCACCACCTTTGCTGTCCTTGAGTCTGAAAAACATGCAGGAAATATGCATTAAAATAAAACAACAACTACGTTATAAGTATAAGTAAATATACCACTAATCACTAATTACTCACCACTTTGCACTTGTTTGCAGTGCAACAACACGTAACCTTGATCCAGAAAACCCTCTACTTATTTTATTTTATTATTTTTAACACACTGAAAATTTTCTGTAATAAAACAACAACAATTATTGAAGAGATGTAGGCATTTACACAATACTTGAATACTCACCACTACACACTTGATTGTTTTAATACCCTGCACATAAATAATACGATTAAACACGACGAACACAATAAACCATTATTTTCTAAAATAAAGCAAAAACTTCATTAAATATGAGAAAACACTCCACTTCTCCTCTTCTACTTACCATTAATAAACACGATTAAATAGGCCCCTTAATTAAAGACACGACACTTATTGCTGAAAATATAACAACAATTTCATTATATAGATGAAGACAAATACTCGTACATATGTATCTATGTATACTTACCATTATGTATACGGATATAGCAAAAACCCGCGTTAAAACAACAAAACCAAAAAAAAAAAAACCCTATTCGAAGCAGACATCCACACATACAATAATACCCATCGCTATGTATTCGATTGCTTTAAAAACGCGCACAACAATAAACACGATTAAGCATGCTTCTTTCTTCACA
Organism: Sarcophaga caerulescens; assembly: GCA_927399465.1. Lineage (NCBI taxonomy): Eukaryota > Metazoa > Arthropoda > Insecta > Diptera > Sarcophagidae > Sarcophaga > Sarcophaga caerulescens. The sequence continues at coordinate 111,248,599 of OV656873.1, read as the reverse complement.
CGAAATGCGACACTTTTAACTGAAAATAAAACAACAACTTTATTAAAGAAATGAAGACAACAACACTTACATTTACTTACCACTATGCATTCGATTGCTTTAAACGAAAAAAAAAACACATTTTCCTGTAAAAAAAACAACAACTTCATTAAAGAGACGCCGATTTCCATGTACATACACATTTATACTTACCACCCGCACTGGAATAATTGCTTATATCATACTAAATAACCGTAAAAATTAATTAAATCTAACTTTAAAATACCGCACAATACATTTATTTATTTGAAACACACAACGAATAAGATTTTTTGCTTTAATTTCATTAAAAAACTTTCAAACATTAATTAAAAAATATACGCACAACTCCACTTAACAAGCTAACGCAACAGATCCCGAATTTCTACTAATTTTTATACTCACCCTTACGCATTTACATACCTTAAAACCTTTTATACTCACCTTTTCTCTTTAAAAAGCTTAGAAAACTGCAAGCAACAGGTTAGCAAATACACATGCATGCATGAAAAACCTACTCATACTCTATTTGTGTAGGTGCATATGCACTTTACAACCATCAACTAATCTTATCTTTATTACTCACTCTTTAATATTCTCCCATCACATCATATAAAAAGAATACTCGCGTTTTTCTCCCGAAAACCAATAACAACAACATTCAATGTGCATAAACCCTTCACAACAAAGCCAAACAAAACAAACACAATAACACCCAGCCTCACCACGACACCATAATTTCTCTCTGAGTAAAAATAATATTTGTTCACCTCCTCTAACTCCCCTTGCAAGCATAAGATTAAGCAAATGAATGTTATTGTAACAACAAATCATATGAACATGATCAAACATGTTAAATTTGCATTGCAAATATACACACGCACATGAATAAATACAGCAAAGAATACACCAAATTGCCTACATTTTTCGATGCATTAGTATACACTCTCACGGAAATATGCTTGACCTTGAAAACTTATCAACTATTTGACGCAGAATTCATGTATCAGTTGGTAACAGAACTTACTATTAAAAAAACTTATTTTCATAAATTTTAAACAATGTAAGAGTGCGAACAGAATAAGACTGCAGCTTCAAAAGATGAAAATTTAATGACCGATAATGAAACAATCATGCGTAACCGCAAATCTTCTCATTTCATTGTTTACATTAGCAAACAACTCAGCATAGAAAAAAAAAACGTTAACAAAATAAAGGCGACAACGACCGACGTTTTTTTAAATGTCCACCTGTGTACAAAAAATCTACTTTTCTTAAGTTGCCTTTTATGGCTTTTAATAGAGAGAGAATGTGAGTCTGCAGTATTGTGTGTTCTTTAATTTGTTTATTCATGTGCGTGTGTTTATTTTCAATACAGATGTAGCCGGTTAGATCATATTCATATGATTTGTTGTTACAATTACATTGATTTGCTTCAGCTTATGCTTGCATTTGGAGTAAGTGGTGAACAAATATTATATTTACTCAGAGAGTAATAATGGAATCGCGGTGAGACAGTGCGTTGTTTTTGTTTTCTTTGTAATAAAGGGTTTATGCACATTGAATGTTGTTATTGGTTTTTATGATAAAAAATATGAGAAGAACACACAAGTGTTTCTTACGTGGGGTGTTTGCTTTTAAGGAAAATTTTATGAGAGCGTAAATATTAAAGGCTAAGTAATAAAGATATGGTTAACTGATGGTTGCAAAAGCAAAGCAATAAGTTTATGGGCGGTGGTATTCAATATGTGTTGACCTACGTAGGAGTATGTTTTTTATGCATGCATGTTCATTTGCTGACCTGTTGCTTGGAGTTTTCCATGCATTTTAAAGAGAAAGAGTGAGTCTAAAATGTTTTAAAGCATGTACATAAATGCGTAGCGGTGAGTATAAAAATTAGTAAGAATTCGTGTTCGGTTGTGTACGCTTATTTAGTGGAGTTGTGCGCGTATTTTAATTAATGTTTGTAAGTTTTTTAATTAAATTAATGCATAAAATCTTATTGGTTGTGTGTTTCAAATAAATAAATGTGTTGTGCGGTATTTTTAAAAATCAGTTTTAATTAATTTTTGCGCTTATTTAATACAATATAATCAATTATTTTAGTGCGGGTGGTGAGTATAAATGTATATGTACTTGGATTTCGGCGTCTCTTTAATGAAGTTGTTGTTTTATTTACAGCACATAGTGTTTTTTTCGGTGTGAAGCAATCGAATGCTTAGTGGTAAGTAAATGTACGTGTTGTTGTCTTCATTTCTTTAATAAAGTTGTTGTTTTATTTTCAGTCAAAAGTGTCGCGTTTTGTTTGATGAAGGAAGCATGCTTAATGTTGTTCGCGTTTTTAAAGCAATCGAATACATAGTGGTGGGTATTATTGAATGTGTGGTTGTCTTTTTTCTTTAATAAATTTCTTGTTTTTATTTTCAGCAAATAGTGTTTATTTTTTTTGTTTGTAAGAAGGGTATTTTTTCTGTGTTGTTTTAGCACTGGTTTTTAATACATCCAGATGCATAGTGGTGAGTATTCAAGTATTGTGTGATTGCCTACACCTCTTCAATGATTGTTGTTGTTTTATTTCAGAATTTCTTTTAGTGTGTGTTTTTGAAAAAAAAAAGTAAAGTAGAGGGTTCAAGGTCAAGATTATATGTAATTGAACTGGATACAAAATGTATAGTGGTGAGTAATTAGTGGTATACATATTTAATTCTATAACGAAGTTGTTGTTTTATTTTAATGAATATTTCTTAATGTTTTCAGAATAAATGACAGCAAAGGTGTTGGTGCATCATGTTTAATGGTGAGTACAAAATATTTTTTACTATATTATCTTCATACTGTAATGTGTACTTTATTGTAACGATTATTCGCATTTTTACAAAGTAAAGCATATTTTTTGTTCTAAACCGGGGTTGAAAATCGCTCAAAGATATTTGTGCGTAACAACGTAATCCCGTAGATTTCTCGTCACTCACGTCTTTTAACTAAACTCACCTCATAGTTTCGTTAGTCGTTGACCGAACCTCCCCCCATATCTGCCGTTAGATATTACTTCGCCAAGGTCTAATTAGCTTTACTGCTATCTGATCAGAAATTTTGTGTTTGACTCTTCTGTCACAGGAGTTTCAATATGATTTCAGCCATTTTCGAACTTAACATATCTCTTAGAATCTGGGATGTATTGGAATATGCTTCCCATGGCCATCTAAATCTTGAAAACAAAATAATGTAAGGCACTCCAAAATGTGAAAACCTGTGCTCATATTTTTCAAAACAATCATGAGCATTCAATAACTGCCCCAATTTGTCCATTTAGTGGTTTAAAAAGCAGCGATCCAGCAACTCTGTCAGCTGTAGAATATCGTTGATCTGAAGGTTTCCATTTACGATTGTTCCAGATTCGTTTAGCATTCTAAGAATGCCAACGAATAATTAAAACTGATCACAGCAGTGTAGATAACACTTTTCAGGCATTAAGGGGTGATTCTGGTCGGCATAAACGACCTACTAAGTATGCAATTTGCAAAATTGTAAAGAATTTTGAAGAGGCTGAACGGTGTCAGACGTGGCAATACACTGAAAACCGTTTTCTCCACGTTGTCTTCTGGGAGAGGGCTTCCAAACAGTGGCTTTGGTACTCCAGATTTTTGTCATTATCTTCTCTGGTCCCTCCTAATTCTCGCTGTGATTGTCACTGTGCCCGCAGCAAATTCGACTGTAATTCTCGCTGCAATATCGGCTTTAATTCCGGCTGTAATTCCCGCAGTAATTTGAGTCTCTAATTCCATTGTATTTCTCGCTATAATTCTTGTCGTAATTCCCTTTGTAAATCAATCTTTAATTTCACTGTTATTTCCACTTTTCCGGTGTAATTCTCGATCGCGTCGTTGACCAACCTTTAGATGTACTGTAGATCCTATTAAGAGCTCTATTTTAGGACTGGTGAGAAGGTCCTAAAAGAGTTTAAGTTTCAGAATATTAAACTCTGCAAGAAAAATGTGGCGTATGGAGATTCAAACCTACCCGATGAATCTATATCAAAGCCGAATATCCATGGCGTGAAGGCATAACTTTTGACTTTAGTCGGCCTATAACACTTCCATCCACTAGAAGCTGTTGAATCGGTCCGGACTTTTAAAGAAAATTGTAAGGAGCTGCATTGAATCGTTTATAACGGCTAGTGAATATATCACCATACACACAGAAACTCTCTTTTAAGGCCCTCTATTTTCCCTTCAAATACCTTTAAGCATCCTGCCGTGCTATTTTGTCTCTGTTAATGTACCATAAAAGATTTATTCAAGCTTTAATTATAAATTACAGTAAATAATACCGCAAACAAAACAAAAAACGATAACAAAAAACAACAACTTGTTCTTCATAATACTCTTGACCTCAAGGGTAGATTAACTTTCGACAAAATTTTTTGGTTTTGGGTTTCATCCACGTAAAGACCTTAAAAGCCAAGGATACAAGGACTTTTTGAATAAATCATTAAAAAAAAAAAAAAAAAACAAGAAATAAATTATCAAAAAGGTGTCAAAATTACAATAACAAAACAAAAAAAAATAAACTTTTGTTCAGAGCCACTCAAAGTCATAAAGAAAAATTATTTAAATTGTGTTTTAACATCAAAAGAAGTCATCTTCATCCCCATCAAATTATGATTAATAATGTCTCTAGGCTTTAAAAGCAAAACAATAAAAACAAAATTTCCAAAAGTTTTCCTAAAAATGTCAAATTTTTTAAAGTCTCTCCACAAAATATTTCTCAAAAAATTTGTATTTTTTTTCCTTCAGGCTTTTAGAAAACCTGAAAGCAATTGAAGGCAAAAATTCTCCACCCTCCTGTCTGTAATACGTGTTTAGAATTTTTGAAAAATAAAAATTTTTGTCTCTTTGTTTTACGAGAAACAACTTGTTTTTGTTCATAAAAAAGAAATCGAAAATGAAAGTTTTTTATTTACCCCAAAAAAAAAAAAGGCCGTGTTGAAAGTAAAAGTTTTGGCAAAAATAAAAGTTTTATAACCTCCATTACCATTATTTTTGTAACCAAAAACAATTTCGTTTGAATAAACAAATGCTTCCATATAAGGCAGGCCATATTGAAAAACATAAGAAATCTATTTATTTCTAGAAAATTGTTCAATAATTATAAGTTGATAAAGATAATTTTTCGATAACAACAGTTGAACAATAGAAATTGTTTCGATAACAACAGTTTTCTGTAGGAATTGTTTCGATAATATAAATTTTCTATAGAAAAGTTATCGATAACAACAACTTTCTATATAAAATTTTTCGATAACATTATTTTCTATAGGAATTTTTCGATAGCATTATTTTCTATATAAAATTTTTCGATAACGTTATTTTCTACAACAACAATTTTCTGTAGACCATTATTCAATAACAATAATATTCTATAAAAAACGTGTTAATAAGAATAATTATTTATGGAAAACTTCTCGATAACAACAATTTTCTATAGAAAATTTTTCAGTAACAACAATTTTCTGTAGACCATTATTCAATAACAATAATATTCTGTAAAAAACGTGGTGATAACAATAATTATTTATGGAAAACTTTTCGATAACAACAATTTTCTATAGAAAATTTTTCAGTAACAACAATTTTTATGTAGAAAATTTTTTTAAAACAACAATTTTCTGTAGACAATTTTTCAATTTTCTACAGAAAATTTTTCAATAACAATTTTCGATAATAACAGCTTATCAATAGCAATATTTTTCTATAGAAAACTTTAGCAATAATTTTCTAAATACAAATTTTTCGATAAGAGCAATTTTCTAAAATTTTCAAAAACAATCATTTTCTATGAGAAATGTGTCGATAACAATAATTTTTTATGGAACGAACAATATTCTATAAAAAATGTGTCGATAACAATAATTTTTTATAGAAAACTAGCAATCATTTCCTGTAATACAAATTTTTCGATAACAAGAATTTTCAATAGAAATTTTTCAAGAACAATTTTCTGTGAAAAAGTTATCGATAACAATAATTTTCTATAGAAAAGTTATCGATAACAACAACTTTCTATATAAATATTTCGATAACAACAATTTTCTAGATAAATATTTCGATAACTATAATTTTCTTTACAAAATTTTTCGATAACTATAATTGTCTATAAAAAATTTTTCGTTAACTATAATTTTCAATAGAAAAGTTATCGATAACAACAATTTTCTTTAGAAAATTTTTCGATAACTATAATTTTCAATAGAAAAGTTATCGATAACAACAATTTTCTATATACAATTTTTCGATAACTGTATTTTTCTATAGAAAATTTTCGATAGCATTATTTTCTATATAAAATTTTTCGATAACGTTATTTTCTATAGAATATTTTTCGATAACAATAATTTTCTGTAGAACATTATTCAGTAACAATAATATTCTATAAAAAACGTGTTGATAACAATAATTATTTAGGGAAACTTTTCGATAACAACAATTTTCTGTAGAACATTATTCAATAACAATAATATTCTATACAAAACGTGTTAATAACAATAATTATTTATGGAAAACTTTTCGATAGCAACAATTTTCTATAGAAAATTTTTCAATAACAACAATTTTCTGTAGACCATTATTCAATAACAATAATATTCTATAAAAAACGTGTTGATAATAATAATTATTTATGGAAAACTTTTCGATAACAACAATTTTCTATAGAAAATTTTTTTAAAACAACAATTTTCTGTAGACAATTTTTCAATTTTCTACAGAAAATTTTTCAATAACAATTTTCGATAATAACAGCTTATCAATAGCAATATTTTTCTATAGAAAACTTTAGCAATAATTTTCTAAATACAAATTTTTCGATAAGAGCAATTTTCTATAGTACATGTTTCGATAACAACAATTTTCTAAAATTTTCAAAAACAATCATTTTCTATGAGAGATGTGTCGATAACAATAATTTTTTATGGAATGAACAATATTCTATAAAAAATGTATGGATAACAATAATTTTTTATAGAAAACTTTAGCAATCATTTCCTGTAATACAAATTTTTCAATAACAAAAATTTTCAATAGAAATTTTTCAAGAACAATTTTCTGTGAAAAAGTTATCGATAACAATAATTTTCTATAGAAAAGTTATCGATAACAACAACTTTCTATATAAATATTTCGATAACAAAAATTTTCTAGATAAATATTTCGATAACTATAATTTTCTTTACAAAATTTTTCGATAACTATAATTGTCTATAAAAAATTTTTCGTTAACTATAATTTTCAATAGAAAAGTTATCGATAACAACAATTTTCTATAGAAAATTTTTCGATAACTATAATTTTCAATAGAAAAGTTATCGATAACAACAACTTTCTATATAAATATTTCGATAACAACAATTTCTAGATAAATATTTCGATAACTATAATTTTCTTTACAAAATTTTTCGATAATTATAATTGTCTATAAAAAATTTTTCGTTAACTATAATTTTCAATAGAAAAGTTATCGATAACAACAATTTTCTATAGAAAATTTTTCGATAACTATAATTTTCAATAGAAAAGTTATCGATAACAACAATTTTCTATTGAAAATTTTTCGATAACTGTATTTTTCTATAGAAAATTTTTCCATAACTATATTTTTCTACAGATATTCCAATATTTTTCTTTTATTTAAAATAATGTACATATGTATGTAGAATCTTTGCATTTGGCCACCCCAAAAAGGTATGCAACATGTTATAAATTTTTATTACTCTGGCTTTTTAACACACACACACACTTTCATATTAAATTTAAAACTCTCGCATAATCTATAAAACATAAAAACAAGTATTTATTTTCATAACAGTTATAAAAATCCAACAAAAAAGAAAAATAAAGTGAACGACACAAAGCGAGAAAGAGAGAGAGAGAGAGAGAGCGCGCGAGAGAGTTACAGACTATATAATCGAAAGTATACATTTTTGAACATGTGTATTGTAATGAAAATATACACACACAGAGTATAAAACATGTGTCTCGGCGTGTGCGAGTGTATGAATAAAAGTAATAAATATACACCGTTAAGCATATTACTGGGAGCATCAATAGTAAATTATGTTTACAGTGCAGTGAAAAAGTAAAGGATTACAGGAGAACAAAAGAAAAAAACATATCGTGAAAGCATTTAATTACAGGTGATGCAGTTGAGAGGATATAAAAATTATGAGAAATGGGATTGCAAAGTACAAACCCATACTGTAGACACATGGACGAATTAATCATGATATTTATTTATGAATACATAAACAAACAAAATATAATTAAAGGATTATGAAGTATGGCTTCTGTCAATGAACAGAGTTTTTTCGGGATGTATTGGATGATCTTAGATCTTGTTTGTACTGGTTCCTCTCCAATTCAACAACTTTCTTTGTTCAGTTACCCATTCGTACAGAAACGGCCTCATGGCTGAAGGTAATTTTTCGATTAAAATTAAGTATCAGTTTCCAAGCGCTCCACAGGTCATTCAGTGAACACAAGTCATTGTCCACGGTCGTTTACTTTCAGTTCCTGGCTCAGTTCGATTATGTACGTTTACAGGCCCAAGTTATGAAGCAAAATTTGTCAAGTTGTGGTCTTTTAAACGTCTCGAAATTGACTTCCTTTCATTCTTCTTCACGCTCTAACGGGACAGTAACTATGTTTTCGACAGTTCCTGCATTTCGTTAACGTGCAAGAGTTTGTTGATTGTCTACTTAATCCAGCTCCCTGGCTGGAACGATTCTGATGATAGTAAAATAGGCAAAACACGTTATTTTTCAACTGTAATTCCATTTTTATTACCCACTGTACATTACAATGCATTACTTTCTACACATATTGTACAATATAGTGTGTTTACTTTCATTCATGTTCGTATGCTTGCCTTCTTTTAATATTTTTGCGTCGAAAAAACAAAACGAAACTTCAGTTTTACAACAAATTACACACTTCGTGCATTATAAAAACCGTTCCTATATGGTGTTTGTTGTTGTTGTTCTCTCTGTTTTCTGAAATCTTTTTTAACATCACACCCGCTTTACTTAATAAAATTTTCAGGTTACTTTTGGTTTCAGTTTACATACGTGCGTTAAAGAGTATGTGTGTGTGTGAGTCTCATCGTTTTTTTATGCTCTTCCTGTTATTCCTGTGCTTATTTTTATATCTTCGTTTTTTATCGTGTGTCTCTCTCTCTCTCTCTCTGTTTGATGATAATGAGGGCTGCTGTAATGTGTTTGCTGGTGTTTTTTCTTCTTTTTCAGTTTTTTTTACGTGTTGTTGCAATAGTAATGATGATAGTGAGTCAAATAAAGCTTTGCTCGTTTGCTGCTGTAAGGGTGTGTGTGTGTGTGTGTGGGGTTATGCATTAGAGTAAGTGTGTGTATTTTTCCGTATTTTCATTCCAAGTTAATATTTCATTAAAGCAGTTCCATAAGAGTGCATACGTAAGTAAGCATATGTTACTATTTTCCTTTAAGTGTATGTAGGTGTATGTGTGTGTATATGGGTTTACGTGTGTAATTTTACTGTCTATTTTGTGTTTTCTCATTTCATTTTATTTGATTTTATTTCATCTCATTTTTCTAAATGATTATTTACCATAAAAGCCACAAATGTTTTATAAAAATAAATGCACTAACAAATGTGTTTGTATATGTATATACATACATATATACATATGTACATGTATATGTGAGTGTGTATTAGTGTAGCATTGTGTTTTTTTATATAAAATGGACCACAGGGTGTCATTAATGCCGACAGTGGGAAGTCACACAACACAGTCATTTCTTTTTTCATTCAACAAATGTTAGCATACTTTTAGGTGTGTATAGGAGGGAGATTTCACGTTACTTTCATAAAGTTCTATGTGTATTTATTTGTTTTTATTGTAAATATTTTTTTTAAACGTGAAATACTTCAAATTAGATTTCATTATCATTTGTTTTGTGGCCATAAAATGTGGTTTGTTTTCATGTTTAAATCCTAAATGTATGCTTCATTATTTTATTTATTTATTTATTCCAAAACATTTTGTTTTTGCTTAAAAATGTATAGTGCATCAGCTGTTGCGTCGGAAAATAAAATTAAAATAAATTGATACTCACTCGCTACTAGTGGATATTTTTAGTGGTTTACTGGGTTTTGAATTTATTTCCATACGTTTCACGCTCTTAATTTACATTAATGAAAGTTTGTCACAATGTGAAACGGACTTGTTTTTGAACTCGTAAGCATAGTCGCTGTAGTCTTGTAGGTAGTTGTGTTGGCTCATTAGATTGGCGGTTCAAATCCCAGCTCATAGTTCTTAAATAAAACGAAATTTGAAAAAATATTTCTTCGAAGACTATCTCTCAGCAGGCTTCTGTCTCTGAGAGGAAATAAAATTCTCATGAAAAGTTTCTGAAAACAAAAAAATCTGCCATTCGGAGTCGTCACTAAGCTGTAGATCCTACCCACGCATGGATAAAAATTCATACACAGATCTGGGCTGGTGTGACAAGCTAGGTTGTAATCCTAAAGGGATTAATGACCAACCAAATGTATTACTCTGATTCTACTTTCCTACTCTCATTCCACCTATATTTAATGTGGTGGGGTTAAGAACCAGTCAGTGCCTTTGACAAAAGATTCGTCATAAGGTTTCAATAGGGTTTGCGCTATGTGGCACACAGCTTATGCTTCATTGAATATTTTGCACGAGCATTTGAGAGCATAGTCGTCTCACGCCGAAAGCCAGCATATCCAAGACATCGTTCAAATTCATTCTGATTTATACGGCAGAGTCAAGGGTTTCATTACATTTCTGAATGTATAGCTACGTGAACAAACAAAATTCACAAGAGATCCAAAAGCTTCCAATGTCTGCTAAAAAAGTCACTGTTTGGTGTAGATCTTGGGCTGGTGAAGTCATGGGAATTTAGTTTCCCTAATTTTTTGCATACAATACTGAATTGGTAGTGCCTTTTTATCCAAAACCTGTCTTCTTTAAATAGAAAAAGGTGCTATAAAGTCATTCCCCCTTTCATTTTTTTACACAATAGCACCCACCACGGGAATTTAATAACAAAGGCTCATAAATTTCAATTACAGCTTATAAAACTTATTAAATTTCCTTTAAATACAATAGAAAATAAAAAACAAAAGCATGCTTTTAGGCACCTTACCTTACACGCTTTCAAATAAAACGAAACCCTTTTTTCTGCTTTTGGTTCCATAAAATCCTTTGTCTACAGCTTAGCTCAACGCAGCTCTTCAATGTTTTTTTATTTTTGTTTTTGTTGAAAAACAATTGATTTATTGTTGTTTCCTTAAAAAAGAATAAAAGCAACACAAACAAGAACAATAGAAGCATGGAATCATGTTACTGTTAATATTACAATTCATTTCCGGTTGCCAAACAACAACTCATCAACACAAAAATTTTGAAATATCCTTAAGGACTCTACAGGAAATTTTTAAACAAAAAAGTTTTCTCAACTTCAACAAACTGCATTACCAACCAGGCAACCAAACAACCAAACAGTCGGGCAACCAACCACCTCCAGAGTTCAATAAAATTTTTTTTGCCAGTTTTTGTTTGAAAATACTTCAACAACATGAAGCTGAGGAGGGTATTTTTCTACCCCTTCTGTTTTCATTACTTTTTACCAAGAAGAGGGGCCAGTGGGGGTTGCTCTCTCTCAATGCCATTGTTTTGTATTTGTTGTGGTTTTTTCCTATTCTTTTTTTTTTTGTTTTTCCTGCAAAAATATCTTTGAAAGTGTCATGTTTTTTCTTTCTCTTGTTATTTGAGCCGGAGCCTGTGGTTGTATGCCGATACATGATAAGTTTTTTTTTTTTTTTGCCTGAATGTTGATTTCCGTATGTTGCCTATTTTAAGGGGTTTTTTACTATCCTGTTTCATGTGGTTTTTCTCAATGTTTGCTTGTGATTCATTTGCTTTAATTTGCATTGATTGTGTATTTTGTTTGAATATTTGATTAGGATTTCTTTCGTATGCTTTTCTTACAAGACATTAAATTTTTTATTGATTTTTAGTTTGTTTTTAAAGCATACTTTTAGGTAAATTATAAGGGTTTATTAGCATATATAAGCAATGTTTTGTGGCAGATAAGGGCGAAATTTAGAAGGCAACTACCGGGAAAAAATCTTGCGCAATATAAAAATGTTTAAAATATTATAAACTAACGAAATTCAAAAAGCATATTTATAGGCTTTAAATAAGGGAAAATTTTCTTTTAAAGGTCTGAGTGAAGCAAGCTTGCAAAAGCGTTTTAAATATTATAAAACTAACGAAATTGTAATTTTTTAATTTTAATTAAAGCATACTTATAGGCGTTACGTAAGGGAAAGTTGTTTTAAAGATTCAAAGAAAGCAAGTCGTCGAATTATTTGTAAGTAAAAGAGAATTCAAATTTTGACTGTTTTTCTGCTAATAGTTAGAATTTAAAAAATTTAGAGAAATATTAAAGCATACATTTAGGATTTTTAAATGCTTTACAAAGGCAATGCTTAGTATGTATAATAAACAATAATGCCTACTACGAGCAATTGAATAATTTTAGTTCAAAGTCTAAGAATAAAGGCTTGGGTGACAGCTTGTACTGAAGAATAGTGAAAAACTGAGTGGCTTCTACTTTTGGCAAGCTTCCGTATCGTATTCTGTGATTGTCTTATTGACGTAAGGCCGTGGTTGAGACTCTGTCTTCTGGCAAAAACTTTTCATGAAAAGATTCTCAAAAAGTCTGTCTCTCGGAGTCGACTTTAAACTGTAGGTCTCGCTACTCAAAAAGATCCTTATTCAGAAAATCGCCAAATTATTAAAAGTTATCGACAAATCCACCAATTTTCTTAAAATGTCAAAATTCATAAAATAAAAATTTTCGGACTCCTTAAAGTATGCTAAAATTTTCCGGTGTGTGTCTAATGTAGAAGTTGATTACGCACATGAGTGCTATGAGAAGCTGTTTTATAGACGATAATTGAGGTTTTGAAAACTTTTAATCTCTTGCTCGTTTAAAGCAACAAATATTGTAACTTTCTCACCGTTAAACCCTCAAAGTATGCAACATTTTTATAAATATTATTAAAATTAATTTTTTTTTAAATTTTTTCTTTCTTTTCTTCTGTTCCTTAAAATGTATTTCCGTTAAAATATTCACTCAATTTGAACATTTTTTTCTACACCATAAGCCAAAAACCATTAAAGCCAACTCCAAAGTTAACCAAATATTGTGGCAAGTGAAAGAAAAAATGGAAAAAGAACCAGAAACTGAAATTTCATTACATTTTGATTTTGTTGTTTCATATCATAACTGACATTTTTCTAATTTTCCACATGACTGATCAATAATTTAATGTAATTTTTTTCTCTTTTTCCTTTTACTGTTTTCGCTTTTTTCTGCCTCCAGTTTTCAAGTACAGTGTTGAGTTTTTTTTTTCTTCTTTTGTTGCTCTCCAACAAAATACAGGGAATACCTTTAAAACCACACACCAGGTTTCCTTTGGTACAGAAAACCTTCACTCAAAAGCTTGAAAAAAAAATGTGAAATATGTAGTGAATGCCATGAAATTATAGTGAATTGTGTAATGGTTTAATATTCTTTATATTACAATAAAATAGCCTGAAAGTATGCAGTGAATTTTTGTAAAGAACATTTTTAAGGCGTACCTTGAAATATGCAAAGATTTTTGTATATTAATGGCATTAATGTTGGATTCTATTGAAATCAAGAGAGACAATACCAAGAGCATAGACACACTCGAGTTAATTACGTCCAATTGTGATACCACAAATCATTCAATCAAAAAATGTTATACAAAATTTATTTTTATTTTGGAACATCTTAAAGTATGCTACAGTTTTTGCGTAAGTATAACTTGAGAAACTGATTACGAAACGAATTTTTACGAAATGGAAAGTTGTATTTATTTTAAACTCCTAAAAGTATGCTTTAATATGCTATACTGTACAAATACTTTTTTTCTTCAATCTGTCTACATCTCTCGCTAAACTATGATAACACTTCCATGTTCCAAATACAATATCATTCCCTATCATTTGTTATAAAAACTTTTATTTGTTTAACTTTTCGTATATGCCACGACCCTTTCTTCAATACTGATTTACTTGCATAGCATACTTTTAGTCTGGCAAACTTTTTATCAAAAGAAGGAAAAAAATGAACGAAATTACTGTCTGAGTGTTGTGTCATGTTCTATATTCTTAAAAAAAAAAAAAAAACGATGATTTTCATGGCAAATATTGCTTGCCTTCTCATGTTTGTTTTGTAATTGAGGCGACTAGTCATGTTTCTATTTAAAAAGGGTCCATTAAATCCAATCAGTTTTTGACCATAATAAATGGTCATTTGCAAAGAAGTTGAAAGCCAGAAGAAGTAGTTGCCTCTTTCATAATGTTGCGAAGTAAACAAAGTTATTTTTTTATTGGGGGATATTGAAAGCAAACCAGAAGAATGTAAACAACCCTTAAAAGTGGAAACGATATAAAGAAGTGTAATTTAAAGCCTACTTCGAGGCAAAGTATATATTGTTATTACTTTTTATATATTGAAATAAAGGAATTTCATATTAGAATTGTTAAAATTTTTTGATTAAAACAAATTAGCAGGTTTTTAAATAAATTTTAAGGTATAGTTTTAGGACGTCATATAATTTAAAGTATACTTTTAGGCCTTTTATTCATTTACTTACTTATTTGGTTATTATAACTCCTTAGTCGGGATTACAGCCTAGCTTCTCACATCAACCATGAAGTCTATGCTAGTTTTATTCGTTGTTATAACCTCTTAGTCAAGATTACAACCTAGCTTCTCACACCAACCAGGTTGTGTATGTACTTATATCCATTAGTGGCGAATTGTACAGTTTAATGTCAGCTCTCAACGATGGATTTGTGAAGCTGTTGCCAATTTTATTTACTTTCAGAGTTTTTAATAGATAACTGCTGAAGGGGAAGTAACCGAAAAAAGTATTTTTTTAATTTTTATTGTTTTTCGAAACGCCTGTGCTGGGGTTTTGAACTCTGGACTCTACCTACTAGATTATGGCAACTGGAGTCTACTCATTTATTAAAAATGTCGGAAATATTGATTTTTGTTTGATGGCTTATTTAAGCCAACTTACAGTTTCCTATTGAGGTTTTATTTTTGCACTGCTGTCAATCATTTGTCAATTATTAATCATTTTTCTGCTGTGGATTGTTATGAAGTTGATTCCTTAAATTCTTTTCTATCCTTAAAGGCACTTTTCATATCTTCTGTATTTGCCTAGGAAATTATATGTTTGCCTAAATATAGGCTACAAAAATTTTTCTTTTCTTAATTGATTTGTTTAAGAAAACAGAAAATTTCTAATAAATAAATAAATAAATATTTTCATTCCACAGACAATTAAGTTCTTGTTTTTGCATATTTAATTATGTTCTCCTCTTATCTTTTTCCGTTTTTGTTCTGTTATGTTTTCTAATATTTTATTAAATCAATAGAATGCAATTAGGCTGATAAGAGTAAATATAAAGAGATTTATTTCAATGTAAATAGAAAATTTTAAAGAAAAAATCTGAGGCATACTTTTAGGCAAATTTAATTAAAAAGAATAATAATAACACAGACATGTACGTAGAGCCATAATATATCTAAGGAATTAGGAAATCCAACAGGGAAATAGAACATTTCTGGTATATATGACATTATGTTAAAGCATACTTTTAGGAGGATTTCCTTAGAAAATGGTAAATAAAATTGTGTATGATTAGGATATCTAAGGAGATATTATAAAACGTAAAAACTACTGTCTAAATATCTTAATTTTGATTTTGTTTAAAGTGTAACATACTTTTAGGATGAAAGTGCTGAAAACAGCACTGGCCTTAACCACAAATTTAATCGTATGCTGAATTTAAAACGTACTATAAACTTCTATTTGAAAACTTTATGATTTCGATAAAACTTTGTTTCCATAATAGTTCGTGGACATGCCTAACATTATGTGGGAAGTACAGTGTCACGTTTGGGGATGACCCCTACTCTTCCAATATATGCCATTGGAACAAGAAAATTGATTATTGGAGAGAGGAACGAATAGTGTTTAAAATCTACTCAGGGGATGGTTCCTACTCATCCAGTACATTGCATTGAAACTAGGTAAATAGATGGTGAGAGTGCGGAAAGAAGTAGTATTGTTTTGGAACGTTAGATTCAAATTCTTTTTCGGAATGAGGATTTCACACATGAATAGTGCTGCTAAAGAACGTATTCTTTCTGTAATCTATGAGCAATTCACTAGCCGATCAAGGACAAACGGATGTGCTCAAATTGACAAACGCGTTCTATACGATTTCCTTTATTTCCCTATAGGATATTCCTTTTTTCGGGGTCCATTGTGAGATTGGACATGAGTAAGTCATTCATAATAATTGGTTTGGCTTAGATGTCAAAAGCCTCAGTCTGAGATCGGAAGAGTATTAATGACAAATGACATCTGTTTTCATAGCCATTAAGTGGTTGTTTAATAGGGTAATATTTCCTAAGAGAAAGCATGCCCTTCGGCTAGGCAACTTCTCTGGTATCTCCCCGGTCTCGTTAATATCAATGTTGACACGTTTTCGTTGAAATTTTTTTTATTATTGGTAGATCGCTTAATTTTGGTTTTTCCCTCGTATAAATATTACTTAATACCCGATTACTTAATAGCCGTACTAATAGTGTGGCCCTTAGTAGAAGAGGGGAAAGGCAAGGCAGAAGACAGGGAAAGGCAAGCTAATTTATTAAAAAAATACTCATGCGTTGCAAATTAAATTTTTTTAAATGTTAATGACTTTTTAATTGCTCAGCAAAAAATTTTTGACGAAAAATTAAAAATCAAAACAAAAAATTCTTTCGTTCATCTCCGTCAGCCAAGCCAAGTGGACTTAAATCCAACGGAATAAACAAAAACCCGAAAAAATGCCAAGTTTTCTTCAAAGAATTCTTTTTTTGATGTTTTTAAATGCCTTACATGTGGGTCAGGGCCATGGCCTAGTTATAAAGTTTACGAAATTGGAGTGCCTAGTCATCGACAAGGAATTTCTGGAGTTTGAAAAATGCCACTTGAAAGCAATTGGCCGCGATAAAGTGACTTTGAATTTAAAAGCGAATTTATTTAAAAAGCCTGTAAATAATATAACGGTACTTAGCTTTAAAATAAGGTGGTATAGAAACGAGTTCTAAACCGTAATTTCCTTTCCAGCTAAGTGCACAACTTTTCCGCAAGAGTGCAGACTTTCGCCCGTTTCTATATAACGATACGTTCGATTATTGCGCTTTTATGAGAAACTCAAATCGTTTTATGTTCTGGAAAATGTTGGCCCAGGAATTGACACGCTTTAGCAACTTGAATCACACCTGTCCCTATGATGTAAGTGGAGACCATCCTTACCCATTCAATTTGTTTTAAATTTTTTGCTTTTTCTAGCACGATATTATCGTCAAGGATATGATTTTGGATCAAAATATTCTATTAAATATGCCCTTTCCCTCCAATGATTACATGATTCAATTGAAATTTCGTGTGTATGGCGAATTAAAGAGCCAAGTGAAAATTTTTATTGTCATAAAAGACTACTAAGGCTGTTGATTTTTAATAAAAGAGAAACAGAATTTCATAATTTTCCCCACAGCCAGGCAGATTTGTTTTTGTTTAAAAGACTATAACACTGTGCTTGAGCGAAACAGGATTTTTACATAGCCTAGTTTAAGTGGCGGAGTACCTTTTTGAGGAGTAAGGTAGTGATTTGGCCCATTATGATACCACAAATTAATATCCAAGAGTCTTTACCTCTTCGTACAAGAGTTGAGCTCTGAGACATCTACAGCCATCGCTTTTCTGCAGTCGAAGAGACAGAAGGTGAAAGAAAGTGATCTCCTCCTTTATAGATTCACCGCCTTTCTTCATTCGAAAAAATGCCAAGTCTATCGTCAGGTGGTCTCCGACAGCTGCAATAATTCGAAAGAGAGCCGTTCAAACCAGTCCGGTAGAGCCTAGTAATATAGCCTGCGCTCTCATACTGCTGACGAGTTGGGTCTTCTTGTAAAAGGGGCGAAGAATACCCAACTTAACTGATGTGATAGGAAGAGCTATGCCCTGTAACTTTTCAAAAATTGTAAGAACTGTACAAGCCCTGCTCAGTGGTAATGTAGTAAGTTGGCTTACTTACTTGCTTACATAATTGGCAATTAACAACCCGATTAAGGTATTTCGGCCTGTCTTAACACATCCTTCCCGGTGCTTCTACTACCTGCGCGCCTTCGCCAGTTGGTTACACCGATCGATAACAGGGATTCCTCGATTTGGTCTTTCCAACGCAAACAAGGGCGCCCTCTTCTCCGACTTCCGCAACATCCCCGACCTAATTCCTGTCTCGCCGGAGCGACCTACTTCCGAGCCAGCGCAGCCGTGTTGGCTTATTAGATGAAAACTCGTGGTTCAAACACTAGCTCTCAGACCTTTCAAATAAAACGAAAAAAAAAAATAGTTTCTCTAGGCGACTTCCTCTCTCAGAAAGATAACCATGAAAAGTTTCTCAAAAATACATTGCAAAATACATTGCTTTAATTAAATTTTTTACAATATTTTGAAGAGCATTTTCCATGTTTTCTTCTCCAACTGAAGTAATTTTCTTAAAAAAAAAAAAAATTTTAAGCTGACTTTGCAGTTTTTTTCTTCTCTACCCTCCAAAAATTTTTTTCCTTAGTCATCAGCTCACATTGCAGAGATAGAGAGAGAGAATAATTCAATGCCTTAATTTAGGCAAAAAATAAAACAACATTAGACACCCAGAAAAAATAATATAAAAAAAGAATAATGAGCACAGTGTAAATATTGTAATTGAATGAAGTTTATTCATTAGCCCCCTGGCAACTGGCAGTAATAAAAGATTAAAAAAACCTATTTTAACCCTTAAAAGAGATTTATAAAGACTCTAGACTGCATTGATTAGACATTTCTGCCTTATTGGTTAGCAAGAGAGAGACCAATATCTGAAACGTCAAATTTGATCCATGAGTTGGAACGTCGCACCCACAGCGCAATGTCAAATAGAAGATTAGTAAGTTAATATGGATTTGAGTGTAGTGAGCCCTCTAGAAGCTTATGTTTTTTACACTACACAATACAGTTTCGGGTGTATGACCTCAAAAATTTTATATCCCTATCGCGTAAAATTGTATCTGAATTCCTAAGACACGTGCCTTCATCTTCAATCATGAGTGTTGTGAATTTATGGCTCCAAAATCTTCTTAAATGTCAGCTACTCTGTCCAGCATTTTCGAGTCAACGGTATATATGTTATAGGGGATATGACGTCATACTTTCTTATAGGCTTAATTACAACTGCTATACTTTCAGGCCGAGTGGTCATACTGAAAGCAACTCATTACTTGCTGAGTGATGAGATTTTTTAGTGAAACTTTTTCCAATTTATTCGGACAGCTATTTTGTTATCAAAATCCTAACGAACGACATCTCGTTGGCCAGCCTCAACCATCCTTATCCATAAATTTTATGGTGTTTTCTTTTCTACCAAAAAATGTGCATTTTATTAACGCAAAATGCAATTTTGCGTTTGTTTCTTAAAAATGTTTCGCCCTCTAAAAGGGTGGTATGTTTTATTCTAAATAATTCGCACTTGCCAATGGTGGAGGGCATTGCATTTTATGCCCTGTATAAATCGAGAGTGCTGCTAATGCCCTGTAAAGCAGATGGATTTTGTTTATTTATAGGGCTACCAGATGAAATTTAAAAAAGTCGCCTGGTATTGTTATCCAATTTGAAGTTAATTTTTTCATTGTTTTGTGGAGTAATCTTAAGGAAATATTACATTATTAAAGCTACCATCAGTATAAAAAATTGCATTCAATGTTAAAACAGTGTTAAAATATTGTTTTTTTGTTTTGTTATAAAAAATGCGTACAAAAAATGAAGTCGAAAAATTAGCGATCTGGCAACACCTTTGAACAAATTGGCATTTCCTCATTTATTTTCTTAATAAGTGGTAAACACAGGGCATACCCCTTTTTAATATTTGTGTTATGTTCTTCTCAAATAAAAAATGACATTACAACAGGGTGGGTCAAAATTTTTTTTAATGTACCTTGTAAGAGGGTGACATTTTCATTGTAGAAAAGAAAACACCATTAGATCATCCAAAAGTGAACTGTTCTATGGGTTCTAAAACATAAGAATATCGTTGGAAATTCCTCTGTTGATCTGGGCTGGCTTAAGCTGGTTCAGAGCTTACAAACTCTGTAAATTTATGAAGTATTGTTGTTACGAAGGCTTTAGTTAAACTGGTTATTCTGTAGTCGTCTTCCAAAGATGCTCAATTCCGTTGAAAGCAGGAGAATGTGTGTCTGGTGGGTGCTTAATAGGGATGTGAAGAGTACTGATTATCGTCTTTCCTCATACAGAGTGGCCATATCCACCACACTATTACGGTTCTCACAGGCCACTATCCTATTGAAAGGCATGACGATAGACTTGGTATACCCTAAAAATGTTTTCTACAGCAACTGTGTGTCTGAGGAGGAGCAAGAACGTGTCAGTGCTCCGCTGTTCTTGCCATGAAGCGCAAGAAGTTTTACACTCCATACGTTCTGTGGTATTTGTCAGAACTCAACGGCATAAGGATTAATACGGCAGCAGCTTTCGTTTTGGTATAAGGAAGGTTTCCTAAAGGAAATGTTTAATTTTATATACGACTTATTTTCGGAGTTTCACGATAAGCCTTACTTTTGTCAGAAGTGGGACCTTATCCTGCAAGCAGTGACTAGTTTTCATAACTTACTTCAGCATATTGTTACGTTTTTATCTTTTAAAAACGTTTAAAATATGAGCTCGCAGATTGAAAAGAAAATAAAAATAAATTTGTGTTTAGTTTTAATTCAAATTCTTTATTATTCACACAATTCTGTGTGCCACTGTTCACAACTTTATTTAAACAACAACAATTGCCTTTTTTGTTATTCCTCTGTTTATAACCTTTGCATAAACAATAACAATTACTGGACAATTATTCCACAGATATTTGGAATGGAGATCTTTAAATCACGATTACACTCTTCAACCGCGTCTTCACACAAGACTGACTGAACTTCACTCACTCAGTCGCGCCTGCTTTACCTTGCCTTTTATATGGCAGTCTGATGAATGTTCTTGAAGGCGAATGTTCATGACTTTCGCCTTCTCGAAATCTCTATATGTTTACCTATATTTTCATTTATTATTGTAATGTTGTTTGTGTATTTTTGTTTACTTGTTTACCATTTTTTATGCTGGTGTTTGTTGTTATATTAAGCAGTACGATAATTTGGTACGATAAACAGGTTTTTTTTGCATTGTTTTGTTTTTGTAGTTTTTTTTTATAATTTTTATGTTAAGCGATGTAAAAGCAAAACACCAGTATCTAGATTTTTCATTTTCGTAACAATCTTTACCATCCAGCCAGTAGTGAGCTTCCAAACAGAATTCGTTGTTCAGTTTGGTCAGATGTCACTGAGAATACCCCTCTAATTGGGAGGAGAGGATACCAGTAGCCCTAAGTGCAAAGCTACATGATTGCCTTGTTTGATTTAAAACTTTTTTGATCATTGTTATTCCTTTCCTTTGTGGTACCTTTTTTGTTCCCATTTACCTTTTAAGGGTTAATTTCATAACAAAAAATTTCAATTCAATTTACTTCTGCATTCGAGCTTTATTTTGTTTGTCTATTTTGAAAAAACAAACACAAAAAAATATGCAAATGAGTTCAGTTTTAGCATGTGGCTAGGCAGGAGAGGAAGGGCTAAACAAATACAGTCAGTAACTGATTTTGATAGGAACGTGGTCTAAGGGGAAAGGGTGTACAGGATTTAATTATTTGCTTGCAACATTCGTTTGTTTGTTTGTTTACTTATTTGCGGTCATAAACACAGACATTATTGAGGTACAAGTGGTGTGGGAGGGTATTTTATATTTGAAGAACCAATAGTTTTATTAGACTTAGCTTTGGGAAATTGAAAGAAATTGAATTGAAGAGTGTCAGCAACATAAAAAGAAAATTTGTTTTTGGTGTGTGAAGTGAAGTGTAAATTTTACAACATGAAACAAGACGTTGAGAGTTAAAGTGGTCTAAGTAATGTTGTTCGTTTAGCAAGAGCACCATAAGCGCCACTGCACCTCATTTTATGCAACTAATCACGAGATTATATCGTAATCCTACAGTTCCAATAGCTCGCCGCAGTCTGATAGGTAATGCATAGGCTTAACCCGTGAGCCTTTAGTTCAAATCCAAGTTCAGGTATCTCGAAAAACAAGGTAATTTGAAAAGTAATTCTCTTTTGGCGAATTCCAATATAATTGCAATGAAAAGTTTCTCAAAAATCTGTCGTCCAGAGTTCACGTTAAACTGTTTAGCTCCCTCTCATGGATAAAAATTAAGACACATAACACTGGTGGTGTTAGAAGCTAGGTTTTAATCCTTCAGATGGCTTTCGGTCCACCCTCAACCTGTCGCTACTGTTGCTCCCTGCTTGATATTTCTGTTTTATTTTGTCTTTTGATTGTCATGCCGAAAGACTTGGCATGACATCTGAATCAGCTGTAGGTCTCAGTAGGAGGAGCAGACTGTCACATGACAGTGCTGTCCTGCTCTTGCCAAAAATACATGGACGTTTCTGATCTTTCACTTTCTCATAACCTTGCACAAGCTCTCCAATACAAAGATCACCGAAAGAGAAGGCCTTGTCCTGAGACAGTTTTCAAGCGCCCTCCCAATGTGTGACATTGAGAGAGTTTTTGGTTCACTTCGGTCCCGTTTAATGGGGATCCTACCCTCATATTTGCCTTAAAGGAATTTATACAGCCATTCTTCATATAAGAAAGTCTCTATTAATCGTTTGCCCTAGAGTAGTTCCACAGGTTTTCCTTTGATTTATCTGCAGCGAATCCTCCCTTTGTCAGACCAACAGCAGTTTTATTTTCAACGATCCTGTAGTGGAACCAAGACTCAGCAACGCACAATTTTTGTTCGTCTTGCTGAAATGTTGGGCCCTTTCGAGACTGATGAAATTTCATCGAACACGGGGCCAGTGCGTACGTCAGGTAACTCTCTTTAGGTTGAATTGACTGCACACTGACTGGGTTAGGTTAGGTTGGAGTGGTAGCTTTGATACCAAAGCTCACTTGAGCATGCATAATGGCACGTTGTGACGCCACGAGTAAGCGCAGTCGCCGTACTAAGCAAATACCACCGAATTCATAGAAGAAATTGGTGAGCGCAAGAGCTGCACGACTGCACACTGACTTCATTTAAATCCCAGATTGAAAGAAACCCTAGATTAATACCATTTGCACTGAAAGATCATTTAATGGAAAAAAGGTTTAGTATTCTTGAACATACGATTGTACAATTTGGAGTATTTCCCATACCGATAAGTGACCAAATTCCCAACATAGTAGAGTCTTTGGATAAGTAAAGTTCAGCCAACATCTCATTGTCTGTCGAACAATAGGTTTTGGGAAGCTTTTTCGTGGTAATATGTTACTCCCACAGCTTCTTTCTGCCAGCAGACTGTTGAGAGGGTATATCCCCCACAAGGAATATTTGTTTTAAGATGGTAAAGCTTTGATTTAAGCTGTCGAGGTCTCGTGTAGTAAGTCAACACACAACTTATTAGACTAAGATGACCTCGGAATTCTGCTTAAGTACCTCGGAATTCTTCTAAAGTCTTTCTAAGAAATATTTTGAAGGCCCGCCTAAAAAAAGTTGTCTTTTGCCCTTGATTTATTGAGTATTTAAGACCATCTGTCCATAGCACTTTAGGTTCATTTTTTGCTTTAACAACTTTGAAATGTTTTTTCGTAATTAAATTTGTAGTTACACTAGGCTACAAAAAAATACAACTTCTGGGCATCTCATACATTAAAACTATTTCAATAGCACCTCCCCCTACAGGTTGAATATCCAAAGAAAAAATTAAAAACTCCTCAAATTCCTAACCCTGACTTTTTGGTTGCACAGTGTTATTAACAAATTTTAGGTCTAATGAAGTTTTCCTGTTATTTACTTCAAATTCTTTTCATTTTTCCAACTTTAAGTGGTACTTGTGTCCACTTGTTCATAACTATGGGGTAGTTTTCCCTTTTAATAATGGCCTCTTGTGTATCAATAACATTACAAAGGAAATTATAATTTATGAAGCCATCTCCTTACCCCTCCTACCCCTGTCATTACAATAATTCGTTGTCTTAAAAGCTTCTTCGTTTGCAAAAAAAAAAACAAAAAAGAAAAGAAAAAAGAAATTTTTTAAATACTCAAGTGGGTATTTGGTTTCGTTTAGATTTTTATTTTAATTGAGTTTTTATGTACGATTTCAACATCAGGGTGAGGGTATTTTTTCCCTCTTTAAGTGTATTTAAGGATATTTGAAGAGATTAAAAAGTATTCAAAACGATTTAGCGGTTGTAACAATGAATGGTGGTTGCTTGTTTAGAGGAGGATTTAAAGTGATGATGTGTTAAGAACTTTGCAGATTTCGTTATTCATTACTTAAGTTAAATGATGATGATGTCATCCTGTAATATGGAAGTTAAATAATTTGTTTAAAAATAAAAATCCACTTAAATAATAAACATTTATTCGGGGATCTTAAAATGGAAATTTAATTCAGTGTTGCTAAGCATCTAAAGATCGCTCAGAGTTTAAAATGAGAGTTAAAGAGCTTTAAAAGTTTTCAGACTAAAAAAAATGTAAACTTTAACTGTTATTTCGAATAAATTCTCCTTATTTTCTCTTAAATTTTTTTTTTTTTTTTCACATATTTATTTATTGAATCTTCATAAAAATGAACTGACAATAAGTACTCAAATCTTATATCTAAACTTTAATTATTTTATTTTCTCTTAAATAGTGTTATTTTTTAAAACTCGCTCATGAGGGAGTTTAATTACAAATTACTAGCGATGTTATTAAAGAATGTAAAAATAATCGTTATTTTATTAAACTGCCTAGTTTTCGCTAGTAAGATTATTTTATTAAACTCTCTAGTTTTTCATAAAAACAAATAACTCTAGAGGTTCATAAAACTCGCTCGCGGGGGAGTTAAATCAAAAATCACTCGCGAGGTTATTTTATTAAACTCTCTAGTTTTTCATAAAAACCGATAACTCTAGAGGTTCATAAAACTCGCTCCCGAGGGAGTTTAATTAAAAATCACGATGTTATTTTATTAAACTCTCAAGTTTTTCATAAAAACAAATAACTCGTGATGTTTAAAAAAATCGCTCACGAGAGAGTTTAATGGAAAATCACTCACGAGGTTATTTTATTAAACTCCAGCTTTTCATAAAATCGAATAACTCTTGATGTTTATAAAACTCGCTCGGGAGGGAGTATAGTAAAAATAATTAATTTCCCATTATAATTACCCTAGCAAAAGTTGAACTAACCTAAGTGGGAATGTCATTTGACCAGGTCAAGTGACTTATGACGTCAACACGCTCTACCGAATTGAATTAATTAAACAATAACGGTCTGCGTGTTTTGGCCATTGGTTTCTACTGCTGTGGAAATTATTTTATTCGTCCATTATTAATGTGACCCAATGTGACGATCTATTGGTCCTCGTTCATACTATATAGGGTATCTCTATAAGGTGTCCTCCAAGCCTATTATTCTGACGAACTTGTGGATGCTGTTCGGTGTCAACAATGCCAGTTTCCTGCGCAGTATCTGATGCACTTCTAAGTATTTTTTTCTTTTTGGGATGCATTAATGGCTCACTGGCTTTAATAATGTGCTCCGAAGGTTCATTCTCATCGTTTCAGTATCATCGACCCGTTATAACTCCATTCTAAGTAAGTGTACTGTGAGTCAACAGTGCCCTCTCAAGGGATCCGGTAATCAACCGCTGGTTATTTCTTGATAGTCTAATGCATGGCCTCAGGTCTAATAAGCTAACACACTACCTACTAGACCACGGCGACTGGCAATGCTCATGATTAAGGTCTCCTTTTATTGTAATTTCCTAACAAGACTTTTGATTGCCTCAAAACACACATCGTAAACCATCTGTCTCCAAACATCATCTCCCATTCCATAGAAGAGGTCTGAAGTTATCATCGACATGGAAGCTTCCCTCCTTGCAAGCTCGTCTGATTGCTCATCGCCGAGAATTCTTACATTTTGTCTACCAAGTGGATTAAGTTTCTTCAGACGGTTCTATACTATCTTCGATTTAACCTAATAAGGGCAGAGTGCTCAAATGGTTCCGTGACTGTCAGATAATATTGCTAAGTACTGTCTCCAGTACCTCCTATTCAAGTTGTATTGAACTCATCGTATATACGCGAGTTTTCCCATGGAATGTTTCTTTTCGTTTTTTTCGTTTTTGATCCATCACTATACCACAAAATAATCCCTTTTTAAAAAGATTCCAGATCACTCCATTAATTTTTGTTACTAGGCCTCGGAGTGAAGCACTTCCTAAAATCATACCGTCCAGGAGTTTTCTTCAAGAGACAGTTACGGAGGGAGCTGTTAGCCGATCGATTCCTTAGGCCTTAAAATCGTCTAATGAATGTCATATTAGACTTGTCTTCCGTCAACCTAACCATACTCTCCATAGCTTAGGTCATGTACAATGAACTTAAATTCAACCTCCTGCTATACCAACACACGCCAGTCTTGGTATCTTGTCTATTCGTTAATGGCGCATTTTAAACACTTTTTATTAAAATTTTTATTGAATTTTATAACATTCACTGACATATCCCATCGATAATAATCCCAAAAGATTTCAAAATAAATTTAAAAATACGATTTGAAAACACAATAACAAAACCGCCAGAAGAATACTGAGTTATAAAAATAAACGAACTTATGTTGCAAATAAAATATCGACCCAAAACGGACTAAAACTGTAACAATAAAATGAAATCAAACAATACAACAGGACGACAGGACAATAATAATAAAAAGGGATACAAAAAATGTAGCATACTTTTGAGGGCAATATCCGTTTAATAGACAATAGACAGATACACATGTAACAGTAACAATGGCTGCATGTGCGTATACAGAAAAGAGGGAAAGAGAGAGAGAGAGAAGGGAATTTCCAATTTTAAACCTCAAACCTCAAATAAAATATTCAAAATTTATTGACAATTTACACACATGCACTCTCTGTCTCTCTCTTTCACTCTCTCAAATATAATAACAATAATAACGATTATAATGATGATAATAATGTTGATGATAATAACGTTGATGTCGATGATAATGATCACACATGTATTTATCTATTAATGGAATATTTGACCCTCATCAGTAACTAAGAGCCTGTATGCTCTCATCCTCTCTCTCTGCCCCCTTAAAGTATACTCTTGTGGTTTTGAAAAAAAAATCCCCAAAATACTCATGCTTATGCATATTTTCATAATAAGCATGTGATTAAGTGTGGTTATGTTTGTGTGTGTATATGTATGTTTATGTGTATGCATGTATAGCGTTTGTTTGTATTTAAAATATTTGAAATCCCCCCGGTAATAACCATAATCTGGTCAGGGTATTTATCGAAAATAAAATGAAAGAGAAAAATTTTTTAAAAATTCTGAATAGAAAGGAAATATTTGCCAACATTTAATATTATAAATTTGGACAATAACAACAACAATAACAATACGGAAATAGAAAAATAAAAACGGAATTTTAATCCAAATGGCTTAAAGGAGTCCCAAAGCAATAGAAGAGAACTTTTTCTTCAAGAATAAAATTGAAGAGAGCAGCGCCAAAAAATCCACAAAAAAACATAAGAACAGAGTGGCAGTTTTATAGGGTCCCACTTGTCTACTGCTATGACAGGCCTTAACAACCTGTTTGTCGTATATCGGAATGTCTAAGCGCTTCCTTCCAAGCCCTTATACTTTGTCCGCGCACACGGACAGTTGATAACACCAATCAATGGCAGGGCTTTCTCAACTTCGTACTTCAAACGAAGGTAAGGTAAGCCCTCACCGCTGGTCTACGCATATAACATCAGTCTCGCCTTAATGTCCCTTTGCATTCAGCCACATGGTCCTCTATGTGGTTAAGAGGCCCTTTATATGGTTAAGAAGGCCTTTCTGTGGTTTCTCTCGAACTGGTCTACGCATCTAACATCAGCCTCGCCTTAAGGTTCCTTCCCATTCAACAACATGGTCGTCTATGTGGTTAAGACGCCCTCTATGTGGTTAAGAGGCCCTTTATATGGTTAAGAGAGCCTTTATGTGGTTTCTCTCGAACTTTTCGTCCACGTTTTTGAACCACGAATAAGCACGGGAAACCCAAGAATTTTTGCATATCTTAATTACTAAATTGATCATTATAACCCTTTAGTCAGGATTACAACCCAGTTTCTCACACCACCCATATTAAGACACCAGTTGTTAATTTTATCCATTGAACCTGGCGATCATGCTGGCAGTAGGATGTGTTAGTTTACTTTGTGGATACCATAAAGTTGTCCTATGCAGAATATTGCCGTCTAAGGAGTTTGAGAGGAGATACCAAGCCCGCGATGTTAGTGTGTGTGCAGATTGCGTAGGGGGATATGATGGTTATTTCTGAAGATAGTGAAACTGCCTTGAAGGCACTGCCTAGGCATTATGTTAGCTTTATGGTTGTATTGTGTTGGGTTTTGCGATCAGACGAATAGTAGACTGGCTATTCATAGCGGAATAGGGGAGGTTGTAGAGTCCTTAGGCTTACATTGTCCAGGTTCGATATTTCCATAACTGAATGGGTCCTGAATCACGGTAGGAAATCTATTATGTATAGCGAAATCGCATTGTACCTTAAAGAGGTTCCTCATTTTTCTGCAAAATTTGTGGTAATGTAGAGCAACTTTTGTCTGCTGCTGTGCAGAGTCAAAGAGTCAAGATTCTTGATGAGATTACTACCATGACGTTGTAGATTTGGTCTCTGCTAAGTTGGGTTAAGTTAAACTAGGAGGCTTATCACCGGGCACAGCTTACTTAAGTCCTGTAACATCCTGTTGTAACACCGCTACTACGTATTCCGTCATATAGGTCAACCAACCCGAGACCCTTGTTTTGTCACGAAATTTTGGGTGATCAAGCATTCCACTTCTCTCGTTCCCAAGCGCCGGACGATGTCATAGAAAGTGTTCTGTGGTCTCCTCTTCTTCCTCGTCGTTACAGCTTCTGTAGAAGTCATTATGAGGTATGAGCACCCAGAGGGCGGTGTCCTGTTATAATTGCTATAAGGCCCGTTGTATTGGACTCTGCAAGAATTTCTGAAATTAAGAGTTACATCACTGGCTTTGGCTGGCATGTAAGATAACACTGTTTCTCCACCTCTCTCCCCTTTTTCCTTCCATTTTCCAGCCTTCTTCACTTATCGATCGGCTGTTACAAAGTTTTATATCTTGCCTCGATCTTTTGCTTGCGAGTTCTTAAAAAAAATTACTGTCAGCGTTCAAAGGAAAGGCTGTCGGCATTTTTAAGGGACTACAGATTCTGAGAAATTTCATCAAAATTTTAAAAGATTGGAAAATGAAAGAAAGTTTTTGAGTAGCTTTTCAGAAATATTTTTGAAGACAGTTTTCATATGAAATACTGTCAGTATTTGTTTCTTTTATAAATTTTAAAAATCCGTTTTATGCTGCTGCTTTAATTTTATTGATTTTATTCCTTGTGACCCTTTTTTTCCGCCTGATCAAACTGCCCGTGTTTCATGTTCATGTTCACGCAACTTGCCTTACCTTTCCTGCTGTTGTTATTGTTTTTATTGGTGTTGTTGTGCTTTGGTTGCTGTGTGTTTAAATGCTGGTAAAATAGCGGAAGTGAAAAGGTGTTGCAATGATTAAAATCAATGACATTAAAAGTATGGACATGGGTCAGCGGGCACATGAGCTCAAAGTGAGCGTAACGAACAGTAAAAACTCTGCTAAAGGTCTTCTAAAGCTCTCATAAACCGCTTACATGAGTTAGAATGCTTCAAACCTTTACGGTCGGGTTTCACTGTCCCATCTATTAATACCCGGTGTATGTTTACCACTCCGCAGCGTACCCTTAAGTCCGTGGTAATATGAGACTGTGTTTCCATTTTGCACTTCATTTGCATTTCAATTGCAATTACAAAATATGTGTGCGGCAGTGCTGCAGCACAATTTTCTGTTTGTTTTAAAAGCACTGTGGCAGTGAAATGAGATGAAGAGCATATGAAATGGCACTGAGCCTGTCTATTAATAGTCAAATTGAGGTGAGGCTTTCATTTAATAGCTGCTGGTGGTGGGTAATGGAATTTTATTTTATTAAATTGCTCCACATGCCATCCACCAGCCAAGTTGTTAGGGAAGCAATACAGGTAAGAAGGCATTGAAAATAGTATGCTGCTAAAGGCCTATTTTTGCTAAGAGGGCTCTAGTAATTTTTTATTTTAAATAGAATAGTAGCCTTAAAAGAAGGTAATTGTTTGAGGACAAAAGCTTTTTTTTGTCCTATAATGCCTTACCAAAAGGTTCCAAATAAAAATTTTAACATTACTTAAATATATATAATTCAATTTATCTTTATTAAATTCATGCACGTTAATTGTATTACTTCAGTGGCTAGGATTTAACTCACTGCTTTGACAAAATATCTAAAAAAGCATAAAGACATAATATGCCATCAAAAAAAATATTCAAAAACAATTCGGTCCCGAAACTACACTTTTTTATGCATAGATTTTAAATACGTGTGGCGATTAGCGGCTAAAGCAATTGATTGTTGGTAGGTGTAATGTAGTTAAGTAACAGTTAAAGCAATCAACCAAACAAAATTAAAATTAAGCATGTAAACAGAATTAAATACCCTGTAGAAAATTTATTGCAATTCATGATTCAACATTCTCCCCCTCCTTGGAAACGTTGTTTCCAAAATTGTCTTCTAGTTCTCTCTCTATAGGAAGTTTGCAGAGGTTTGCTATAGCCCTTTTGAATACACCATCAGCTGTTTTTACTAGTGCTACTCGTACTTGACCATCGTTGCCTGGATATGTTTCTATTATTCGCCCGAGTGGCCATTTTAGTGGTGGTGTGGAGTTCTCTTGAATCAGTACCAGGTCGTTTTCCTTTATATTAGTATGCATAGTGGCCCATTTTGTTCTTTGTTGTAGAGTTTTTAAATACTCCTTACGCCAACGGTCCCAAAACTCTTGATGAATCCATCTCATAATGTGGTACCTTTTTAAAGAGGCAGGATTAATATTAGTCATAGACGGTTCTAAAATTGTGCTTAAAGGGCGTCCTACTAAAAAGTGAGCTGGTGTAAGTGGACGTAAATCATTGGGGTCGCTTGATATTGGAGTTAAAGGTCGGCTATTGATTATAGCTTCTGCTTGACAACACACTGTATGAAGTTCATCAAAGGTAAGGATATGGTGACCAACGGCTCTTCGAATGTAGTGCTTTGCCTGTTTAACTGCGCTTTCCCATAAGCCACCGAAGTGTGGCGAGCGCGGTGGTATGAACTTCCATTGTATACCATCCTGAAGACAGCTGTCATATACTACTTTTTTGTGATTTTCCGATAAAAAATGTTGTAATAATTCCTTCAATTCTTTATTGGCGCCTATAAAGTTGGTCGCATTGTCGGAATATATTGTAGAACATCGTCCTCTTCGAGCAATAAATCGTTTTAGCACCGCAATAAATGAATTTGTTGTTAGGTCTGACGCTAATTCGAGGTGAACTGCTTTGACGGAAAAGCAAATAAACACTGCTACGTACACCTTCAGTGCTGCTCTACCACGTATTTGTTGTGTTATAAAAAATGGACCGCAGTAGTCAACACCAGATACTGCAAATGGATAAAATTGACTTACCCTATCAGTTGGAAGAGCTCCCATTATTTGCTGCTGGGCTATGGGACGAAATCTATAGCATAGAAGACAATTGTGAATTACTTGTCTGATTGTTTGCTTAGCTCTAATTATCCACATAGTTTCACGAAGAATGTTGTGTAAAGTTTGGGCTCCTGCGTGATGATTTTTGCGATGATTATATTCGATTATTGTATGTACAAATTTGTGTGATGATGGTAGTACTATGGGATGTTTTACTGAAAATGGCAATATGGAGTTGTTTAGTCGGCCGCCTACTCTAATTAGACCGTTATGAACAAATGGTGATAACATGAACAATTTAGATTGGCTATTGATTGGTTTATTAGATTCTAGATATTGACGCTCCTTAGCGAATGCTTGAGTTTGGATTAATCGACATATTAGTTCAAAGGATTGTTTTAATTCATCAGCTTCAAATGGACCAGTTTTAGGATTTTGTTTTAAGATAAAGGCAGAAGTATATCGGACAACATAGGCAAATATTCTTATTAGTTTTTCATAACTATTAACATACTTGTGATTTGACAGTATACAGGCCTTTTCTTCTTGAGTGGGTTTCGTGATTATTAAAACTGCCTTTCGAACTTCAGAATTTGCTTCTTCAGGAAAAGTATGAGGAACAATTGGCCAAAAAGACTCATTTTGTAGTAGAAATTCAGGCCCTTGAAACCACATTTTGTTTTGTACAAGAGTATTAACGGATGCGCCACGAGATAGCAAATCGGCTGGGTTCATTTGTGAAGGAATATGACGCCATTCTGCACATGAAATATTATTTTTGA
The DNA here is from genome assembly GCA_927399465.1 of Sarcophaga caerulescens. NCBI lineage: Eukaryota > Metazoa > Arthropoda > Insecta > Diptera > Sarcophagidae > Sarcophaga > Sarcophaga caerulescens. The sequence goes on along the minus strand of OV656873.1, from coordinate 111,215,837 downwards.
TTTTCTCAACTCGATGCTTTACAAAAGGTTTCCAACGTGATGAAATTCCAGATATCCAACATAACGCAATAGTTGAGTCGGACCAACATATTATTCGCTGAGGTTGTTGAGGCAGTGTTTTAAGTACTGATTTTAAAAGTTGCGTTAGTAGTAGAGCTGCACACAATTCAAGTCTTGGCAGACTAATAATCTTTAAAGGAGCAACACGTGATTTGGAACACAAAAGTGAAGAATATTTTTCATCTGTAACTGCATATATACATGCACCATAAGCCTTAGAACTTGCATCTGCAAATGCGTGAATGTTAGTATATGTATTAAAATGAACATACCTGGGCAATTGAATTTTTGTAATCAATTTCAATTGATTTTGTATATCAAACCATTCTATTGTTATATCTTGAGGTACTGTTTCATCCCAGTGAAGCTTTAGGGACCATATTCTTTGTAGTAGTAGTTTGCATCTTACGACGATTGGGTTGACTAGGCCCAAGGGATCAAAAACACTTGCGGTTTGGGACAGGATTATTCGTTTGGTGATCTTAGATTTACGCTCATCTTGTTGGTTGGACACATAACTAAAATTATCCTTTTGTGGTAACCATTTAAGACCCAAAGTCTTTATATATTCTGAATCATCGACCTTCACAACTTCTTCCCTATCAGAAATTGGGACACCTAGTAAAATATCTTCATGGTTGGCAGCGAATTTTCGTAGTGGGAAGCCACCTTTTTTTAATAATTGTGTTGTTTGACGTTTTATTTCGATCACTTCATCGATACTGTTTCCGCCGGTCATCAAATTATCTACATAAAAGTCTCTCAAAGTAACTTTAGAACCTATAGGATATTCTGATGTATATTCTTGTGCTAACACTTGAAGACATTTTACAGCCAAATACGGCGCACAACTAGTACCATATGTAACAGTTTTTAAAACATATGTTGAAAGTGTGTCAGTAGGGTTGTCTCTCCATACAATACTCTGCCAATGTACATCATTTTCGTTAACCAAGACCTGCCTGTACATTTTGGCGATATCTGCAACAAGCACGTATTTATGGAACCGAAATCTTGACAGTATTGAAAAAATGTCATCTTGAAGAGTAGGTCCTACACGTAAAATATTATTTAGTGACAACCCGTTGGAGGTGCGACATGAGGCATCGAAGACAACCCTCAGTTTAGTCGTCGAGCTGTCTGGTTTGATTACACAATGATGCGGTATATAATTGAAATTTGAATTGATTTCTGGAGCTATCCTTACCATATGATGCATAGATATATATTCATTAATAAAGTCAGAATATTGTTTTTGAATATGCTCATTAAAACGTAATCTTTTTTCCAATGAATAATATCTATTTGTTGCAACTTGAATTGATGATCCGAGTTCTTGTGGGCTTGTTTTAAATGGAAGTCTGACTATAAATTTATTTGTATCAGGACACCTTGTGGTAGTCTCTTCAAAAAACCTTTCGCAATCTTCCTCTTCAGCAGTACGAAAATTATCAAAAATTGGTTGTTCAATATTCCAAAAACGCTCTAACATATTTTCTAAAAGTTGCTCACTTGAGTTGTTGAGTGTTGTATATAATGGTTTTACTGAACTGTGTAAACAAACAAATGAGAATGACACAGCTGATATTTGTTTTGATATGTTTTTAGTGTTTAATTGATTATTGACTGATGACCGTGGTGAGTTAAGATTTGATGACGTCATACTCGATGATATGTTCGAATTATCAATTTTTGTTTTGTTATTAGTTTCTTCTTTATTTTTGTTAGCTGCACCTGTCACAATCCAGCCTAACGTGGTTTTTTGCAAAATTGGAAAGTTTTCGTTTTTAATTTGCCCGACCATTAACATTTCATAAAAGAGCTCAGCTCCAATGAGTAGATCAATGGGGCCAGGTTTGTAAAAATATTTATCAGCTAATTTAATGTTACCTGGTATATTAAAATTTTCAAAGTTTACAGTCGTTTGTGGTTGATATGATGTTATGGATGGAATTATAACTGCTGTGAGGGGTGTGGAGTATTCATTCGTAGCGGATTTTATTGTAAGATGACAATTGTTAAAAGCATCGGATGATTTGTTGGCAATACCTGTTATTTTTATATTAACTTTATTACGTGGAACTCGTAAGTAGTGTGCGATTTTTTCAGTGATAAAATGTAATTGAGATCCAGAGTCCAAAAGTGCACGAACCTGGATACATCTTCCATTTTGCGCTTGTAGCCATACCCTGGCAGTACCTAATATAATTTGACTATTTTCTTTAAGTGCTTGTAGTGTAACAGGTGTCTCAGTTCCATTGGATATAGTTGTAAGCTGGTTGTTGATGGTGGATGAAACCTGACGATTTTGATCTCTGTGCAAAAGTGTGTGGTGGTCTGCACTGCAGTGTTGACATTTTTTATTTGATGGACATGAGCTAGCTACGTGATTAAATCCCAAGCAATTTATACATAAATTTAATCTCTTTACAATTCGAAATCTATCATATGTGGACATTTCAATAAATTTTTTACATTGAAAAGCATTATGGGAGGGGCTGCTGTTGCAAAAGCAGCATGTTGTTGGTTTTTGGTTTGTTGCGATGTGTGATGACATTTTGTATTTCATTGAAGTTGAAGACACTTTATTATTCATGGGCCGCCCATGCGAACCAGTTAATTGCTTTGATGACATAGATCTAGAAACGATTTCTAAAGTTTTACACCTTTTCTCTAAAAATTTTGAAAGATCATTCCAGTTTGGAATGGATAGAGTTTGGTGTGAAGACCCTTCATTTCGGCCTGAACAAACTTCTTCCTCCCATTTTGCTTGCGTATCAGGGTCGAGTTTAGAAGTAATCAAATGTAATATAATTCCATCAGAAATTTGTTTTTGAGAAGCGATTGATTGTAAAGCTCGAATATTTGCATTTACTAAATCGATTAAGTTTCTTACCTCGTTCATATTTGGACTTGAGTGTTCCTTTATATTAAAAATTGTATCTATATGAGACTGGAAAATAAGCCTTTTGTTGTCATATCGTGACTTGAGAATTTCTACAGCTTGGTCGTAATTCTCCGGTGTTATATCTAACGACTGAATTAATCTTGCTGCACCGTCAGTTAAGCATGACCGCAAATATTGAAATTTAGATATGAGTGATAAATCAGAATTTTCGTGAACTAATGTGCAAAACATATTAAAAAACTCAGTCCAATCATTATAATTTCCACTGAATTTTGTAAGTTGTAATGTTGGAAGATGAGGCTTCAAGGAAGATTGCGTTGTAGTTGGTTGAAATTGTGTGCTACTCATACATGGTTGATTTGAATTTTGACGAAGGATTGATAAGCGTTCAAGAATTTCTGATTTTAGTTTGAAGTAAGCCTCTTCAAATATTGTGCGGTGATTTTGACCAAACTGTGATTCATCTAAAGATTCAAGCTGACTCTGAAGCCTTTCAAAATACTCCAACTGTCGCTCTAATAGTGACAGCTTTACCTCCAATTGGTGGGATGAAAAGGAATGGTAACTCGATATGTTGGTAACTTCATCTGTGAGTCGTTTAATACAGCCGCTACGTTGAAGTTCTTTGGTATGAATTGATCCACCATCGCCACTATTATGAGGAGGTGTTTGCTCATTCGAGCCTGTTTGAGACATAATTGAATGTGATAACAAGCAGTGCGATTATTCCAAATTAACCAGTAAGATCCGGTTCGAAGGACCGTGTTTGAGGACAAAAGCTTTTTTTTGTCCTATAATGCCTTACCAAAAGGTTCCAAATAAAAATTTTAACATTACTTAAATATATATAATTCAATTTATCTTTATTAAATTCATGCACGTTAATTGTATTACTTCAGTGGCTAGGATTTAACTCACTGCTTTGACAAAATATCTAAAAAAGCATAAAGACATAATATGCCATCAAAAAAAATATTCAAAAACAATTCGGTCCCGAAACTACACTTTTTTATGCATAGATTTTAAATACGTGTGGCGATTAGCGGCTAAAGCAATTGATTGTTGGTAGGTGTAATGTAGTTAAGTAACAGTTAAAGCAATCAACCAAACAAAATTAAAATTAAGCATGTAAACAGAATTAAATACCCTGTAGAAAATTTATTGCAATTCATGATTCAACAGTAATTGACCCATTAATGCCCGAATTACTTTTTTCTTCTAACGGTTACTGTTTTGTTCTTTACTCTCAATTTCTTCTCACAGCATAAAAACAAAGGCAACCTCTGCTGGCAACTTAAGTTGCCACTGGGCACTAATGGGTTAAAGCTTTAATAAGTAAACAATTATTGAAGTCAGCATTAGATAGCTCTATGTCCTTCTAATCTATTGGGTCTTTTATTAAACGCTTCCTATCTTCCACTTCATATAATACACAGTGTGTGCGGGAGATACCATCTATATACTGTCAGTGTTTTAAATAAATACTGTCAGTATTTTTTAAAAACCCCAGAATTATTTAAATGATTTCCTAAGAGTTGTTGACAATATTTCTGCTTCTGAAAAAAAAAAATGAAACACTGTCAGTGTTTCATACTAAAACTGTCAGCGTTTTCCTTTCAACATAATCACTTAAGAGTACAATTTTTGTCCCTCTTGTTTTGTGTTAAATTTTTCTTAATTGTAGCAGTTTTCTTTACAGTTTTTTTTTACAGGAAATTTGTTGGCTTGGCCCCAAAGGCCACCACCAGCCAGTAATTGCTCAATTTCTGCTGCTTTGCACATTGATAAACTGACAAACAGGAGGCCCATATGAATTTGTCAAAAAAGAAAAAAAAAATTAACATTGCTGCTGCCTAAAAATAGTTGGCAATTCTATTTTAAAATTTAATAAACCTAACAAGTCCTTTGAGAGACCAAATGCATGCAAGGACAATGAGCAAAAACTGTCATTAGGAAAAAAAATTTTTTGGCCAAATTTTAAATGCGCTGCTGAAATGGCACAATATTTTGGGGCAATGAAAATGGGAAGGGGTGAGTAATTGTAATTGATTGCCAAAGTAACGGTCAATCAAAATTGGATGACTAAGGAAAAAAAATTTTTATATTTATTAGACGCATTAGACGAATTGCGGATGCTCTATAAAGTGCTGAATATTTTTGAACAATTTGTTAGATTAAGTTAACGGGTACCTTGCCATTCACAGGCATTCGCTGGCCCATATGGCTCAATGTGTTACCCAGGGTAAGGTAAGCCCCCTTGTCATGATTCGTTAGTGGTCGGTTTGAATCAGCCCGAGCTCCTAATGAAACTGGCTAGTTCACTCAGTGGCACATACGCCACCATGCCCAGATTTTCCAACGTTCTCTCACCCAAACATCGATGACATTTGATCTGAAGTGTGGGGCACTCGCATAAAAGGACGGTTGTATTTATTCCAGTTCTTCCATATCATTACAGTTTCTGTAGTAATCCTGGTGGGGCAGACTGTGCCTGCCAGCGAAACTGCCAATAGCATAGTGCCACGTTAGAATTTCTGTTAGAATGCGAACCGTTCTCTTAGGTGGAACTCACTTAGTCACCACATCTGATTTAGTTGATGTTTGTAGAGCGTTACAGCTTCGTTTGGCTATTTATCGCACATATAGGACACTCAGGCTTAGGTTATCCGTGAAATTAGCTTCTGTCAGATTGACTAAAGATTAGTATGGCAGTGTCTAAGTAAGCTGAAAAAGCTAGGCATACAATATAATGTCACCCTCTGCTAAATGTGAGGCTGCTAGAGACAGATCTCGTTTTTTGGTCAATGGAATGAGGAGTTTGATAGGGTATACTCTGCGAAAGCTGCGATATCATACGTGACACATGAGCTGGTATTTTCAGATCCAACATTCCATATTAATTGTTACGGAACATTCTTGTTTGGTCCTTAACTAAATTTCATACTTAAGTGGTCATTACAACCCTTTAGTCAGGGCTACAACCTAGCTTCTCTCATCACCCCAGTAGTGTGTGTTAATTTTCTCCATGAGTGGAGGGGACCTATAGATTTTTCATCTCAATTTTTTTTAGAGTTTTTGCGAGAAGAGGGCTAAAAGGAATTTACCGAAAGAAATATTTTTTGTCCGAGATATCTTAGCTGGGACTTGAACCACTTGCGCGCGTCGAACAAGTTAACTCACTACCTACAAAACTACTTTGTAAAGTAAAGAAAAATTCATTTTTTCCATAAGTTAAATGTACAAACCAAAGTCTTTAATTTATTAAAAAAAATTCGTATACAAACTTCCCCATATACCCTATCGCATGCCACTTATCTCTCAAGCTAATGGTCATTTGGAAATTTCTTTAACGAATTGCCAACATTTTTCAATTTCTTACAGCGCTCACACACAAACGTTATTAGTTTTAGCACCTTCAACAGCACATTAAACACTTGACGCTTTAAAAAGAATATTCTTTAGAGTTGTGACCCAAAGCCTAAAAGCCTTTGGAATAGAAATTTCCACGAAATGCTCTACACAAAGCCTGATGGCAAAACAATTTTGACTGCATTTGCCTACAATTTGCCTCCACTTGCTTGCTTTCGCTTGTCTTCATTTGCCTTCATTTGACTGCAATTTTTATTATTTCGTTTTTGCTTCTTCTTTTTCTATTTTTAGAACCCAACGTATACGCACAAAACCAAATAGAGCTCTTGGGGGAATTTGTCATAAAAAGCAGTTTTTTTTTTCATTCATTTTAAAAGCGTTGCAAAAAAAAAACAGAAAAAATTGGGAATAAATGCAAAGCAATTGCGAAAAAAAGGAATGGGAAGGTAACCCAAGTAACAAAAAGTTAGAATTTTTATTTTAAACTCATCTAGAAAATCGTTTAAATTTTAAATCCTGTTTTTCAAATTTTATACTTTATTTAACGTCTATAAATTCTTCTATTCGGTAACCTTCCCCTATAATATTTTCCTTTTCGAGTTGAAAAAAAAACCTTTTTTAATATAAAAACTGCCAACACCTGTTAGTTTTTGCTGATGTCATTCTCTTTCTCTCTATTTTAAAATGACATATGAGCTCTTTTCTGCTATACTCTCATACGATATATGGAACTTGTTAAACCGGAAATGCATATTTTTACTCTTAAAAAAAAGCTTGACTTTTGAGTTTCTAAAAAAAGATGGCGAAAAAAAAACTATTAAACGAAATTGAAAAAATTTTAATATTTTCTCTAGCATATCATCTTGAAAAAAGCAGAAAAATCACTCTTTAAACCTATAAGTAGGCAACAGATACCAGGAAAATTAAATAAAAAGCCTTAAGGCTTGACTTTATGAAATTGATTTTTTGTTCAGCCTTTCTCTTTATTTTAAAATGACATATGAGTTCTTTTCTGCTATACTCTCATACGATATATGGAACTTGTTAAACCGGAAATGCATATTTTTACTCTTTATAAAAGCTTGACTTTTGATTTTCTAAAAAAAGATGACGAAAAAAAAAAACTATTAAACGAAATTGAAAAAATTTTAATATTTTCTATCATCTTAAAAAAAACAGAAAAATCACTCTTTAAACCTATAAGTAGGCAACAGATACCAGGAAAATTAAATAAAAAGCCTTAAGGCTTAACTTTAAAAAATTGATTTTTTGTCCAGCCTGAATATAGGCAATAAATATGCTTAAGAAGTGTTAGCAAATATTTTTAAATTTTAAAATTCTTAAGCAAGTTAAAATTTGCCAACAACACATGCCAGAGCAGTTGGCAATTGAGCCCAATATTCATCGAAAAATCATTTTCACCAATGAGGCCAGTTTCTGGTTGAATTGGTACTTCAACAAACAAAATTGTCTATTTCGGAACGGCAATTCCAGAGTGTCTAATGCATCCCTAGAAAGACACAGTGTGTTGAGGATTTTGGACTGGTGGCGTCATCGGTTCTTTGAGAACGCCTTTAGCTAGGCCATCACTGTCAATGGCGAGCACTATAGTTCGATGATTACCAATTTATTTTGATCTTAACTGAAAGATCTGGACACCAATGAATGAAGTTTTAACAAAACGGCGCAATGTGCCACGCAGCTCTTATTACAGCGATTTAAGAGCATGGTCATCTCCCGTTCAGGTAATATGGACTATCAATAGATATCGTACGATTTGACCCCATTAGACTTCTTCTTGTGGGGTTTCCTTAAGTCACAGATGTATGCGAAAAATCCACAAGCCACTGCGGTCCCCAATGCCAACATAACCCATACCATACGGTCATATTCAGCCTGATTTATGTACCAGAGTCTTGGAAATTCATCACTTCGAATGCACTGCAACCAGAGAAGCTGTGGCAGACATTTGAACACTGCTGTGTTCCATATATAATGGCATCAATAGGTCTTTCAAACGAATAAAAAATGTCAATGTCGCACACAAACTTTCTTTTAAATTTAGAGATAGGAAGTGCTTAATTAAGGACCCTATACTAGATACCCAGAGTTACATGCGTTGATATAACTCGGGCAACAAAAATGTCTCACCTTACAACATCAATTAGCAGATGTTTTAAGCGACATTCTCTACTTCTAAGCTCTCAATCAGCGTATAGCCCTATAAGTATGCTTCACATTTTTGAATTTATTGTATTTCAAGTAATGACACCACAACAAATTGATAAAAAAAAAATATATTTTAACTCATTAAATTATTTTAAAATCTATACCAATTTTCCCCCCTAAAAATATGCTATATTTTTCAATTGCCTGCCTTTAATGCTTATGAAGAAAAAAAATGTAAAAATCTTTCTGAAGTATGAATTGAATTTTATTTAAAATCAAAGTAAATATTTTTTGTATGAATTTCAACTCTTTGTGTGTTGAATGTTTTCGTTTTCAAGTGTAATAATTGCTAAAATAATAAATACCTAAAAGCATGCTACACAAAAATATCTAAACAACATCTATACGGCAACAATAACAACAATGTTTGTTCAAAATAAACATTCAACAATAAAAACTAAATGACATGGTATTATTGTTGTTGTTATTGTTATTGTAATAGATAAACTAATAAAAACAAAATGAAAGTGGTTGGAAAGCTATACAAATAAATTGAAATTGTACTGAAAAGCCTAAATATAGGCAACATGTTTATTATGTTGACTACATTAAAAGCCCTTTGGTAAAGGAATTTTTTGTTAAAGACAATAAAGTTTTTGGTACTGAATTAAGCATTGGGTACAAAGGATTTTTGTAGGCCATATTATGATAAAAATAATTGACTGAATAACCCCCTTTTCAATCTGGATAAATTTGCAGCGATATATCACGGCCGATTTACTACAACGACTATTAAACGAAAAGGATTTCTTGAGTCACCCCTCAGTCTAGTGGATAGTTTCTTGGCTGGCAAAATGAATCTTCGGCTCTAACATCTTGAAAAATGGATTTTTATTCAACGACCCCGTTTTTCTTAGAGGTCTTCAGGCAAAAATTCTGACAGTATCTAATTTCCAGTAAAATTCTCAAATATATTGCCCAGAATACTTATTAAATTGTAGACTCTACAGCTCAAGGATTAAATTATCACACACGATATGGGTGGTGAAGTCACTGTGGTCTAGTGGTAGTATGTTGGCTTTTTAAATCTTTTCATTGGGAGTTGATGTGAGGAGTTAGGTTGTAAGCTAGGTTCTAAGTAAAATGTAAAGGAGATGGCAGCTACAAGTCTCTTTAGATTATACAACTATGGCCTACAGAGTTCCTGTAGGGTAAACCACTTAAATTACTGCTGAAGGAAGTAAACTGGTGGGGTCAAGCTAATTCGATTGCTAGAAAAGTTGGCAGAAAAGTTTATTTCTATGATACACCAAATTTAATAGCACCTGATAGGGAATTCTGAATAGGTACAGATAGACTTTTCAATGGAAGGCTCTATAGTTTCCCAAAATTAAATAAAATTAAAAAAATCTCAATTAAATTTTATTGTCAGCCTGTGGCCTAGAAGTTCTTTAATTTGTTTTTTTTTTCGATTATAAAAACAGACACAAACTGTTGCCTACAATTAGGCGTTCAATACATATCCATACAAATAAACTAATTATGGACAAAACTTGTAGTCAAACTTTGCTTGTTGTATACTTCAATACTAATTTGTTGAAAAACAAGAAAACGTAGGATGAGGTTAAAACAACTACAATAACAACAACTACAAGAATTCCCTTAAAAGCAATTCTCACATATCAACTGGACAATTAAATCTGCCACGTTTGTTGTTAACCCCCGATCTGATATTTTATGTACAACACTTTAATGTTTGTTCTGTCCTACACCGCTCACAAAAAACAATAGCTTTAACCCTCTGTTAGTATTGCCCCTTTTGGCCCCCTTTATGTACCATGATGTTAAGGAAATAACAACAACAGCAAGAATAACCATGAGAGCGAATAATAAACAAAAAGAAAACATTTATACGCAGAACAATTAATTTTGCCTGACTGACTGGATGGTTGGTTGACTGGATGGCAAACATTTATTTTCTTCTCTCCCTCTGTACTCTACGGCCTAAAAGTATGTAAAGCTTTCAGTTCAGTTTTCCCCATTTCCGAACAACTGAAAGTCCTTACAAATGAAGTTTAATGAAAAACTAAAAAAAGAAGAGGAAAATAAAATGGAAAACTATGCAGACTTTAATGGAAAAAATAAAAACAATAACAACACCAACAATCATACTGACAAAAACATACACAGTTAAAGGAAATAAAAATCAGAAAATAAAGGAGAAATTAAAGCCTACACTAGGGCGCAATCTTATAATTATAATTGTTGTTGAGGCGAAAGTCCCCAAGTTAATCACAGAAGCCTCTAAACTATTATTTCCTTTTCAATTCTTTTCTTCTATTATTTCCTGGCAAGGAAACCCAAAGAAAAACAGACAAAACTTTTGCCTAAAAGTCCCTTAAGAAAACTTTCTTTCTTGCAGCGAACGAAACAAAAATAAAAATTAAAGAAAAACCATAAAAATTGCCACGAAAAAAATAGAAACTTCTTTTCTTCTCCTTAAATAACTTTCTCTTTCATAAGGAATAAAGAATACAAAAGGACAACATGAATGGCGAACAATTTATATCTGATTTTATACTTTAATACTTACAGCATAATTTTAGGGGTCATCTCTTTTCCTTTCTTTAACAATAACAACAACAATAATCCCCAAAAAAGTATTGCAATTAAGTTAATCAAAAAAGTTTCTTGTGTTTGGAATTTTCCTATTTGGACAACCAGCTGTCATTGCAGCATAAAACTTTTATCAGCTCAATGCTGTTCTCTTTCGTTTCGTTTTTTTTTTTTGCTAGTCTACGCCAAAAAGTATGCAATGCAGTAAAGTGTAGTGGTGGTCAATCTTGTTTCCTTTAAGGATTTAATGGATTTGCTGGAGTATAAAATTCTTGTTTTTTTGCGGGTTTCTCCATTATATTTTGATTATATTTTTCGGTAATTGTTGACTTTTTGCCAAAAGAAGAATTTGAATTTTTTTGTTATTAAAAATATTTTCTGAAGCATAAGTTAAGGCACTCAATGGAGAAAAGAAAAATACAATTTTATTGAAATGAAATACAGTTACAGAGAGAAATTTGTAGTAAATCTTCAAACTGAAGCAGCCCAGCCAATTAATCTCGTCTACAAACCCTATTAGATTCTTAAGCTTACAGTCCCTCAGATCCAATTCCTCAACTAAGATACCATCCAGCCATTTCTTACCAGCAGACGTGGACAGTGACGTAAAATATTATCCACTGTTTCTTTTGCCTCTTCCCATACTTACTTACATACTTAATAGGTAACTACAGATCTTTAGTCAAGATTACAATCTATCTTCTCACAACCACTTATATTGTGTGTGTTAATTTCATTCATGAGAGGCGAGACCTAGTCGACTCCGAACGACAAAATTTTTGAGAAACTTTTGGCAATTTTATTTCATTCTCAGAGTTTTTCCCAGAGGGGAAGTCGCCGAGAAAATATTTTCTTTAAATTTTGTTGTTTTTCGAAATGTCTAGGGGTCGTAATCCTGACTGAAGTGTTTATGACCAATTATGTATGTAGGTATGTCTGGGGTTAATTTTAAACTTCGAGTTTTCGCCTAATAGTCCACCACACTACCTACTAAACTACTACCTTTCACGAAACCTTCAGGAGTCCGAGATATCACCTGTTGATTCAGTGTCTAAAGGGGTGATGCTTAGTTAAGACTGCTATCTCTCTACTCTACTATCTCTTACTCACGATTGAAAACGATTCCGTACCTGTACGGTTAAGCTTTAGTCATAAGTCTCTTCTGACTTTACGTCTACATCTTCATGCATGATTGATCAAACGTTTCCTGAATAATTGCCCATAAAAAGGGCATAGGGTGATCCTACCGACCTCTTTCCTGTCGTTACATCAAAGCTCTTTCCAGTAACGTCGCAATTACCAGGTTCTAAGTATAATCGAATTCGATAATCTCACATAGGGAAGCTTAGTATGCATCTTCAAAGCTTCATTGCTGCCCGATTATTCACATAAATTGTTACTTTTGAAGAAGAAGTGGAAGCTACTTCAGCTCTCTTATGAACTGTTGTATTTGTAATGAATACGTTTACGCTCTGGCCAGGAAGCAAATAATTTTCTGTGGAGCTTACTTGGCTTCAGTGCATTGGCAATTACTAACATTCGTATTCACCTTAAGCTGAAATATTTACACAGTTTTGCTTCTTCTTAAATTTATTATTTTCTAATTTAAAATTCCTTGTAATACCTTAAGGGTTTTATAAAAACTAAAGTATATTTTCAGGCTTACAGTTAATATTTTATTTTTAAATAAAAAATCTTTCTTAAGAATTAAATTTCTTTTACAAAATCCAATTGCTGTTAGACAGACGATATGTGTAAATTATATCTTTACATATGTAAAGATTTTCCATATCTTTTCCTTTTTCCTCAATTTCTTCTCTAAGAGCCTAGATTTATGCTTGGAAAACTTATATGAAAGTAAAATTTTATATTTAAAATCATAGAGAGAGAGAGAGGGAGAGAGAGAGAGAGAGAGAGAAAAAGAAAATTGAGAACATACAGTAACATTTATCAAACAAGGTGCAAAGGCATCAAAAATATTTAAATAAAATTGTCTCTATTCCTTTACAACAAAATAAATACGAAGAAAAAATCCTGCAGAAAATATGTTCAAAAAAATATGAAAAATTTAGACAGAAATGTATGTGTGTCTGTCTGTCTGTTCGTCTGCCAGAAGAAGGCAATATCATATTTTTTTATTACACATAAACACTTGATACACTTGGTTACGTATTTTCCAGTATATAAATCTAACAATTTTATGCTTGTTATGCGATATACGTATGATGAAATGAAATATAAACCCAATGAACCATATTACTTGGTCTTCACCTTATAAAAAAACAATAAAGAACAGTATTTTAACTGGTATTGACTGTCAATGTTACCTTCCGTTCTATTTATACTTCAATTGTTGTTAACCTGGAAATTTTTAGAACGTATTGTTGACTGGTTATTGTAATTTATTTATTTTTTTGGCAACTTCTAGAACTTACTGTGGATTTGATATTGTAGTTTATTTATTTGGCAACTTCTAGAACTTACTTTGCTCTGTTCCTGCAGTTTTGTTGTTGTTGTTTGATTTTTGTTGGTGTGCTTTCTCGTAATTTCTTGGCTGTCTTTGGATTACAGACAACCTAATGGGCATCTATGGCAACAGAGAACCAAAGATATCATCCCACCTTCGCTTCGCTTTCCTAATAAAGACGTGGTCACTAGGTCTTGATTGTCAATTCCGTAGCAAAGACCCTGCTAGAGTTCACTATATCGTCCGTTATAAGGGTACCCATCGCTTCCAAGTCCCTAAAGGCTTTGTGTGAGGACTTTTTGTCAGTACATGCAATCAGTTATGACATCTCAACCCACACTCTTGCTAGTATTCCAAGGCAAAGCTGGTATTGTTCCATTTTCTACTTTAAGGCCTTTAAGCAGTACAAGCACAAGCCATGAATGTGAAAGCTCGATATTGCAGTAGAAAGAATAGGAGACACCAAGTTAAGCTTAAACTGGCGGATAAAACTGTTGCTTCTCATTCGTCGTCATAATGCTCACTGGGTTGCCTTCCTTTAACAATTTGAAATTTTTCACAAATCTTTTCTCTCTCTCTCTCTCTTCTCGTCTCAACTTACGCTCACACCGGAAATCTATTCAAGAATATAAAATACGTTGAGCAGTAAAAGAGAATAAAATAAGAAAAAAGAAAGAAAGGAAGAAAGAAAAAAGAAACCGGAAATTTGTTTATAAATAAATTCATATTAAATCGTATACAAATGCCTTAAGATATGCTAACAACTACACTAACACACACACACCCCAACATATGCAATTTATTTATAATGTGTTATAAGCATATATATTGCATACTTTTAGGCACTTTCAACATGCAAGCAATGCAGAAAGAAGAGAGTGTTATGCAGTTTCTTTTACTTTCAATATTTAAAAAAATGAATAAGTTTTTTTCCTTAGGTTTACCATATGGAAAATAAATCTATTAAATATAAATTATTGCATACCTGTAGGCACCTAAGGCTGTATTTATAACATGATAAATAAATTCACAATGCATTCTGAGGTTTTGAATTACTTTTTCTTGTTTGGTTTTGTTTTCTCTTTTTTGCAGAAAAAATTTTCAGATTTTATTTCTATACACTCATATTTAAATTATTTAAAGCATATTTTAAGGCTCTAAGGGATAAAAAAATATAGTTTTTTTGCTGTTGTTGCGGAAGTAAAACAAATTTGGTATTACAATTACATTTACAAAATAAATCTCAAAATGATGTATTTGTGCAACAAAACTGTATGAAATATTTCATCAATTTGTTGAAATAAATAATGGATTTTATTTTGCAAAAATTAAAGCATACTTTTGGGGCTTTATTAAATATTTAAAAGTAAAAGTTTTGTGTAAATTTTAAATGGATTTATTTAACAGCAAGAAATTATTTACATTAAATTAAGTTTGTGGATTTAATTTTGAATAATTTAAAACATACTTTACGGGGATGAGAAGCATCAAAGCTGTCATAGACTGACAGATACTCTTGCCAATGCCTTTCCTGATGAACAGACTGGATTTTGGTCCAGCAAGTTTGGCATTAGTTGTCATAATATAGTAGGTAGTATGCTGGCTTATTTAGACGAGAACCAAAGGTTTAAAGTCCAGCTAAGATATCTCGAACTTAACGAAATATAGAGAAAGTATTTATTTCTCCGTCTGGCTCTCAGCAGTCTTCTGGCAGAAAACTTTGTGAGGAAATAAAACTTCCATGAAAAGGTGCTTCTTGAATCTGTCGTTCGGAGTCGTCTGTAAACTGCAGGTCCCACCACTCTGTGATAAAATTAACACACACAACATGGGTGGTTTAAGAAGTTCAGTTGTAATCCTGATTAAAGGCCTGTAATAACTAAATTAAGTTACTAAGTATGTCAGGTATTGATCGCTTAAAAATTTCACGCATAATTATGTGGCAATCTTTGTACTAGCGACTCTTCATAACGTCTGATATTTGATGTGTGGGTCTACATATGATTTACCACACTTTATCACAATCTCTTTTTATTGCCTCTAGAATTGTCAATATTTTTCAAACAATTTCCTCTTCCTCTGCCTTTTTCCCATGACTTGAATACTCTTCCATCCCGCTTGTATGCAAGCAAATACAAAAAAGAGAGTGTTTTTGTAAGGAAAACTTTTTAATTAAATATTTCGTATATGCTTTACTAATGATTCAATTAAATTTGAAATATGCTTTTAGCATTTAATTTCACACCTACTCCCATCCCCCCTCTCCATCTCTTCTTCTCTCCGACAAAAGAGGACAAAGTTTTTTAAACAAAAAACATACACACACATAGAAGAACTTAATTTTACTCTTTATGTCACACCAAATTACTTATTAAATATCTTTGTTTTAGGGCAACATATCCTATACGAGAGTGTATGCATGTCTGTGCTAGTGTGTTGTAGAAAAAGCATCCCTAAAAGTGGACTTCATTAAATGATACTAAAGAACGTAGTGTGTGCTCTCTCTCTCTCTCTCTCTATTGGCCACAAAAAGTATGCAACACATACCAGAACTGTGTGTGTGTGACTTAAATGGGTGTTAGTGTCAGTTGGTTAAAACAAATTTTTAAAACAAAAGGTTTTTAACAATATTTCCAAAGGAAAAAGGTCTTATCAGGCGGATTTTTTGAAAGTATAGAGATTCTAGATCTCTATATTCTATTAATACCTAGTGATCTTCATTAAAAAAATGTTGCATATTTTGTATAGGCAGTTAAAAAGCCTATTTTCTAACCTGTATACAAATCGTTACTATGGGTGCCTTCACAGAGTGCAGAATAGGTCGCAGTGTAAAGTCCTCCACACAGTAGTATTTAATGAAATGGAGTATAACTGCGTAGAAGTGCACAGTTGAGGGCATATTTAAAGCTTCAAGAGCAGAGTTTCGATGTTATGGCCAATAACAGTTACGATTGTCTGCAGCCAAGGAATAATGCTATCAGACTATTCCTGTAAATCAGCTGGTATGATCCGCCAGTTCGAGGTGATTTTAACAGCTTGAAAGAGTTGTTCGCCCATTGAAGGATGTTCTCGCTTGTGAGGAACTGCATTTGCATTTACATTTAGTGGAAAATGTGCCTCAAGGAGGACTTTAAGAATTTTCCCACCTCAAGGCATTGCTGAAAACTTTAAAATTTTCTGTTTCGAAGTCTTTAAGTTGGAATGTCGAAGTGAAGCAGCATCAAAAGTTAGTTTGTTCGGTACTAATGTTTTAATTGCTTGACTTACCGCTTCGATTGTAATCTGACGGCCCTTGGTAAGATGATCAAACTCTGTTGCAACTGCCTAATGAATCCTATTCAGTATTTTGTGATATCCAGCGCCATTTTCCTTAGCGTATTTCGCCTTATATTGAAGCGTAACAGCTCAGCAACCGTAGTATTTAAATTTTTATTTTAGAAACCAAACTATTTTCTTCAGCCCTTGAAAGATTCCAATGAATTATAAAGCTACATTCTACGATTCACTACCATAAACGAGAGCAGATTTGATTGCTAACTTAGTTCTTAGCGGACCGCTATGGATTGTCCATCTTGGTTATCACCATCGGATCCTGCTGCCCTAGTCGGTATCAAAAATGTGTCTTTAAGACATATATAAATTTATTGCATACTTTTAGGCTTTTATAACACATATAAAGCTTTAAGCCCTTATTCCCTTTGATGACTGCATGCCATAAGCAGATTTTTAAATTCCAAAAATGTTGGTCATTTTCTTTTTTCATTCATTTTCTATTATTTTTCTCTAATTTTTTTAAATTCCATTTAAAAGTAAAAATTTTGTGTAAATACTTCTCCCAAAATGGACCAGTAAAGAAAAACAACAGCATCATGGACAAAAAAACTCCATTTTAAGGTTTTTCCCATTAACAAGGCGTGTGAGTGTATGGCCATTGCGTTGCATGATGCCTTTGTTATGTGGCCTCAAAGTTTATAATGAATTTTGCCTTAAAACCCTTCAACTATGCAACAAATTTTGTTTTTTTTTTTTTTTAGCCAACTAAAGTACAAAAAAACAGAGCAAAAAACAGTTCATGGTGCTGAAGTGTAAACTGGTGAAAAACAAAAAAAATTCTTGTTCTTTTCTCCAACTCGATTTTTATTTAAAGACTAAATTAATTTATAAAGAATTTTTGGTTGTGGGTAAGTGTATGTGCGTTAGTGTGGGCCACACTCCAAAATTTAACCATTATTATCTAATAATCATTTTGGAAAATTTCTGTGGTGTTAAGGGCATTTCAAAACCAAAGAGAACTTATTAAATAAAATTTTGTGGCATACTTAAAGGCATTTATAAAAGACAAACCAAAACTAAAGCCTATTTCAAGGGATAAATAATATTATAAGGACAAATTAAAATTATTTGAGATCAAATGTACTGTTGATTATGGTTTTATGAAAGTTTTTATAAATTTTTCAATATGAAAAATATTTGTTGCATATTTAAAGGCTGTTTAAATCCATATTAATCTTTACAGCCTATTTCAAGCGGTTAATCCGTATATTAGTAACGAGTGAAAATTATAAATGCTCAAAAAATATCTAAATGCCGCATTCTAGTAGTTTAGTAGGTGTAAATTCTAGTTCAGATATTTCAAACACTCCGATTGTCTCAGTTAATTTGGATATTATCCATTAATTTTACAGAGATACATAATCTCGTTGACAGCTGCAGGGTAAGTGCAATATTGCTAGGTTCTGGACTAGGTTCTCTATGTAAAGAGAGAGAGAGAGAGAGAGAGACTGATTCACCTCTGTCCTTAAATCGCGTGGCCATCCATCGCACAATGGCTATTGTGGTGGCCAAAATGGCTTTTTGGTAAGCATGGCATTTTCGGAAAGTGACTTCTACAGGAGCTGTTGATTTGAGGAGGAGGGGAAGAGACCCTGTTTCGCCTAATAAGTCAGTGCCCTACTCTTGTTATGAAAACATTCTCACTGATAATGTTTGATTCTTGAGTTGAATATTGATTGTGGTATCACAATGGGCCTAAGTGGGACCTCTACCTTAAAGGGAGTTCGCCATATTACCTAACCTAACCTCAACTGTAAGTTTTCATGGAAACTTAATATCAGTAGAGGATTAGAAAGGTTTCAATTGCATTTATTGGGGTCTTAGACCGTGTCTGGTAATACACGTCGATATACACCTCGATTTTAAGACGGGTTTCTTATCGACAGATACACAGTATGGTGGTATGCATAGAAGATAAGGAGCAACAGTGAGGCAATGTTCCTCTGATGGCATGCCAAGCACCAGTAGAAGCACATTTATTGTCGATTGCTCTCTAAACTGAATAACTGAGGTCTGGTGGCTTTCTTGTATATGGAACCATCGCCTTTACTGAACAATTTCTGTAGATAATCTGGCAACACTGCCCGGTCATAGTTTCAGATCACATTTTGGTCATGTGATTACCGCTTAAAGGAGGACATATGAAGTATTCGTTCGAACCTGAAAGTTTTATAATTCAAACTCCTGCTCTCTTTAATGGTTTAAACTCAATGGCAGCTAACTACTGCCCACATTTCGTTCCAGTTCACTTTTAACCGTCACGAATCCCATTTAAACTCATTATGATGCTTAAAATATCGTCTTTTTTTTTATGTGAACTTCTTTACTCCCCCCGCTGTAATTACCTGACAATTTCTGTCTATAATTTCGAATATTTTATGATTCAATTAAGAGAATATGAATGAATGTATTTCAGGAAAATTTCTTAACACAGTCACGACTAAAAAAATAATGAATGAGAGACAAAGAGAGAGAAAGCGGGAGAGAAAAAAGAAAAATTGAGCAAAACAATGCTTAAGCAAATTGCTCAACAAATTGTAAATGAGTGTACAAAAGCTATTAAAAGGTGAAAGACAAGCTAAGAAAAGTTTTTTTCTGTTTTCCACCAAGCGAAACGTGAACGATTATGGAAACTGAAAAGCATTGAAAGGTGGCAACGAATAAGAAAAACTTGCAACACGGCTATGGCAGTGATGAAGTAATAAAGTTCTTAAGTGTACGGGATAAGGGTGCCAAAACAACCCAATTAAAGTTTTCTTTGCAGAGACAATCTCTTTAAAGTTCATGACTCCTGCTTAATATGTTTGCTGGGTTATGTGGAGACCAAAATTTAATGCCTTAAACAACCGTTTTTCATAATTTCTCACATTTAATTGCCGTGAACCCTTTTATTACCTTTTGCCACCACCACCACGTGGCAATCGTGTTGTGCTGTTTTCTTTGACAGCTCTTGGCCCCTCTCTTATGACCGTTTACAAGGTTATTTAAAGGATGAAAACACATTAAATGAGTTCAAAACACAAAAAAAGAAAACCGTTCTTTACAAAAGACCTGCTAATTTTATGAATTGCCAAACATTAATAAAAATTTGCTTCAGCTTCAACTGCTTAAATTCAACAACGCCAACACCTTTCTTTATGGTCTCCGCCATTAACACTTTCACACTAACTCAGCTTCATCATCATCATCTTCACCAATGAAATCATTACACAGAAGGCAATGGCAGGCAAAGGGAGGAATAATAAATTTTGCAGCATGGTCTACAGAATATGTACATATATAGAGAGAGAGAGAGAGTGAAAATATTACTAATTAATGCGAATAATAACGAATAAAACGAATTAATAATTTTCAACAGCCTTGAAGTAGGCAATAAATTTTAGTAATAAAAGACATCCTTAAAGTATGCTGAAGGTTTTTAATTTTTATTTTATTTAAAACCTGTATATGCTATTGAATTTTCCAAAGGCACCACAACGGTTAAAAGGAAATTCAACACTCCCACACAGATAGTCGGCACTCAAGGCTGTCAGTAGTTAGCCATTTACATCCAGGGGATTACTGCAATGTCACAACGTGGTCAAGAAGCTGCTCACTCTACTCCGAATCAAATTATTTTGATATCGATGTTTTGACTTGAGGGTCTTGAAGGCAGTAAGATGACGGGAATCTTTGAAAAAAGAGGGATCTTATATCGGACTTCGGCGAGAATGTATTGAAATGTTAGATGAGAAACTAATGAACATCTATCGTGAGGAAATGTTAGAATAACACCATCAACCATTTCAAAAAATAAATCATATGTTTAACGCTAGGGAAGTATACTTCAATCTAAAAAGCTTGAGAATACTCTCCGAATTATTTACAGGCCACTATAACTGCTATAAGCATCTGTACTGGACATATCTGATGGTAGTACCGAAAGAATCTGTTGTTATAAACAGAAGTCAATGGAGTTGCGTAACGTGACACTTTCATTATAAAACCTCCTCCGGTTCTTTGACAAACTAAGCCTATGGTTGACTAGGATGTGCGTAGTAAATCATCAGTGGTCGCCTGGCACCAGTACCAGTAAAGTACCGCAAGTAATTGTCATTTCCAGTAATCTCATAAGCTTCGACGTTCTTCAAATTACAACTGTGACGCTTAGTAACTCCACTAAGCAACGCCATACACCGCTTATCAAACTTTAGCACACATCTTAACCTTTTTCACTCATTCGGGCCGCAGGTTTTTGTCATGTTCGAGATTTCCATTGCTGGGATATACAAAATAAACTTTTTACTGAGTAAACCTTAATGAGTATATGGTTTTGGAGCTCCTTCAACCTTTAAGATTTCTATTTCCATGTTAATGCCTTTTTGTGTTCCTTTTTCTCCTCTACCTTATCACTTAATTTTTTAATTTCTATACCCCCCATGTAAGTCATTGTTAAACAAATTGAAAGCCTCTCAAAATCTAATCACAATTGCTTTGTTTCATCTTTAATTAAAGACAACAAAACCATAACCAGAGGCTGTACGATGTGGTGGGATGTGCCTCTTCTAAAAGCCTATTTTTAAGCTGACATTTAGCCGTCAAACAAATTGTGTCTACAATGGCCCCCGCCCACCTACTCCTTAGCTTTCTGCAAGCAATAGACAGAGACAAAAATAAACAACAACCACTACCTGACTTTTAAAAAAATCTGTGTGTGTGTGTATTTCATTGTTATGTCACTCCAACAACACTTCATTTAATTCCACATGCTTTTCACTTTTGCGTTGCTTTCTTTTCTGCTTTTTTTTCTTTGTTTTTTGTAACATTTGCCTTGCCACGCCGTGTCTCTCTATTTGAATAATTATATTACGATTGTAATTCAATTGTAATGCCAACAAACATTCATTCAGTCAACCATAGTAAGAACCAACCAACCAACCAACCATTCCTCCATTCATACACTCATTCATCCAGACATTTACTTCGTTCCTCCTATATTTTATGGGCATGAGTACAGGGAATGGGAAGACTTTGGTTTTTTTTTTCGAAAAATTCGAAAAAAGTTCGAAAGTAATTTTCGCTGTTCTTCATTAGCGAACGCGCTACGGTGCTATGCGGAATGGTAAGGCATGTGAAAGCTTTTGATGCAAGGCAGGTCTTGGGTAATGTAAAGTTTTAAGATGCTAGAGTACAAGATCTGCAAGTAGTCATACAAGAAAGCCCAAAATCGGCTTGTCTTCCGACAGGGACTTACGAAATTTGGTAGTTGATAACAGTCATCTTATTGAAGCTAAGTCGGTCAAATTAATTGTCATTTATTCAGCCTGTTTTGATAAATCACCATGGATGCGTATAGCATTCAACAACATCATTACAATCCTTCAAACAGGATTACGATCTAGCTTCTCACACCACTTGTGTTGTGTTGCGTTAATTTTATACATGAGTGGCGGGACCTACAGTTTAAAGTCGATTTCGAAAGACAAAGACTGCTGAGAGGAAGTCGCCGAAGAAATATTTTTTTTAATTCCGTTTTCATGTCTGACCTGGGTTTTGAACCGTGGCCTAACACAACTACCTACTAGACAACGGCGACTTCAAAAAAATTCTAATTCCACAAAACACAAGAACTGACGAAAACATCTGTTCGTGAGAGTATTCAGTTTCTCGTCGCTCACAAGTACTATGTCTTTCGCAGATCACAATTTGCAGAATTTTGGATCGTGAGTTGTGTCTACACCCTCATAGAATTCAACTAAACCAAGAACTGAAGGTAAACGATCTTAGATAACGAACACTGTTTGAATTGAATAGGATCTGGAGCATTTGACAATTGATCTTAATTTTCATCTCAAATAATCGCTTGTGATGCATTTCTGGATGAATGAATACGTGAACAAACAAAATTATTCATTTCGGAACGATGCCAATCTAGTTGAAATCCAAAAGCATCCACAGCATTCCGAAAAAGTCACTGTTTGGTGTGGATCATTGTCATCGGTTCAGCCTATCACTATTAATCTCAAGCACAGCTCGTCGCTGATTTCTAACTTCATTTGACCTGAATTGTGTGATCTGAACAATATATTCTGATATCCTGTGGCATGATATTCGGCATGAGCGATTATCATCACACGTAGCTAGGTAGGTAGGTAGGTAGAAGTGGCTGTCCACCCGATGAGCGGACACACTTAGGCCTCATACAGGGCCCATTGTGATACCACAGTTTCATCTTTCCCCTATTCTAGGAACCACTCGGAGCTTCCGATGAAGCGACTTAGACTGCCAATATCCACGCATGACAGTTCATCTACGTCCTCCATGTAGTAGGCACCCAGGTGTTTCTTTCTCCTCCGACCAAGTGCCGGACATGTGCAAAGTAGGTGAAGAATAGTTTTATCCTCCTCTTCATCTCCACAGCTTCTGCAGAAATCATTCGCAAGGTGTCCAAGACCAATACGCCTCGCATGTGTTCCTATAATACAATGCCCCGTAATAACCCCGATAACAGCTTTGAGCCTGCTTCTTTGGAGCTTAAGCAGAGTCGTCGTGCGCCTTCTATCCAGCTTTGACCAGATTTTTTGCGCCGCTCTGCCCTTATCCGAAGCTGCCCATCTACTGTTGGCAAGGTCCACGATTGCATTGTTAATCATAAGCCCACGTAGCTACTGACCATCGAGATCATGCAGTTTGACCCCGTTATGTCATTTCTGGTGGGGTTTTTCTTAAGTCACTGGTGAGTGTGAATAAGCAACAAATCATAGCGTTTCTCTAAGGCAACATAACCCACGCCATTGGTTGAATTTAACCTGATTTAAGCGTCAGAGTCATTAAAAGATCCGTTATAATGTGCTCAACGAAGCCGCTTGTTGTTTTTACCTTAACCTACTTAAGGAAGTTAAATTAAGGAGAACAGAGATCGGTTCTAGAACATCGTCGTACCTATCTGCTGAAAATCAAAACATTACCATAAGCCCTAGCATTCTACACTTATGAGAAAACCGGACTCTCTGCGCTGCAGGTCACAGTTGCCAGAATAAAGATGTCGATTGGAAGTCTATGTCATAGGTGACGTTACTAATTCTTCAGAATTGTAAACCCCATGTAGCTCTCCGAATCCTTTGGCGTAATTTGTTCAAAGTCGTCCAATCTTCAAGAAAGCTTTACGTTTTTAGGTCCATCAGTTTAATACCATTACCTTCGGCTTAATATAGACCGTATGCCTTCCCTTTAAAGTGTAGCGGTCTTCATTACAAACCACTTTTACTTTCTCGCTTTTCACTTTCTCATCTTCAGTTCACTGGTGGCATAACTGTAAATTGTTATGCTTGATAAGTGTGTATGTATGTTAGTGTGTGTGGCAGGATGGATGGATACATTTTAATCAGAGTCTGTGTTCCATTGTCAAACTTGTCGTCTTTGTTAGACATTAAAGCCGCTTGGTTGGTGGTTATAATTCTGTTGTTACTTATCCACAGCCAGAGAGGGGGAGGGGGTGGGGGTAAGAGGCAGAGAGTGAGATTAGTTGAAGCCTAAAATGTTGCATTGAAATTTAAATTGTGTGGCATTATTTTACTTACAATAGAATTTGTATTGTTCTACAGCAGAAGCAGGAGCATCAAGGTGAGAAAGGGTTTTTGAGCAGCACACTTTTAGGGGTTGTTATCCTTTGGTTTGACTGTTCATAATTCATGTCATTTTACTATGTGTGTGGGTGTGGGTGTGGGTGTGTTTATGTTGATAGACAAACTGTAATTAAATGCAAATTGAGAATAAATTATAGACAGAAATGATTGGGAAAAGCGAATGAAAAAAGGTTTTTCCAAATTTTGATTAAGAAGACGCGAGACAACACAATAAAAGGATTTTAATCAAGTTATGCATACGCAGTGATAGGAGGGGAGTTGGTTATTATAAGACTTGATTTAAGTTTAAATGGATTAATTAATTTCAACGAAATCACATTACATTTGAATTTATTTTAAACGAAAAATATGGAAAATATGTGGTAAAGTAATGTTGAAAACCTCCAAGGGGTTCAAATGCCATAAGCCGCTTACGTCAACGAATTTAAATTAAAAAGGATTCACCAGAAACCCACGCAGAACATCCACAAACCTGTGATATTTTCTGTCAATAAAAAAGATCAAAAGTTTCTTGATCTTTAGTAGAGAAGTGATTATGCTTCTAAGGGTACCACACATGTCCTTGTGACGGTTTCGCTCTTACTTAATTACTTAGTCAGGATCACAACCTAGCTTCTAACACCATCCATGCAGATTAGGTTAGGTTAGGTAGAAACGATAGTCCTTGTGACGGTCTCGCTCTTACTTAATAACTTAGTCAGGATCACAACCTAGGTTCTAACACCATCCATGCAGATTAGGTTAGGTTAAGTAGAAACGATAGTCCTTGTGACGGTCTCGCTCTTACTTATTTATTGAGTCAGGATCACAACCTAGTTTCTAACACCATCAATGCAGATTAGGTTAGGTTAGGTTGAAGCGATAGCTTTGATTACCAAAGCATACTTGAGCGCGCATAGCGCCTGTTGTGATGCCACAGATAAGTGCAGTCCCCGTACTGACCGACTTCCATCAATCCCATCGAAGAAGTTGGTCAGCGCAGGAGCTGCACATTAACACCCAAGCAGCACGTAATAATCGTATTCATGAATGGCGCCACCTGGAGTTTAACATCAACTCCGAATGACAGATTTGAGAAACTGGTCATGGCAATCTTAAAAAATCTCAAAATTTTTCCAAGAGGCTGCTGGAGAGAAAGTAAACGAAAAAATATTTTTTTGATCTGTAATTCGTTTTGTAATTCTTTCGTCTGATAAGCTAACACATTCCCAACAACACTAGTTGCGATAGAAAAGGCGTCAAATGTGGAAATTATTCTTATGGCCGCGATGTACATTTAAGGGAGAATATTGGGCCGAACGATCGGCTCACATCATGGCAGCTTCTGCAGTAATTCTGGTGGGACAGACCGAGCTTGTCAGCGATACTGCCAATAGCTCAGTGTCCCGTCAGAATTCTTGTTAAAATAGTTCTTGTCAAATAGTTCCCCTTCTCCACTGCTGAACACAGCAGTTTTGAAATTCCGTAAACCAGGTATGTTGGACTACCCAAGCTTCGTTGAATACCATGCTGCTTTTTCCAATTTGAAAAATTGTTGCGAATTTATCAGCCTTTTCGAGTCCCTCTATGCCACAATGGCTCGGAACCCAGTAGAGACAACTGTTGCGTAAACAAATACGGTGTAGAAAGTCCCTGTAACTTCTGACGCCCTTTGATTTTACGATATGGAATCCCAGCTGCTTGACTGTCCACACATATGATCAAGTTCGAAGGAGGTAGGTCCTCAATATCCGCCTGAAATTCGCTGGTCTGGTTAGGCAATCTGTTTGAACCATTCAGTGCCAGTTTATCGGAATAGAGCCCAGATCCAGTTCCACATTCGTTATATCACCGTCACCGATGACAGCTTCAGTCACCCATTCTTGCCGTGTGGCAGTGTGAGCTTTCTAGTTTCGTCTGAGTTTCATGTAAAGCAAGTTCAACGATTGATGCCAGTTCAATTAGTCACAAGCATTACCAGAACGACAAGCGAGGAAATTCCGAACTTTAAAATTAATTTTAATCCGGTGGATCGTATGCTACGATGTAGTTTAATAGACGTTATGGACTGGTCTTACCCAGTTCTTGATGGAATCTATATCATTATGGACATAATAACCTCAAAAAACTTCTATGCTCGATTGAAAGAGCGGTCATGTTAAGTCTAAATGCCTGAGGTTTGATGAGCATCGAAGGAACTGAATGAGTTCTGTGAGAACTGGTGGAGATTGAAGCTATCGACGATCGAGGGGAATACATCAGACTATTTCACAGCTTATACGAGTTCGCGTGACTGTCGCAGAGAGTGACAGTTCCCCTAGATTTTCACCTTCGTCCTGATCGATAAGAACTTGAATAAGTGAATTAAATTTTGCCATTGGATGAGTAGGACAGACACGATAGCTGCCATCTCATAGCTTTATTAATGGAAGATTTTTTCTTTATATTTTCACCAGAAGCCTAAACAATGCATTCCTTCATTTCTTACCTTCCACTGACCTAAATTCTACGTTTCTTCTACTGGCTAAATTGCTACACTTTAAGTTTCTCTCGTAATAACTAATTTTCAATTTCAATTCCTCTAAACACGCGCCATATGCCACGACTATCTGTCGTACATCTCTCGTACAGTTATTTAAAGATTATCAGGGCCATATTAACACGTTTTAATATTATTTACTGGAGTTTTCTTTAACATTCTGGCCAGTGTTTGTGCTTCGTCAACACACTGCCTGGCCGGACAGAAACATTGACAAACTGTTTCATTCAGTTATTCCTGCCCTTCCCAACGAATCGAAAGAATTTTCGTTTTTCAACTAATTTTCCTTATTTTCCAAAGACAAGTGTATGGTATGCATGGGCAACATAAGATCACATCGCAACTTAAAATGTACGAAAATGTAGTAGAAGAAGAAGAAGAATTTTTATTTAAACACACGTGTTGACATTTCACGGAGACAAAAGAGGCAAAACATTCTTTCGAAAAACATTTAACGAATGTGATATGTTGTGTGCGTCAGGTAATAAGTGACTTCAAGGCCATGCTACACTTTAATGCAGAAAACAAGGATTAACGAGTATTAACGAGGAAAATAGTTTCTGAACCAGATTCTGGGGTAACTTGAGAAATTTTTTTACTTTTAGGGCGAATTAGAAACACCAAAGGGTAAAGAATTTCAGAAACAGGGCCCACCTAGCTCCTACGATGCGGTACAAACACTAGTTGCTCCACTAATCACTTGAGGTAATTACTAGTCACGACCTCTTTAGTGTTCAAGCTAGCAGACTATGTTTGTGACATCATTATTACTGTAGGGGCTGTGATGACTTGAGAGAGAGACTTTTAATCATTTCCTCGGTCTGTAGAGCGACTCTTTGATAGTTTAAGCGAAATGGCTTATGAGAACGTGGTAAGGCTCTGTGAGGGTATCAAAATCCCAAAAATATTTCATGCGTGACTGAGCAATTCAGCAAGTCGTGAGAGTTCGTTCATGTTTAAATGGTTTTTGCTTGAGAAACCTTATGTGAACATTTAATTTGAGATGATAATGTCTTGGGAGCTCATTACTAGGATAGATTTCTTGGAGGATAGATTTCTGTGGAGGTTTCAGGACCTTAAAATATTTTGAACGTGACTGATTATCGTCAGTCACAATAATAGATCCTAAGGGCTCGAAGTGACTGAGACATAAACCTGAGTCAGATACATGTTAGTGAATGTCGGCAGGCCTCAAGAATTCGTTAATTCCCAGGCGTGAGTACTCAATTTAATCCTGATTGCAATCCAATTCATTTGTAGGGGGTACACACAATATAATCAGATACTATAAGTCCTCCGGAGGACATGGTCCTCTCGTCACCAACGATACAATTAGTCGTTATTGAAGGTTAACTTTTCATCACACTTCATAGGTAAGGAATTGGGAGGGTTTTAATATTCCCCTCGGATATGCAACATGCTAAGCCTATTGCCTATGCCCCTCAGTGTAAAGCTCACACATAACGAACCAGCATTATTAAGAAAATCTCTTACAATTACCAAATGAATGCCAGCTTTCGAATTAGTCACCCAGAATTGCAACCAGAGTCACCCAGGTTCACAACTTGTGATATGCTAAAGCTAAGCTGGCGCATGGGGTTGTCTTTCTTGGAGGGTGCCCGAATTGTAACGAAAACGTGAACTGAATACGGTGACAGATGATGTGACTTAAAAAAAATTACCTCCAATTCCTATCTGAGGGGAACATTCATGCCCGAATGGATGACTTGTAATAGATATTCCCAGGTGATGTTGTCAACCAGGCAATATCTCTGGAGTTCTTTACGTAGTTTTGAATTTCTCAGACTTTGGGAGATGTTAACCCCAAACATTGACCTTTAGACTGCCTATCGTTCAAGTAATTGTCCAACGAATCCTTGGACCTTAGGTTACCTATCCCTTCCGAGTAGCGTACCACTAAGCACGATTAAAGAACTCTTTTTCATAAAACAACATGTGTTCAACAGGAAACTTATGAAAGCAAAAATAAGAAGTAAAAAAAAAGAAGAACGTCAAGAAAAAACAACAGAAAGTTTTCTAAAGAAAGACAAACATTCAGTTCTTCTACTTGAAAGCCAACCTTATAATTCACGTACAAAATAATTATAGCGCCAGGACGTGATATGAATTTTTCGTTAACTCCTGCTCCTGTTCCTGCTCTCCATCTTTCTTAAAAGTTGACGTTTTTCCATCCCTTTTTGGTTTTAATAAAAATTTTTCTCTAAATAGACTTGGGGCCAACAGAAAAAAAATTTTCTTTTCTGCCTCAGATGTAAAAATAATAGCAAAACTATGAAAGCGTAAAGAAGCATAGCTACAGGGGCTGTAGGAATGCATATGTTTTGCCTCCATTTTTTTTCTTTCATGGTTTACAAGCGTTTGTAACATATTTTTAGGCTGTTTTTGTTCTCAGAATGCTTTTGGTTTTCTTAACATTTTAAGAAGACGGTTAGGGATGGGGTGATGTGATGGGAGTTAAATTTAAGTTGAATAAATGGGACAATTTGTTGTTAAGAAATTAACAACAAAAACGAAAGCAACAAAGTAGAAGAATTGCAACATTTGTTAAGAAACAGTAAAGCATTGGATACAGGATAATAAAAGCTGGATAAGGAAAAAGAAAAGAAAAGAAACTTTGCAGAAACAGAAATACACTGTAAGAATTTCAAAAAGTAATCCTTTGCCACTTCCATTCCTTTCACGCTTTCTTCTGGACCTTAATCTTTAAGTCCGTTGTATTTTACTTCTCTCCTTTTTCTACTTCCTTTCCCTTTTCTATCTTCTTCGCTTTTTTGATATCTGCTTTTCCTTTTTTTCTGTACTTCTTATCTTCATCTTCGCTAAATGCAAAATTCTGAGCTATAATTTTGGGTGTGAATTCATCCGTTCCATGGGTGTGAATTCATCCGTTCCATGGGTGTGAATATGTACGTTCCGTGGGTGTGAATTCTTACGTTCCGTGGGTGTGAATTCGTACGTTCCATGGGTGTGAATTCCATGGTTGTGAATATGTACGTTCCGTGGGTGTGAATTCGTACGTTCCGTGGGTGTGAATTTGTACGTTCGATGGGTGTGAATTCATACGTTCCACGGGTCTGAATATGTACGTTCCGTGGGTGTGAATTCTTACGTTCCATGGGTGTGAATATGTACGTTCCATGGGTGTGAATTCTTACGTTCCGTGGGTGTGAATTCGTACGTTCCTTGGGTGTGAATTCTTACGTTCCGTGGGTGTGAATTCATACGTTCCATGGGTGTAAATATGTACGTTCCAAGGGTGTGAATTCATACGTTCCTTGGGTGTGAATTCTTACGTTCCGTGGGTGTGAATATGTACGTTCCATGGGTGTGAATTCTTACGTTCCGTGGGAGTGAATTCGTACGTTCCATGGGTGTGAATTCATACGTTCCATGGTTGTGAATATGTACGTTCCGTGGGTGTGAATTCGTACGTTCCATGGGTGTGAATTCATACGTTCCATGGGTGTGAATATGTACGTTCCGTGGGTGTGAATTCTTACGTTCCGTGGGTGTGAATATGTACGTTCCATGGGTGTGAATTCTTACGTTCCGTGGGTGTGAATTCGTACGTTCCTTGGGTGTGAATTCTTACGTTCCGTGGGAGTGAATTCGTACGTTCCATGGGTGTGAATTCATACGTTCCATGGTTGTGAATATGTACGTTCCGTGGGTGTGAATTCGTACGTTCCATGGGTGTGAATTCATACGTTCCATGGGTGTGAATATGTACGTTCCGTGGGTGTGAATTCGTACGTTCCTTGGGTGTGAATTCGTACGTTCCATGGGTGTGAATTAATACGTTCCATGGGTGAACGCACGAATTCACATCTGAAATCTGTTTTGTTTCGCACAAAAGGACTAACAATGGATTTTAAAATCTGAAATCTGGGAAAATTTCAAAATCTACTATGAAAACTCGCTCTGTTAAGGGTTCTGGCGATTGGGTTAGTTAAAGGGACGTACAATGCTTTAAAAAAAAATTACTTTATCCGCCCTCTCAGTCCTGTTTTCCCACAAAAGGACTAACAGTGGATTTTAAAATCTGAAATCTCAGAAAATTTCAAAATCTACTATGAAAACTCGCACTGTTAAGGGTTCTGGCGATTAGGTTAGTTAAAGGGACGCGCAATGCTTTAAAAACAATTTACTTTATCCTCCCACTCAGTCCTGTTTTCCCACAATATTGATTTATTTATCGGATTACAATAGCTTTCGGAAATGTGTGATTATCTGTCAATTGTATTTCTTATTACACAATATTTTGTAACAGTGATTAACTATAGGACTTATTTTTATCAATTTTTGCATTTTTTTTCTTATTTTACCCAGGAATTTAATTAATTTTTCCTTTTTTCCTTTCCCAGCCTCAAATTAATTGTTTAACAGAGCTCTGTTAGTAACATAACAGAGCTCTGTTAACTGACCTGGTTTGCGTCTGGGGAGATTTTAAAATCTATCTTCACACACATCTTGACAATAGTTAAGTCGTAATAGAAAAATGTGCTGTTTCGTGTTCACTAGTTTAAGATTTCAACTGCTAAACTTAGCGGTTGAAAACGTCTTCTTTTCATTCCAGGAAGCGTTGGTTACAACGTTATTTTCCTTACGGATTTCACAAAAGCGTTTGTCAGGCAGGTGGAAGTCGGCGTAGTCTAGTAGGTAGTGTGTTGGCTTATTAGACTGAAGGCCCGAGTTCGAATCCCAGGTCAGACATCAAAACGAAATTATGAAAATATTTCTTCGGCGACTTCCTCTCAGCAGATTTCTGGCAAAAACTCTGAGAGTAAATATAATTGCCATGTGAAGCTTCTCAAAAATCTGTCGTTCGGAGTCGAGTTTAAACTGTAGGGCCCGCCACTCATGTATAAAATTAACGCACACAACATTAGTGGTGTGAGAAGCTAGGTCGTAATCCTGACTGAAGGGTTGTAATGATCAATTATGTATGCACTTATGTATGTTTGTCAGGCATGTTTTCAGCTGGCCTTTGAAAGTTGTGCTCTATGCACCACCAAATCCGCTGAGATACATCCACAAGTACAGATATTTGGCTTGCTTCAGATCAACATTCCGCAAACAATTCGGTCGGTAAGTTCGGCATCCAGACTCAGGTCGACAAATGGGCGGAGGCACTACCACATTAGTCACAGCAGCATCCTAGGAGAAGTGATTTCGATGTTGAATGGATTATATGATAGCTACTCTGGAGAACTAGGGACTACAATACCTTCTAAGGAGACTGGGCTGTGGTATTTTTGCTAACAGTCCGAGAAGGAAAATCAATATTTACTCTGATGAATTTGAGCTTTCGTTCTCTCGAATAACTGGACGAATGTTTATAGGCGAAACTTTACTCGGGTGATAGATCCAAGAGGTTTATTCTTCCGATAGGGATAATGAGTGTGAGTTGAATCCAATCCGATTGATTGCTACTTTTAGTACCGGATTACTGGACATGTCACTTAACTACCAAGTAATGACTTGGTGCCTTCGAAGGCACTTTTCTCTCAGTGTATGATATTGTCACAAAATTTTCCTGAATCTTTTCCCATTCTATTTTCTTGCCTCCTTTTCAGGTTCCCATATGTCAAAAATTTTTGCCATGGTTTTGACTTTTTGGATTAAAATTTTTTTCGAATTTTCTTTTAAGTTTTTTAACATTTTTTCGTTGGCAAATTTTTGTTAAACTTTTGGTTTTTCTTGGTTAATTATCATGTGAAGTTTTCTTTTCCTTTATTTCGAAAAAAAAAAATTAAAAAATTCTTGTGTTTAACCAGATGCTTTTCCCAAAAGTTGGCATTTCTTCAGAGACCCCACAAAAAAATAATAAAAAAAAATATCGTCATAGCGGGGTACAGAGAAACTTCACAAAAAAAAGTTAAAAATTTTTATGAATAGAAGCCTTATTGTTGTTGTTGTTCTATGAGATGACATGCTGGGTTATAATCCAGGAGTCTTTTTAGGCAACTGAAGGCCTATTTATAGAGTTGAACATTAGTTTTCATCCCTTGACCCATACAATACTGAGAAGTCAGTGGGAAAAAATATATTTTCCTGGGTATGTACAGGGTTATATATTTAGTGGTTTTAGAACCAACGATCTGTTAAGAACCTACTAGTCTGCCTTATTATGGCGTTTTCTGCATTTGCACCTTCATTTACATAAGGCAGACTCAATATAGTAGTTAAATTCGATCAGCCGCAGATAGGCTGATTGGATGCTAGAACACTAGGCGTTCCAGGATGATTTCTCAAGCAAAATTCCTGTGTTAACGCCAACAAACAAAATGATCACATACGTATATGGCTCGAAGAACTCAGAAGTAGTGGTGGAACATTCGTATTTCATTTACTGCTTGATGTGTATTATAGGTTAGCCTGCAGGACAATTTTTCGAAATGATACCCGTTACCGCCAATTCAAAGTCCATAGGTCTTACGATAAACGAACTTTTTTGGTTTGCAACTGATTCGAGCAGTCTTGTGGCAGAAACTCTGAGAATAAAATAAAATTGCCATGAAAAGTTCCTCCAAAAACTGTCACTAAACTATAGGTTCCGCTACTCATGGAAAAAGTTAACCCACACAGTGTGAGTGGCTAGAGAAACTGGATTGTAATCCTCGCTAAAGGGTTGCAATGATCTGCCTTGGCTGATCTGACTTGATATAGTAGTCCACATCTCCTGATACTTTTCTAACGAGAAAGATGAAGCTGCCTAAGTATCAAAAATTTTTCGTTCGCTCCATGCATTCTTTTTAGACAAAGAATAGGTTACCCAACTTGAATGCTGGGTACATACATAGTATTAGTCTTGGTACGATTGATTGTCTGATGCGCTCTGTCTGATGCGTACTGTTCCGTTTTTAGTCTTAGGTTAGGTTAGGTTAGAGGACGTGTGCTTGTCAACTGTGACAAGTACAGTACCCGGAGGTCGAATTGACCCATTGTACAACGTCCTAGCTTCTCACACCACTCGTGTTGTGTGCGTTAATTTTATACATGAGTGGCGGGACCTACAGTTTAAAGTCGACTCCGAACGACAGATTTTTGAGAAGCTTTTCATGGCAATTTTTACTCTCAGCGTTTTTGCCAGAAATCTGCTGAGAGGAAGTCGCCGAAGAAATATTTTCATATTTTCGTTTTGATGTCTGACCTGGGATTTGAACTCGGGCCTTTCGTCTAATAAGTCAACACACTACCTACTAGACTACGGCGACTTAGTCTTAAAACCGTTTAAAATATGAGTTCGTAGATTGCAAATAAAAAAAAATAAATTTGTGTTTTAGTTTTCAATAAATTCTCTATTGTTCTCACAATTCTGTGTACCTCCGTTCACAACTTGATGTAAACAACAACAATTTCTTTATTGGTTATTCTTCTTTTCATTCTTTTGCGTAAACACTAACAATTGTTCAATAGATCTTTATAACGGAGATCTTCAAACTACGATTATTCCCTTCATACGCAACTTATCTTCACACAATACTGGCTGAATTTTTACTGACTGCGTTGCCTGCCATGTCTTGCCGAACCCTGTGTAAAGGTCAGATAACACAGAAGTCTTCGACGTAATCGAAATTCCCAATTTGTGCCCTCGAGATTGCCTTCGCTTTGCACAATCTAGTGTCCTGACTAGATAATCGAAGAGGTATTAGCATCCGGTAGCTATACGAACCGAAGCGTAAAATCTGGTTGTACTACCATACGTGCAGTGGAATGCTAAGAAGCGAATATGCCCCCAAATATGACCCGACATCACCCGGTACTTCAAAATCTACGAAATTATTTTAAATTCTTTTCCTCAATTGCTTTCCATACCATTTGAATTTAAAAACTGTTTTCTGTCTGCCATTTTCTTTAGTTCTAGAAATAAATTTACCAATGAAAACTTTCTTTCTCTCCTTTATTTTTGTGCTTCCTTTGGTGAATTTAGGTTGGCTTTTGGAAAACTTGTTTCCCGAGTTATTCTTTTCATTCACAACCAAAAAGTCGATGATGTTTTTTCCATTTGTTTTCCGTTTTTCTGTCAGTTTCCTTTGTCTTAAATATGGAGAAAATCCCAGGTAGATCAGCGGCGGTAAATGTATGTTTAGACAGATTCAACTAAAAAAGAAGAAACATATCAACACAACAAATTAAGTGGGCAATTTGATAAGGTCTTAAAAATTATGAACCAGGTAATGAAATTGTCTTCTGTACTAGATGAAGCATTCACTATCAGATCAAACAGATCTAAGTTCTGCCAAAATCTTTAAAAAAATATAAAATCAAGGCCTGGAAAAATAATAGGGACACTTAAATTTTTCAATACATTCTTATATTTTTAATTATTTTTCCATAAATATTACAAAATATATACACTAAATTAAAGGTTTTCAAATAGTTTAACTAATAAAAAAAAAATATTTCACTAGCTCTGCCAAATTCTTAAACAAAATGTAAAATAAAGGCCTGGAAAAATAATAGGGACACTTAAATTTTTCAATATATTCTTATATTTTTAATTATTTTTCCATAAATATTACAAAATATATACACTAAATTAAAGGTATTCAAATAGTTTAACTAATAAAAAAAAAATATTTCACTAGCTCTGCCAAATTCTTAAAAAAATGTAAAATAAAGGCCTGGAAAAATAATAGGGACACTTAAATTTTTCAATATATTCTTATATTTTTCATTATTTTTCCATAAATAATACAAAATATATACACTAAATTAAAGGTTTTCAAATAGTTTAACTAATAAAATAAAAATATTTCACTAGCTCTGCCAAATTCTTAAAAAAAATGTAAAATAAAGGCCTGGAAAAATAATAGGGACACTTAAATTTTTCAATATATTCTTATATTTTTCATTATTTTTCCATAAATATTACAAAATATATACACTAAATTAAAGGTATTCAAATAGTTTAACTAATAAAAAAAAATATTTCACTATCTCTACCAAATTCTTAAAAAAAATGTAAACTAAAGGCCTGGAAAAATAATAGGGACACTTAAATTTTTCAATATATTCTTATATTTTTCATTATTTTTCCATAAATATTACAAAATATATACACTAAATTAAAGGTATTCAAATAGTTTAACTAATAAAAAAAAATATTTCACTATCTCTACCAAATTCTTAAAAAAAATGTAAACTAAAGGCCTGGAAAAATAATAGGGACACTTAAATTTTTCAATATATTCCTATATTTTTAATTATTTTTCCATAAATATTACAAAATATATACACTAAATTAAAGGTATTCAAATAGTTTAACTAATAAAATAAAAATATTTCACTAGCTCTGCCAAATTCTTAAAAAAATGTAAAATAAAGGCCTGGAAAAATAATAGGGACACTTAAATTTTTCAATATATTCTTATATTTTTCATTATTTTTCCATAAATATTACAAAATATATACACTAAATTAAAGGTATTCAAATAGTTTAACTAATAAAAAAAAATATTTCACTATCTCTACCAAATTCTTAAAAAAAATGTAAACTAAAGGCCTGGAAAAATAATAGGGACACTTAAATTTTTCAATATATTCTTATATTTTTCATTATTTTTCCATAAATATTACAAAATATATACACTAAATTAAAGGTATTCAAATAGTTTAACTAAAAAAAAAAAATATTTCACTAGCTCTGACAAATTCTTAAAGAAAATATAAAATAAAGGCCTGGAAAAATAATAGGGACACTTAAATTTTTCAATATATACTTATATTTTTAATTATTTTTCCATAAATTTTACAAAATATATACACTAAATTAAAGGTATTCAAATAGTTTAACTAAAAAAAAAAAATATTTCACTAGCTCTGACAAATTCTTAAAAAAATGTAAAATAAAGGCCTGGAAAAATAATAGGGACACTTAAATTTTTCAATATATTCTTATATTTTTAATTATTTTTCCATAAATATTACAAAATATATAACACTTAAATTTTTCAATATATTCTTATATTTTTAATTATTTTTCCATAAATATTACAAAATATATACACTAAATTAAAGGTATTCAAATAGTTTAACTAATAAAATAAAAATATTTCACTAGCTCTGCCAAATTCTTAAAAAAAATGTAAAATAAAGGCCTGGAAAAATAATAGGGACACTTAAATTTTTCAATATATTCTTATATTTTTAATTATTCTTCAATAAATATTACAAAATATATACACTAAATTAAAGGTATTCAAATAGTTTAACTAATAAAATACAAATATTTCACTAGCTCTGCGAAATTCTTAAAAAAAAATGTAAAATAAAGACCTGGAAAAATAATAGGGACACTTAAATTTTTCAATATATTCTTATATTTTTAATTATTTTTCGATAAATATTACAAAGTATATACATTAAATTAAAGGTGTTCAAATAGTTTAACTAATAAAAAAAAATATTTCACTAGCTCTGCCAAATTCTTAAAAAAAAATGTAAAATAAAGGCCTGGAAAAATAATAGGGACACTTAAATTTTTCAATATATTCTTATATTTTTAATTATTTTTCCATAAATATTACAAAATATATACACTAAATTAAAGGTATTCAAATAGTTTAACTAATAAAATAAAAATATTTCACTAGCTCTGCCAAATTCTTAAAAAAAATGTAAAATAAAGGCCTGGAAAAATAATAGGGACACTTAAATTTTTCAAAATATTCTTATATTTTTAATTATTTTTCCATAAATATTACAAAATATATACACTAAATTAAAGGTATTCAAATAGATTAACTAATAAAAAAAAATATTTCACTAGCTCTGCCAAATTCTTAAAAAAAAATGTAAAATAAAGGCCTGAAAAAATAATAGGGACACTTAAATTTTTCAATATATTCTTATATTTTTAATTATTTTTCCATAAATATTACAAAATATATACACTTAATTAAAGGTATTCAAATAGTTTAACTAATAAAATAAAAATATTTCACTAGCTCTGCCAAATTCTTAAAAAAAATGTAAAATAAAGGCCT
The DNA here is from genome assembly GCA_927399465.1 of Sarcophaga caerulescens. Taxonomy (NCBI): domain Eukaryota; kingdom Metazoa; phylum Arthropoda; class Insecta; order Diptera; family Sarcophagidae; genus Sarcophaga; species Sarcophaga caerulescens. The sequence goes on along the minus strand of OV656873.1, from coordinate 111,177,760 downwards.
GGAAAAATAATAGGGACACTTAAATTTTTCAATATATTCTTATATTTTTAATTATTTTTCCATAAATATTACAAAATATATACACTAAATTAAAGGTATTCAAATAGTTTAACTAATAAAATAAAAATATTTCACGAGCTCTGCCAAATCCTGAAAAAAAAATGTAAAATAAAGGCCTGGAAAAATAATAGGGACACTTAAATTTTTCAAAATATTCTTATATTTTTAATTATTTTTCCATAAATATTACAAAATATATACACTAAATTAAAGGTATTCAAATAGTTTAACTAATAAAAAAAAATATTTCACTAGCTCTGTCAAATTCTTAAAAAAAAGTAAAATAAAAGACTGGAAAAATAATAGGGACACTTAAATTTTTCAATATATTCTTATATTTTTAATTATTTTTCCATAAATATTACAAAAATATACACTAAATTAAAGGTATTCAAATAGTTTAACTAATAAAATAAAAATATTTCACTAGCTCTGCCAAATTCTTAAAAAAAATGTGAAATAAAGGCCTGGAAAAATAATAGGGACACTTAAATTTTTCAATATATTCTTATATTTTTAATTATTTTTCCATAAATATTACAAAATATATACACTAAATTAAAGGTATTCAAATAGTTTAACTAATAAAATAAAAATATTTCACGAGCTCTGCCAAATTCTTAAAAAAATGTAAAATAAAGGCCTGGAAAAATAATAGGGACACTTAAATTTTTCAATATATTCTTATATTTTTAATTATTTTTCCATAAATATTACAAAATATATACTCTAAATTAAAGGTATTCAAATAGTTTAACTAATAAAAAAAAATATTTCACTAGCTCTGCCAAATTCTTAAAAAAAAGTAAAATAAAAGCCTGGAAAAATAATAGGGACACTAAAATTTTTCAATATATTCTTATATTTTTAATTATTTTTTCATTAATATTACAAAATATATACACTAAATTAAAGGTATTCAAATAGTTTAACTAATAAAATAAAAATATTTCACTAGCTCTGCCAAATTCTTAAAAAAAATGTAAAATAAAGGCCTGGAAAAATAATAGGGACACTTAAATTTTTCAATATATTTTTATATTTTTAATTATTTTTCCATAAATATTACAAAATATATACACTAAATTAAAGGTATTCAAATAGTTTAACTAATAAAAAAAATATTTCACTAGCTCTGCCAAATTCTTAAAAAAAATGTAAAATAAAGGCCTGGAAAAATAATAGGGACACTTAAATTTTTCAATATATTCTTATATTTTTAATTATTTTTTCATTAATATTACAAAATATATACACTAAATTAAAGGTATTCAAATAGTTTAACTAATAAAAAAAAATATTTCACTAGCTCTGCCAAATTCTGAAAAAAAAATGTAAAATAAAGGCCTGGAAAAATAATAGGGACACTTAAATATTTCAATATAGTCTTATATTTTTAATTATTTTTCCATAAATATTACAAAATATATACACTAAATTAAAGGTATTCAAATAGTTTAACTAATAAAAAAAAATATTTCACTAGCTCTGCCAAATTCTGAAAAAAAAATGTAAAATAAAGTCCTGGAAAAATAATAGGGACACTTAAATTTTTCAATATAGTCTTATATTTTCAATTATTTTTCCATAAATATTACAAAATATATACACTAAATTAAAGGTATTCAAATAGTTTAACTAATAAAAAAAAAATATTTCACTAGCTCTGCCAAATTCTTAAAAAAAGTAAAATAAAAGACTGGAAAAATAATAGGGACACTTAAATTTTTCAATATAGTCTTATATTTTCAATTATTTTTCCATAAATATTACAAAATATATACACTAAATTAAAGGTATTCAAATAGTTTAACTAATAAAAAAAAATATTTCACTAGCTCTGCCAAATTCTGAAAAAAAAATGTAAAATAAAGTCCTGGAAAAATAATAGGGACACTTAAATTTTTCAATATAGTCTTATATTTTCAATTATTTTTCCATAAATATTACAAAATATATACACTAAATTAAAGGTATTCAAATAGTTTAACTAATAAAAAAAAATATTTCACTAGCTCTGCCAAATTCTGAAAAAAAAATGTAAAATAAAGTCCTGGAAAAATAATAGGGACACTTAAATTTTTCAATATAGTCTTATATTTTCAATTATTTTTCCATAAATATTACAAAATATATACACTAAATTAAAGGTATTCAAATAGTTTAACTAATAAAAAAAAATATTTCACTAGCTCTGCCAAATTCTTAAAAAAATGTAAAATAAAGGCCTGGAAAAATAATAGGGACACTTAAATATTTCAATATAGTCTTATATTTTTAATTATTTTTCCATAAATATTACAAAATATATACACTAAATTAAAGATATTCAAATAGTTTAACTAATAAAAAAAAATATTTCACTAGCTCTGCCAAATTCTGAAAAAAAAATGTAAAATAAAGTCCTGGAAAAATAATAGGGACACTTAAATTTTTCAATATAGTCTTATATTTTCAATTATTTTTCCATAAATATTACAAAATATGTATATACACTAAATTAAAGGTATTCAAATAGTTTAACTAATAAAAAAAAATATTTCACTAGCTCTGCCAAATTCTGAAAAAAAAATGTAAAATAAAGGCCTGGAAAAATAATAGGGACACTTAAATATTTCAATATAGTCTTATATTTTTAATTATTTTTCCATAAATATTACAAAATATATACACTAAATTAAAGGTATTCAAATAGTTTAACTAATAAAAAAAAATATTTCACTAGCTCTGCCAAATTCTGAAAAAAAAATGTAAAATAAAGTCCTGGAAAAATAATAGGGACACTTAAATTTTTCAATATAGTCTTATATTTTTAATTATTTTTCCATAAATATTACAAAATATATACACTAAATTAAAGGTATTCAAATAGTTTAACTAATAAAATAAAAATATTTGACTAGCTCTGCCAAATTCTTAAAAAAAAAAGTAAAATAAAGGCCTTTAAAAATAATAGGGACACTTAAATTTCTCAATATATTCTTATATTTTTAATTATTTTTCCATAATTATTACAAAATATATACACTAAATTAAAGATATTCAAATAGTTTAACTAATAAAATAAAAATATTTGACTAGCTCTGCCAAATTCTTAAAAAAAAGTTAAATAAAGGAATGGAAAAATAATAGGGACACTTACATTTTTTAATATATTCTTATATTTTTAATTATTTTTCCATAAATATTACAAAATATATAAGTTATATGTTTATGGTTCTATGAACCAATTTTCCAAACAAAAGACTTGTTTGTTTTGTGATTCGATATAGAATGTTTTCTTTATTTTTGATCAAGTTCTTTCTTACAATTTAATTTTGGTGGCTAACAACGGTTTTTAATATAGGTTTCATGTTACATCAATATGATTGGCTAAAACGCAATATTTTGAGCGTCGCCTGATTTTACATTAATATGATTGGCTAAAATACAATAAATTTTAATAACTAAAAATTACTTACAAAGTATTTTCATTATTATGGTTTAAATTTAACGAAACTTAATTACCAAGCATAATTTAATTAATATGGGTATTCAAATAATAACACTGTTGCTAACTCCCCCCTCTCTTAAATGTCGGAACGTCCCTGTTTCGACGCGATTTCCTTCATAATGTTTTCAACATCTAGCGTCGTAGTTTGTTTACACCTGTGTTGCAAATGATATCCCAGCCATACCACAAAGGGCACTAAAACAGCCAGTAATGCCAAAGCTTCTCGATATGATTTATATTTTCCAGGTTCAGCTTATGAATATACGGGAGGGTTATTAGATCTTCATGCCCAATGTTCTTTATATTTAGGGTTTTTGGAGGATGTGGTACAATCTTTCTTTTAAGAACAGTTGATGTTTCATAGCATGTGCCATTTATCGTTACGTTAGTTGTAAAGGTGACCACCAAAGTTCCGCGAACATTTATTGTGTCTCCCTCGGATATTGTAGTTTCTTGAACGTTATTTAAAATGATAACACCATCACCTGCGTGTACTTACTTCGGTTTTAAAAAACTTAGATTTTGTAGGCAAAATTCTCATTCCCGCCTTCTCGAGCTTCTGCATTATTGTTTCTATGTGTTTCAAATGACTATACACATCAGGCGAGTGAATAATGATATCATCCATATACACTTGGCATATTTTTCCTACTTCAGAACGCAGAACGTTGTCAATTGCTCTTTGAAAAATGCTTGATGCATTCTTAAGGCCGAATGGCAATCTACAAAATTCGTATTTAATAAAAATAAATAAATAAAATAAATAAATAATTTGATGAAAACCTGCTTTAAGGTCCAAAGTAGAAAAATATTTGGATTTTCCTAAATTTGCCAAGATCACCGAAATATCCGGCATCGGATATATATCACTAATTGTTTTTTCATTTAGTTTTCTAAAATCAATTACCATTCTATGGTTTGGGTTACCATTCTCATCAAAGCCCTTTTTTCCCACAACGTGAACTGGAGAGTTATATGGTGAAGTAGATTTTCTAATTATATTGTCCCGTAAGAGTAACTCTATTTCATTATTGATAAATTCCGACATTAAAACTGGGTATGGGTATGACCTAGTATAAATCGGTTCGTCCGTACTAGTCTGTATTTTTGCCACGACTGTGGTATTGAAAGGCAGTGATCTCTGTGGGTCTGCAAACGCATTTGCATTTGATATCAAAATGTCTTCAAAGTCTTTCCGAACATGCACTGGTACATCTTCCGAATCTACATTAATGTGATTGAAATCATTCCTGTTCTCGTACAACAGAGAGACATTTCCTTTTTTACAGCTCAAGGAGAGAGAGGAGTCTACAACCGCTTGAATTTTTTTAAGGAAATCACACCCAATTATGCCGTCAAATTTTTTTAACGACGGTAGAATATAAAATGTAGTTCTATAACCGAATAACATCATTTCACACTTTTCCTTTATTTCGTTTGTCCCGTTTATTGAATTTACTTTAAATGGATATTTTAGGGTAGCTACTCCTAATAAACAACTAAGTGGCTGGATAAAATTTTTTGAAGTACCGGTATCAATAAGTAATTTAAGTCTCTTACCTCTAATCGTCTTAATTATAAAGGGTAAGAGAGGTTTTATTCTAAAAAATTCAATTGTTCCAGGTCTTCGTCCTCGTCCAAGTCCTGTTCGAAGAGCGAATTTACGTCCTCATAATCCTCCACAACTTCAGAATCTATGTAATTAACCCTTTGCGTTTTAGGAGCAGGAGCAGAGATTCCTGAATTTTCATATCTGCGTTTAATTACATCACCCCTGTGCTGTTGCTGTACGGATTGGTTTGTTGCTGGTCGCGGTTGTTGAGAACGCCATTGGCCATATCCAGTCGAACGACCCATTGGTTGTAGTTGTCGTTCACCCGAATACGCTGTTGATCGTCTAAATATTGACGATCCAGGGTCTTCTACATCCATTGGTGTTGGATTCGTATCCTTACTATCTTTTGGCCTAAAATCGCGTTTAGGTCTGTATGAAGGGTGTGTCACTGGAAGGCCGCCAAGTTTCTTTGTCTGATATTGGGTCGACCTTGCAGAGTCTCCGGCTGCAAAAATTCTCGCGAATTGTTGTCGTTTCTGGTCCGATTCCAGCTCTTGGGCGGTGGCTAAAGCCGTTAGTAGATCCACCGGCCTGGCAGAAAATAAAATGTCGCTCAATGGGCGACGTAACCCAGATATAAAGACGCGCAAAGCGTTGTCCCTCGCACGCTCGTTAAGTGCTGTCGCCACCTCGTCGTTACCAGAGTAAGTCATTTTGTTTTTATTAATAATTAGGGTCAAATGCTCGTCCATTAAGTCGTAAAATTCTGAAATTGTCAGTCTCCCTTGCCTTAATATGTTGAGTTCATTTTCTAGTGCCTGCAAGGACCTCTTGACCGCGTAACATTGATCCAGTCGGGCAATTATAGCCTTAAAATTCAAAATAGTGTTAAATGCAGATAATTTAGCATTAGCTGCCCCAGTAATCTTATTACGAAATATCCCCATAGCGACATAGTAGTTCTCAGTGCCCTCAGTATAATAGTTCATGGCAAAATGCGCAGCCTCTCGCCATGCAGGATATGCCTGACCCTCGCCCTTAAACTCCGGTAAAGATTTCACCAGATCAAGAGAAGTCCCTTTCGAAAAACGTGCAACCGTAACTGGGTCGTACTGAACTACCTTTGGGGTCAGACCCTCAAACTGTTTAGTCAATTCAGCTATTTTTCCTTGCTGGTCCCTAGTAAGTGCTTCCACTGAAGCGGAGACTAATTCTACGATCTGTTCGTTAGTAAGAGTCGTCATCCTAAGTCAGTTTTTATGGAAATGAGAAAAATGTCAAACGAGGTGCAACCGGGATAAAAAAAATTAACTATGCAAGCACAACGTGAGAAAAGAAATGTTGACGGTACCGAAGAAATAAACAATATCAAAATAAATTAAACAATTTACTTATTTATTTATCTTTTTAATTAACCAATTTTATTATTTATTTATAAAATTAAATTTATAATTTTAATTAATTTATATTATTTCTACATTAATATTTCAGAGACTTACAATACTTCAACAGCTTCCATTTTTCCACAGTAGTTGACTCCTGGTAAGTTCTAGTGTTTTTGTATTTGTTGTTGCGTTTTTATTTGATGTTTCTTTTGTTTCTCCAACTGTATTGGCTTTTTTTTAAATGTTTAGTTTTTAAATTTACTTAGTGATTTTTTCTTTTAATTTATAATTTATTTGCAGAAACCGTATTTGCTTTTTTATTAGTCACAATAGCTTTTTTATGTAGTTTTTTTTTTAAATTTGGTTATTTTTAATTTTTTAGTTTTTTTTATCCTCCTTCGGCACAATAACTTTTTAAATTTCGTCCTTTATTGTTTGTTTGTTTTTTTTTAATTATTTTTTTTTATTATATCTTTTTAAAGAAAATTTATATTCTCTTTCAGCACAATAATATTTTTCAACATTTTTTTAAAAGAAAATTTTTATCCTCCTTCGGCACAATAACTTTTTAAATTTCTTCCTTTATTGTTGTTGTTTTTTTTATATTTAATACCTTTTGATTTTAGTTTTTTTTTTTTCTTATATTTTTTAAATAAAATTTTTATCCTCTTATAAGGATTTTTTATTTGGTCTTTTATTATTTATTAAAGTTTAATTTTAATTTCTTCTTTTTGATATTTATTATTTTTTAAATTTATTTTTTATTATTATTTTTTAAAACTTCTTTTGTCCTTTTATTAGGATTTTTTGAATTATTAGGGTTCACTAATTTAACACTTGTTGGGCGCCAGTTAAATGTTTATGGTTCTATGATCCAATTTTCTAAACAAAAGACTTGTTTGTTTTGTGATTCGATATAGAATGTTAAATTTTTCAATATATTCTTATATTTTTAATTATTTTTCCATAAATATTACAAATTATATACACTAAATTAAAGGTATTCAAATAGTTTAACTAATAAAATAAAAATATTTCACTAGCTCTGCCAAATTCTTAAAAAAAAATGTAAAATAAAGGCCTGGAAAAATAATAGGGACACTTAAATTTTTCAATATATTCTTATATTTTTAATTATTTTTCCATAAATATTACAAAATATATACACTAAATTAAAGGTATTCAAATAGTTTAACTAATAAAAAAAAATATTTCACTAGCTCTGCCAAATTCTTAAAAAAAAATGTAAAATAAAGGCCTGGAAAAATAATAGGGACACTTAAATTTTTCAATATATTCTTATATTTTTAATTATTTTTCCATAAATATTACAAAATATATACACTAAATTAAAGGCATTCAAATAGTTTAACTAATAAAATAAAAATATTTCACTAGCTCTGCCAAATTCTTAAAAAAAATGTAAAATAAAGGCCTGGTAAAATAATAGGGACACTTAAATTTTTCAATATATTCTTATATTTTTAATTATTTTTCCATAAATATTACAAAATATATACACTAAATTAAAGGTATTCAAATAGTTTAACTAATAAAAAAAAATATTTCACTACCTCTGCCAAATTCTTAAAAAAAATGTAAAATAAAGGCCTGGAAAAATAATAGGGATACTTAAATTTTTCAATATAGTCTTATATTTTTAATTAGTTTACCATAAATATTACAAATTATATACACTAAATTAGAGGTATTCAAATAGTTTAACTAATAAAATAAAAATATTTCACGAGCTCTGCCAAATTCTTAAAAAAATGTAAAATAAAGGCCTGGAAAAATAATAGGGACACTTAATTTTTCAATATATTCTTATATTTTTAATTATTTTTCCATAAATATTACAAAATATATACACTAAATTAAAGGTATTCAAATAGTTTAACTAATAAAAAAAATATTTCACTAGCTCTGCCAAATTCTTAAAAAAAATGTAAAATAAAGGCCTGGAAAAATAATAGGGACACTTAAATTTTTCAATATATTCTTATATTTTTTATTATTTTTCCATAAATAATACAAAATATATACACTAAATTAAAGGTATTCAAATAGTTTAACTAATAAAAAAAAATATTTCACTACCTCTGCCAAATTCTTAAAAAAAAATGTAAAATAAAGGCCTGGAAAAATAATAGGGACACTTAAATTTTTCAATATATTCTTATATTTTTAATTATTTTTCCATAAATATTACGAAATATATACACTAAATTAAAGGTATTCAAATAGTTTAACTACTAAAAAAAATATTTCACTAGCTCTGCCAAATTCTTAAAAAAATGTAAAATAAAGGCCTGGAAAAATAATAGGGACACTTAAATTTTTCAATATATTCTTGTATTTTTAATTATTTTTCCATAAATATTACAAAATATATACACTAAGTTAAAGGTATTCAAATAGTTTAACTAATAAAAAAAATATATCACTAGCTCTGCCAAATTCTTAAAAAAATGTAAAATAAAGTCCTGGAAAAATAATAGGGACACTTAAATTTTTCAATATATCCTTATATTTTTAATTATTTTACCATAAATATTACTAAATATATACACTAAATTAAAGGCATTCAAATAGTTTAACTAATAAAAAATATATATCACTAGCTCTGCCAAATTCTTAAAAAAATGTAAAATAAAGTCCTGGAAAAATAATAGGGACACTTAAATTTTTCAATATATTCTTATATTTTTAATTATTTTACCATAAATATTACTAAATATATACACTAAATTAAAGGTATTCAAATAGTTTAACTAATAAAATAAAAATATTTCACTAACTCTGCCAAATTCTTAAAAAAAAAGTAAAATAAAAGCCTGGAAAAATAATAGGGACACTTAAATTTTTCAATATATTCTTATATTTTTTATTATTTTTCCATAGGTTAGGTTAGGTTAGGTTAGAGGACGTGTACTTGTCCGTTAAGACAAGTACAATACCCGGAGGTCGAAATTGACCCATTGTACAACGTCCTTGGAGAGGGAAGGAAATAGAGGGAATAGGATGAAAGGAGGGCATAAGGGTAAGGGGAGGATGGGAATCACACAAAAAGAAACAGACACAAACAAGGGTTGAGCGCGCGACTACACTTATCAAGCCCTAGCACCTCTCAACCAGCTCAAACTGCTAATGAATCTGTGGAGAGCCTTGATGTCGGCTCTCGACACAGAACTCAAGCTCTCAAAGAAGGCTCTGCCAAGGGTCCTCAACCTCAACCTACCAAGGGCTGGGCAGTTACAGAGGAGGTGTTCGATAGTCTCTAACTCCTCCTCATCGCAACATACCCTGCAATAGTCCGGCTGGGATCTGTTCCAGATCCCCGTCAGCGACCTAATCTCGCAGTGCCCTGTGATAAAACCGACAACCAACCTTACGCTGGCCTTAACCAAGCCCAGCAGCCAATCTGTTCTCTTACTGTCCACAGCAGGCCATAGACGTCTAGAGACAGAACAACCTGATCCGTTCCTCCAACGCCTCTGCTCTTCCTCCCTGACCCATGCATCGATGAGGCCATAGAGGTGGCAGACTGGAGGTTCAGGACCAACTATTAAATCGCCCCCCGAAAGGGAACCTAACCTAGCGAGGGCATCCGCCGTCTCATTGCCCAGTATTCCGCTATGACCCGGAACCCAGCATAGACGGATACGGTCCGGTCCAAAAGACCTCAACGACTCTTTGCACTCGCGAACCAGTCGTGATTTGCACCAGACCGACGCAATGGCCTTAAGGGCAGCCTGACTGTCAACGAAGATCATGTAAGATTCCGAATCCGAAGATGGGCCACCAGCTATGGCCTCAATAGCCTTCAGTATTGCGAAAATCTCCGCCTGAAAAACGCTGCAGTCATCATTCAACCTGAAGTGGAGTTCAAGACCGAGTTCCCTACAGAAAACCCCAGCACCTGTACATCCACCTAACTTAGACCCATCTGTGAAAATGGGTATACCACTCTGCCCCCGGAGTACCCCACCATTCCATTGTGCCCTATCCGGTATAAGGGTCCTTAAACCAGGTAGGAATATAGCCTCGGGCACAATGTAATCAGTGGCTTTTTCCGAAAGTCCATACCTTCCGTCAGGAAAGACGATACTCAGAACTCTGGAGTGACCTATCGAGCGCTGCTTCCAGCAACCCGATTCCCTCAGGCGTATGGCACTACGCGCTGCACACCTCTTGACATATAAGTCAAGCGGAGTCAGACAGAGCATAGTATCAAGAGCAGCCTGAGGGCAACTCTTCCTCACTCCAGTGATACTCAAAGAGGCAATCCGCTGAACCTTATCCAAGATTTTCCGTTGAAAACTCTTGTCTAAGGCACACCACCAGACAACACAACCATAAGTAATAACCGGTCTAACAATCGCCAGATATATCCAGCGAATGGCCCTAGGCGGAAGACCCCAGTTCTTACCTATGGAGTTCCTACACTGGTAGAAAGCATTCAGTCCCTTCTTCATTCTTTCCTCGGTGTTTCGTTTCCAGTTCAGCTTACTGTCCAGGACAACACCCAAGTACTTGACCTCAGAAGACAACGGCAGCTCCCTACCAGCTAATCTTGGCAGCCTGAAGGTTTCAATTTTGTACCTACGCGAGAACAGAACGAGATCCGTCTTATTTGGATTTATCCCCAGGCCACAGTTCGTTGCCCAAGAGGATAAAATTCCAAGAGCAGACTCCATCAGTTCCCCCAGCGTCGGCAAAAATTTTCCACCCACAAGAATAGCCACATCGTCGGCATATGCCACAACCCTAAAGCCCCTACTTTCCAGGAGCCTCAGACCAACATTTGCGACCAAGAGCCACAACAGAGGGGATAGGACACCCCCCTGTGGTGTACCCCTGGTCGCACGCTTGACGATAGAACATCCACCCAGATTCGATCGGATTAGTCTGTTACCCAACATGTGGGCGATAAACCTCACCAGAAAATCTGGGGCATGTATATCCCTTAGTGAATTCTCAATAGAAGAAGTGGTAACATTATTGAAGGCCCCCTCTATATCAAGGAAAGCCGACAGTGTGTACTCACCCCTAGCCAAATTCGCCTCAACAAAACCTGTCACATCATGAAGAGCACTCTCAACTGACTTACCCTTAATGTAAGCATGTTGCGACCTACTCAACAAAGACCGGTCCATGTTTGACCTCAAATATAGATCGATAAGTCTCTCCAAAGCTTTCAAGAGAAAGGATGAGAGTGATATCGGTCTATAATCCTTAGGGCCGATGTGACTGGGTTTACCAGCTTTTGGTATAAAAACCACGAGCACATCTTTCCAACCATCAGGTATATCACACCACCGGAGACAGTCCCTATACACGTCCACCAGATATTCGTGTAATATATCACCAGCATGCTGAAGCAAAGCCGGAAAGATACCATCCGGACCAGGCGATTTAAACGGCTCAAAGCTATTAATAGCCCATTTGACCTTATCCCTGGTAATGATATCCTCCAAAACGCCAACATCACAGAAGGGATCAGCTACACCCAATGGATAGCTTACTGGATTCTCACAATCGGGAAAATGAGTGCTCAACAGAACCTCTAGGGTTTCTTTTCTCGAGGATGTCCATGTGCCATCGTTCTTTTGGACGAAGCCAAGGACTTTGGGGTCCTTCGACAGCGTCCTACGGAAACGAGCCACATCAGCAACATCCTCGATACTCGTGCAGAAACTCATCCAGGTGATTCTCTTTGAGCGCTTTATTGCCCCTTTGTAATCATTAAAACTGGATCTATAAGCAGACCAGTCAACATCCTTGCCCGACCTCTTAGCCTTATTAAAGAGTCTCCTAGTACAACAGCGGAGTCTCTGGAGTTCCGCATTCCACCAGGCAGGCTGGCTCCTCTTACCCGGGTAAGTGAGAGGACAAGCAGCTCTATAACAAGACAACAAAATATCCGTCAAAGATCCAACTCGATCATTGATGCCAGGAGTGGAGCGTCCCCGAAGGGCTCTAAGTTCCCCCTCCACAGCACTCTCATATCTGATCCAGTCGGTTCTTCTTGGATTTCTAAAAGGCTTGTTAAGGCCCCCAGATAGATTTATACTGAAGGATATCAGTTGGTGATCAGAGAAGGAACACTCTTCTGAAACCCTCCAGTCTCTAATCATAGACCTTTCCATGTTAGAGAGCGTAATGTCAATTACCGCCTCCCTAACACGGTTTCTAAACGTTGGCGTATTACCGACGTTACAAATGTTGAGCCTATTAAGAATAATAAAATTCAAAATCGACTCACCCCTAGTATTTATGTCAGCACTGCCCCATTGAGTGTGATGAGCATTGGCATCACAACCCAAGACAAGACGACATCTTTTCCTCTTAGCATGCTCCACCAGTAGTTCAATTAAGTCACCCGGAGGGGATGCAGCCTCATACGGCATGTACACAGATGACAGCATCAAATCGGTACCACGGTCATCTCTGTAGGCCACAGTTGTTACGTCACCTGTACAAAAGGAAGGAGTGATTAACAAGTCCAAACCACTTCTAGCTAAGATACAGGTCCTTACCTTCTCACTTGTTCCAGGAACAAGTAACTTATAATCAGGATCGCTCAGACCCAGAATCTTATCCCTAAGGATCCAGGGTTCCTGGATAAGAGCGATGTCAACTTCAAGGCGGCGCAGGGTGGTTAGCAGGTAGTGTGAGGCGGCTTCGCAGTGATGCAGATTAATCTGCACCACTTTTAGCCTCCTCTGGGTCACCTGACACCGCTTATGTCCGGATGCCGGAATTTTAGGCGTGCCAACCCACATAACACTACACCACCCCTTGCCCTTAGCCACTGAAGAGAATCCTGACCAATAGCGATCCTAAGATCGCATCCTTTCTTACCGTTACCAGTCAGGGAGTTGACAACTACCCACGAGCTGGTGTTCAATCCGTCATTCTGCTTTCCAATAAGTTTGGGTACGTTATTCATCTGCCTTATTTTTCCATAAATATTACAAAATATATACACTAAATTAAAGGTTTTCAAATAGTTTAACTAATAAAAAAAAAAAAATATTTCACTAGCTCTGCCAAATTCTTAAAAAAAATGTAAAATAAAGGCCTGGAAAAATAATAGGGACACTTAAATTTTTCAATATATTCTTATATTTTTAATTATTTTTCCATAAATATTACAAAATATATACTCTAAATTAAAGGTATTCAAATAGTTTAACTAATAAAATAAAAATATTTCACTAGCTCTGCCAAATTCTTAAAAAAAATGTAAAATAAAGGCCTGGAAAAATAATAGGGACACTTAAATTTTTCAATATATTCTTATATTTTTCATTATTTTTCCATAAATAATACAAAATATATACACTAAATTAAAGGTATTCAAATAGTTTAACTAATAAAAAAAAATATTTCACTAGCTCTGCCAAATTCTTAAAAAAAAAGTAAAATAAAGGCCTGGAAAAATAATAGGGACACTTAAATTTTTCAATATATTCTTATATTTTTAATTATTTTTCCATAAATATTACAAAATATATACACTAAATTAAAGGTATTCAAATAGTTTAACTAATAAAAAAAAATATTTCACTAGCTCTGCCAAATTCTTAAAAAAAAAGTAAAATAAAGGCCTGGAAAAATAATAGGGACACTTAAATTTTTCAATATATTCTTATATTTTTCATTATTTTTCCATAAATAATACAAAATATATACACTAAATTAAAGGTATTCAAATAGTTTAACTAATAAAAAAAAATATTTCACTAGCTCTGCCAAATTCTTAAAAAAAAGTAAAATAAAGTCCTGGAAAAATAATAGGGACACTTAAATTTTTCAATATATTCTTATATTTTTAATTATTTTTCCATAAATAATACAAAATATATACACTAAATTAAAGGTATTCAAATAGTTTAACTAATAAAAAAAAATATTTCACTAGCTCTGCCAAATTCTTAAAAAAAATGTAAAATAAAGGCCTGGAAAAATAATAGGGACACTTAAATTTTTCAATATATTCTTATATTTTTCATTATTTTTCCATAAATAATACAAAATATATACACTAAATTAAAGGTATTCAAATAGTTTAACTAATAAAAAAAAATATTTCACTAGCTCTGCCAAATTCTTAAAAAAAAATGTAAAATAAAGGCCTGGAAAAATAATAGGGACACTTAAATTTTTCAATATATTCTTATATTTTTCATTATTTTTCCATAAATAATACAAAATATATACACTAAATTAAAGGTATTCAAATAGTTTAACTAATAAAATAAAAATATTTCACTAGCTCTGCCAAATTCTTAAAAAAATGTAAAATAAAGGCCTGGAAAAATAATAGGGACACTTAAATTTTTCAATATATTCTTATATTTTTTATTATTTTTCCATAAATATTACAAAATATATACATTAAATTAAAGGTATTCAAATAGTTTAACTAATAAAAAATAAAATATTTCACTAGCTCTGCCAAATTCTTAAAAAAAATGTAAAATAAAGGCCTGGAAAAATAATATGGACACTTAAATTTTTCAATATATTCTTATATTTTTTATTATTTTTCCATAAATATTACAAAATATATACATTAAATTAAAGGTATTCAAATAGTTTAACTAATAAAAAAAAATATTTCACTAGCTCTGCCAAATTCTTAAAAAAAATGTAAAATAAAGGCCTGGAAAAATAATAGGGACACTTAAATTTTTCAATATATTCTTATATTTTTTATTATTTTTCCATAAATATTACAAAATATATATAGTACATTAAATTAAAGGTATTCAAATAGTTTAACTAATAAAATAAAAATATTTCACTAGCTCTGCCAAATTCTTAAAAAAAATGTAAAATAAAGGCCTGGAAAAATAATAGGGACACTTAAATTTTTCAATATATTCTTATATTTTTAATTATTTTTCCATAAATATTACAAAATATATACACTAAATTAAAGGTATTCAAATAGTTTAACTAATAAAATAAAATTATTTCACTAGCTCTGCCAAATTCTTAAAAAAAATGTAAAATAAAGGCCTGGAAAAATAATAGGGACACTTAAATTTTTCAATATATTCTTATATTTTTAATTATTTTTCCATAAATATTACAAAATATATACACTCAATTAAAGGTATTCAAATAGTTTAACTAATAAAATAAAAATATTTCACTAGCTCTGCAAAATTCTTAAAAAAATGTTAAATAAAGGCCTGGAAAAATAATAGGGACACTTAAATTTTTCAATATATTCTTATATTTTTAATTATTTTTCCATAAATATTACAAAATATATACACTAAATTAAAGGTATTCAAATAGTTTAACTAATAAAATAAAAATATTTGACTAGCTCCGCCAAATTCTTAAAAAAAAAAGTAAAATAAAGGCCTGGAAAAATAATAGGGACACTTAAATTTTTCAATATATTCTTATATTTTTAATTATTTTTCCATAAATAATACCAAATATATACACTAAATTAAAGGTATTCAAATAGTTTAACTAATAAAATAAAAATATTTGACTAGCTCTGCCAAATTCTTAAAAAAAAATGTAAAATAAAGGCCTGGAAAAATAATAGGGACACTTAAATTTTTCAATATATTCTTATATTTTTAATTATTTTTCCATAAATATTACAAAATATATACACTAAATTAAAGGTATTCAAATAGTTTAACTAATAAAATAAAAATATTTGACTAGCTCCGCCAAATTCTTAAAAAAAAAAGTAAAATAAAGGCCTGGAAAAATAATAGGGACACTTAAATTTTTCAATATATTCTTATATTTTTAATTATTTTTCCATAAATATTACAAAATATATACACTAAATTAAAGGTATTCAAATAGTTTAACTAATAAAATAAAAATATTTCACTAGCTCTGCAAAATTCTTAAAAAAATGTAAAATAAAGGCCTGGAAAAATAATAGGGACACTTAAATTTTTCAATATAGTCTTATATTTTTAATTATTTTTCCATAAATAATACAAAATATATACACTAAATTAAAGGTATTCAAATAGTTTAACTAATAAAAAAAATATTTCACTGGCTCTGCCAAATTCTTAAAAAAAAGTAAAATAAAGGCCTGGAAAAATAATAGGGACACTTAAATTTTTCAATATATTCTTATATTTTTAATTATTTTTCCATAAATATTACAAAATATATACACTAAATTAAAGGTATTCAAATAGTTTAACTAATAAAATAAAAATATTTGACTAGCTCCGCCAAATTCTTAAAAAAAAAAGTAAAATAAAGGCCTGGAAAAATAATAGGGACACTTAAATTTTTCAATATATTCTTATATTTTTAATTATTTTTCCATAAATATTACAAAATATATACACTAAATTAAAGGTATTCAAATAGTTTAACTAATAAAATAAAAATATTTGACTAGCTCCGCCAAATTCTTAAAAAAAAAGTAAAATAAAGGCCTGGAAAAATGATAGGGACACTTAAATTTTTCAATATATTCTTATATTTTTAATTATTTTTCCATAAATATTACAAAATATATACACTAAATTAAAGGTATTCAAATAGTTTAACAAATAAAATAAAATTATTTCACTAGCTCTGCCAAATTCTTAAAAAAAAAATGTAAAATAACAGCCTGGAAAAATAATAGGGACACTTAAATTTTTCAATATATTCTTATATTTTTAATTATTTTTCCATAAATATTACAAAATATATACACTAAATTAAAGGTTTTCAAATAGTTTAACTAATAAAATAAACATATTTCACAAGCTCTGCCAAATTCTGAAAAAAAAAATGTAAAATAAAGGCCTGGAAAAATAATAGGGACACTTAAATTTTTCAATATATTCTTATATTTTTCATTATTTTTCGATAAATATTACAAAGTATATACATTAAATTAAAGGTGTTCAAATAGTTTAACTAATAAAAAAAAATATTTCACTAGCTCTGCCAAATTCTTAAAAAAAATGTAAAATAAAGGCCTGGAAAAATAATAGGGACACTTAAATTTTTCAATATATTCTTATATTTTTAATTATTTTTCCATAAATATTACAAAATATATACACTAAATTAAAGGTATTCAAATAGTTTAACTAATAAAATAAAAATATTTCTCTAGCTCTGGCAAATTCTTAAAAAAAAATTTAAAATAAAGGCCTGGACAAATAATAGGGACACTTAAATTTTTCAATATATTCTTATATTTTTAATTATTTTTCCATAAATAATACAAAATATATACATTAAATTAAAGGTGTTCAAATAGTTTAACTAATAAAATAAAAATATTTCACTAGCTCTGCCAAATTCTTAAAAAAAATGTAAAATAAAGGCCTGGAAAAATAATAGGGACACTTAAATTTTTCAATATATTCTTATATTTTTAATTATTTTTCCATAAATATTACAAAATATATACACTAAATTAAAGGTATTCAAATAGTTTAACTAATAAAATAAAAATATTTAACGAGCTCTGCCAAATTCTTAAAAAAATGTAAAATAAAGGCCTGGAAAAATAATAGGGACACTTAAATTTTTCAATATATTCTTATATTTTTAAGTATTTTTCCATAAATATTACAAAATATATACACTAAATTAAAGGTATTCAAATAGTTTAACTAATAAAATACAAATATTTCACTAGCTCTGCCAAATTCTTAAAAAAAATGTAAAATAAAGGCCTGGAAAAATAATAGGGACACTTAAATTTTTCAATATATTCTTATATTTTTAATTATTTTTCCATAAATATTACAAAATATATACACTAAATTAAAGGTATTCAAATAGTTTAACTAATAAAATAAAAATATTTCACTAGCTCTGCCAAATTCTTAAAAAAAATATAAAATAAAGGCCTGGAAAAATAATAGGGACACTTAAATTTTTCAATATATTCTTATATTTTTAATTATTTTTCCATAAATATTACAAAATATATACACTAAATTAAAGGTATTCAAATAGTTTAACTAATAAAATAAAAATTCACTAGCTCTGCCAAATTCTTAAAAAAAATGTAAAATAAAGGCCTGGAAAAATAATAGGGACACTTAAATTTTTCAATATATTCTTATATTTTTAATTATTTTTCCATAAATATTACAAAATATATACACTAAATTAAAGGTATTCAAATAGTTTAACTAATAAAATAAAAATATTTAACGAGCTCTGCCAAATTCTTAAAAAAATGTAAAATAAAGGCCTGGAAAAATAATAGGGACACTTAAATTTTTCAATATATTCTTATATTTTTAAGTATTTTTCCATAAATATTACAAAATATATACACTAAATTAAAGGTATTCAAATAGTTTAACTAATAAAATACAAATATTTCACTAGCTCTGCCAAATTCTTAAAAAAAATGTAAAATAAAGGCCTGGAAAAATAATAGGGACACTTAAATTTTTCAATATATTCTTATATTTTTCATTATTTTTCCATAAATAATACAAAATATATACACTAAATTAAAGGTATTCAAATAGTTTAACTAATAAAAAAAAAAAATATTTCACTAGCTCTGCCAAATTCTTAAAAAAAAATGTAAAATAAAGGCCTGGAAAAATAATAGGGACACTTGAATTTTTCAATATATTCTTATATTTTTAATTATTTTTCCATAAATATTATAAAATATATACACTAAATTAAAGGTATTCAAATAGTTTAACTAATAAAAAAAAAATATTTCACTAGCTCTGCCAAATTCTTAAAAAATATGTAAAATAAAGGCCTGGAAAAATAATAGGGACACTTAAATTTTTCAATATATTCTTATATTTTTAATTATTTTTCCATAAATATTACAAAATTTATACACTAAATTAAAGGTATTCAAATAGTTTAACTAATAAAATAAAAATATTACACTAGCTCTGCCAAATTCTTAAAAAAAATGTAAAATAAAGGCCTGGAAAAATAATAGGGACACTTAAATTTTTCAATATATTCTTATATTTTTAATTATTTTTCCATAAATATTACAAAATATATACACTAAATTAAAGTTATTCAAATAGTTTAAGTAATTAAAAAAATATTTCACTAACTCTGCCAAATTCTTAAAAAAAAATGCAAAATAAAGGCCTGGAAAAATAATAGGGACACTTAAATTTTTCAATATATTCTTATATTTTTAATTATTTTTCCATAAATATTACAAAATATATACACTAAATTAAAGGTATTCAAATAGTTTAACTAATAAAATACAAATATTTCACTAGCTCTGCCAAATTCTTAAAAAAAATGTAAAATAAAGGCCTGGAAAAATAATAGGGACACTTAAATTTTTCAATATATTCTTATATTTTTCATTATTTTTCCATAAATAATACAAAATATATACACTAAATTAAAGGTATTCAAATAGTTTAACTAATAAAAAAAAAAAATATTTCACTAGCTCTGCCAAATTCTTAAAAAAAAATGTAAAATAAAGGCCTGGAAAAATAATAGGGACACTTGAATTTTTCAATATATTCTTATATTTTTAATTATTTTTCCATAAATATTACAAAATATATACACTAAATTAAAGGTATTCAAATAGTTTAACTAATAAAAAAAAAATATTTCACTAGCTCTGCCAAATTCTTAAAAAATATGTAACATAAAGGCCTGGAAAAATAATAGGGACACTTAAATTTTTCAATATATTCTTATATTTTTAATTATTTTTCCATAAATATTACAAAATTTATACACTAAATTAAAGGTATTCAAATAGTTTAACTAATAAAATAAAAATATTACACTAGCTCTGCCAAATTCTTAAAAAAAATGTAAAATAAAGGCCTGGAAAAATAATAGGGACACTTAAATTTTTCAATATATTCTTATATTTTTAATTATTTTTCCATAAATATTACAAAATTTATACACTAAATTAAAGGTATTCAAATAGTTTAACTAATAAAATAAAAATATTACACTAGCTCTGCCAAATTCTTAAAAAAAAGTAAAATAAAGGCCTGGAAAAATAATAGGGACACTTAAATTTTTCAATATATTCTTATATTTTTAATTATTTTTCCATAAATATTACAAAATTTATACACTAAATTAAAGGTATTCAAATAGTTTAAGTAATTAAAAAAATATTTCACTAACTCTGCCAAATTCTTAAAAAAAAATGCAAAATAAAGGCCTGGAAAAATAATAGGGACACTTAAATTTTTCAATATATTCTTATATTTTTAATTATTTTTCCATAAATATTACAAAATTTATACACTAAATTAAAGGTATTCAAATAGTTTAACTAATAAAATAAAAATATTACACTAGCTCTGCCAAATTCTTAAAAAAAAGTAAAATAAAGGCCTGGAAAAATAATAGGGACACTTAAATTTTTCAATATATTCTTATATTTTTAATTATTTTTCCATAAATATTACAAAATATATACACTAAATTAAAGGTATTCAAATAGTTTAACTAATAAAATAAAAATATTTCACGAGCTGTGCCAAATTCTTAAAAAAATGTAAAATAAAGGCCTGGAAAAATAATAGGGACACTTAAATTTTTCAATATATTCTTATATTTTTAATTATTTTTCCATAAATAATACAAAATATATACACTAAATTAAAGGTATTCAAATAGTTTAACTAATAAAAAAAAATATTTCACTAGCTCTGCCAAATTCTTAAAAAAAAAGTAAAATAAAAGCCTGGAAAAATAATAGGGACACTTAAATTTTTCAATATATTCTTATATTTTTAATTATTTTTCCATAAATATTACAAAATATATACACTAAATTAAAGGTATTCAAATAGTTTAACTAATAAAATAAAAATATTTCACTAGCTCTGCCAAATTCTTAAAAAAAAATGTAAAATAAAGGCCTGGAAAAATAATAGGGACACTTAAATTTTTCAATATATTCTTATATTTTTAATTATTTTTCCATAAATATTACAAAATATATACACTAAATTAAAGGTATTCAAATAGTTTAACTAATAAAATAAAAATATTTCACTAGCTCTGCCAAATTCTTAAAAAAAAGTAAAATAAAGGCCTGGAAAAATAATAGGGACACTTAAATTTTTCAATATATTCTTATATTTTTAATTATTTTTCCATAAATATTACAAAATATGTACACTAAATTAAAGGTATTCAATTAGTTTAACAAATAAAAAAAATATTTCACTAGCTCTGCCAAATTCTGAAAAAAAATGTAAAATAAAGGCCTGGAAAAATAATAGGGACACTTAAATTTTTCAATATATTCTTATATTTTTAATTATTTTTTCATTAATATTACAAAATATATACACTAAATTAAAGGTATTCAAATAGTTTAACTAATAAAATACAAATATTTCACTAGCTCTGCCAAATTCTTAAAAAAAAATGTAAAATAAAGGCCTGGAAAAATAATAGGGACACTTAAATTTTTCAATATATTCTTATATTTTTCATTATTTTTCCATAAATAATACAAAATATATACACTAAATTAAAGGTTTTCAAATAGTTTAACTAATAAAAAAAAAATATTTCACGAGCTCTGCCAAATTCTGAAAAAAAATGTAAAATAAAGGCCTGGAAAAATAATAGGGACACTTAAATTTTTCAATATATTCTTATATTTTTCATTATTTTTCCATAAATAATACAAAATATATACACTAAATTAAAGGTATTCAAATAGTTTAACTAATAAAAAAAATATTTCACTAGTTCTGCCAAATTCTTAAAAAAAAATGTAAAATAAAGGCCTGGAAAAATAGTAGGGACACTTAAATTTTTCAATATATTCTTATATTTTTAATTATTTTTCCATAAATATTACAAATAACATATATACCCTAAATTAAAGGTATTCAAATAGTTTAACTAATAAAAAAAATATTTCACTAGCTCTGCCAAATTCTAAAAAAAAATGTAAAATAAAGGCCTGGAAAAATAATAGGGACACTTAAATTTTTCAATATATTCTTATATTTTTAATTATTTTTCCATAAATATTACAAAATATATACACTAAATTAAAGGTATTCAAATAGTTTAACTAATAAAATAAAAATATTTAACGAGCTCTGCCAAATTCTTAAAAAAATGTAAAATAAAGGCCTGGAAAAATAATAGGGACACTTAAATTTTTCAATATATTCTTATATTTTTAATTATTTTTCCATAAATATTACAAAATATATACACTAAATTAAAGGTATTCAAATAGTTTAACTAATAAAATACAAATATTTCACTAGCTCTGCCAAATTCTTAAAAAAAATGTAAAATAAAGGCCTGGAAAAATAATAGGGACACTTAAATTTTTCAATATATTCTTATATTTTTAATTATTTTTCCATAAATATTACAAAATATATACACTAAATTAAAGGTATTCAAATAGTTTAACTAATAAAATAAAAATATTTCACTAGCTCTGCCAAATTCTTAAAAAAAATATAAAATAAAGGCCTGGAAAAATAATAGGGACACTTAAATTTTTCAATATATTCTTATATTTTTAATTATTTTTCCATAAATATTACAAAATATATACACTAAATTAAAGGTATTCAAATAGTTTAACTAATAAAATAAAAATTCACTAGCTCTGCCAAATTCTTAAAAAAAATGTAAAATAAAGGCCTGGAAAAATAATAGGGACACTTAAATTTTTCAATATATTCTTATATTTTTAATTATTTTTCCATAAATATTACAAAATATATACACTAAATTAAAGGTATTCAAATAGTTTAACTAATAAAATAAAAATATTTCACGAGCTGTGCCAAATTCTTAAAAAAATGTAAAATAAAAGCCTGGAAAAATAATAGGGACACTTAAATTTTTCAATATATTCTTATATTTTTAATTATTTTTCCATAAATATTTCAAAATATATACACTAAATTAAAGGTATTCAAATAGTTTAACTAATAAAATAAAAATATTTCACTAGCTCTGCCAAATTCTTAAAAAAAAATGTAAAATAAAGGCCTGGAAAAATAATAGGGACACTTAAATTTTTCAATATATTCTTATATTTTTAATTATTTTTCCATAAATATTACAAAATATATACACTAAATTAAAGGTATTCAAATAGTTTAACTAATAAAAAAAAATATTTCACTAGCTCTGCCAAATTCTTAAAAAAAAAGTAAAATAAAAGCCTGGAAAAATAATAGGGACACTTAAATTTTTCAATATATTCTTATATTTTTAATTATTTTTCCATAAATATTACAAAATATATACACTAAATTAAAGGTATTCAAATAGTTTAACTAATAAAATAAAAATATTTCACTAGCTCTGCCAAATTCTTAAAAAAAAATGTAAAATAAAGGCCTGGAAAAATAATAGGGACTCTTAAATTTTTCAATATATTCTTATATTTTTAATTATTTTTCCATAAATATTACAAAATATATACACTAAATTAAAGGTATTCAAATAGTTTAACTAATTACAAAAATATTTCACTAACTCTGCCAAATTCTTAAAAAAAAAATGCAAAATAAAGGCCTGGAAAAATAATAGGGACACTTAAATTTTTCAATATATTCTTATATTTTTAATTATTTTTCCATAAATATTACAAAATTTATACACTAAATTAAAGGTATTCAAATAGTTTAACTAATAAAATAAAAATATTTCACTAGCTCTGCCAAATTCTTAAAAAAAATGTAAAATAAAGGCCTGGAAAAATAATAGGGACACTTAAATTTTTCAATATATTCTTATATTTTTAATTATTTTTCCATAAATATTACAAAATATATACACTAAATTAAAGGTATTCAAATAGTTTAACTAATAAAAAAAATATTTCACTAGCTCTGCCAAATTCTTAAAAAAATGTAAAATAAAGGCCTGGAAAAATAATAGGGACACTTAAATTTTTCAATATATTCTTATATTTTTAATTATTTTTCCATAAATATTACAAAATATATACACTAAATTAAAGGTATTCAAATAGTTTAACTAATTACAAAAATATTTCACTAACTCTGCCAAATTCTTAAAAAAAAAAATGCAAAATAAAGGCCTGGAAAAATAATAGGGACACTTAAATTTTTCAATATATTCTTATATTTTTAATTATTTTTCCATAAATATTACAAAATTTATATACTAAATTAAAGGTATTCAAATAGTTTAACTAATAAAATAAAAATTCACTAGCTCTGCCAAATTCTTAAAAAAAATGTAAAATAAAGGCCTGGAAAAATAATAGGGACACTTAAATTTTTCAATATATTCTTATATTTTTAATTATTTTTCCATAAATATTACAAAATATATACACTAAATTAAAGGTATTCAAATAGTTTAACTAATAAAATAAAAATTCACTAGCTCTGCCAAATTCTTAAAAAAAATGTAAAATAAAGGCCTGGAAAAATAATAGGGACACTTAAATTTTTCAATATATTCTTATATTTTTAATTATTTTTTCATTAATATTACAAAATATATACACTAAATTAAAGGTATTCAAATAGTTTAACTAAAAAAAAAAAATATTTCACTAGCTCTGCCAAATTCTTAAAAAAAAAATGTAAAATAAAGGCATGGAAAAATAATAGGGACACTTAAATTTTTCAATATATTCTTATATTTTTCATTATTTTTCCATAAATAATACAAAATATATACACTAAATTAAAGGTATTCAAATAGATTAACTAATAAAAAAAAATATTTCACTAGCTCTGCCAAATTCTGAAAAAAAATGTAAAATAAAGGCCTGGAAAAATAATAGGGACACTTAAATTTTTCAATAAAGTCTTATATTTTTAATTATTTTTCGATAAATATTACAAAATATATACATTAAATTAAAGATATTCAAATAGTTTAACTAAAAAAAAAAAAATATTTCACTAGCTCTGCCAAATTCTTAAAAAATAGTAAAATAAAAGCCTGGAAAAATAATAGGGACACTTAAATTTTTCAATATATTCTTATATTTTTAATTATTTTTCCATAAATATTACAAAATACATACACTAAATTAAAGGTATTCAACTAGTTTAACTAATAAAAAAAAATATTTCACTAGCTCTGCCAAATTCTTAAAAAAAATGTAAAATAAAGTCCTGGAAAAATAATAGGGACACTTAAATTTTTCAATATATTCTTATATTTTGAATTATTTTTCCATAAATATTACAAAATATATACACTAAATTAAAGGTATTCAAATAGTTTAACTAATAAAAAAAAAATATTTCACTAGCTCTGCCAAATTCTTAAAAAAAATGTAAAATAAAGGCCTGGAAAAATAATAGGGACACTTAAATTTTTCAATATATTCTTATATTTTTAATTATTTTTCCATAAATATTACAAAATATATACACTAAATTAAAGGTATTCAAATAGTTTAACTAATAAAAAAAAATATTTCACTAGCTCTGCCAAATTCTGAAAAAAAAATGTAAAATAAAGGCCTGGAAAAATAATAGGGACACTTACATTTTTCAATATATTCTTATATTTTTAATTATTTTTCCATAAATATTACAAAATATAAACACAAAATTAAAGGTATTCAAATAGTTTAACTAATAAAAAAAATAATTCACTAGCTCTGCTAAATTCTTAAAAAAAATGTAAAATAAAGGCCTGGAAAAATAATAGGGACACTTAAATTTTTCAATATATTCTTATATTTTTAATTATTTTTCCATAAATATTACAAAATATAAACACAAAATTAAAGGTATTCAAATAGTTTAACTAATAAAAAAAATAATTCACTAGCTCTGCTAAATTCTTAAAAAAAAATGTAAAATAAAGGCCTGGAAAAATAATAGGGACACTTACATTTTTCAATATATTCTTATATTTTTAATTATTTTTCCATAAATATTACAAAATATATACACTAAATTAAAGGTATTCAAATAGTTTAACTAATAAAATAAAAATATTTCACTAGCTCTGCCAAATTCTTAAAAAAAAATGTAAAATAAAGGCCTGGAAAAATAATAGGGACACTTAAATTTTTCAATATATTCTTATATTTTTAATTATTTTTCCATAAATATTACAAAATATATACACTAAATTAAAGGTATTCAAATAGTTTAACTAATAAAATAAAAATATTTCACTAGCTCTGCCAAATTCTTAAAAAAAATGTAAAATAAAGGCCTGGAAAAATAATAGGGACACTTAAATTTTTCAATATAGTCTTATATTTTTAATTATTTTTCCATAAATATTACAAAATATATACACTAAATTAAAGGTATTCAAATAGTTTAACTAATAAAATAAAAATATTTCACGAGCTCTGCCAAATTCTTAAAAAAATGTAAAATAAATGCCTTGAAAAATAATAGGGACACTTAAATTTTTCAATATATTCTTATATTTTTAATTATTTTTCGATAAATATTACAAAATATATACACTAAATTAAAGGTATTCAAATAGTTTAACTAATAAAAAAAATATTTCACTAGCTCTGCCAAATTCTTAAAAAAAATGTAAAATAAAGGCCTGGAAAAATAATAGGGACACTTAAATTTTTCAATATATTCTTATATTTTTAATTATTTTTCCATAAATATTACAAAATATATACACTAAATTAAAGGTATTCAAATAGTTTAACTAATAAAAAAAAATATTTCACTAGCTCTGCCAAATTCTTAAAAAAAAAGTAAAATAAAAGCCTGGAAAAATAATAGGGACACTTAAATTTTTCAATATATTCTTATATTTTTAATTATTTTTCCATAAATATTACAAAATATATACACTAAATTAAAGGTATTCAAATAGTTTAACTAATAAAAAAAAATATTTCACTAGCTCTGCCAAATTCTTAAAAAAAAAAGTAAAATAAAGGCCTGGAAAAATAATAGGGACACTTAAATTTTTCAATATATTCTTATATTTTTAATTATTTTTCCATAAATATTACAAAATATATACACTAAATTAAAGGTATTCAAATAGTTTAACTAATAAAAAAAAATATTTCACTAGCTCTGCCAAATTCTTAAAAAAAATGTTAAATAAAGGCCTGGAAAAATAATAGGGACACTTAAATTTTTCAATATATTCTTATATTTTTAATTATTTTTCCATAAATATTACAAAATATGTATTATTTACTTCGTGGTTGTTTATTGACTGAACCAGTTATTCTTAATAAAATGTTATACAAGAATAATGAGAGTAATGAGAATAAGGAGTATAAGAGAAATTATTATATTTTTACAATTTTTTGGTTTCTCTACATCTCCCCTTTCAAACTTTGTTCAAATAACTATTGTACTTATTATATTTTAATTACACAATCTTTTAATAATATTAAACTTATTCTGTATGTAAAAACGTATATAAAAACAAAACTTAATATAACTTACAACTAATTTTTTTTAACTGAACTTATAATTAGTACATTTTAATTTAGTAAATTATTCATATTTTAATTCAATAAATTTTACGCAATTCAATAATTCAATACATTTTCACATTTTAATTCAGTAAATTATTCACAATTTAATTTAGTAAATTTTTCATATTTTAATTCAATAAATTATTCAAATTTCAATTCAGTAAATTATTCACAAGCGCCTTCGCAAATGATATGAATTCCTTCTAAAAACTTTGCCATCTCGTTCTATCATATAAGACCGAGGTGTACTATGTTTCCCTATGACTCTAGCAGAGCACCAATCTTTTCCATTTCTTACCCACACATTCTCCCCTTTCGTAAACCCAATCCGATCTCGTGCATTAATATCATAGTATTTTTTGTTATTTAAATTATTACGGTTCAATACGGGTACCAATTTGTCAGTAAATTCGCTATTTCTGTAAAATTTAAACCGACCGGGGATTAAAGTTCTAGTTTGTCTGCCAAATAATAATTGAGTCGGTGTCATGTTGGAATTTTTAAGTGGGGTATTTCGATACTCTAGCAACGAATGCCACAAACTGCCATTTTCACTGCTGGATTTTAATACCAGCTTCTTCGCAACTTGGACCATTCGTTCTGCAAAACCATTAGACCTTGGATAGTGTGGACTCACTGTGGTTACTTTTATATCTAATGTCCTAGCCCATTGGATAAATTCAAAGGATCCAAATGGAACGTTATCCGCTATAATTTCCAACGGATACCCATGAATAGAAAAAATAATATTCAATTTTCCAATTATTGCTCCTGCCGTCTTCTTCGTTAAAGGCACTATATCTAAATATTTGGAAAAATAGTCACCTATAACTAAGTACTCCTTGCCACCTACTTGCATTATATCCATGCCAATTTTCGCGTAAGGTAATTCCGGTATCTCGTGGCTCAACATTGGCTCTTTTGCATTCGCTGATCTTAACTTTTGACATACTCTACATTTAGCTACTAGTGTTTCTATATCATTATCCATTGATGGCCAATACAAAAGTTCCTTTGCCCTCTTTCTTGTCTTCTCAATTCCCAAATGGGACTTATGAAGGTTTTCCAATATCATCCTCTGGAGAGATCTAGGGATGAAAACCCTTTCATCAAAAAATACAAGACCATCCTCTGTATATAAATTCAATCTCTTACTCCAAAGAAATTTAACATCTCCTTCTACCTTTGTCCTATCATTTGGCCACCCATTTTCACAGTAATGTAAAACTTTCCTCAGGATATTGTCCTTGGCAGTCTCTTCCTTAAATAATTTCCTCTTTTCGTCACTCACGTTGATTGTATGCACCATTTCATCCAAACCCTCTATTTCACTACCAATATCAATGTCCCTAGAAAAGCTCCTGGATAACCAATCCGCTAAATACATATGTTTCCCTGGTAAATAAGTAAACTCCAAATTATATTTCTCCAATCGTAATTTCATCCTCTGCAATCTCGCGGATGGTATCTTACAATATTCTTTCTTCATTATTCCCAGCAATGGCTTATGATCAGTCGCAATTTCTACTCTACATCCGTAAATGTAATTATGAAATTTTCTACACCCGAACACTACCGCCAACATTTCCTTCTCTATCTGAGCATACCTAGTCTCAGCATCATTAAGACTACGCGAAGCAAAACATACTGGTCTACCATTTTGTAACAGAGCGCATCCTAAGCCATCTTTTGATGCGTCTGTTTGTAAAACAATTTTCTCAGCCCTATCAAATGGTTTCAAGTCGGGCGCATTTAGAATTAAATTCTTAATATTTTCCAAACATTTATCATGAACTGGTAGCCACTGAAATTCAACTGTTTTCCTCAATAAATCCCTGATTGGTTTGCTTATACTCGCAAGATTTGGTACATATTCCCGTAAATAATTGACAAAGCCCAAAAGTCTCTGAATATCCCTTCTACATTTAGGAGGCCCTAAGTCTTCAATACCTTTAAGCCTACTTTTATCACAACCAATTCCTTCACCTGAAATTTTATGACCTAAAAATATTACTTCCTTCTGTTTCCATTGTATTTTCTCCAAATTAAACTTCACATTCTTTTCCCTAGCCCTTTCCATCACCAATTTCACCGTGTCATCATGCTCCTTTTCATCTCTAGCGGCAATAAGTAAATCATCTATATACACTATTACGTTCTTAATATCACCAAAATTTTCCTCATTAATCTTCTGAAATGCCTCCGGTGCTATCTTAATACCAAATGGTAAGCGTTTAAAACTGTAGCAGCCAAAAGGCGTGCTAAATGTGCATAAACTCTTAGACCTGTCATCAAGGGCAATTTGCCAAAATCCGTCTTTAAGGTCCAGTACTGTAAAAATAGTCTTGTGTACCAAACTAGTCTTGAGTCTCTCAAAAGTCGGAATCTCATAATAATTATCCTTGATTGCCAAATTAAGTTCCTTAGGATTAATGCAAATTCGCAATTTTCTGTTAGGTTTCTCGACGATAACTATATTCGAAATCCACTCACCTGGTTTCTCACACTTCTCAATTATACCCCTTTCACATAGGGTCTTCAATTCATGTCTTAAAGGTTCCCTAAGAGCCAAAGGTATTCGAGTTGCAGGTTTTGCGCAAGGTGTAGCATTTTCCTTTAGTTCAATAGTAAAATTCTCTCTAAAGCAACCTATTCCTTCAAAAAGTCCACCATATTCTTCCTTTAATTTGTTCAGACTAATTTTCTCTACTGAATTTACACGTTTAATCAATCCAAATTGTACACATGTACTTAAACCTAAAATAGGAACCGAATTTTTGTCTTTTACAACAAAAAATTTAATTCTCCCATATTTACGTCTAATTTTGCACAGTATGTCCACAGTACCCATGTTCCTTATTTCGGTACCATTAAAAGCAATCAAATTATCCACACTCTTTTTAATTGTAATATTATGAAGGTCCCTTATCATATCAAATGGCAAAATGTTAACCATAGCCCCCTTATCAAGTTTAAACCTTACAGATTTACCCTGAATTTGAAGAAATTCATACCACGTGCTGGCGTCAATCCCTTTTCTAATCGAGTCAATATATAAACTTGAACAACCTACAATACTTTCATCATTAGCTTGGACTTTTAATTCATCCACAGTTCTATTTTTACAAACAGAAGAAAAGTGATTTCTCTTTTTACAATAATTACATATTTTACCATATGCTGGACATTTTCCTACTATATGTTTTTTACCACAAAAATTGCAATTCATATTTTTATAATTTTTTGTACTATCTTGTACTTTTCGTTTTTCATTATTTTTAGGTTTAATGTTACTAAAACTACTTCTAAATTTTTCACCTTTTTTACTAACCATGTTAATTTCTGCTTCACCACCTCGCATCATATTTATTTGTTTGTTGCTTGCTTGCGCCGATCTCGCCATGTCAACTGCCATTTCCATAGTTAAATTAGGTGTATCCAACAGCTTCTTTTGCAACACCTTGTCACTTGTTCCGAGTACAATTCGATCACGCAGCATCCTATCGTCATTACTAAAACCACATCGCCGTACAATTTTCTTAATATCCATTAAAAAGTCATCAAAAGGTTCACCTTGTGCCTGGCATCTATTATGAAATATAAAACTTTCGTACACCTCATTGCACTTGGGTTTGCAGAATTCTTCGAAAGCTTTTGTTACATCATCATATTTTCCTTTAGCTGCCTCACTAAGGTTAAAAGAATCAAATATTTCTACAGCTTCAGGTCCAATGGCATTAAGAAATATTGCCACTTTTACTGCTTCTGCTTTTTTCTCCAATTCAATTGCAGTCGCAAATATTTTAAAATTTTGCCAAAAAATTCTCCAGTTCTCTGCAATGTTTCCCGTAATTTTAAGTTCTTCAACTTTCTTCACAAAATCCATATTTGTATTTCTATTCACATAGATGTATTTAATATTTTTTGGAGGCCTTCCACGCGGTTTTAACTGTACTCGGCTTGTATTTGATTTTGCTTTTGCCATATGCTGCTTACATAAATTTTTTTTTTCAAACTTATGTATTATTATTTCGGCTGCGCCATGTATTATTTACTTCGTGGTTGTTTATTGACTGAACCAGTTATTCTTAATAAAATGTTATACAAGAATAATGAGAGTAATGAGAATAAGGAGTATAAGAGAAATTATTATATTTTTACAATTTTTTGGTTTCTCTACAAAATATATACACTAAATTAAAGGTATTCAAATAGTTTAACTAATAAAAAAAAATATTTCACTAGCTCTGCCAAATTCTTAAAAAAAAATGTAAAATAAAGGCCTGGAAAAATAATAGGGACACTTAAATTTTTCAATATAGTCTTATATTTTTAATTATTTTTCCATAAATATTACAAAATATATACACTAAATTAAAGGTTTTCAATAGTTTAACTAATAAAAAAAAAATATTTCACTAGCTCTGCCAAATTCTTAAAAAAAATGTAAAATAAAGGCCTGGAAAAATAATAGGGACACTTAAATTTTTCAATATATTCTTATATTTTTAATTATTTTTCCATAAATATTACAAAATATATACACTAAATTAAAGGTATTCAAATAGTTTAACTAATAAAAAAAATATTTCACTAGCTCTGCCAAATTCTTAAAAAAAATGTAAAATAAAGGCCTGGAAAAATAATAGGGACACTTAAATTTTTCAATATATTCTTATATTTTTAATTATTTTTCCATAAATATTACAAAATATATACACTAAATTAAAGGTATTCAAATAGTTTAACTAATAAAATAAAAATATTTCATTAGCTCTGCCAAATTCTTAAAAAAAATGTAAAATAAAGGCCTGGAAAAATAATAGGGACACTTAAATTTTTCAATATATTCTTATATTTTTCATTATTTTTCCATAAATATTACAAAATATATACACTAAATTAAAGGTTTTCAATAGTTTAACTAATAAAAAAAAAATATTTCACTAGCTCTGCCAAATTCTTAAAAAAAATGTAAAATAAAGGCCTGGAAAAATAATAGGGACACTTAAATTTTTCAATATATTCTTATATTTTTAATTATTTTTCCATAAATATTACAAAATATATACACTAAATTAAAGGTATTCAAATAGTTTAACTAATGAAAAAAATATTTCACTAGCTCTGCCAAATTCTGAAAAAAAATGTAAAGTAAAGGCCTGGAAAAATAATAGGGACACTTAAATTTTTCAATATATTCTTATATTTTTCATTATTTTTCCATAAATATTACAAAATATATACACTAAATTAAAGGCATTCAAATAGTTTAACTAATAAAAAAAAAATATTTCACTAGCTCTGCCAAATTCTTAAAAAAAAATGTAAAATAAAGGCCTGGAAAAATAATAGGGACACTTAAATTTTTCAATATAGTCTTATATTTTTAATTATTTTTCCATAAATATTACAAAATATATACACTAAATTAAAGGCATTCAAATAGTTTAACTAATAAAAAAAATATTTCACTAGCTCTGCCAAATTCTTAAAAAAAATGTAAAATAAAGGCCTGGAAAAATAATAGGGACACTTAAATTTTTCAATATATTCTTATATTTTTAATTATTTTTCCATAAATATTACAAAATATATACACTAAATTAAAGGTATTCAAATAGTTTAACTAATAAAATAAAAATATTTCACGAGCTCTGCCAATTCTTAAAAAAATGTAAAATAAAAGCCTGGAAAAATAATAGGGACACTTAAATTTTTCAATATATTCTTATATTTTTAATTATTTTTCCATAAATATTACAAAATATATACACTAAATTAAAGGTATTCAAATAGTTTAACTAATAAAAAAAAATATTTCACTAGCTCTGCCAAATTCTTAAAAAAAATGTAAAATAAAGGCCTGGAAAAATAATAGGGACACTTAAATTTTTCAATATAGTCTTAAATTTTTAATTATTTTTCGATAAATATTACAAAATATATACATTAAATTAAAGGTATTCAAATAGTTTAACTAATAAAATAAACATATTTCACTAGCTCTGCCAAATTCTTAAAAAAAATGTAAAATAAAGGCCTGGAAAAATAATAGGGACACTTAAATTTTTCAATATATTCTTATATTTTTAATTATTTTTCCATAAATATTACAAAATATATACACTAAATTAAAGGTATTCAAATAGTTTAACTAATAAAAAAAATATTTCACTAGCTCTGCCAAATTCTTAAAAAAAATGTAAAATAAAGGCCTGGAAAAATAATAGGGACACTTAAATTTTTCAATATATTCTTATATTTTTAATTATTTTTCCATAAATATTACAAAATATATACACTAAATTAAAGGTATTCAAATAGTTTAACTAATAAAATAAAAATATTTCATTAGCTCTGCCAAATTCTTAAAAAAAATGTAAAATAAAGGCCTGGAAAAATAATAGGGACACTTAAATTTTTCAATATATTCTTATATTTTTCATTATTTTTCCATAAATATTACAAAATATATACACTAAATTAAAGGTTTTCAATAGTTTAACTAATAAAAAAAAAATATTTCACTAGCTCTGCCAAATTCTTAAAAAAAATGTAAAATAAAGGCCTGGAAAAATAATAGGGACACTTAAATTTTTCAATATATTCTTATATTTTTAATTATTTTTCCATAAATATTACAAAATATATACACTAAATTAAAGGTTTTCAAATAGTATATCTAATAAAAAAAAATATTTCACTAGCTCTGCCAAATTCTTAAAAAAAAAGTAAAATAAAGGCCTGGAAAAATAATAGGGACACTTAAATTTTTCAATATATTCTTATATTTTTAATTATTTTTCCATAAATATTACAAAATATATACACTAAATTAAAGGTATTCAAATAGTTTAGCTAATAAAAAAAAAATATTTCACTAGCTCTGCCAAATTCTTAAAAAAAATGTAAAATAAAGGCCTGGAAAAATAATAGGGACACTTAAATTTTTCAATATAGTCTTATATTTTTAATTATTTTTCGATAAATATTACAAAATATATACATTAAATTAAAGGTATTCAAATAGTTTAACTAATAAAATAAACATATTTCACTAGCTCTGCCAAATTCTTAAAAAAAATGTAAAATAAAGGCCTGGAAAAATAATAGGGACACTTAAATTTTTCAATATATTTTTATATTTTTAATTATTTTTCCATAAATATTACAAAATATATAAACTAAATTAAAGATATTCAAATAGCTAATAAAAAAAAATATTCCACTAGCTCTGCCAAATTCTTAAAAAAAATGTAAAATAAAGGCCTGGAAAAATAATAGGGACACTTAAATTTTTCAATATATTCTTCTATATTTTTAATTATTTTTCCATAAATATTACAAAATATATACACTAAATTAAAGGTATTCAAATAGTTTAACTAATAAAATAAAAATATTTCACGAGCTCTGCCAAATTCTTAAAAAAATGTGAAATAAAGGCCTGGAAAAATAATAGGGACACTTAAATTTTTCAATATATTCTTATATTTTTAATTATTTTTCTATAAATATTACAAAATATACACACTAAATTAAAGGTATTCAAATAGTTTAACTAATAAAAAAAATATTTCACTAGCTCTGCCAAATTCTTAAAAAAAAAGTAAAATAAAAGCCTGGAAAAATAATAGGGACACTTAAATTTTTCAATATATTCTTATATTTTTAATTAATTTTCCATAAATATTACAAAATATATACACTAAATTAAAGGTATTCAAATAGTTTAACTAATAAAAAAAAATATTTCACTAGCTCTGCCAAATTCTTAAAAAAAATGTAAAATAAAGGCCTGGAAAAATAATAGGGACACTTAAATTTTTCAATATAGTCTTATATTTTTAATTATTTTTCGATAAATATTACAAAATATATACATTAAATTAAAGGTATTCAAATAGTTTAACTAATAAAAAAAAAAATATTTCACTAGCTCTGCCAAATTCTTAAAAAAAATGTAAAATAAAGGCCTGGAAAAATAATAGGGACACTTAAATTTTTCAATATATTCTTATATTTTTAATTATTTTTCCATAAATATTACAAAATATATACACTAAATTAAAGATATTCAAATAGTTTAACCAATAAAATAAAAATATTTCATTAGCTCTGCCAAATTCTTAAAAAAAAGTAAAATAAAGGCCTGGAAAAATAATAGGGACACTTAAATTTTTCAATATATTCTTATATTTTTAATTATTTTTCCATAAATATTACAAAATATATACACTAAACTAAAGGTATTCAAATAGTTTAACTAATAAAATAAAAATATTTCACTAGCTCTGCCAAATTCTTAAAAAAAAATGTAAAATAAAGGCCTGGAAAAATAATAGGGACACTTAAATTTTTCAATATATTCTTATATTTTTAATTATTTTTCCATAAATATTACAAAATATATACACTTAATTAAAGATATTCAAATAGTTTAACTAATAAAATAAAAATATTTCACGAGCTCTGCCAAATTCTTAAAAAAAATGTAAAATAAAGGCTTGGAAAAATAATAGGGACACTTAAATTTTTCAATATATTCTTATATTTTTCATTATTTTTCCATAAATAATACAAAATATATACACTAAATTAAAGGTATTCAAATAGTTTAACTAATAAAAAAAATATTTCACTAGCTCTGCCAAATTCTGAAAAAAAATGTAAAATAAAGGCCTGGAAAAATAATAGGGACACTTAAATTTTTCAATATATTCTTATATTTTTCATTATTTTTCCATAAATAATACAAAATATATACACTAAATTAAAGGTTTTCAAATAGTTTAACTAATAAAAAAAAAATATTTCACTAGCTCTGCCAAATTCTGAAAAAAAAATATAAAATAAAGGCCTGGAAAAATAATAGGGACACTTAAATTTTTCAATA
This sequence comes from Sarcophaga caerulescens, assembly GCA_927399465.1. Classification (NCBI taxonomy): domain Eukaryota; kingdom Metazoa; phylum Arthropoda; class Insecta; order Diptera; family Sarcophagidae; genus Sarcophaga; species Sarcophaga caerulescens. Next base: position 111,140,944 of record OV656873.1, on the reverse strand, counting down.
TATTCTTATATTTTTCATTATTTTTCCATAAATAATACAAAATATATACACTAAATTAAAGGTATTCAAATAGTTTAACTAATAAAAAAAAATATATCACTAGCTCTGCCAAATTCTGAAAAAAATGTAAAATCAAGGCCTGGAAAAATAATAGGGACACTTAAATTTTTCAATATATTCTTATATTTTTCATTATTTTTCCATAAATATTACAAAATATATACACTAAATTAAAGGTATTCAAATAGTTTAACTAATAAAAAAAAATATTTCACTAGCTCTGTCAAATTCTTAAAAAAAAATGTAAAATAAAGGCCTGGAAAAATAATAGGGACACTTAAATTTTTCAATATATTCTTATATTTTTAATTATTTTTCCATAAATATTACAAAATATATACACTAAATTAAAGGTATTCAAATAGTTTAACTAATAAAAAAAAATATTTCACTAGCTCTGCCAAATTCTTAAAAAAAAATGTAAAATAAAGGCCTGGAAAAATAATAGGGACACTTAAATTTTTCAATATATTCTTATATTTTTAATTATTTTTCCATAAATATTACAAAATATATACACTAAATTAAAGGTATTCAAATAGTTTAACTAATAAAATAAAAATATTTCACTAGCTCTGCCAAATTCTTAAAAAAAATGTAAAATAAAGGCCTGGAAAAATAATAGGGACACTTAAATTTTTCAATATATTCTTATATTTTTAATTATTTTTCCATAAATATTACAAAATATATACACTAAATTAAAGGTATTCAAATAGTTTAACTAATAAAAAAAATATTTCACTAGCTCTGCCAAATTCTTAAAAAAAAATGTAAAATAAAGGCCTGGAAAAATAATAGGGACACTTAAATTTTTCAATATATTCTTATATTTTTAATTATTTTTCCAAAATATTACAAAATGTATACACTAAATTAAAGGTATTCAAATAGTTTAACTAATAAAAAAAAATATTTCACTAGCTCTGCCAAATTCTTAAAAAAAAATGTAAAATAAAGGCCTGGAAAAATAATAGGGACACTTAAATTTTTCAATATATTCTTATATTTTTAATTATTTTTCCATAAATATTACAAAATATATACACTAAATTAAAGGTATTCAAATAGTTTAACTAATAAAAAAAAATATTTCACGAGCTCTGCCAAATTCTTAAAAAAATGTAAAATAAAGGCCTGGAAAAATAATAGGGACACTTAAATTTTTCAATATATTCTTATATTTTTCATTATTTTTCCATAAATATTACAAAATATATACACTAAATTAAAGGTATTCAAATAGTTTAACTAATAAAAAAAAAATATTTCACTAGCTCTGCCAAATTCTTAAAAAAAATGTAAAATAAAGGCCTGGAAAAATAATAGGGACACTTAAATTTTTCAATATATTCTTATATTTTTCATTATTTTTCCATAAATAATACAAAATATATACACTAAATTAAAGGTTTTCAAATAGTTTAACTAATAAAAAAAAAATATTTCACTAGCTCTGCCAAATTCTTAAAAAAAAATGTAAAATAAAGGCCTGGAAAAATAATAGGGACACTTAAATTTTTTAATATATTCTTATATTTTTAATTATTTTTCCATAAATATTACAAAATATATACACTAAATTAAAGGTATTCAAATAGTTTAACTAATAAAATAAAAATATTTCACTAGCTCTGCCAAATTCTTAAAAAAAATGTAAAATAAAGGCCTGGAAAAATAATAGGGACACTTAAATTTTTCAATATATTCTTATATTTTTAATTATTTTTCCATAAATATTACAAAATATATACACTAAATTAAAGGTATTCAAATAGTTTAACTAATAAAATAAAAATATTTCACGAGCTCTGCCAAATTCTTAAAAAAATGTAAAATAAAGGCTTGGAAAAATAATAGGGACACTTAAATTTTTCAATATATTCTTATATTTTTCATTATTTTTCCATAAATATTACAAAATATATACACTAAATTAAAGGTATTCAAATAGTTTAACTAATAAAATAAAAATATTTCACTAGCTCTGCCAAATTCTTAAAAAAATGTAAAATAAAGGCCTGGAAAAATAATAGGGACACTTAAATTTTTCAATATATTCTTATATTTTTAATTATTTTTCCATAAATATTACAAAATATATACACTAAATTAAAGGTATTCAAATAGTTTAACTAATAAAATAAAAATATTTCACTAGCTCTGCCAAATTCTGAAAAAAAATGTAAAATAAAGGCCTGGAAAAATAATAGGGACACTTAAATTTTTCAATATATTCTTATATTTTTCATTATTTTTCCATAAATATTACAAAATATATACACTAAATTAAAGGTATTCAAATAGTTTAACTAATAAAAAAAAATATTTCACTAGCTCTGCCAAATTCTTAAAAAAAAATGTAAAATAAAGGCCTGGAAAAATAATAGGGACACTTAAATTTTTCAATATATTCTTATATTTTTAATTATTTTTCCATAAATATTACAAAATATATACACTAAATTAAAGGTATTCAAATAGTTTAACTAATAAAATAAAAATATTTCACTAGCTCTGCCAAATTCTGAAAAAAAATGTAAAATAAAGGCCTGGAAAAATAATAGGGACACTTAAATTTTTCAATATATTCTTATATTTTTCATTATTTTTCCATAAATATTACAAAATATATACACTAAATTAAAGGTTTTCAAATAGTTTAACTAATAAAAAAAAAAAAATTTCACTAGCTCTACCAAATTCTTAAAAAAAATGTAAAATAAAGGCCTGGAAAAATAATAGGGACACTTAAATTTTTCAATATATTCTTATATTTTTAATTATTTTTCCATAAATATTACAAAATATATACACTAAATTAAAGGTATTCAAATAGTTTAACTAATAAAAAAAAATATATCACGAGCTCTGCCAAATTCTTAAAAAAATGTAAAATAAAGGCCTGGAAAAATAATAGGGACACTTAAATTTTTCAATATATTCTTATATTTTTAATTATTTTTCCATAAATATTACAAAATATATTCACTAAATTAAAGGTATTCAAATAGTTAAACTAATAAAATAAAAATATTTCACGAGCTCTGCCAAATTCTTAAAAAAATGTAAAATAAAGGCCTGGAAAAATAATAGGGACACTTAAATTTTTCAATATATTCTTATATTTTTAATTATTTTTCCATAAATATTACAAAATATATACACTAAATTAAAGGTATTCAAATAGTTTAACTAATAAAAAAAAATATTTCACGAGCTCTGCCAAATTCTAAAAAAAAATGTAAAATAAAGGCCTGGAAAAATAATAGGGACACTTAAATTTTTCAATACAGTCTTATATTTTTAATTATTTTTCCATAAATATTACAAAATATATACACTAAATTAAAGGTATTCAAATAGTTTAACTAATAAATAAAAATATTTCTCTAGCTCTGCCAAATTCTTAAAAAAAAATGTAAAATAAAGGCCTGGAAAAATAATAGGGACACTTAAATTTTTCAATATATTCTTATATTTTTAATTATTTTTCGATAAATATTACAAAATATATACTCTAAATTAAAGGTGTTCAAATAGTTTAACTAATAAAAAAAATATTTCACTAGCTCTGCCAAATTCTTAAAAAAAATGTAAAATAAAGGCCTGGAAAAATAATAGGGACACTTAAATTTTTCAATATATTCTTATATTTTTAATTATTTTTTCATTAATATTACAAAATATATACACTAAATTAAAGGTATTCAAATAGTTTAACTAATAAAATACAAATATTTCACTAGCTCTGCCAAATTCTTAAAAAAAATGTAAAATAAAGGCCTGGAAAAATAATAGGGACACTTAAATTTTTCAATATATTCATATATTTTTAATTATTTTTCCATAAATATTACAAAATATATACACTAAATTAAAGGTATTCAAATAGTTTAACTAATAAAAAAAATATTTCACTAGCTCTGCCAAATTCTTAAAAAAAATGTAAACTAAAGGCCTGGAAAAATAATAGGTACACTTAAATTTTTCAATATATTCTTATATTTTTAATTATTTTTCCATAAATATTACAAAATATATACACTAAATTAAAGGTATTCAAATAGTTTAACTAATAAAAAAAATATTTCACTAGCTCTGCCAAATTCTTAAAAAAAAATGTAAAATAAAGGCCTGGAAAAATAATAGGGACACTTAAATTTTTCAATATATTCTTATATTTTTAATTATTTTTCCATAAATATTACAAAATATATACACTAAATTAAAGGTATTCAAATAGTTTAACTAATAAAATAAAAATATTTCACTAGCTCTGCCAAATTCTTAAAAAAAATGTAAAATAAAGGCCTGGAAAAATAATAGGGACACTTAAATTTTTCAATAAAGTCTTATAATTTTAATTATTTTTCCATAAATATTACAAAATATATACACTAAATTAAAGGTATTCAAATAGTTTAACTAATAAAATAAAAATATTTCACTAGCTCTGCCAAATTCTTAAAAAAAATGTGAAATAAAGGCATGGAAAAATAATAGGGACACTTAAATTTTTCAATATATTCTTATATTTTTAATTATTTTTCCATAAATATTACAAAATATATAAACTAAATTAAAGGTATTCAAATAGCTAATAAAAAAAAATATTTCACTAGCTCTGCCAAATTCTTAAAAAAAATGTAAAATAAAGGCCTGGAAAAATAATAGGGACACTTAAATTTTTCAATAAAGTCTTATATTTTTAATTATTTTTCCATAAATATTACAAAATATATACACTAAATTAAAGGTATTCAAATAGTTTAACTAATAAAATAAACATATTTCACTAGCTCTGCCAAATTCTTAAAAAAAATGTAAAATAAAGGCCTGGAAAAATAATAGGGACACTTAAATTTTTCAATATATTCTTATATTTTTAATTATTTTTCCATAAATATTACAAAATATATAAACTAAATTAAAGGTATTCAAATAGCTAATAAAAAAAAATATTTCACTAGCTCTGCCAAATTCTTAAAAAAAATGTAAAATAAAGGCCTGGAAAAATAATAGGGACACTTAAATTTTTCAATATATTCTTATATTTTTAATTATTTTTCCATAAATATTACAAAATATATACACTAAATTAAAGGTATTCAAATAGTTTAACTAATAAAAAAAATATTTCACTAGCTCTGCCAAATTCTTAAAAAAAAATGTAAAATAAAGGCCTGGAAAAATAATAGGAACACTTAAATTTTTCAATATATTCTTATATTTTTAATTATTTTTCGATAAATATTACAAAGTATATACATTAAATTAAAGGTATTCAAATAGTTTAACTAATAAAAAAAATATTTCACTAGCTCTGCCAAATTCTGAAAAAAAAATGTAAAATAAAGGCCTGGAAAAATAATAGGGACACTTAAATTTTTCAATATATTCTTATATTTTTAATTATTTTTCGATAAATATTACAAAGTATATACATTAAATTAAAGGTATTCAAATAGTTTAACTAATAAAATAAAACTATTTCACTAGCTCTGTCAAATTCTTAAAAAAAAAGTAAAATAAAGGCCTGGAAAAATAATAGGGACACTTAAATTTTTCAATATATTCTTATATTTTTAATTATTTTTCGATAAATATTACAAAGTATATACATTAAATTAAAGGTATTCAAATAGTTTAACTAATAAAAAAAATATTTCACTAGCTCTGCCAAATTCTGAAAAAAAAATGTAAAATAAAGGCCTGGAAAAATAATAGGGACACTTAAATTTTTCAATATATTCTTATATTTTTAATTATTTTTCGATAAATATTACAAAGTATATACATTAAATTAAAGGTGTTCAAATAGTTTAACTAATAAAATAAAACTATTTCACTAGCTCTGCCAAATTCTTAAAAAAAAAGTAAAATAAAGGCCTGGAAAAATAATAGGGACACTTAAATTTTTCAATATATTCTTATATTTTTAATTATTTTTCGATAAATATTACAAAGTATATACATTAAATTAAAGGTATTCAAATAGTTTAACTAATAAAAAAAATATTTCACTAGCTCTGCCAAATTCTGAAAAAAAAAGTAAAATAAAGGCCTGGAAAAATAATAGGGACACTTAAATTTTTCAATATATTCTTATATTTTTAATTATTTTTCGATAAATATTACAAAGTATATACATTAAATTAAAGGTGTTCAAATAGTTTAACTAATAAAATAAAACTATTTCACTAGCTCTGCCAAATTCTTAAAAAAAAAGTAAAATAAAGGCCTGGAAAAATAATAGGGACACTTAAATTTTTCAATATATTCTTATATTTTTAATTATTCTTCCATAAATATTACAAAATATATACACTAAATTAAAGGTATTCAAATAGTTTAACTAATAAAAAAAATATTTCACTAGCTCTGCCAAATTCTTAAAAAAATGTAAAATAAAGGCCTGGAAAAATAATAGGGACACTTAAATTTTTCAATATATTCTTATATTTTTAATTATTTTTCCATAAATATTACAAAATATATACACTAAATTAAAGGTATTCAAATAGTTTAACTAATAAAAAAAAATATATCACGAGCTCTGCCAAATTCTTAAAAAAGAAGTAAAATAAAAGCCTGGAAAAATAATAGGGACACTTAAATTTTTCAATATATTCTTATATTTTTAATTATTTTTCCATAAATATTACAAAATATATACACTAAAATAAAGGTATTCAAATAGTTTAACTAATAAAATAAACATATTTCACTAGCTCTGCCAAATTCTGAAAAAAAATGTAAAATAAAGGCCTGGAAAAATAATAGGGACACTTAAATTTTTCAATATATTCTTATATTTTTAATTATTTTTCCATAAATATTACAAAATATATACACTAAATTAAAGGTATTCAAATAGTTTAACTAATAAAATAAAAATATTTCACTAGCTCTGCCAAATTCTTAAAAAAAATGTAAAATAAAGGCCTGGAAAAATAATAGGGACACTTAAATTTTTCAATAAAGTCTTATATTTTTAATTATTTTTCCATAAATATTACAAAATATATACACTAAATTAAAGGTATTCAAATAGTTTAACTAATAAAATAAAAATATTTCACTAGCTCTGCCAAATTCTTAAAAAAAATGTAAAATAAAGGCCTGGAAAAATAATAGGGACACTTAAATTTTTCAATAAAGTCTTATATTTTTAATTATTTTTCCATAAATATTACAAAATATATACACTAAATTAAAGGTATTCAAATAGTTTAACTAATAAAATAAAAATATTTCACGAGCTCTGCCAAATTCTTAAAAAAAAATGTAAAATAAAGGCCTGGAAAAATAATAGGGACACTTAAATTTTTCAATATATTCTTATATTTTTCATTATTTTTCCATAAATATTACAAAATATATACACTAAATTAAAGGTATTCAAATAGTTTAACTAATAAAAAAAAATATTTCACTAGCTCTGCCAAATTCTTAAAAAAAATGTAAAATAAAGGCCTGGAAAAATAATAGGGACACTTAAATTTTTCAATATATTCTTATATTTTTCATTATTTTTCCATAAATATTACAAAATATATACACTAAATTAGAGGTATTCAAATAGTTTAACTAATAAAAAAAATATTTCACTAGCTCTGCCAAATTCTTAAAAAAAAATGTAAAATAAAGGCCTGGAAAAATAATAGGGACACTTAAATTTTTCAATATATTCTTATATTTTTCATTATTTTTCCATAAATAATACAAAATATATACACTAAATTAAAGGTTTTCAAATAGTTTAACTAATAAAAAAAAAATATTTTACTAGCTCTGCCAAATTCTTTAAAAAAAATGTAAAATAAAGGCCTGGAAAAATAATAGGGACACTTAAATTTTTTAATATATTCTTATATTTTTAATTATTTTTCCATAAATATTACAAAATATATACACTAAATTAAAGGTATTCAAATAGTTTAACTAATAAAAAAAATATATCACTAGCTCTGCCAAATTCTTAAAAAAAATTTAAAATAAAGGCCTGGAAAAATAATAGGGACATTTAAATTTTTCAATATATTCTTATATTTTTAATTATTTTTCCATAAATATTACAAAATATATACACTAAATTAAAGGTATTCAAATAGTTTAACTAATAAAAAAAAATATTTCACTAGCTCTGCCAAATTCTTAAAAAAAATGTAAAATAAAGGCCTGGAAAAATAATAGGGACACTTAAATTTTTCAATATATTCTTATATATTTAATTATTTTTCCATAAATATTACAAAATATATACACTAAATTAAAGGTATTCAAACAGTTTAACTAATAAAATAAAAATATTTCACTAGCTCTGCCAAATTCTTAAAAAAAATGTAAAATAAAGGCCTGGAAAAATAATAGGGACACTTAAATTTTTCAATATATTCTTATATTTTTAATTATTTTTCCATAAATATTACAAAATATATACACTAAATTAAAGGTATTCAAATAGTTTAACTAATAAAAAAAAAATATTTCACTAGCTCTGCCAAATTCTTAAAAAAATGTAAAATAAATGCCTGGAAAAATAATAGGGACACTTAAATTTTTCAATATATTCTTATATTTTTAATTATTTTTCCATAAATATTACAAAATATATACACTAAATTAAAGGTATTCAAATAGTTTAAGTAATAAAAAAAAATATTTCACTAGCTCTGGCAAATTCTTAAAAAATATGTAAAATAAAGGCCTGGAAAAATAATAGGGACACTTAAATTTTTCAATATATTCTTATATTTTTAATTATTTTTCCATAAATATTACAAAATATATACACTAAATTAAAGGTATTCAAATAGTTTAACTAATAAAAAAAAATATTTCACTAGCTCTGCCAAATTTTTAAAAAAAATGTAAAATAAAGGCCTGGAAAAATAATAGGGACACTTAAATTTTTCAATATATTCTTATATTTTTAATTATTTTTCCATAAATATTACAAAATATATACACTAAATTAAAGGTATTCAAACAGTTTAACTAATAAAATAAAAATATTTCACTAGCTCTGCCAAATTCTTAAAAAAAATGTAAAATAAAGGCCTGGAAAAATAATAGGGACACTTAAATTTTTCAATATATTCTTATATTTTTAATTATTTTTCTATAAATAATACAAAATATATACACTAAATTAAAGGTATTCAAATAGTTTAACTAATAAAAAAAAAATATTTCACTAGCTCTTCCAAATTCTTAAAAAAAATGTAAAATAAATGCCTGGAAAAATAATAGGGACACTTAAATTTTTCAATATATTCTTATATTTTTAATTATTTTTCCATAAATATTACAAAATATATACACTATATTAAAGGTATTCAAATAGTTTAAGTAATAAAAAAAAATATTTCACTAGCTCTGGCAAATTCTTAAAAAATATGTAAAATAAAGGCCTGGAAAAATAATAGGGACACTTAAATTTTTCAATATATTCTTATATTTTTAATTATTTTTCCATAAATATTACAAAATATATACACTAAATTAAAGGTATTCAAATAGTTTAACTAATAATAAAAAATATTTCACTAGCTCTGCCAAATTCTTAAAAAAAAATGTAAAATAAAGGCCTGGAAAAATAATAGGGACACTTAAATTTTTCAATATATTCTTATATTTTTAATTATTTTTCCATAAATATTACAAAATATATACACTAAATTAAAGGTATTCAAATAGTTTAACTAATAAAATAAAAATATTTCACTAGCTCTGCCAAATTCTTAAAAAAAATGTAAAATAAAGGCCTGGAAAAATAATAGGGACACTTAAATTTTTCAATATATTCTTATATTTTTAATTATTTTTCCATAAATATTACAAAATATATACACTAAATTAAAGGTATTCAAATAGTTTAACTAATAAAATAAAAATATTTCACTAGCTCTGCCAAATTCTTAAAAAAAATGTAAAATAAAGGCCTTGAAAAATAATAGGGACACTTAAATTTTTCAATATATTCTTATATTTTTAATTATTTTTCCATAAATATTACAAAATATATACACTAAATTAAAGGTATTCAAATAGTTTAAGTAATAAAAAAAAAATATTTCACTAGCTCTGCCAAATTCTTAAAAAATGTAAAATAAAGGCCTGGAAAAATAATAGGGACACTTAAATTTTTCAATATAGTCTTATATTTTTAATTATTTTTCCATATATATTACAAAATATATACACTAAATTAAAGATATTCAAATAGTTTAACTAATAAATAAAAATATTTCACTAGCTCTGCCAAATTCTTAAAAAAAATGTGAAATAAAGGCCTGGAAAAATAATAGGGACACTTAAATTTTTCAATATATTCTTATATTTTTAATTATTTTTCCATAAATATTACAAAATATATACACTAAATTAAAGGTATTCAAATAGTTTAACTAATAAATAAAAATATTTCACTAGCTCTGCCAAATTCTTAAAAAAAATGTAAAATAAAGGCCTGGAAAAATAATAGGGACACTTAAATTTTTCAATATATTCTTATATTTTTAATTATTTTTCCATAAATATTACAAAATATATACACTAAATTAAAGGTATTCAAAAAGTTTAACTATTAAAAAAAAAAATATTTCACTAGCTCTGCCAAATTCTTAAAAAAAAATGTAAAATAAAGGCCTGGAAAAATAATAGGGACACTTAAATTTTTCAATATATTCTTATATTTTTCATTATTTTTCCATAAATAATACAAAATATATACACTAAATTAAAGGTTTTCAAATAGTTTAACTAATAAAAAAAAAATATTTCACTAGCTCTGCCAAATTCTTAAAAAAAAATGTAAAATAAAGGCCTGGAAAAATAATAGGGACACTTAAATTTTTCAATATATTCTTATATTTTTAATTATTTTTCCATAAATATTACAAAATATATACACTAAATTAAAGGTATTCAAATAGTTTAACTAATAAAATAAAAATATTTGACTAGCTCTGCCAAATTCTTAAAAAAATGTGAAATAAAGGCCTGGAAAAATAATAGGGACACTTAAATTTTTCAATATATTCTTATATTTTTAATTATTTTTCGATAAATATTACAAAGTATATACATTAAATTAAAGGTGTTCAAATAGTTTAACTAATAAAATAAAAATATTTCACTAGCTCTGCCAAATTCTTAAAGAAATGTAAAATAAAGGCCTGGAAAACTAATAGGGACACTTAAATTTTTCAATATATTCTTATATTTTTAATTATTTTTCCATAAATATTACAAAATATATACACTAAATTAAAGGTATTCAAATAGTTTAACTAATAAAAAAAAAAATATATCACTAGCTCTGCCAAATTCTTAAAAAAAAATGTAAAATAAAGGCCTGGAAAAATAATAGGGACACTTAAATTTTTCAATATATTCTTATATTTTTAATTATTTTTCCATAAATATTACAAAATATATACACTAAATTAAAGGTATTCAAATAGTTTAACTAATAAAAAAAAATATTTCACTAGCTCTGCCAAATTCTGAAAAAAAATGTAAAATAAAGGCCTGGAAAAATAATAGGGACACTTAAATTTTTCAATATATTCTTATATTTTTAATTATTTTTCCATAAATATTACAAAATATATACACTAAATTAAAGGTATTCAAATAGTTTAACTAATAAAAAAAAAATATTTCACTAGCTCTGCCAAATTCTTAAAAAAAATGTAAAATAAAGGCCTGGAAAAATAATAGGGACACTTAAATTTTTCAATATATTCTTATATTTTTAATTATTTTTCCATAAATATTACAAAATATATACACTAAATTAAAGGTATTCAAATAGTTTAACTAATAAAAAAATATTTCACTAGCTCTGCCAAATTCTTAAAAAAAAATGTAAAATAAAGGCCTGGAAAAATAATAGGGACACTTAAATTTTTCAATATATTCTTATATTTTTAATTATTTTTCCATAAATATTACAAAATATAAACACTAAATTAAAGGTATTCAAATAGTTTAACTAATAAAATAAAAATATTTCACTAGCTCTGCCAAATTCTTAAAAAAAATGTAAAATAGAGGCCTGGAAAAATAATAGGGACACTTAAATTTTTCAATATATTCTTATATTTTTAATTATTTTTCAATAAATATTACAAAATATATACACTAAATTAAAGGTATTCAAATAGTTTAACTAATAAAATAAAAATATTTCACTAGCTCTGCCAAATTCTGAAAAAAATGTAAAATAAAGGCCTGGAAAAATAATAGGGACACTTAAATTTTTCAATATATTCTTATATTTTTAATTATTTTTGTATTAATATTACAAAATATATACACTAAATTAAAGGTATTGAAATAGTTTAACTAATAAAATAAAAATATTTCACTAGCTCTGCCAAATTCTTAAAAAATGTAAAATAAAGGCCTGGAAAAATAATAGGGACACTTAAATTTTTCAATATAGTCTTATATTTTTAATTATTTTTCCATAAATATTACAAAATATATACATTAAATTAAAGGTATTCAAAGAGTTTAACTAATAAAAAAAAATATTTCACTAGCTCTGCCAAATTCTTAAAAAAAAAATGTAAAATAAAGGCCTGGAAAAATAATAGGGACACTTAAATTTTTCAATATATTCTTATATTTTTAATTATTTTTCCATAAATATTGCAAAATATATACACTAAATTAAAGGTATTCAAATAGTTTAACTAATAAAAAAAAATATTTCACTAGCTCTGCCAAATTCTTAAAAAAAATTTAAAATAAAGGCCTGGAAAAATAATAGGGACACTTAAATTTTTCAATATATTCTTATATTTTTAATTATTTTTCCATAAATATTGCAAAATATATACACTAAATTAAAGGTATTCAAATAGTTTAACTAATAAAAAAAAATATTTCACTAGCTCTGCCAAATTCTGAAAAAAAATGTAAAATAAAGGCCTGGAAAAATAATAGGGACACTTAAATTTTTCAATATATTCTTATATTTTTAATTATTTTTCCATAAATATTGCAAAATATATACACTAAATTAAAGGTATTCAAATAGTTTAACTAATAAAAAAAAATATTTCACTAGCTCTGCCAAATTCTTAAAAAAAAGTAAAATAAAGGCCTGGAAAAATAATAGGGACACTTAAATTTTTCAATATATTCTTATATTTTTAATTATTTTTCCATAAATATTACAAAATATATACACTAAATTAAAGGTATTCAAATAGTTTAACTAATAAAAAAAAATATTTCACTAGCTCTGCCAATTTCTTAAAAAAATTTAAAATAAAGGCCTGGAAAAATAATAGGGACACTTAAATTTTTCAATATATTCTTATATTTTTAATTATTTTTCCATAAATATTACAAAATATATACACTAAATTAAAGGTATTCAAATAGTTTAACTAATAAAAAAAAATATTTCACTAGCTCTGCCAAATTCTTAAAAAAAATGTAAAATAAAGGCCTGGAAAAATAATAGGGACACTTAAATTTTTCAATATATGTATTCTTATATTTTTAATTATTTTTCCATAAATATTACAAAATATATACACTAAATTAAAGGTATTCAAATAGTTTAACTAATAAAAAAAAATATTTCACTAGCTCTGCCAATTTCTTAAAAAAAAATTAAAATAAAGGCCTGGAAAAATAATAGGGACACTTAAATTTTTCAATATATTCTTATATTTTTAATTATTTTTCCATAAATATTGTAAAATATATACACTAAATTAAAGGTATTCAAATAGTTTAACTAATAAAAAAAAATATTTCACTAGCTCTGCCAAATTCTTAAAAAAAAAGTAAAATAAAAGCCTGGAAAAATAATAGGGACACTTAAATTTTTCAATATATTCTTATATTTTTAATTATTTTTCCATAAATATTACAAAATATATATACTAAATTAAAGGTATTCAAATAGTTTAACTAATAAAAAAAAAAATATTTCACTAGCTCTGCCAAATTCTTAAAAAAAATGTAAAATAAAGGCCTGGAAAAATAATAGGGACACTTAAATTTTTCAATATATTCTTATATTTTTAATTATTTTTCCATAAATATTACAAAATATATACACTAAATTAAAGGTATTCAAATAGTTTAACTAATAAAATAAAAATATTTCACGAGCTCTGCCAAATTCTGAAAAAAATGTAAAATAAAGGCCTGGAAAAATAATAGGGACACTTAAATTTTTCAATATATTCTTATATTTTTCATTATTTTTCCATAAATAATACAATATATATACACTAAATTAAAGGTTTTCAAATAGTTTAACTAATAAAAAAAAATATTTCACTAGCCCTGCCAAATTCTTAAAAAAAAATGTAAAATAAAGGCCTGGAAAAATAATAGGGACACTTAAATTTTTCAATATAGTCTTATATTTTTAATTATTTTTCCATAAATATTATAAAATATATACACTAAATTAAAGGTATTCAAATAGTTAAACTAATAAAATAAAAATATTTCACGAGCTCTGCCAAATTCTTAAAAAAATGTAAAATAAAGGCCTGGAAAAATAATAGGGACACTTAAATTTTTCAATATATTCTTACATTTTTAATTATTTTTCCATAAATATTACAAAATATATACACTAAATTAAAGGTATTCAAATAGTTTAACTAATAAAAAAAAATATTTCACTACCTCTGCCAAATTCTGAAAAAAAATGTAAAATAAAGGCCTGGAAAAATAATAGGGACACTTAAATTTTTCAATATATTCTTATATTTTTAATTATTTTTCCATAAATATTACAAAATATATACACTAAATTAAAGGTATTCAAATAGTTTAACTAATAAAAAAAGATATTTCACTAGCTCTGCAAAATTCTTAAAAAAAAATGTAAAATAAAGGCCTGGAAAAATAATAGGGGCACTTAAATTTTTCAATATAGTCTTATAGTTCTAATTATTTTTCCATAAATATTACAAAATATATACACTAAATTAAAGGTATTCAAATAGTTTAACTAATAAAAAAAAATATTTCACTAGCTCTGCCAAATTCTTAAAAAAAATGTAAAATAAAGGCCTGGAAAAATAATAGGGACACTTAAATTTTTCAATATATTCTTATATTTTTAATTATTTTTCGATAAATATTACAAAGTATATACATTAAATTAAAGGTGTTCAAATAGTTTAACTAATAAAAAAATTTATTTCACTAGCTCTGCCAAATTCTTAAAAAAATGTAAAATAAAGGCCTGGAAAAATAATAGGAACACTTAAATTTTTCAATATATTCTTATAGTTCTAATTATTTTTCCATAAATATTACAAAATATATACACTAAAGGTATTCAAATAGTTTAACTAATAAAATAAAAATATTTCACTAGCTCTGCCAAATTCTTAAAAAAATGTAAAATAAAGGCCTGGAAAAATAATAGGGACACTTAAATTTTTCAATATAGTCTTATATTTTTAATTATTTTTCGATAAGTATTACAAAATATATACATTAAATTAAAGGTATTCAAATAGTTTAACTAATAAAAAAAAATATTTCACTAGCTCTGCCAAATTCTTAAAAAAAATGTAAAATAAAGGCCTGGAAAAATAATAGGGACACTTAAATTTTTCAATATATTCTTATATTTTTCATTATTTTTCCATAAATAATACAAAATATATGCACTAAATTAAAGGTTTTCAAATATTTTAACTAATAAAAAAAGATATTTCACTAGCTCTGCCAAATTCTTAAAAAAAATGTAAAATAAAGGCCTGGAAAAATAATAGGGACACTTAAATTTTTCAATATAGTCTTATATTTTTAATTATTTTTCCATAAATATTACAAAATATATACACTAAATTAAAGGTATTCAAATAGTTTAACTAATAAATTAAAATATTTCACTAGCTCTGCCAAATTCTTAAAAAAAAATGTAAAATAAAGGCCTGGAAAAATAATAGGGACACTTAAATTTTTCAATATAGTCTTATATTTTTAATTATTTTTCCATAAATATTACAAAATATATACACTAAATTAAAGGTATTCAAATAGTTTAACTAATAAAAAAAAATATTTCACTAGCTCTGCCAAATTCTTAAAAAAAATGTAAAATAAAGGCCTGGAAAAATAATAGAGACACTTAAATTTTTCAATATAGTCTTATATTTTTAATTATTTTTCCATAAATATTACAAAATATATACACTAAATTAAAGGTATTCAAATAGTTTAACTAATAAAAAAAGATATTTCACTAGCTCTGCCAAATTCTTAAAAAAAAATTTAAAATAAAGGCCTGGAAAAATAATAGGGACACTTAAATTTTTCAATATATTCTTATATTTTTAATTATTTTTCCATAAATGTTACAAAATATATACACTAAATTAAAGGTATTCAAATAGTTTAACTAATAAAAAAAAAATATTTCACTAGCTCTGCCAAATTCTTAAAAAAAAATTTAAAATAAAGGCCTGGAAAAATAATAGGGACACTTAAATATTTCAATATAGTCTTATATTTTTAATTATTTTTCCATAAATATTACAAAATATATACACTAAATTAAAGGTATTCAAATAGTTTAACTAATAAAATAAATATATTTCACTAGCTCTGCCAAATTCTTAAAAAAAATGTAAAATAAAGGCCTGGAAAAATAATAGGGACACTTAAATATTTCAATATAGTGTTATATTTTTAATTATTTTTCCATAAATGTTACAAAATATATACACTAAATTAAAGGTATTCAAATAGTTTAACTAATAAAAAAAAATATTTCACTAGCTCTGCCAAATTCTGAAAAAAAAAATGTAAAATAAAGGCCTGGAAAAATAATAGGGACACTTAAATTTTTCAATATATTCTTATATTTTTAATTATTTTTCCATAAATATTACAAAATATATACACTAAATTAAAGGTATTCAAATAGTTTAACTAATAAAAAAAAATATTTCACTAGCTCTGCCAAATTCTGAAAAAAAAATTTAAAATAAAGGCCTGGAAAAATAATAGGGACACTTAAATTTTTCAATATATTCTTATATTTTTCATTATTTTTCCATAAATAATACAAAATATATAAACTAAATTAAAGGTATTCAAATAGTTTAACTAATAAAATAAAAATATTTCACTAGCTCTGCCAAATTCTTAAAAAAAATGTAAAATAAAGGCCTGGAAAAATAATAGGGACACTTAAATTTTTCAATATATTCTTATATTTTTAATTATTTTTCCATAAATATTACAAAATATATACACTAAATTAAAGGTATTCAAATAGTTTAACTAATAAAAAAAGATATTTCACTAGCTCTGCAAAATTCTTAAAAAAAAATGTAAAATAAAGGCCTGGAAAAATAATAGGGGCACTTAAATTTTTCAATATAGTCTTATAGTTCTAATTATTTTTCCATAAATATTACAAAATATATACACTAAATTAAAGGTATTCAAATAGTTTAACTAATAAAAAAAAATATTTCACTAGCTCTGCCAAATTCTTAAAAAAAATGTAAAATAAAGGCCTGGAAAAATAATAGGGACACTTAAATTTTTCAATATATTCTTATATTTTTAATTATTTTTCGATAAATATTACAAAGTATATACATTAAATTAAAGGTGTTCAAATAGTTTAACTAATAAAAAAATTTATTTCACTAGCTCTGCCAAATTCTTAAAAAAATGTAAAATAAAGGCCTGGAAAAATAATAGGAACACTTAAATTTTTCAATATATTCTTATAGTTCTAATTATTTTTCCATAAATATTACAAAATATATACACTAAAGGTATTCAAATAGTTTAACTAATAAAATAAAAATATTTCACTAGCTCTGCCAAATTCTTAAAAAAATGTAAAATAAAGGCCTGGAAAAATAATAGGGACACTTAAATTTTTCAATATAGTCTTATATTTTTAATTATTTTTCGATAAGTATTACAAAATATATACATTAAATTAAAGGTATTCAAATAGTTTAACTAATAAAAAAAAATATTTCACTAGCTCTGCCAAATTCTTAAAAAAAATGTAAAATAAAGGCCTGGAAAAATAATAGGGACACTTAAATTTTTCAATATATTCTTATATTTTTCATTATTTTTCCATAAATAATACAAAATATATGCACTAAATTAAAGGTTTTCAAATATTTTAACTAATAAAAAAAGATATTTCACTAGCTCTGCCAAATTCTTAAAAAAAATGTAAAATAAAGGCCTGGAAAAATAATAGGGACACTTAAATTTTTCAATATAGTCTTATATTTTTAATTATTTTTCCATAAATATTACAAAATATATACACTAAATTAAAGGTATTCAAATAGTTTAACTAATAAATTAAAATATTTCACTAGCTCTGCCAAATTCTTAAAAAAAAAATGTAAAATAAAGGCCTGGAAAAATAATAGGGACACTTAAATTTTTCAATATAGTCTTATATTTTTAATTATTTTTCCATAAATATTACAAAATATATACACTAAATTAAAGGTATTCAAATAGTTTAACTAATAAAAAAAAATATTTCACTAGCTCTGCCAAATTCTTAAAAAAAATGTAAAATAAAGGCCTGGAAAAATAATAGAGACACTTAAATTTTTCAATATAGTCTTATATTTTTAATTATTTTTCCATAAATATTACAAAATATATACACTAAATTAAAGGTATTCAAATAGTTTAACTAATAAAAAAAGATATTTCACTAGCTCTGCCAAATTCTTAAAAAAAAATTTAAAATAAAGGCCTGGAAAAATAATAGGGACACTTAAATTTTTCAATATATTCTTATATTTTTAATTATTTTTCCATAAATGTTACAAAATATATACACTAAATTAAAGGTATTCAAATAGTTTAACTAATAAAAAAAAAATATTTCACTAGCTCTGCCAAATTCTTAAAAAAAAATTTAAAATAAAGGCCTGGAAAAATAATAGGGACACTTAAATATTTCAATATAGTCTTATATTTTTAATTATTTTTCCATAAATATTACAAAATATATACACTAAATTAAAGGTATTCAAATAGTTTAACTAATAAAATAAATATATTTCACTAGCTCTGCCAAATTCTTAAAAAAAATGTAAAATAAAGGCCTGGAAAAATAATAGGGACACTTAAATATTTCAATATAGTGTTATATTTTTAATTATTTTTCCATAAATGTTACAAAATATATACACTAAATTAAAGGTATTCAAATAGTTTAACTAATAAAAAAAAATATTTCACTAGCTCTGCCAAATTCTGAAAAAAAAAATGTAAAATAAAGGCCTGGAAAAATAATAGGGACACTTAAATTTTTCAATATATTCTTATATTTTTAATTATTTTTCCATAAATATTACAAAATATATACACTAAATTAAAGGTATTCAAATAGTTTAACTAATAAAAAAAAATATTTCACTAGCTCTGCCAAATTCTGAAAAAAAAATTTAAAATAAAGGCCTGGAAAAATAATAGGGACACTTAAATTTTTCAATATATTCTTATATTTTTCATTATTTTTCCATAAATAATACAAAATATATAAACTAAATTAAAGGTATTCAAATAGTTTAACTAATAAAATAAAAATATTTCACTAGCTCTGCCAAATTCTTAAAAAAAATGTAAAATAAAGCCCTGGAAAAATAATAGGGACACTTAAATTTTTCAATATAGTCTTATATTTTTAATTATTTTTCCATAAATATTACAAAATATATACACTAAATTAAAGGTATTCAAATAGTTTAACTAATAAAAAAAGATATTTCACTAGCTCTGCCAAATTCTTAAAAAAAATTTAAAATAAAGGCCTGGAAAAATAATAGGGACACTTAAATATTTCAATATAGTCTTATATTTTTAATTATTTTTCCATAAATGTTACAAAATATATACACTAAATTAAAGGTATTCAAATAGTTTAACTAATAAAAAAAAATATTTCACTAGCTCTGCCAAATTCTGAAAAAAAAATGTAAAATAAAGGCCTGGAAAAATAATAGGGACACTTAAATTTTTCAATATATTCTTATATTTTTAATTATTTTTCCATAAATATTACAAAATATATACACTAAATTAAAGGTATTCAAATAGTTTAACTAATAAAAAAAATATTTCACTAGCTCTGCCAAATTCTGAAAAAAAATTTAAAATAAAGGCCTGGAAAAATAATAGGGACACTTAAATTTTTCAATATATTCTTATATTTTTCATTATTTTTCCATAAATAATACAAAATATATAAACTAAATTAAAGGTATTCAAATAGCTAATAAAAAAAAATATTTCACTAGCTCTGCCAAATTCTTAAAAAAAAATGTAAAATAAAGGCCTGGAAAAATAATAGGGACACTTAAATTTTTCAATATATTCTTATATTTTTCATTATTTTTCCATAAATAATACAAAATATATATACACTAAATTAAAGGTATTCAAATAGTTTAACTAATAAAAAAAAATATTTCACTAGCTCTGCCAAATTCTGAAAAAAAATGTAAAATAAAGGCCTGGAAAAATAATAGGGACACTTAAATTTTTCAATATATTCTTATATTTTTCATTATTTTTCGATAAATATTACAAAGTATATACACTAAATTAAAGGTTTTCAAATAGTTTAACTAATAAAATAAAAATATTTCACTAGCTCTGCTAAATTCTTAAAAAAAAATGTAAAATAAAGGCCTGGAAAAATAATAGGGACACTTAAATTTTTCAATATATTCTTATATTTTTAATTATTTTTCCATAAATAATACAAAATATATAAACTAAATTAAAGGTATTCAAATAGTTTAACTAATAAAATACAAATATTTCACTAGCTCTGCCGAATTCTTAAAAAAATGTAAAATAAAGGCCTGGAAAAATAATAGGGACACTTAAATTTTTCAATATAGTCTTATATTTTTAATTATTTTTCGATAAATATTACAAAATATATACACTAAATTAAAGGTATTCAAATAGTTTAACTAATAAAAAAAAATATTTCACTAGCTCTGCCAAATTCTGAAAAAAAAATGTAAAATAAAGGCCTGGAAAAATAATAGGGACACTTAAATTTTTCAATATATTCTTATATTTTTCATTATTTTTCGATAAATATTACAAAATATATACACTAAATTAAAGGTATTCAAATAGTTTAACTAATAAAAAAAAATATTTCACTAGCTCTGCCAAATTCTGAAAAAAAATGTAAAATAAAGGCCTGGAAAAATAATAGGGACACTTAAATTTTTCAATATAGTCTTATATTTTTAATTATTTTTCGATAAATATTACAAAATATATACACTAAATTAAAGGTATTCAAACAGTTTAACTAATAAAAAAAAATATTTCACTAGCTCTGCCAAATTCTGAAAAAAAATGTAAAATAAAGGCCTGGAAAAATAATAGGGACACTTAAATTTTTCAATATATTCTTATATTTTTAATTATTTTTCCATAAATATTACAAAATATATACACTAAATTAAAGGTATTCAAATAGTTTAACTAATAAAAAAAGATATTTCACTAGCTCTGCCAAATTCTTAAAAAAAATGTAAAATAAAGGCCTGGAAAAATAATAGGGACACTTAAATTTTTCAATATAGTCTTATATTTTTAATTATTTTTCCATAAATATTACAAACTATATACACTAAATTAAAGGTATTCAAATAGTTTAACTAATAAAAAAAAAATATTTCACTAGCTCTGCCAAATTCTGAAAAAAAAATGTAAAATAAAGGCCTGGAAAAATAATAGGGACACTCAAATTTTTCAATATATTCTTATATTTTTCATTATTTTTCCATAAATAATACAAAATATAGACACTAAATTAAAGGTATTCAAATAGTTTAACTAATAAAAAAAAAAATATTTCACTAGCTCTGCCAAATTCTTAAAAAAAATGTAAAATAAAGGCCTGGAAAAATAATAGGGACACTTAAATTTTTCAATATATTCTTATATTTTTAATTATTTTTCCATAAATATTACAAAATATATACACTAAATTAAAGGTATTCAAATAGTTTAACTAATAAAATAAAAATATTTCACGAGCTCTGCCAAATTCTTAAAAAAAAATGTAAAATAAAGGCCTGGAAAAATAATAGGGACACTTAAATTTTTCAATATAGTCTTATATTTTTAATTATTTTTCGATAAGTATTACAAAATATAGACATTAAATTAAAGGTATTCAAATAGTTTATCTAATAAAAAAAAATATTTCACTAGCTCTGCCAAATACTTAAAAAAAAAAGTAAAATAAAGGCCTGGAAAAATAATAGGGACACTTAAATTTTTCAATATATTCTTATATTTTTCATTATTTTTCCATAAATAATACAAAATATATGCACTAAATCAAAGGTTTTCAAATAGTTTAACTAATAAAAAAAAATATTTCACTAGCTCTGCCAAATTCTTTAAAAAAATGTAAAATAAAGGCCTGGAAAAATAATAGGGACACTTAAATTTTTCAATATATTCTTATATTTTTAATTATTTTTCCATAAATATTACAAAATATATACACTAAATTAAAGGTATTCAAATAGTTTAACTAATAAAAAAAGATATTTCACTAGCTCTGCCAAATTCTTAAAAAAAATGTAAAATAAAGGCCTGGAAAAATAATAGGGACACTTAAATTTTTCAATATAGTCTTATATTTTTAATTATTTTTCCATAAATATTACAAAATATATACACTAAATTAAAGGTATTCAAATAGTTTAACTAATAAAATAAAAATATTTCACTAGCTCTGCCAAATTCTTAAAAAAAAATGTAAAATAAAGGCCTGGAAAAATAATAGGGACACTTAAATTTTTCAATATAGTCTTATATTTTTAATTATTTTTCCATAAATATTACAAAATATATACACTAAATTAAAGGTATTCAAATAGTTTAACTAATAAAAAAAGATATTTCACTAGCTCTGCCAAATTCTTAAAAAAAATGTAAAATAAAGGCCTGGAAAAATAATAGGGACACTTAAATTTTTCAATATAGTCTTATATTTTTAATTATTTTTCCATACATATTACAAAATATATACACTAAATTAAAGGTATTCAAATAGTTTATCTAATAAAAAAAAATATTTCACTAGCTCTGCCAAATTCTTAAAAAAAAATTTAAAATAAAGGCCTGGAAAAATAATAGGGACACTTAAATTTTTCAATATATTCTTATATTTTTAATTATTTTTCCATAAATGTTACAAATATATACACTAAATTAAAGGTATTCAAATAGTTTAACTAATAAAAAAAAATATTTCACTAGCTCTGCCAAATTCTTAAAAAAAATTTTAAATAAAGGCCTGGAAAAATAATAGGGACACTTAAATATTTCAATATAGTCTTATATTTTTAATTATTTTTCCATAAATATTACAAAATATATACACTAAATTAAAGGTATTCAAATAGTTTAACTAATAAAATAAATATATTTCACTAGCTCTGCCAAATTCTTAAAAAAAATTTAAAATAAAGGCCTGGAAAAATAATAGGGACACTTAAATATTTCAATATAGTCTTATATTTTTAATTATTTTTCCATAAATGTTACAAAATATATACACTAAATTAAAGGTATTCAAATAGTTTAACTAATAAAAAAAAATATTTCACTAGCTCTGCCAAATTCTGAAAAAAAATTTAAAATAAAGGCCTGGAAAAATAATAGGGACACTTAAATTTTTCAATATATTCTTATATTTTTAATTATTTTTCCATAAATATTACAAAATATATACACTAAATTAAAGGTATTCAAATAGTTTAACTAATAAAAAAAAATATTTCACTAGCTCTGCCAAATTCTGAAAAAAAATTTAAAATAAAGGCCTGGAAAAATAATAGGGACACTTAAATTTTTCAATATATTCTTATATTTTTCATTATTTTTCCATAAATAATACAAAATATATAAACTAAATTAAAGGTATTCAAATAGTTTAACTAATAAAAAAAAATATTTCACTAGCTCTGCCAAATTCTTAAAAAAAATGTAAAATAAAGGCCTGGAAAAATAATAGGGACACTTAAATTTTTCAATATATTCTTATATTTTTCATTATTTTTCCATAAATAATACAAAATATATAAACTAAATTAAAGGTATTCAAATAGTTTAACTAATAAAAAAAAATATTTCACTAGCTCTGCCAAATTCTTAAAAAAAAATGTAAAATAAAGGCCTGGAAAAATAATAGGGACACTTAAATTTTTCAATATATTCTTATATTTTTCATTATTTTTCCATAAATATTACAAAATATATACACTAAATTAAAGGTTTTCAAATAGTTTAACTAATAAAATAAAAATATTTCACTAGCTCTGCTAAATTCTTAAAAAAAAATGTAAAATAAAGGCCTGGAAAAATAATAGGGACACTTAAATTTTTCAATATATTCTTATATTTTTAATTATTTTTCCATAAATATTACAAAATATATACACTAAATTAAAGGTATTCAAATAGTTTAATTAATAAAAAAAAATATTTCACTAGCTCTGCAAAATTCTTAAAAAAAATGTAAAATAAAGGCCTGGAAAAATAATAGGGACACTTAAATTTTTCAATATATTCTTATATTTTTAATTATTTTTCGATAAATATTACAAAATATATACACTAAATTAAAGGTATTCAAATAGTTTAACTAATAAAAAAAAATATTTCACTAGCTCTGCCAAATTCTGAACAAAAATGTAAAATAAAGGCCTGGAAAAATAATAGGGACACTTAAATTTTTCAATATATTCTTATATTTTTCATTATTTTTCGATAAATATTACAAAATATATACACTAAATTAAAGGTATTCAAATAGTTTAACTAATAAAAAAAAATATTTCACTAGCTCTGCCAAATTCTTAAAAAAAATGTAAAATAAAGGCCTGGAAAAATAATAGGGACACTTAAATTTTTCAATATATTCTTATATTTTTAATTATTTTTCCATAAATATTACAAAATATATACACTAAATTAAAGGTATTCAAATAGTTTAACTAATAAAAAAAAATATTTCACTAGCTCTGCCAAATTCTGAAAAAAAATGTAAAATAAAGGCCTGGAAAGATAATAGGGACACTTAAATTTTTCAATATATTCTTATATTTTTCATTATTTTTCCATAAATAATACAAAATATAGACACTTAATTAAAGGTATTCAAATAGTTTAACTAATAAAAAAAAATATTTCACTAGCTCTGCCAAATTCTTAAAAAAAATGTAAAATAAAGGCCTGGAAAAATAATAGGGACACTTAAATTTTTCAATATATTCTTATATTTTTAATTATTTTTCCATAAATATTACAAAATATATACACTAAATTAAAGGTATTCAAATAGTTTAACTAATAAAATAAAAATATTTCACTAGCTCTGCCAAATTCTTAAAAAAAATGTAAAATAAAGGCCTGGAAAAATAATAGGGACACTTAAATTTTTCAATATATTCTTATATTTTTAATTATTTTTCCATAAATATTACAAAATATATACACTAAATTAAAGGTATTCAAATAGTTTAACTAATAAAAAAAAATATTTCACTAGTTCTGCCAAATTCTTAAAAAAAAATGTAAAATAAAGGCCTGGAAAAATAATAGGGACACTTAAATTTTTCAATATATTCTTATATTTTTAATTATTTTTCCATAAATATTACAAAATATATACACTAAATTAAAGGTATTCAAATAGTTTAACTAATAAAATAAAAATATTTCACTAGCTCTGCCAAATTCTTAAAAAAAATTTAAAATAAAGGCCTGGAAAAATAATAGGGACACTTAAATTTTTCAATATATTCTTATATTTTTAATTATTTTTCCATAAATATTACAAAATATATACACTAAATTAAAGGTATTCAAATAGTTTAACTAATAAAAAAAAATATTTCACTAGCTCTGCCAAATTCTTAAAAAAAAAGTAAAATAAAGGCCTGGAAAAATAATAGGGACACTTAAATTTTTCAATATATTCT
The DNA here is from genome assembly GCA_927399465.1 of Sarcophaga caerulescens. Lineage (NCBI taxonomy): Eukaryota > Metazoa > Arthropoda > Insecta > Diptera > Sarcophagidae > Sarcophaga > Sarcophaga caerulescens. The sequence goes on along the minus strand of OV656873.1, from coordinate 111,114,836 downwards.
TATATTTTTAATTATTTTTCCATAAATATTACAAAATATATACACTAAATTAAAGGTATTCAAATAGTTTAACTAATAAAATAATATTTCACTAGCTCTCCCAAATTCTTAAAAAAAATGTAAAATAAAGGCCTGGAAAAATAATAGGGACACTTAAATTTTTCAATATATTATTATATTTTTAATTATTTTTCAATAAATATTACAAAATATATACACTAAATTAAAGGTATTCAAATAGTTTAACTAATAAAAAAAAGATATTTCACTAGCTCTGCCAAATTCTTAAAAAAAATGTAAAATAAAGGCCTGGAAAAATAATAGGGACACTTAAATTTTTCAATATATTCTTATATTTTTAATTATTTTTCCATAAATATTACAAAATATATACACTAAATTAAAGGTATTCAAATAGTTTAACTAATAAAAAAAAAATATTTCACTAGCTCTGCCCAATTCTTAAAAAAAAAATGTAAAATAAAGGCCTGGAAAAATAATAGGGACACTTAAATTTTTCAATATATTCTTATATTTTTAATTATTTTTCCATAAATATTACAAAATATATACACTAAATTAAAGGTATTCAAA